>OY728158.1:1624817845-1626067845 GCA_963277665.1 Viscum album
AACTAACAAGTTTATCAACTTTTTATCTAACTTACTAATATTTTTTCTCTCATCCCACATTTTAAAATGTATTTCATAGGTTTTTAAGGATGATTATAGATAAGTATGAGTTCAAGATCAAAATTGTGAAGATATATCATAAAAAGAAAACTTTTTAAATCATAAAATAATTTTTATGGGAAAAATGGATATTAAGTGCAAGTGTCGACTTTGTGATGTAATATTTATTTGGGTAGGTGTGTTGGGCTAATTATATAAAACATTAAACTCCAAATATATAAAAATATAGGATAATGAATTATTTATTTAAAATTCAAAATTTTATATTGTTTAAAAGTGAGGTATTATATATTATCCCTTACATAGTGAATTTATACGAGATAAGTTTTGAATGAAATTTGTATTAATAGTCACAAGAAAGGGTCATATATAATTTCAAAAAATATTATGAAGCATCATTCTAGGTTTTCTAAAGGTAATGTAAACCCAAACACACACACATATTTAAACACATGTTAAAAAAGAAACATGTAAGGTGTTTATTAGTTTCTGTGAGGAGGAATTATTTCATGTACATTGTTATTTGTAGTAATTTCAATGAAAATATGTAGATTAATAATTTGGATTATGAATTGTTAATTTATGAAATAAAAACTGACTTCTAAAAATTTATAGCATCCATCAAAACAAAGTCACCCCCATTTTAAAGCAAGGATGAGGTAAACATCACTTGAAAAAAAGTTTAATTATTTTAAATCTATTGTAATAATTGTATATGGAATGAAATAAAAACATAATATTTTTATTTTATTAATATGTAGATTGATAAATCAAAATCCAAATCCACTTCCATCCCATGTCTTGTTCTATAGAAGGAGGCTCCTATAAATTAAGATTATATACTAGTACATCAAAAGACAAAATGAGTATGGGAATCATATGCAAGTATGAAAAAAAATCATTAAATCAGTAATATATATCAATGAATAATTATTTTCTGATATTCTTCATCTAATTTAGACATATTAATCAAAATTGTTTTTACTAGATGAATGAATAATTTCATTGACTTTAAAAGGGCTAGAAGAATATAGTCAAATACAAACCAACTACACATTGTGTGATCATTATTTCATTTATTTGTAACATGTTGATTGACTAAGTATGTTCTTTTATCTCGCAATTAATTGGTCGCATGATTTTTTTGTTGGATACACATCATCTGTCCCATTAATGTTCTAGTCTATCGGTATCATGCGGTTAGAAATCATGTGTTTGACCACAAAGTAAGTGCAAATTTCACTTCTAAATAATGTATACTACATGATGACAAAGATTATATTTTCATTATTTACCATGTGTGTTTAAATGATTTAATCAATTCCTATTTTAAAATTTGAGAACAATTACATATTTTTTGGATTTTTGTTGAATTTTGGGATAAAATGAGAAATTTTTTAATTCTATAATTTTAACAGATTTGTACAACTTTTGTATTTTGATCATATCCTCTAAAATTATGATCCGATTAGAGTGATTCCTATTTAGATTTTAATATTTCATGGTATTCATCTTCTTATTCTAAACCTAGAGCTCATTCAAAATTCATGAGGCTTAAACAAATCAATCAATATAAAATATTTTTATGGCCACAAAACTGGACCAAACATAAATAAATGAGTCATATCATAACATAAAGACCAAAAAATGATGTTATACAAGGTTTATTATATATAATACTCATATAAACATGTTCAAATTAAATACCATGGAAAAATTAACTCATTTAGGTTTTTTTTACATGCGTCTAAGTGGAGGAAGTTTATGAGTCTCCTAGTCTATAAAAAAGTGTACCTAAGTAACTAGGGAATAACTCTATCAAAACGTTTCCCAATGAATTGAAATTTATATGGTCAATAGAAAAAAAAATTTAAAAAACCATTAATAATACATATTGGTGGTTTTTTGTAGTCTATTATGAAGAATATGATAATCAATCAGGTGGAAGGATTCTAGATGATATAATTTTTGTTCTTCTTTTTCAGTATTTTTTTCTTAGTTTTGTAATACATTCTTTTTCCTCCTTCTTCACAGATAAACTTCACATGGATTGGTAATATTATGAGTGATTATATAATTGGAGGTTTTTCTTTTTAATTGTTTATTTCATGTTATTTAATTTTTTATATTCAATTATCTCTTCTGTGAAGTTGGTTTCAATTTATAATTGTGGCTTTTATTATCAAGTATAATCATATCATGTTTTCTATATATATATTTTGTTATTTATTAGATCAGTGATCAATTTTATACCTCATAAATGTGTTGGTTCTTATATAATGGATTATATCATGTCTTAGTGATGAAGTGCATCACGATCTCTCATACATTTGGGAAGGGTGGTGGATATTTTTTATTTTTTGGGATAATCATGCCCTGATTTGGAATTTAAAATGTCAATTAATTGTATTTTTTGAAAATATCTCAAACATATGATTTATATTAGACCAAGATAAGATCATGTTAAAGTGTACTCTCACCGTAAACCTTTGAAAATTGATTGAGGTGAAGTGATCATGGAATATTGCTTTAATCATCTTAGTAGAATAGGATTGAATAAATTGGAAGTATGATAGCATTGAAAATGAAAAACTGAACCTAACTTAATCACCAAACTCAAATCAAAAATCTCATAAACACTCTTTGTCAATTTATTTTAAATATTTTTATAATTGATTTCATTTTTTATTATTTTAGTTTATTTTCTAAAACAATTAATTTGATAAACAACCACCAATTATTTCTCTAAATTTATGGTAACATCGTTATTGTTGTGTGCTCTTCTCTGGATACATCATTGGTTAACAAAATTACTGCAATTTAAATTTGTATGTAATTGTTTTTTACCCACTCCAGGACAATAATGTGTCCAATTATGTGTACGGTAGCTATACACCAAGTAATCTAGAAAACCATCTACCAATTTATCTCGATCTAAACATATTGTATAATAAATTTACTATGTCTAATAGATACTTAGTGTATCATAGATCCTGTAAATTTTATAACTTCAATAAACTTGGAAACATGGGATATAAATGAGATACACTTCATTTAACCAAATCTAATGATATAAAATCTTTAGCACTTCGCGATGTCATTTGTAATTAGTATTCATATGTTCATAATGATTTAAGAAAATATGAATCCCAGAACTATGATAATTAATATGTAGAAATCATGTTAATTATCTTTTGGACTAAAGAATGAATACTTCTGAAATGAAAACTCTATTCAGTGGTTCATATAATCGATAAAGATTAAAATAAATAATTATGAATTTAAAATGGACATCTTTGATACATCTTCATGGTTATAGGAACATAAAAAGTTCCTTTTATGAGAATAACCTTTAGGATTTTTGTTAGATTTGATGGATCATTCACCAATTCTTCAAGACATAAATTCCAAGCCCAATGGAATTTCTCCATCGAATACTGACATAGAAATTAAAGAACCTAGAGAAGATAATTTTCATGTAAAATTTATAAATAATTTAAATTAGATCTGAAGATATTTTAAATTGTCCTAGGATCTTTCTTTGACGAATATGTCTATCATATAAAACCATTTTTGGATTATTATCATTCTATATAAATTGAATAATGTTAACACCCTCTAGAGGTGATCTAAATTTGGTTCTTTGATCTTTTAACAGCAATGATTTATTTTATTGGTTCTAGTATAGAAGATAGATCATCTTCAGTTTTTCATATTGATCATTCCATTTTTTGAGTCAAAAGTTATTTTTGACATTCCCATTCCATTTAAAATGGAAAACACAAATGCATTATTAAGTATAAAATATATAATACTTTTATGTATGAAGTATTCTAACAATGATTTTATAGATAACATATAATTTTACCTTAATTGAATATAGTTTTAATGTATTCGAAAATTTACATTTCAACTATCATAATGAGAAATAATATGATTATGATCGATTCAATTATCAAACTAATTTGAAGTTTTTTATTGTGTATTCATAATGAAAAATGTTTTAATTGGATTTTACATTGGAATTAAAACAATTGGATTCACACCCATTGGGAAAATCATAATGAGAATCTATAAGAAAATCCATTGTATTGAATTATGTTTTAATCTTGAATACAGAGAACTGTATTATTGTATAGAAAAACATTACTCTTATCACCATATTTTCAAAAAGGTGTATGGTATTATATTGTATATATAAATAAAAATGATTTTCCATTTTCAATTATAAAATGACAGTTGGAGTTCCAGGTGTAATGGTTTTCCCACACATCTCAGAGAAAAATTGATTATTGGACATCAAGATAACTGTTGGGAGGAATTTCTATAAATACAAGGTCATTTGATCATTTCAAAGAAGGTTAATAAATAACACTAGGGGATATCTATGATGTTTAAAAAAGTGAACTACATTTCCTTTTCCTTTTAGTCTTAGAGTTTGTTTTCCTTTGTGTGGCTCTGATTATTGTGATTAAGATCGAGGAATTTTGAGGATATAAAGATAGAATCTGATCAGCTTGATCGAGTGATTTTATGGATTAAAAGATAGAATCAAACCTTCAAATCAAGGGAATCTAGGATAGGAATATAGAGGACCTGATCACCATCATGATTAAGGGTTTGCGGGGAAATCAAGACTACATTTTATCATCGTATCAAGGGATAACTCTTGTAAGGGTAAGAAATAATTTTTTGAATGTATAAATCAAGAGAACATTATCCAAGTCTACTAGATACCCTTCTCTTTGGTTTAAAAAATCTATTAAATTATATTACCAATTTCATTAAAAGGATTTTATTTTTTCGCTATAAATACATAGAAAGTGATTTTTTGTATTCATCTTTATATTTGTAATATATTTATATTAAAATTTTTTATTATGATTCAATTTTATTATTTGAATATATTTCTATATAATTTTATATAGATTCACCATTTATTATATTACGTTAATAAATCATAACCATTTTAATTATGATTCATTTCATAATTGTTTCTAGAGAACCTAATTATTAATTAATACGATTCTATTCATTAGATTATAACCTATGGATTACATATCCAAATCATATTGATTAAGATACTATTTTTATCAAAACATTAGGACTAGTCAGATTAATTTTTTAAAATAAAGAGGTTCTGTGAATATTTTTTTAATTATATTAAACAACATTTATTTTATAATTAAAAATGAATTTTTTTAAACATACAATTCACTCACCCCCTTGAATTTTTTTCATCTCCGTATACATTTTTCTAAAAAAATTGGAATGAGGGTAGGTTTTCAATGATCAGATACTTTATGATTATTTTTTCTTTTCAATTCAATTGTAGTTCATATTATAATCTTCTTATTTATAAATATTTGACACACTAAAGTGTATTGTGGAAAAGTTTTTGTTTATTTGTAATTTATAAGATGCCCAGATGAAATGTTAGATCTATAGAAAATATCAAGCCAACCACACCCCGAATATAAGATGGTAATGATTATAAATATTTGAGGGGTAAAATGAATAATTTTTTTGATCAACACAGAGTTTATAATTTTATCTTGTGGAGCACCAAACCGTATTTGGAAGATGATATAAATCACTCTTTTTGGAACATCAAAATTTTTTAAAACTATAAGATCTATGTTAAAAGATGATTAACTAGATTTTGAATTTCCTTATAGTGAAACTGTTGTTAACATTCAAATATTTTTATGACAGTTGTTTAAATTTTACAAGATATTGGTGAAAATGTATTATAAGAAGAAATTTTTATTAAAAAGATCATCAATGTCATGCCAAATGAATGAGAATAAAAGAGAACATCAGTTGATAAATCCATAAAAATAGAAATCATACACACTTAGTGATTTATATGGAAATATTATACAGCATGAGGGCAGGATGAAAATGCATCTTGATAAATAAATGAAAAATAATGGTATAGTTTCTTTTACTTCAACTTTATATCTAATGAAATATTACACTCTTAAATATATAGTTAAATGAAAAATGAAAAAGTTTATTTTTTAATACGATTCACGTGATTCAAATCATTATATGAATTATTTAACCAATAATTATTGAAGAATTAACATTATTGTTGTCTAAAAGGTATTTCAGTATCATTATAAGACAATTAACAAGGAAATGAATAAAAAGAATTATTTTAAAGTTTCCTGTTATGAATGTAAAAGAGGAGGACACGTAAAACCCAATTATCCAAATTTGAAAAGAAAATATAGAAAGGAAACAAATTTTTATATAAATTAGAAAAATTATTTTAGGTCAAAAGGATAAAAACTTTTAAATCTAATGACTCCTGAAATTCTAGTGGATGTTATTCTTCTAACAATTCATTAGACAATAACAATTCTAAATAGAGAAATATTGGTATCTATGATAGTATACCTTTTGAAAATAAATGTCTTAAAGATAATGTACGCACTTCAGATTCTTTAAAAAATATGTCTGTAAATGATATTTATCCTTTTTCAAATAATATTGATTCTGATGATAAAATATCATCATCAAAAGAAAAAATATATAATAATGAGGTATCTCTATTTTCTATCATACATTAAAATGAAAATTGTGAAGTTTATCCTAACCTTGAAAAGGTAAATACTATAATAAATGTTTTGCTAAAATAAGTAATAGATCGTTAAAAAGATCTTGATAAGAAAGCCATTGAAATTGATTCTATTTCTAAAAACCAGTAAAAAACAAATTTTGATAAGGATATGTTTTACAAATATTTTGAAAAGTAATTTCTAATAATAATTTTTAATAAAAAAACAAACTTCAAAAAAAATAATATGTAAATGAATTTGGTTATAAAACTAAAGTATAGAACATTTTCATTAATGAATCATTTATCAAACATTATCAATGGTAAGGTAGGTTTTGATAAAATTTATAAAAAACACCACTCATGAAAAAATAGTTCAATAACGGGATATACTCAGTCAAAATAGTTTTTTTAGTACTAGTTATTTTGTTCCTAAGAATTCTCCATTTTTGACCAACTATTAATGTGTAGGTCACTGATATAAAAATTATACTATAAATAAAATTTAATCTTTAGGATTTCAAAAAGTAATTTTTTTTTAAAAAAAGGTGATTCCTAATATTTTGTTTTTATCATTTCTAGACATAAGATGTTTTCAGTTCCAAAAGTCTAATTGTTTTATTTTCAAGAAAACAAAGAATGTACCATCAATAAGAAAACATGGTACACAGATAGTGTTTGTATCAAGCATATGACTGGTAATAAAGACTTCTTTGAGAAAATTATTGTAATTAAAGGTGGAAGAGTTAATTTCATATACAATTCCAAAGGAAAGATTATTGGTATAGGTAATAATTTTCTTCGTGGAAAATATTTAACTTCAAATTTTGTATTTTTAAAATTTATTAAGAACTACCTTATTCTTATAAGTCCATTATCTGATGAAGGATACCTTTTAAATTTTAGGAATGATAAATTTTTTGTATACTATTCCAAGGATGAATTCTTTCTTTCTACTTATCGGCAAGATAATGGTTACACACATAACATTGAAGACCTTATGATGAAAGAGTTACCATTCCATAGTGAAGTATAAGATCAATCATGGTTACATTATTGTATTTTAGCACACTATAACCTTATAAAATTACGTAAATGAACTATGAAAAATATTTTTAAGGATCTACAAGAACATAGATTCGATTATTCATATATTCGTGACCCTTATCAATATGGTAAGTAATATAAGTATAGATATAAATCTATTACTGAATTATTAACAAATAATGCATTACAATTAGTTCATATGGATTTTTTTTGTCCTACACAATCATTAAGTAATGGTGGAATTTATTATGTATTTATTTTAGATGATGAGTACACTAGATACACAAGGGTTTATATTCAAGTAAAAACATTTGAACACTTTTATCTTCTTTAATATTTTGTAGACAATATTAAAAATGGGTAAAACCATCCCTTGATAACTATTCATAGTGATCATGGGGGGTAAATTGTAAACAAAGATTTTGAAACATTTTAGTAATATTAGAATTAGTCATAAATTTTCATCTCCTAGAACACCACAAAAAAATGGTGTTGTTGAAATAAGGAATTGTATTCTTCAATAATTAACAAGAACCTTGTTGAGTGAATACTAAATAGATACGATCTTTTGGGATAAACCAATTAGTACTTCTTACTATACTATAAATAGATTTGTAATTCAACCATTTATTAACAAAATGCCTTGTGAGTTATTAATAAGCCGAAAAAAAAAAATTTATACTTCGATGTATTTAGATGAAAAGTATTAATCTTGAATACAAAAGATAATATTCACAAATTATCTCATAAATCAGATGAAGGAATATTCTTAAGCTATTCAACAACTTCTAAGGAATATAGGTTTTTTAATGAAAATGTTGTAACATTTGATGAAACAGTACGTGTCATATTTGATGAAACCGACCCTATTGTTTTTAAATAGTCTCAACTAGTAGCCATGGATTTTTTCCAAAATTGATCACCAACCTTTGATAGAAGTCTATTTTAATATGTAAAATAACTATAAAATTTTTTCAAAAGTATTTACTCTAAAATAATTTATATCTTATGCTGAAGAACATGTTTTAAAAAACCCATGTTATTTTTTTCTTAGGAATCATCCCAGTGATAATATCATTGGTGATATTAATAAATTAGTAAAGACAATAAGTTTTTTGAGAAATAAAGTAAAACATGTTTCTTTAATTTCTCAATTCGAATCTAAAAATACTCATGAGGCTTCAGGTGACGAATATTGGATTAAGGTTATGCATGAAAAACTAAATTAATTTCAAAGGAACAAATTTTGGACCTTATTTGAAGGACCTAAAGAAACATCACCCATTAGATTAAAATGGGTTTTTAGAAACAAATGTGATGATAATGGAATAATTATTAGAAAAAATGAATACTTTTTGCTAATGTTTATAATTAAAAATAGGTAATAGATTATGAATAAACCAATTATTCAGTATCTAGACTTCAACCTATTCATATTATATTATCCTTTATTGTAATCATTAATTTCAAAAAAATTCAAATGGATCCAATGCGTGATTTCCATAGAGTATATGTTCAATAGGATTTTTTTGTTGATCAACCTCCTGGTTTTGAGGATACAAAACATCCTAAATATGTTTATAAATGAAAAAAAAAGTTTTATATGGACTTAAATAATCCTCTATATCCTTGTACGATAGATTAAAATTATTTCTGTTAAAAATAAATTTTGCTAAGGGAAGTTCTGATCCAAATCTTTGTAAAAATAATGTAAACAAAAACATTATGATTGTTCAAATTTATTGTAATGAAATTATATTCATAATAACTCAATGATCATAACCGTATTCTTTTTCAAATCTTATGAAATCTGAGTTTGAAATGTGTATGATGGGTGAGTTAACATTTATTCTTAGTTTCTATATTTTGGAATACACATAAGGTGCCTATATATCCAAAAATAATTATATTAAATATCTTCTTAACAAGTATGGAAATGAAAATACTAAAAGTATTAATACTTCAATTGATACCATAAATATACATGATCTTCATAAAGGAGGAAACTAATTGATCAAAATACATTTAGAGGTATGACAGGAAGTTTACTATACTTATCATCTATTTGGATAGACATAATTTATTTAGAATGATTATGTGATAGGTCTTAAAAAAATATCAAATAATCCCATTTAAAATATTTAAAACATATTTTTTTGTATTTAAAGGGAACCATGGATTTAGGATTTTTCTATTATTAAGAAAAATATTTTGAATTTAAAAAAAAAATCGGATGATAACATTTGTGGTTGTTTAATGGATAAAAAGTGTAAATCTTGAATTTTTCATTTTTTAAAAGATTAATTAGTTTATTGATCTTATAAGAAACAACACTTAGATTCACATTACAATGTTGAATCTGAATATGTGGTAGATAAATATTGATGTGCTCAGATTTTGTGGATGAAACACACACCCACTAACTATGGTATGATTTTTACGAAAACTCAAATAATTTTTTTACATAATTTCCATTTCCCATAGTAAAAATCATAAACTCCACTCTTGTGAAAAACACAAATATATTATGCATTACATTCTTAGTGATCACAAAAAAATGAGATATCATTTTTCAATTCATCACAATGTAAGAACAACATGATGATATCTTTACAAAACTATTACCTTCCAATAGTTTTGAATACATTAAAAAGCAACTATAAATGATCATTGTAAGGTAATCATCCATATATACTTCTTTTATAAACCATATCTCTACATTAAGACACTCCTTTTTATTGGGGAAGTACATATCGTTTCCTTATACAAATATTTTAGTATTTAAATGTTTAAATTATTTAAAAAAATTCATAATTACTCTCCCTTACTTTATTATATTTTAAAATTATATTTAAAATATTCATATTTGAATGTTTTTGATATTCACAATCATATTTTACATCAAAATTACATGTAAGAAAAATAATCGGATTTGAATCCCTAATAAGATGCAAAAAATATATAAGATTTGAATTTTTAATTGGATTAAAAAAAATCATATTTGAATTTCTAACAGTATTTTGAAAAAATCATATTTAAATTTTTAAATATATCCTATTCAATTTCAAAATATGTTCATTTTCCAAAATCCTCTTAATAATAAATTATAATATTTAGCTCTCTCAATTTTAACTATCATAAACTATTTCATTTCATAGAAAAAATTTATCATATCAATATCTCTACTATAAAAGGTATTATTGATTATTTTATTTTATAAAATTATTTCATTTTAATTAGTTTCACCCATGTTTGTTTTCATTCTAATTTTTTTTCAATATTTTTTTACTTTCGCAGTCATATTCACTCAATAAGATGAAATAATTTATAAAACCCTCAAGAGTAAATATTTCAAGAAAATATTTCTTCAGAAAAAATATCATCTATTAGATGAGAGACACTAATTTTCATTTATTTTATCTTCTTGCTATCTGAACAATCACCTAAATTATTCCATAAAAAGGGGACCACTGATTGTCCTACATCGCTTATCTCATAAATTATCAACAAAGCGCTACAGAGTTCAAACCCTAGACTCTAGTTTCTAAATTTATGCTTCCTAAATTTCTATCCCTAATACAATGGTTCCATCAAAATATTACATGAAATTGTTTCTTTTTAGAAAAAAAATTTAGTTCCCAGAAACTTCTACAAGAAATATGATTCATCATTAAAAATAATTATTTTACTTCAAGGTTGGAAATCATTATACATTTTATGGCTAGATATGAACTATGATTTTTTATCTAGAAATAATAATATTTTTTTTATGATTTAGTGATGTTTTATAAGGAGGAAGTAAAATAAATGTTTTTATTTAGTAATTATTGAAAAACATATGAAATGTCTTACAAATCTGATGTCAGATTTCTTGGTGAATCTAATGAAGTAGATGTGTACCATCCATTTGAAAAATTAGAAGTTTCAAAATGATCTTTTATAAATGAAAGAACTAAAAATTCATTGTTTCAAACAAATGAATATCCACGAATGGTATCCCATTTAATTCCCAATCACATATTTTTATCCACCAAGATCAACATTTTCTCATTCTTAGAAAAGGAGATGCAAATACTCTGAATCTTTATAATGTTTTTATTCTTGATTATCTTGTAAATATGAGGATGATAAATCTAGATGGTTTTATTCTTTTGAATATGAAAAATATCATGTCAATATATATCAATTATCATATCTTCATGTTTTCTGAATTCAATTGAAAAATGATTTAAAACAACTCAAGATATTTCAATGCTTCTATCAAATCTGATACGATTAGAGAAAATATTAGTTTTATTAGTGAAGACACAATCCAATGAATGAATGTTTTTTTGACCAAGAATAAAAAATGTGTGAGAAGAATACTATGGTTTGTACATTTTTTTGAGATCCTTCTCCATAAAAAATATCAGATATTATAAATGAAAATAAAATTTGAATCCGTTCTGACTATCAAAGAAAAGAAATTCCTAAGGATAGTAGTTGATTCATGGAGAAAAATAAAATATGAATGAAAAGAGTGAGAGCCTCAATTTGGTCTTAGCATAGAATATTTTTTTTAGTTAGACTTTATAATGACGATTTATTATAAAATAAGTAAATGAAAACTAGTAGAAGAATTTTTTTTGAAGATCTGTTATGTGAATGTTGTAAAAGGGTGTAAAATTGGGCTTAGTTGAAAATATTTTACATGAACCAGATACTACAATAGTTTTGAATGAATCATCAATAGTTCATTTCGATGCTCCCTCTATCAAAACAAAAGAAATGACATTTTCCGTTTTCCATAAAAAATTATTATGGGAAAAGATTATTTGATATCCAATCTTGAAATCCATGAAGTAATAGTGAAATATGCTAAAGAAGTTAAAGAAGAGGAAAATTTGATTATGTAAATAGATGAATATTAAAGAGAAGGAGAAGAATAATAATTTGGAAAATAATAATAATAATAATAATAATAATATGATCATAAAGAATAATAATAAAAGGAAAAGGAAAGTCACTTAGACAATATTTTCATTAAGAACAACACTAGCTTCTTCGAAAATATTATCTTACTTATGAAATCATATTGAGAATTCAATCATAAAGGAGAATAAAAACTCTCCTTTAATAAAACAATTTGTCTTTTCATCCAATAAGAATGATAAATATCAAAATAGAAAGGATTAAGTAAGTAAGAAGGTTGTTAAATAAGTAATTCAAATTTCTGATTGGAATTCAAAGATGGTTTTAAAGAAAATAATGGTAGCTAAATAAGAGATCAAAATAAGAGAATGAATTCAATGAGAGTAATAATATAAAAATATGATCATAGTTTAAGTAATTTATTATATCTATTATTCTTTAAGTTGTTTTATGATAATAATTTTATATTTACCTAGCTAGAAACAAAATTCTATATGATTGTGAAAAACCAATACAATTATTTTAATCCAGTAAAGGAATTAATAGATGGATTAATTCATTTGGAATTATAATTTAAATTTTAAAAATAAAAGGGAGAAAAAAATAGAAACAGTTTCAATAATATTCTAAATTGGCCTTGAATTGTTTATGAGGACATAAATATTCATGTTGAAAACCTTGGATGATTTAAGAAATATTTGGATGAAACCGAATTTTCTTTTAATAGTCTCGTAAGGTATGTAGACAATAGAGTAAATTTTATTAAATCATTCAAAATTGATTCTGAAAATCAGTGTAAATAGTTTTCATATTTTCAAAATACATTAATGTGTTTTCTCAGTGAGATCATTACTATGAATAATTGTTTTGGTAATTTCACAGAAATAATTAAAGCTCAAGAAGATCAAAACAATCACTTGGAGGGGAAGCTTAATAATAAATAATAAGAAAAGAAATATTAGAATGAATGACATAAAATTCAAGAGAAAAATTATACAATAGATGGAAATGATAAAAAATTCCCAATAAGAGCTTTTGAAAAAAATGGAATAGGCTACGAAATAGTTCAAAAATCCTATAACAATTATCAAATAATTTTTTCCTCTAAATAATGAATCTTTTTATAAAACTCTTATTTTTTTATTTCTATTTTTTAATCATTGTTGTATACATTTTTCACCAACATTAAATTTAATTGAATTTCATCCAATTTTATTTGGTTGAATATTATTTCATATATTTTTAGATAAAAAGTATTATTTTTTTATTGATTCAGTTCTCTAACCCTTTTTAGGTACCTCAAATACTATTCTCATTCTTTTATGAAAATTACAAATGTGTAAGAATGATATATAAAGTGGGATAATACTAAATTAAGTGGTGGTGTTTTCATAAAAGGTGAAAACTATTTAGAAAATAATAGAATACAATCCTTAGGGAGATTCTTATCCTAAGGGGAGTAAGTTGTATTAACTATCATATTCAGAAGAGTATATAAACAATGGAGGAGATAATTATAAATGTTTCTTTCTGAATACAACAGTTCTTAAAAATAATTTTGATCGTAAACTTTTCTAGTATTTTACATTTATGCTTTGTGGTTTTGGATTTCCACAAAGGGGGAGATTATTATGTCAAAAGGTTTTTTTTTTGACTTTTCTATACCATTTTTTTTAAATTAATAACTCATTCTTAAATATACAATATCTAATACTTTTATTCCAAAAGAATTCTTATAATTAATTTATTGAAAAATTTTACGTTTACCTTAATTTTAAAATATTTTTAAAGTGTTCCAAAATTTATATTATGATTATCATAATGTATAGGAATCCAATTATGATTGAATTAACCTTATCAAATTGATTTAAAGTCTTTTAATCATATATTAATACTAAAAAAGTTTTAATCTGATTCGACAATAGAACTAATACCAATATATTCACACTCTATTAAAAAATAGTAGTGACACTCTGATAAAATCCGTCATATTGACTTATATTTTAATCATGAATATAAAAAATTGTTTTAAGATATCGAAAAATATTACTATGAACCCTATATTTTCAAAATTTTGTCATGTATTCTATTTTATATAGTAATCAAAATTATATTGTGTTTTTAGTTATAAAATGATAGTTCGAGTTACAGGTGTATAGGTCCTCCTAAAAATCACATAGAAAATCCAACCATTGGAGATCAATAAGACCATTTGGAGGAATGCCTATAATTACTAGGTTATATGACCATTTCAAAGAGGTGTGATAGGAAGAAATTTGTGAATGCTCTGGTGATTTTTCTATAATTCGAGATCTTAGAAGTTGACATAAGCGAACTACTTGTTCCTTGTCCTTGTAATCATTGAGATCGTTTTCCTTTGTGCAGATCTAATTGATTTGATTATGATCAAGGAATTGCATTAATTGGAAGAAAAAATTCAATTAGTGTGATCAAGGGATTATGGGTTTAGGAAGAGATAATCTGATCGATTAGATTGAGGGATTCTAGGATAGGAAGACAGATGAGTCAATCACCTCCATGATTGGGGGCTTGTGGGGATAGAAATACAAAAGTTGATCATCATATCGATAAATTACATTATTGTGGGTAGGATGAAATTTCTTGAAAGTATAAATCAATGTACCTTTTTCCAAGTTTATTGGACAACATTCTTTTTGGGTTGAAATAGTTTTTTAATTATGTTACTTGTTTCTTTACAAGAAATTTATTTTTCAACTGCTAATAATGAGAATTTGATTTTTTTGATTCATATTTTTATTTTTATTATATTTATCATAATATCTTTTTTTACAATTCATTTGTTTTACATTGAATATGATTATATTTGAATAATGATAGAATAACTATTTATTGTAATGCTCTAAGAAATTTTAACCATTGTAAATATGATTATTTTCATAATAATATATATAGAATATGATTATTAATTAATATAATTCTATTCAATAGAATCTAGCCTATGGATTATATATCAAAATCATCTTGATTATGATATTCATTTGATCAGAACAATGGGACCAATCATATTATAGTTAGAATATAGAAGAGGCTTTGAGAATATGATTTGATTAATTTTATTAAAAAATGATACTTTTAAGAATATAAATGAATGATTTTAATCATAAAATTCACCACCCCCCCCCCCCCCCCCGCCCTCTTGTATTTTTTATCTACATATACATTTCATTCCAACTCCTTTGGGATTGATGAAAATTTTCATGATCTTCTCATTATTTTTCAGTAGAGGGAATGAGTTAAGAGAGAAATGCACTATGAAAAAGGTTTCTAAATTCTCAATTAACACAACACAATAGACATAACCATCTATTTATAGAGTTGGGGTTGGGGTTAAAATATTATTTAATTACACAATATAATAAACCTTATCGGACCCCATGAAAAATAATATTAATATTATTAATATTTATTGGAATTCTCTAACTGACATAATGATTAATATTATTTTACTATCATGTAAATTAATATTTAACATCTAACATTATCTTGGTCTATTTGTCTTCCTAGGTATTTATCTGATACCTAAATAAATATTTAATTAAATATTTAATCATAAATAAGAATTATACTCATAATCTAAAAATTAAGTATTTATTAAATATTCAATAAATATAAATAATCTATACATAATTTAGAAAATAAATAGTAATTAAATATTCACATAACAAATTAAATTATTTATTAATAATAAATAATTATTTATTACCATGAAAATAATTGTGGTCAATGAAATCTAAATAAAATTATTCCTTATATATAAAAAATAATATGCTTTCCAATTATTAAAATAAAATATAATTTAATTAATATCAATGGAATGTTTAGTATATTTCCTCTCAGCTTATTTATTATTAGCATTAGGTGGGCTTTCCTATTTTCCAAGATTATTGTCTAATAATAGTTCAAGACACCAAAGAGAAATTATTTAACGTCTTATCATTGAAAACCAAACATGATCTTTTACTGTATAATATAATATCTTTGTTACAGTATCTCATCAAGTAGGTTTCACACATGGTTCATCAGCCTATGTGATTGATATTTCTTTCTGGGACTATCTGAATTAAATTCGTCATTACACTATCGACATAGAATTTAATGCGAAGGCTACATTGCGATCAGAGGGTCGATATATCACTTCCATAATGATTTATGGGGAAATCCTTCCTTGAATTGTTAATTAATAAAACATTATTCATGATCCACCAAACGTATCAAACATTTCCATGAACTATATTGTCATGCTTTATAAAATAATTCAAAATGTGTGAGTTAATAAAATTATTATAAATAATATTAAAGTCTAAGGACCATTCAACATGTTCACATATAAGAATATCTAATTACATGGAAACATGTATAATTCCAGCATGTGATTATATTCATATAATCTCTTGTCTTGAATATTACCATGCTCAAAATTCATGATAATAAGTCTCATAATCTTACAAGTACTCACACCTGATAGTCAATATAACTACATTGGTCTTTATTTTACCTTAATACTTGATTTATTTAATAATACTACACTTAATACAACCATAATGATTGATAATTCTATTGTCTTTTTGAATTAGGTACATTAAATAACAACATTAAACTGGTAATACAACATAGTTTTTGAAAACATCTTTATCTTGCTCAAAATACTCATTCAGACATAAAACTACTTGGGATAACCTAGGGACATACATAAGAAAGGTATGAGCTATAAATCCCGGTAAGGGAATAAAAAATTACTACGTCATTCATGATAGACAATAGGCATATCAATGGGGAATAAAATGATCATGAATAATAAGGCTTGATTTATCATGATAATCATAGCATGGGAAATTTGGAAACAATGTAAAACATTAAATCATGAACATATTTCAAGTATAAAATGCCAAGACTTCATGGTGGAAAAATTCCCATAAAGGAATCAGGAACACCCTTTTCCCAACATGACGTATCTTGACAATAAACATTAGCCAATGAATGGGAGCACTATCTGGATGCACCTATCAAAATCATTGCATTCTCATGCTCAAGTGTTTCTAATTAATCATAAAACATAGATTCATTCATCGTCATAATTTATTCAATGATAATTCAATATGGATTGCATACAAATAATTACCCAATAAATATGTATATTTTCATAATGGTGATTAACCTTCATATAATAATGGGTATGGTACTCACTACACAATCATTTGTTGTTGAAAATCATGATGAAATTTAGATAGAATAACGATGTTACCTAAAAATTCATAAAAATGGTTGATGAGATAGAAAGGAGAATAACATCATTTTTACAAAAAATGGTAATTAATAGGTACAAGTAAAATAATATCCCAATATTATAAATTTTTAAATAGAATGCATAGGGTTATTATGAAAAAAGAATAGAGAAAAAATCCTCCTGAAATTTCGGCAAGGTTGTGAGTGTACATAAAAGATCATGGGAGGAATAATGAGAGTGAAATTAAGCTCTAATAATATATATGTAAAATATATAGTAAGGGTAATATATAATATCATATCCCATCATCACCAATGAAAAGTAATAGACATAACATAAAAGGACTGTTTGATAAAAGAGGTTATTGGAAGATCCCTTACCAAATTTCGGCATATTAACGACATAGGTAAGGGTTCAAATGAGGAAGGATAAATGATAAACCATTAAAATAAAATAAATTGTATGGTAATCATATTATTTTAAATTAATTTAAATATAACCATTAGAAATTAAAAGAGCTAATTTCAAATAAGGTGCTTGAATTTGAATGGAGGAGAGGAGGGTGAGGATCCCTTACTTGATTGTGTGACCCCAAATGCATGGGAGGGGCTTCATGAAAGATTAGGGAACCTTGGGAGGAATATAGGAAGATGAAGGAAGATGGCGTACATTCACCAAGTCGTATAGTGAAGAGAAATGGGATCTAGAGTGGGTTTATATAGGAAAAAGGGGGATTTCATTATTATTTTGGTTTTGGATTCTACATAATAAAATATCCAAATAAAAAAACCATACCATGGTTTTTTCCCAAGGTATATAACAAATGGGAGTGGATTTTATTATTTTATAAGACAAATTTCCACATATTTAAGTATTATCATGGTGATGCGGAGGTGAGCCATACTCTTATAGAAATGATTTTATAATTACTAAAATATATTATTAGTATTGGAGGATTCATAATGGTTTGAAAAAATAAATAAAATAAACATAAAATAAAATTATTTAAAATGGAAAACATATATATTTTCATGGATCCTATTTATATTATATATTACATCATTTTTGGGTCATAGTGATGTCATGAAACACAAAGTATATTTAAAATGTATTTAATTGTTTACCTAAAAAATCATCCGTCTCAAAAAATTATAAAAAATTTATCATTTGATAATTTCAATATCCTGATTAAAAAACGAATATTAATTTTATCTAAATAATTGTTTAAATTTGTTAATTTTTTAAATTTGTTAAATTTAACTTTTAAAAATACAACCGACATTGATTGAAAATGACACGGTAATTAAAATAATATTTTCTGAAACCTCATAAAAATAACATTTAACTTCATAAAAATTATATGATATTTTATATTTAATAAGTTTTTTAATAATATTATTAAAATATAATTTATTTCAACAATCTATTAATTCACCATAATATACTTCTTAATTGAATTTGAATATTAAATAAAAATATTATTTTTGATTTGTTGAATCAAGATAAAAATCATTTATAGTGTAACAATAACAGGATAGAAATATATTAATTATTATATATAGAAAATTATATATTCAAATTTATAGGTTCTTGATACATATACCCTTAATACACCAAAACATTACATAAAAATAAGGTGTGTGATGGTGGGACATTCTTTGGGAGGTGTGGTGAACATGGTTTGGGTTCTGATCTTAATGAACTTGAATGTCTGCTATAAATGGTTTCACTCGTGCTTATGTTGTTCGATCTCAACGTGGGATTGGTAAAGAGAAAATCCTAAACATTCAATCACCCTTATATGCTTTGATAAATGGGCTTTATAGGGTATGATCCTACTGGTCGAGGTCTTCACTTCCTTTTTCTATGACAATTGGATTTGTAAAATCCCTAGGTTTAAAATAATCATGTGGTCACTTTTCAACTGCTAGATTATCACCAGTAATGATTATTAATGGTCAATTAAATCTAATGTGCATAATAAGACAAAATAAGTACATGTGTTTTCTATAACCATATTAATACATTTAATAAAAATGTAAGGGGATTTTTATTTATAATAATTTGGGTCATTAAAATCTTTCCCCATTAAGAACATTCACCGTCAAAATTCTATTCTCCCACACAAAAATAGATGAGGGTAACTCTTCTTCATCCCTTCATCCAGTTCCCACATTTCATCTTCAAACTTGTGGTTTCTCCACAACAATTTGACTATAGGCATTTTTATTTTGTAGAACTATTTCTATATAATCTGAGATCTCCACTGGCTTCTCCTCAGATGCATTGGAATTATCTAATAATACCACCTCTAGATGGAGTAAATTTAATGGGTCTGTTAATTACTTTTTCAAAAGTGACACATGGAATACATCATGTAATTGAGACAAGTTTGGTGGGATTTCAAGTCAATTGGTCACCACTCTGGTGTGATCCAGAATCTCAGAAGAACCGATGTACCTTGGACTAATAATTCTAGAATTCCAAAATATCATCGCTATATTCCATGGATATGTTAAAAGGAATACAATGTCTCCAACATCAATCTCTAGGTCTTATCAACAATTGTTAGTATATCTCTCTTATCGAATCTACACATCATTGATATGATACTGAATGGTCGTAATATTTTACACCATCTCTTCGACCATTTCCAAACCTATAGGTTTTCAATCCCTAACTTCCTCCCAACATGTTGGTGTTCTTCCCCTCATCTCATAAAGGGCTTCATAGGGAACCATTTAGATACTCAATTAGAAACTGTTGTTGTTGGAGAACTCGACCAGAGGAAGATATTGGTCTCATCCTCTTTTTAATTCAATTGGGAATGATCTCAATTTGTACTCATGTGTTTGGATAGAATTTTTATATTGACTATCATTTTGAGGGAGATAAACCATACTGAATTTCATATTAATTTTTAGAGAGTGTTGGAGACTTTTCCAAAACACAGAGGTGAATATTGGAACTCAATTGAACTCAATTGATAGTGCTACATCATTCAGCCTCACCACATCGATAATGTATATATGTGAAATTTTATCTAGTGATAAATCCTAAAAAATTGAAATGAAGTTTGTAGACATCCTAAGAGGATTCATAACAACCCAGATATCATTGTTTTCTTTGGATTCCTTTGGAAATCCGATGACAAAGTCCAAAGTGACATTTTCTGATTTCCATGATGTTGTGGGTAATTGTTTCAGAATACTATTAGAATAATTCATTTTATCCATCACTAGCTGACATACCAGGCATATTAATGCATATTTAATGATCTCCCTCTTCATATTCCCCACCAGTTGTTCTCTGAGAGGTCTCAAAACATATTTATGATTTTGGGGTGAATGAAGAAATTTGAGCTATGTTCATAATCCAATAGTTTTCTCTTTAACATTTTATTTGATGTAGTACATAGTATTGACCCAAATGAAAAAAATACTTCTTCATTAAAAATGAACATTGAGGATTTCCCTTTTCATATAGTTCTTATGTCACACCCTGACCTTGTTGGTTAACTATTATAAATTTTGTAAATATTATATTGAGTTTCGGTAGAAGACGGGTCGAGTTTTAATGTTTCAGAAGCCTTTTTTTGTGTGGTCAGTCAGTACAGTTAGAGGTGATCATGCGGTCGCCCAAGTTTTAAAAAAAATTGAAATAAAGTAAATAAATAAAAAAATAGTTGACGATAAAATGCGAAGTAAAACCATAACGAATAAATAAATTAAAAGAATCCTCAACTGTAATAATACCTTGTATATATATAAATTAATAATGTTATTATAATTTTATATTAATAATAATATTTTAAGTGTAGAGTCTTTATCTTATTTTATTATTTCATTCTAAATATTTTTTTAAGGTGGAAACCCTAGGATGAGCGTCGCCCCCTCTCTTCCCTCTTGTTTCACTATTCACCCCTTTGGTGCAGCGCAATGGAGCCCTTCCCACCACCCATATTCTTTTTTTCTAGCACACCACTCATCACTGCTCCACCCATCTCTTTCTCCCTCGGCGTAGTAGCGCTCTTCCATGCTCCTCCCTCAGCGCACCAGCACTCAGCCCTGCTCCTCCTCCCGATCTGCACCAATAGCCTATTCCCTCTACCCCGCTCACACAACCCCATGGTTTCTCCCCTCACCCTCTGCCTCCTCCCACATCCATCCTACTGCGGTGGCGATGGCCTCACCAGACCCCAGCCGAGCTCCCACTTCCTGCTGGCCTCACCGCACACCTCCCGGCCTTCACTCAGCACACTGGACCACCACCCAGGTTATTTCTTCTTCTCCGTCACACCACACATCACCGATCCACCCACCCTTCTTCTGGGTTCCCTGCGCAACCCCTGGACACACGATCTCCACCAGCTGACGCAACTTCCGGCGATGAACCGCAACATTTGGTGATGACCCGCGACCTCCGGTGCAACTTCCCAGGTAAGGTTTCCCCTATTTTTCCTTGACTTTTTTGGTTTTCAATGGGTATAAGGTTCTTTTTAGTGTTTTATTTGGATTAATTTTGGTTCACATACATGATATAGGATCCAATTTGGATTCCTTGTGCATTTTTGGTGCAATTGGATATTGTCACCATTTTTTGAGAGTTCTCGTCACCTGATCTAAGTTGTTCTATCTATAAACATTATTTGGTTGAATTTTGTTGTTTGTGTAATTAATTTATTATAATTATGAGTTTATAAAAGTTCTCTTTAGTATCTCTTTTGTGGTGTTAATTTTATTTTAGAATCATTGGTGTTTTCTCTCGTTAAAAATGAATTTTATGATTAAGGATATGTCAATTTTTTGTTTTGTTTTGGTGTGATGTTTTCAAAAGGGGTTTTTTGGGATGTTTGGTTTCTGAAAAGTTTAATTCTTTTAAATTAACTTGGTTTCTGTTCAATATTTTGTAGCCTGCTCATGGGAATTAAGGTACGTTCTTATGGAATCCAGTTGTGTGCTGTTTAGCAGTTTTTATTAAATTTTCACTTTATCAATTTAACTACAAAAGTTGTGCATGATCTGGAATGTTGTGTTGAGAGTGCATTTTTAAATATAAAAATATGTTTTGAAAAGGTCGTGGGTGTGTAAAGTTATGGTTTCTATTTAGATCTGTTTAATAAATTTTAATGTGGTTTAGTAAACTGCGTCGAAGGTGCGAGTTGTGTTTTAAAAACGTGTCAAGGTGGTTATTTTGCGTTGTTTGCTCGTTTGGATTGTTTTATGTTTGTGCTTGTGTAATTTTAGATAATGTGCGTCTGTTGCAGCACGTTTTCAAGGTAACCTCGCGATAATGTGGTCGTCGACTTGCGCGTGTTTGTGCATCTATGTGAGGCGTGACGCGACTTTGTGTTCGGACAACAAGCCGAGGTAGGTCCCCCAATGATCTCACCATTAAATTCAGAATTTATTAATTGATTGATATTTTATTAATTTTAATAAATGATAAATAATATAATATAATTAATTTTTAAACAATTATTTGGTGTGAAAAGATCCGTTTATTTTATAACGATCAATTGAAACATTTTCTTGACGAGCATACACCCAGTATTTAAAGAATGCATGTTTGGCCTTTAAACATAATTCACGGAATTTCAAATTTACTTCTAGTTTTAAAGATAAATGATTTCTTCTGAACAAGTTTCTTTTGTTTTCTCATGAAATTAGGTTTTGCTTTAAAATTGGTGAAGGCCCATTTGGAACTTTAATAAAATAAATTATTTTGGAAAACCCACTCAGGGGTGACCTCTGGTGTGCAATGATTGCATGAGCTGTATGTGATGTTTGTGCATCATGACTGCTTAATTTACATTTTGGATGCACCCCTTTTTATTACTTTTGTTGACATGCGAACCCGACATAGTGAGTGAATCTTCTGAGAATGATTGTCTCACAAGTTTAGATTACGCACTGGCTAGTGTCCCCATAGCAGAGGAATACTGAGATATTGCTGCTATGGGGATTGGTCCCCTTAGTTAGGCCAAGTAGGGAAATACCGAGCGTTAAGGCATTATGATATCATCGATTTAGAGAATGCTTTCAGGATAACTCACGTGTATGGTATGTTCTAGATTGTTCACGATCTCCAAGGTTTGACCCATGTGTTATTTAGTGTTTTTTTATGTGGTGGATGTTTGAAAGGTCTAGTTCGGTTTCCGGCCCCTGTGTGCCACTTCTTCTCCATTGCCCTTAGTGTGTGTTTTCTGTTGTGTGTGGTTTTCCAATTGACTAACAACTAAAATATTAATTTCTAAATTGTTCGCAGAAATGTTTTAAAATGAAATTCACCAGTTCCTTTCTAAAATTTAACTTGTTTTTAATTAAAAAATGGAATTGGATTGTTACTTTACATATAAATGGAAGTGTGTGTGTGGAAACCCATATTTTTAATAATTTAGTTCAAACCTAGTATTGATAAATTCTTTATTTAGTGGTAGTGCATTAGGAATAGATTTATCGGGCTAGCCTACTATGTTTTAATACTCACGCCTATAGTCTTTTCTTGTTTTTAGTTCTGTTGCAGGTTCCAGTTTGAGTTGTTCTCCTTGAGCGACGTTGGTTGTGGTATTAGAGAGTGACCCACAGGGGCATGTGGAGTTTTTTTCATAGACAGGTTAGATGCATTGTTGGTTGTTCTTTATTTTTCTTCTTTTTTCATATTTATTTTCCGCTGACTAGTTTATTTTCTTTTGGGCCAAATCATTCCCACCTGTTTAATATTGATGCCCAGCACTAGTTTCCAGCCCGTGGGGATCGGGAATGCCCTTCAAGCCATGCCACAGACCGGCTCGGGTGACCTGTTCGGGGTCAACCCGGGTTGTTTCATGAAAAAATTGTATCAGAGGAGGTCCTTGTTATTTGGGGTGTCAAGTAGAAGGATATTAGGATTGTATTAGCTCAGGAGGTATGTTACGGGTCGGTGCCTGATCACCATCACTCGTGACGATACCTAAGCTGCCATGGGTAGTCCAGGTTTGGAGTCTTTCGTCTTGTTTTGGATTGATGGATAACAATAGATGGGACTCTGTGTCACGTTATGACCCCGCATAGATTAGTGACCCATGTGGAGCCCGGGTACTTGATTCAAGGTCCTCTGGTGTTATATCTTACTTGGGGTGTGGCTTACTACCATGTCATCGGGTTGGGCATTATCCCTACTTCCTCACTCCGGATGTCCACTATTGGTTGTGCTTTGTCTTGATTTTGGTTGGTTTTATAGTGTTTTTGGAAATTTAGGTGGTTTTGAATTGAAAGGGTTCTTTCTATAATGGTTTTAAAACTAGTAAAAAAGGGATTTCATTCAAGTTGTTTTGAAATTGGTGATGTGGGTTTTTATAGAGTAAGTATTTTGATTTGGATAATTTTGGCTTATTTTGGATTTTGTAACAGAATAGAAAGTACGGCCCTATTATTCCTTAGGAGCGTCCACATATGTGTGGTTAGACACGTGTAGTGCACATTGACAAATATGTATGAGAGATCTGAGTGAAAAGGGATAAATGATTATGGGGCAGTTCATAGGATGCCATGGGTTTGGTTTTGGAATTTAAGGCCTGGAAAGATTTTTCTAAAATGGACTTGAATGAAAAAAATGATTTTGGGACTAGATTTTTCTTGAAAAGGGAGTTTTATATTTTGAAAGGTTGATTTCACATATGCTTGTGTATGTTTGTTTTATGAGTATATTACCCATTTCTTGTGGTGTTGCTTTTGGTTGTGCTTAATCTTGTTCAGAATTCTTGGCTGGTTTCCTCATCTCGGGGTGTTTTTTTATTTAGTTTTGTCTTGATACCGGTATCGATTTTCTTTCTTTTCATGTTGTTCTGAATATTCCACCCAGAAATGTCCTCAAAATTTGGTAATGTTTCATGCAAAATTCTTGTTTCTATGGATTGTTGCTTGACTTTCGAGGCATTCGGAGCTCGTTAGGGGAAGTGAAGCGGTTTGAGAGGAATAGAGCATGTCTTCAGGTGGTTGGGGACTCCTAGGTTTGTTAGAGTTCATATTGTCTTAGGTCTAGTGGATGGTCCAACCATGGACCAATGGGGGTGGATGTCTTATCATATTTGTAGTTGAGATGATGTGGGAGGTGTTAAAGTTCGTCTCTATCTAATGGATCATACCTGATGAGTTGAAGGTGAAAAAAGGCAAGGGAACATTCGTAGTTAACAAGGAAAGTGGTTGGTGATGGAATGTGTCAGCCACATTAAGGATTTGACATCGGGAGTGCAAGTTCTTGGAAAACTCTGGTGCCTCTCTTCATTCATAAGGGTTCCCAATTTTTTCGAGCGAGGTATATGAGAGGAACCTACTCTGAAGAAATACCTTTTGTCAGTGTCAACTGGTGGTTCTTCAAAATAATTTCTAATGTTCCTTCAGTGTTGCGAGTTCGAGAATCCTAATCCCTCGTGTCTCATCCCTCCAAAGTCCTGCTATTTTGTGACAATTCATGTCACTCGGAAAGGTCCTGAAATAAGTGTCCTTTTAGGTAGTTCTGATCGGGGGATATTCATGTCTGATTGTGAGGCATAAGATGCTTCTTCCATTAGAGCCCCTTCCTCAAGTCTCGGGGTGAAGCTCGCGCATAGTCTGGGCGTCAGAGGCATGTGAGACCTTCACATGGTTCTTTATCTTTCATCTTGGAATAGATACATTCAGGATTTCCTTGTCCTTATTTTCCCACTATTCTAAGTTAATATTTTGCGGTAATAGTGTGATGAACTTATTGTTTCATGATTGTAGCAGTTGTGTTCTTCTGAACGTGGTCTCTATAATTGTTTTTTTCTTAAAAGTGTATTTGGACCTTATATGGGTTGGTCCTGATTTCATTTTTTATCGTTTGGAGATGTGAGTGTTGGGGGTTTTTTCCTTCTGTCGAGAGTTCCAGGTTTAAGTGGAGGCGTTGTCTCGCATGTACTAAGAGAGTTGGATATGTTGAGAGTTTTAGATCAGTGTGGGGAATTATTAGTTCCAGTGGTGTTGTTATAGGGAGTTCCTTGTTCCAGTTCCCCAATACATCGGTTGAACATGTAGTGGTTTTCCGTTAAAATTTAATAGTCCTATTCAACCCATGTAGATAGGTCGGTATATTCAGGTTGGGAGTTCCTGCGTTAACCCCTCATCAGGTTGGTGTGAAAGGGTTTTAATGTTTCCGTGTTAGTCGAGCCCTTGTGGTGGTGAGAACCCTCTCATGTTCTCCCCTCGTTTTATCTCTTAGTTTATTTGTGACTGGTTGGGTGTGACTTGTGGAGTGAATCGTCAACCTGAGTTTCTTGACTTTCCTTTTTTGATCTGTTTGGGTGCAGACTCAAGCTTTGGATATCTTTTGTCTTGGTGGTATTCTGGGGGCAGAACGTGTCTGTGGTGGGGAGAATCATCACACCCCGAAGATGTTGGTTAACTATTTTAAATTTTTTAGTTATTATATTGAGTTTTGGTAGAAGACGGGTCGAGTTTTAATGTTTTGGAAGCCTTTTTTGTGCGGTCTGCCCACACAGTTTGGGGAGATCATTTGGTCGCCCTAGTTTTAAAAAATAATTCAAATAAAGTTAATAAATAAATAAATTCTATGAAGATAAAATGCAAAGTAAAACAAGAAAAAATAAATAAATTAAATGAATCCTAAACTCTAATAATAGTGTATATATATAACTTTATAATGTTATTACTATTTTCTATTCATAATAATATTATAAGTGTAGATTCTTTATCTTTTTTTATTATTTCATTCCAAATTTTTTTTAAGGAGGAAACCCTAGGAGGGGTGTCGCCTCCCCCCTCTCTTCCCTCTCGTGGCACTACACACCCCTTTGGTGTGGCATGATCAATCCCTTCCCACCACCCAGCTTCTTTTTTTTTCTAGTGCACCACTCATCACTGCTCCGCCCATCTCCTTCTCCCTCGGAGCAGTAACGCTTTGCCATGCTACTCCCTCGGCACACCAGAACTCCGCCCTACTCCTCCTCCCGATCTGCACTAGCCGCATATTCCCTCTAACCCACTCACACCACCCCATGGTTTCTCCCCTCACCCTCGGCCTCCTCCCACTTCCATCCTGCTCCGGCGGCGATGGCCTCGTCGGACCCCAGCCGAGCTCCCCCTTCCTGCTAGCCTCGCCGCACACCTCCCGGCCTTCCCTCAACACACCGGACCACCACCTAGTTTTTTTCTTCTATGACACACCACACATCACTGCTCCTCCCACCATTCTTCTAGCTTCCCTGCACAACCCCTAGACACACGATCTCCACCAGCTGAGGAAACTTCTGTCAATGACCCGCAACTTCCGGTGATGACCCGCGTCCTCCGGCGCAACTCCCAATGGAAGGCTTCCCCTATTTTTTCCTTGACTTTTTTCGTTTCTGATGGGTATAAGGTTCTTTTTATTGTTCAATTTGGATTACCATTGGTTATAATTCTTGATATTGAATCCAATTTGGATTCCTTGTGCATTTTTAATGTGATTGGAGTTTGGAACCACATTTTTAGAGTTCTCGACACGTGATGTAAGACGGTCTATCGATAAACATTATATGGGGTAATTTTTTGTTTGTGTGATTAATTTATTATGATTATGTGTTTATAAAAGTGTTCTTTATTATCCCTTTTGTGGTGTGAATGGTATTTTAGAATGATTGGTGTGTTAGATGGTTAAAAATGAATTTTTTGATTAAGGATATGTCAATGTTTTTCTTTGTTTTGGTGTGATTATTTTAAAAGGGATTTTTTGGGATGATTTGTTTCTTCGAAGATCAATTTTTTTAAAATTAACTTTTTTATGTTTAATATTTTGTAGCCTGCTCATGGGAATTTGGGTACATTCTTATGGAATATCATATGTGTGTTGTTTTGTAGTTTTCATTAAATTCGCAGTTTATCAATTTAACTACACAAGTGGTGCACGTTCTGACATGTTGTGTTGAGAGTGATCATTTAAATATAAAAAGTTGTTTTGAAAAGGTCTTGGGTGTGTAATGCTATGGATTATATTTACATCTGTTTAATAAATTTTAATGTGGTTTAGTAAATAGTGTCGAAGGTGCGAGTTGTGTTTTGAAAATGTGCCAAGGTGGTTCTTTCACGTTGTTTGCTCGTTTGGATTGTTATATGTTTGTTTTTGTGTAATTTTAGTTATTGTGCGTTTGTTGCAGCGCGTTTTCAAGGTAACCTCATGATATTGTGGTCTTCGACTTGCGCATGTTTGTGCATCTGTGCGAGGAGTGACACACCTTTGTGTTTAGACAGCGAGCCGTTGTAGGTCCCCCACTGCACTCACTTTTAAATTTAGAATTTATTAATTCCTTGATATTTTATTAATTTTAATAAATGATAAATAATATAAGATAATTTATTTTTAAATGATTATTTGGTGTGAAAAGAGACGTTTGTTTCATACCGAACACTTGAAACATTTTATTGACGAGAAGAAACACAGTATTGAAAGAATTCATGTTTGGCCTTTAAACATAATTCACAGAATTTCAAATGTACTTCTAGTTTTGAAGATAAATGATTTATTCTTAACAAGTGTTTTGGGTTTTCTCAAGAAATGAGGTTTTTCTTTAATGTTGGTGAAGGCCCATTTGGCACTTTAATAAAATAAATTGTTTTGAAAAACCCACTCAGGGGTGATCTCTGGTGTGCGTTGATTGCATGATCTGTATGTGATGTTTGTGCATCATGACTGATTGATTTACATTGTGGACGCACCCCTTCTTATTGCTTGAGTTGACATGGGAACCTATCATAGTGAGTGAATATTCAAAGAATGATTGTCACACTAGTTTAGATTATGCACTGGCTAGTGGCCCCATAGCAGGGTAATACTATGTTATTGCTTCTATGGGGATTGGTCCCCTTGGTTAGGCCATATAGGGATATACCGAGCCTTAGGGCGTTATAAAATCATCGAGTTAGAGCATGATTTCAAGATGAGTCACATGTATGGTATGTTCTGGATTTTTCACGATCTCCAAGGTATAACCCATGTTTTATTTAGTGTTTTTTTATTTGGAATACATTTGAAAGGTCTAGTTCGGTTGCTGACCCATGTGTTCCACTTCTTCTCCATTTCCCTTAGTGTGTGTTGTGTGCTGTGTGTGGTTTTCCATTTTACTAACAACTGAAATTTGAATTTCTAAATTGATCGCAGAAATGTTTTAAAATGAAATGTACATGTTCCTTTTTAACATTTATATTGTTTTTAATTTAAAATGGGAAATGGATTTTTATTTGTCTTATAAATGGAAGTGTGTGTGTGGAAACCCATATATATTATAATTTAGTTCAATCCTAGAATTGATAAATTCTTTATTTAGTGGTAGGGCATTGGTAATAGATTTATCAAGATAGCCTATTGAGTTTTAATACACATTCCTATAGTATTTTCTTGTTTTTAGTTCTGTTATATGTTCCAGTTTCATTTGTTCTCCTTGAGAGACATTGGTTGTGATATTGGAGAGTGACCTACGGGGTCACGTGGATTTTTGGTCGTTGTATGGTTAGTTACGTTGTTGGTTATTCATTATTTATTTTCTTTTGTTCTATTTATTTTACGCTACCTAGTTTATTTTATTTTGGGCCAAATTGTTCCCACCTATTTAATCTTTATGCCCATCACTAGTTTCCAGCGAGTGGGGATCGGGAACGCCCATCAGGCCATCCCGCTGATAGGCTCGGGTGACCGGTTCAGGGTCGACCCAAGTTGGTTCGTGAGATTTTACATTCTTATGAATTCTCACATGATCTTTTTAATAATCCTTTAACCTCTCTATAAGATATGGTTGTGAAATAATTTTTGAATTTATTGATTATTTTCCTTCCTATATGATTCCAATGTCCATCCTCTTTAATTATAAGAATATTTTATCCTTCTCAATTATCAACAATGATAAAATTGATGGATCCTTTCTAATTTGAGTATCTTCTTCTTTATTATCTTTACAAGGATTGTAGTGAATTGAGAAGCCATAGTCCTTCATAATATCTAACCATATTCATTGAATCATATTATTCGTTTTCTGTGTGAATACATATTTTAGACTTTTTTTATCCATACATATTTCACATTCTCCCCAAAAAGATAATGTTTCCATATTTTCAAAGTGAATATAACTACATCCAACTCTAGATAATGTGTTGGGTTGTTCTGTTTGTGATTTTTCAACTTCCTTGAGGTGCCGGTAATGAATATTTCTCTATTCATGAACACACTTCCTAATCCCTTTTTTGAGGTATCATTAAATACTTCAAGAAATTTATCCACTTTTGGGTAGTGTGCGCACAGATACTGTCATAAGAATCCTTTTTAAATACTTCAATCTTTATTTACATTCATCATTCGAAGAAAACATTACTCCCTTATGAGTTATATTGGTAAGAGGGTACGGAAATCATTCTAATTTTCTCATAAATTGGGGATAATACCCAGCCATCCCAAGGAATCTATGTATATCAGTCACAAATGTTTACCTTGGTCATCCTTCGATTGTTTTTCTCTTTGATGGATCCAAATATATCAATTAATTGTGGTAATATTCCCCAATAATGATAATTACATAATCCATAATTCACACTTTTTGTACTTTGAATAAGTATTCTCCATTGATAAGATCATTAGAACAGTTTTTAAATACATCTCATTCCCCTCCATGCTTTTGGAATATATTCAGATTCGTCTATAAAGACAACCATAATTTTTTGAGGTAATCTATAGAGACTCTAATAAAATATCCAAAAATATTTTTAGAGCATTAGTGAGTGCAAATAGCATCACTTTGAACTCATTCTCCCATTACCTTGTACAAGAAGTAGTCTTGGAGATATCCTTCTCCTTCACCCTTACTTGATAATGTCCCAACTAAAGATCCACCTTGAAGAAGTATTATCATCCATATAGATAATCAAACAAGTAATCATATAATACGTTTTCATTATCGTAATATTATTTTGATAAATATAATAAATGAAAAGGTTCATGGACCCATCCTTCTTCTTGATGAAGAGGATTAGTGCACTCCATGGTGAAACACTTGGGTGTATAAACCCTAACCACAGATTCTCATGTACTTGTTTCTTTTGAACCTCAAGTTCCACAATATCCATCCTATATGGATTCTTGTTTATTTATTATCCCCAATTAAAAATATCGATTGAAAATAAAACCACTCAGTTATGAGGAAGACCGGGAAATTCCTTGGGAAACACATCAGTATATTCCCCAACAATAAGAATATATTCAGGGATGGTTCTTTCGTTAGACTATATCATTTAAGTAAGATACACTAACTAATAGGTTAGTAATATACATGAATTATATGATGGTTATAATTAATATTCATACTCCTCCTTTCACTTGTAAACAATATATGTTCGATTCGCATTACAAAGAGTAATTTCCTTCTTGGAGAAATTTATGTTGTCTCTATATAGGATAAGCTAATCAATTCAAATAATTGCATAAAATTTCACCAAATTGGATATGAAAATGTTATCTGAGAATCTCATCCCACTAATTTTTATAAGGGATAATTTATATACAAGGGATTCAATAATTTCTCAATTTTATATTTTCAATGACATCTCTACTACCATGCTTTGTAGTGGTTGTTGAATAGTTTTACAAAACATTCATGACATGAAGGAATGTGTAGAACAGTGGACTATAACCTGAACATTGAATTTTTTTATTTAGGTTCGATATTTACAATATAGAAATAGGGATGATTACTTTTAAACTATTGAGCTTATAAACATGAAACCAATTATACTAAATGTGTAGCTTATAAATTACATTTATTTAATTAACTTATGAATTTATAGGTTTCAATATATGTTATATATGGTCTATATCCTAACATATATTATTATAGGGATTTTTTTCTCCTGTAATAATAATTAATAATGAGCTTAGAAAATTACCATAGAATATTCCCTAGGAGTGTCAAACTAGGTGCGCAGTAAGACCTGTTTTTGTTTAATAGGTTACACCGAGTGAGGCCTGAAACACCTTCTAAGAGTTTTTAAATCTAGGTAAATCTATAATTGAACCACGTCCACTTATATTATCTATAGAGGGATGCATTTTATTGAGAAACAACTTAATCTAAACTTAAAAAAAGTTGGTATTCTTTCTTATACATAACTTGTCCCTAATACTTTCTTTAGAGTTCTCTAATCTTAATCCCCAAAATAACTAAACAACCCTCTGATATAAACTATAAAAAACATGGTATTTATTACATATTAATACTTGATTTATCTAATAAGACTACACTTAAAAAAATTTGATGATTGATAAGTATAGTATCATTGATAATTAGGTACATTACATAACAATATCAATCATGGAATAAAACAACTTCATTGAAAACAACTTTTACAAGATCAAAATAATCCATTGAACTGAAACCAACAGGGGATAACAAGGGGACATACATAAAAAAGTGGTGAGATATAAATCCCAATGAGTGAATAAAAACGGAATAAGTGACGTGTCATGACCCATCCCATGGGGCATGTGCCGTGACTACCCCAAGCCTGCCTTCCATATGCTAGGGGCTGACGACTAGAACCAAAAGACATATTCCCTAAAACTGGAAGTCATTCCCTTTAAACATGTACAAACACATGGTTTGAGAACACAAAAATATGAAATTGTAAAGTAAACTACTGTAGTAAAAGAGTGCTGAATGTAAAAGGGGTCCGAATACATGCCTAACAGTAAAAGTACAAGTACGACAGAAAGTATAGTACAACTAAAAGGAAAAAAGAATACAGCTATTGGGTCATCCTCCAAGGATCCTACCTAAAGGGTAGGTAAAAATCGCCTCCACCACACACCATGTCTGATCATCTTCTCTGTATCTCTTCAGGTCGAATAGTCCACCTCCTAGCACCATCTTGTCATGGATCCCTCAGCCCCGATCAATGTTGTACATCATCTGCAAAAGACACAAAAAGGTGCGGGTGAAGCCCGTGTAGGGGTGAGTATAATGATACATAGTAGGGACCCTGAGACCCTAATGGTCTCCTAGAGTTCCACAATGAAAAACCACATGGTAACAACATGAAGGTAGATTCCCACACAAGTAAAGTACCAAAAATCATATCCTCAATCACAAGCACAAGGTAAAAGCTACTCACACCAAGATTTATTCTAGAGGTAGTTACAAGTAAGATCCCCAATCACAACGTCGAACGCCTCGAATGCTAGAGAACTCCTCCTCTATTGAGTAATTTGGGCTTGCCATGTCACTCTGACCCGCTTCCCACTAACTATGAACTGCTGAGATACTCCTCCCCATCACGTACTGTGGGTCTTTCGGGTCACACCGAGCCACCCACCACCATCATAGTCTTCTATGGTACTTCTCCACATCGTGTGCCACGACCGCTCCCCATCGTGGCCCGCCAGGTCACATAGAACCAGTCACCCCCATCGTGGTATGAGAATTTACTCCTCCCCATCGTGTACCATAACTATCAAGTCACTCCAAGTCAGAATGTTAGCAGTTTTCTTGTTTCATCTAGTCGCATGGTTTCGTACAAAGTGTGCTTGGGATAATCGCTCCCCAATCCATCTGTAAAATCTCAACCAACACGAAGTCTCCCAAAGAAGTAACCTAATGATCCTCTGTTTCCTATGATTTATAACGCAATAGACGGTGCATCAGTTGGATGCGTGGTCTGTGAAGTATTGACATTTTAGTGTTGAGGGCCTAGTTGGATTCGGGTGCGATCCCACTCGGTCGAACTCCAAGTTTCTATAAAACACTAATGGAGTAGGTAAAATGGACTGTCTCACCCCAAGGGTCCCATCACTGTATACGGTTCATCAAACGGGCATCTGGTTCTCATGATAAGGTCCTTTGAGTGTTTCTGGTCCCCGTAGGGCTCGGGTATGGTCCGACCTGGTCAAACCAACCCGGCCGGACCTGGTCTGGGCTGGGCTGAGGGGGACTCAGACTATAGGGTCGATGTCAAATCCGGCCCACAAGAGGGGTGGCCCACAAATGAAAAGACCTGGATTTTACATGAATTTTTATAATTATATGAAATTATTATGAGTCTACGAAAATTGACAGCACATGATTCCGAAGCCCGGTGTGCCCAGAATGAATTTCTGAACATTTATTGGGTACATTCAGTAATAGCGTGAGTGTAGTATTATAACATTTTAACCATTTCTCAGACTAAAAATCTTAGGGCACTGTTGAATCCAGAGAGTAGGGATGCTTCTATGAGAGGATTTACTTTTACATTAGTAAGTCCAACGAAAATGTTATGTTTTGAGACTATTTTAATTGAAATGAAATAAAATAATTTTGTTATTGTATTTCATAATCTTATAATGGAACAATGAAAAGGGTGGGTCTGGTGGTATGTCAAGCCATTAAATTACTTAACATTCCAACCTTTTGTAATAACGACGTTGGGGAAATTAGGAAGCTTCCTAATTTATGAGCCATAATAACTCATCGCTTAATTACATACTCTCCCCATATCCTGTAAATATAGAGCATGGGGGGAGGTGTTTAAGACAAGATTCTCCATGCAACAAAGTTCTATTGCAGTTCCATAATGTATGTCCCTTAGAGGATGGATCCAACCCCAATATGAGGTGACATGCGACACTAAAACCCCAAATTGTATCTTGATGTTCAGGCGGTGGCGAGGAAAACATGTTGCGGGGATGACGAAAAAAGAAACTCCCTCAACCATGAGTTCTCTCCAATGTTTCAAGGTAGGGTTTTTTTTTCATTTGTGTGATTTTGATTCCCTCTTCCCCATTCCTAAAATTATAGAAAGAACGTTGGTCAACCAACTTATGGGTTGACCGATGATTCATTCATATTTGCGGGAGGATTGTTGTGGGAAATCTTGTGGGGTTAAATTTGTTGTTTAATTCTATTGATTATTCAACCACTTAATATCCTCCAGAATACGAGCTAATGTGGAGGGAGCGGCCCAAATGAACATGTCCTGGTTACTCTACAATCTTGTGATCCTTACACCACCATGGAAGACCACAAGCAAGTCAATCCATACTGCAAGAGGAAATTCATTGCTCGTCATCTGCGGAAAATGGACGAGGTGGCCAGTATGACCAACGACTATGGGACGAAAGGCAGTGCGACTACCATGCTTCCAGATAACGGAAGCTCTGGCCGAAGCCGCCGCAGAGGCCAAACCCACCTCTAGGGGGTTTTGCGGTGACCAAGTAGAGCCCATGAGGTGGAGCCTCCTCGCCAACCTAATGTCCTATAGGCCAGTCATGAATCCTAGAGATTGGGGGGGGGGGTTACACCCCCCCCCCCTCATTAGACAGAACTGGGCTGCCAACCTCGAGCAGGGTTGCAGCCCTCACACTGGGATGCCGCCCTCGGACCGGGCTGCCGCCCTTCGGAATAGGTTGTCGCCCTTGGACCAGGCTCCCACCCTTGGAGCAGGTCGATGCACACAGATTGGTCCACCACCAATATATCGGGCCACCACCCTAGCAGGTCGCCACCCTCAGTCTAGGACACCACCGTCGGATTGGGTCACCGCCCCAGCGTGCTGCTGCCCATGTGGGACGGGCCGACCCTTTACAGGACACACTATTCAGGTCGTTCCACCATTGATGGTCACCCCTCATACGGGCCAGACCGTACAATGGGAAAGGAGGCTGAGACCACCTCATCCCATCCCAGACCGGGTCGGGACGGGTCTGTTTGATCGGGTCAGACTGGACCGGGCCCAAAAAAACAGAATAGACCATATCTTGAGAACCGGACGCCCATTTGACAAATCGTCTGCGACGTTCAAGAACGTGGAGAAAAACATTAATTTTTTACTTACATCATTATATTTTAGGAGAAACATAGAGTTTGGATGGGTTGGATCACACCTTAATCCAACTAGTCCCTCGCCACTAAAATGAAAATAACGCACAGACCGGGTGTCCGACTGATACACTGTCTATTGCATTGGAACCCTTATGACTCGTCAGATCATTGGGTTAATTCTTTCTTAGACTTAGTGCTATTTTAGATAGATCTATGGCTTCAGGAGTGGTTATCGGAAGCACACTACGTATGGAACCCTTCGACTAGCTGAGAATAGAAGACTATTTTCTTTTCAACTTGGAGTGAATTGACGACCATGGTACGCGATTAGGAGGAGTACCTTCGCAGACCACGATGGGGGTGGGTGGACCATTGTGACCTGGGGGCCACGGTTGGGTGAAATTGCATACACGATGGGGAGGAGTACCATAACATAGCATGATGTGGGTGGGTAGCTCTGTGTGACCTAGAAGACCCACAGTACGTGATGGGGAGGAGTACCTTCGCAATTCATGGTTATTGGGAAGCATCTCAGAGTAACTTAGTAGGCCCATTGTACTTGATATAGGAGGAGTTCTTCAGTAGCTGGGGTGTTTGACATTGTTACTGGGGATGTTACCTATTACTAACCCTAGAATAAATCCTAATGTGATATGTCTCTACCTTGTGCATATCTTTGAGGTTATTATATGTAGTACTTTACTTGTGTGTTAATCTACCTTCGTGGTGTTACCCTGTGGTTTTTCTTTATAAAACTCTAGGAGACAATTGGGGTCTCTGAGTCCATACAAAGTATCATTATACACTCCCCTGTGTGGGCTTCGCCTTCACCTTGTTTTTCTTGTTCAGTAGACGTGCAACATAGATCAAGGCAGAGGGAGCTAGAAAAAAAGGGCACACAGGTGGACCCTTCGGTGTTACGTGACATAGAGGAGATGATCGGACGTGGAGTGCAGTGGAGGTGAGCGATACCTACCCTTCAGTTTGGAACCTCAGAGGATGACCAGTTTTTGTTTTGATTTTTACTTAATATTGTATTGTACATTCAGTCATACTTTTACTTTTACAATTGGTCTTGTATTTCGGTCCCTTTTACTTTCAACACTCTTTTACTATGGCAGTTTACTTCACAATTGCTTTTTTTTGTATTCTCAAATAGATTTTTTGTATAGGTTTAAAGGAAATTCCAAAATGTTTTAGGGAATATGCCTTTCGGTGCTAGCACCAGCCCTTGACCTATGGAAGGAGGGCTTGAGGAAGTTACGGCATGGCCCCGGGGATGGGTCGTGACAAAGTGGTATTATAGGAGTTCTGTTCTACCAAAGAACTAGGACTCTAAACGTTACTATGTTGCAATAGTGTTATGTTTTTTAGTGTGGATTTCAGTTTGGGGAGTCCAGTGTTGGTGTAGCGGCCGACGTATCCATACATCAAGACCCTGAATTCTGAATTCCGACTCAGCGAACGAAAACACTGATTGAAAATGATTGGAAGATTATTTCTTGTGTTGTCTTGAGTTAACTCACAAGGTATAACATTTAACCATGGAACACCTATTTCATTTCAGTATTCCACCATGAAGACATCCACCTAGTTTTCCTGAGATAGTACACGATGATGGCCCATCGAGTGATAAGGCCTCAGTTTAGAGCCCTTTCAAGACGTTAGCACCTTTGGGTGGTGTACCAGCATCCCCACTTTCTATTGGGTAGATGTTTCCACCATCCCCACCAGAAGAGGATGCATGATTATTGGGAGAATTGCATAAGTTCCCATAGTAGAGGAATCTGAGGATCCGAGGAAATAGGGACCCATAGGCGGATGAGGACTGGCTGGAGGCTGTGGCAATAGTTTTTCGCTTATTTTGGGAAACCAGCTGATTTTATGGTGATCCTGGTAGCCATCCTATTTTAGGAAGGAACAGGGATATAGTGGAGAATGATGGTTCGGATACAAAATGAAGCAACCCCCATATGGGTGGACTTCGAGGACCTTTTTTAGGATAGAGTTCGTCCTAGAGACCTTACGCTTTGTGCGTATACAAGAGCTGCTACACATACAGTAGGGAAGCATGACTGTGGCCTAGTACTCGGCGAGGTTTACTGATCTCTCCCACTTCTCCACTAACATGGTACACTATGCTTTCTTCAGGGAACAAACCACTAAGAACGATCTCCAACGGAAGATCAGAGCATTGATGGTATCCCTTAGCCTTCCGACGCAGGTTGGGTTTGTTGAGCGAGCACTTTTAGTGGAGAGATTCCTAGAAGATCAGGCACTGAAAACAAGAGATACCACCAAACGACAGGTATCCAAATCATCTACAGGATGCAGTATGTAGATGAAACATAGTTCCATGTGGTATGGACCTTCTGGTGGATGAACTCGGGACAAAGGGTCAGTGGTGCGAGGCTCACAAGGAAGAGGGAGACAGGCGTGGGGCATGCATTGTTACACGTGTGGCGGGTAGGGTCATATGGATTGTGACAACCAAAACCACGTTACCTATGACCGTTAGACAGTCAATAGAACGTCGAGGAAGAGGCATAGTTTCAAGAAAGAAGTTCTGTAGGGTGGAGGACATGACAGAGGCCTACGACCACCACCACCAATCCACCCCAACCATAGGGAGCAGGAGGTCAGGGACGATCTTATCTCCAGGAAACTAAGGCCTACGACCACAGTGCTATGGATATTATTAAAGGTATGATCTTTGTCTACTTCACCTTTCTTGCAGTACTTATAGACACAGGTGTCTGTCACTCATTTATTTCCATGACCCTCTTTTAGAGCTTTGAGATTCTGTTGGAGTTTTTGTGTTGATCCTTATGGATAGAGACACCTGCAAGAGAATATTCGACGATTGCACACTAGTGCCGTTAGTGTGAGCTTACTCTAGGGAAGAGAGTGCTTTGACTGGGATCTCCTAGGAGCAGCGTCGAAGCCTTACGACACCATCTTAGGTATGGAATAGTTATCCACAGTACATGCTCATATTGATTTTATTAAGTGAAAAGTGATGTGTGTCTGCACTGATGGGACCTAGTTTTCCTTCACCATTGGGAAGGGAACCATTTCTAAACAGGTTGGAATTACCCAGAGGAGGATGCAGCTTATTACTCATCTGTAGGCTAGCCTTACCCTTGGAGAAGTTGATGTTGAGATTTTGAAATATCCTGTTGTGGTGGAGTAATATGCTGATGTCTTTCTTGATGATGTTTGAGGTAAACATCCATGTAAAGAGGTAGACTTTTACATTGGCTTGTACCCCAGGATGGCACCAATATCTAAACTAGCGTATCGGATGGCTCCTTCGGAGCTTTGTGAGTTACATGTATAGTTTGAGGACATGTAGGGAAAGGGGTTCATAAGTCCCATTTTTCATCCATGGGCAGCACTGATTTTGTTCCCCAAGAAGGAAAATGAGAGCTTGAGACTATATGTGGACTATCGGTGCCTGAACCAGGTGACCGTTAAGAACGAGTATCCACTTTCAAGGATTGATGAACATTTTTATCAGCTGATGGGAGATCGCTGGTTTTCGAAGATAGACCTCCAATAAGGCTATCATATGCTCAGGATACGAGATGAGGATGTGCAGAAGACCGCCTTCAAAAGTCGGTATGGCCATTCTGAGGTCATGGTTATGCCTTTTGGCATGACCAATGCCTTAGAAGTGTTCATGGGACTCATGAATAGGATCTCTAAGCCATACCTTGGTCACATTGTGATGGTGTACATCGATTAAATCATTATATAATTGGGACAAAGAAGGATAATTCCTGTCATCTATAGATGGTTTTGGATACACTTCAAGATCACCATATTTATAGTAAACACTCATAATGACAGTAATGGATAAGAGAGATCCACTTTCTGGGACACATTATCTCCGAGGATAGATTTGCAGTTGTTCTAGTTAATAGAGAGGTTGTGCTAGCTTGGGAACCACCCAGAAGCCTTACAGAGGTGTGGAGTTTCCTAGGGTTAGATGGATAATACCAGAGATTCGTGCGTGACTTTTCTAGAGTTTCAGCACCGTTTTCATATTTGAAAAATATGGGGAAACCTTTCTTCTGGATGGAGAGATTCCAATAATGTTTCCACGAGCTGAGGTAGATACTGACGACTGCCCCCAACTTGAGGCTGCCAGAAGAGGGCATTGGGTATGTAGTCTACTACGATGCATCATGTACTAGGATTGGATGTGTCACGATGTAGGATAGATCAGTTATCGCTTGTGGTTCATGAGAACAGAGGCAGCATGAGATGAAATATGCTACCCATAAGCTGGAGTTAGCAGTAGTCGTATTTGACATGAAAATGTGGTAGCATTACATGATGGGTGAACATTTTATAGTCTACTCTGATCACAAGAGTCTCATGTATATATTCTCTCAGAAGGACCTGATACTGAGATATTGGTGATAAATTGAGTTCCCCTATGACTATGAATTTGAGATAGTCTCTACTTTTGGGAAGGGGAACATGGTAGCAGATACACTTAACAAGAGGTCTGGTGTGCAGTTGTTGAGTGAGGTGACATAGCAGCTAGAGTCATTTCAGATATCCTTCATGGATAGAGATGAAGTAGCATAAAACTAGTCTATGATAGTCACACTCCCAGTCCTTTAGTGAGTTAGGGAGGTGTGGCTTGGGACATTAACTAAAAATCCCAACGTGCTCAAATATCCTCAGGACGGTCTCTTGAAAGATTTTCTAAAGGTGGGAATCATGTATTCCTTTTCAGAGGACTCACCATGGTTCTAGGGACACTTAGGAAGGATTTTTTCATGGGGATCCATAAATCCCCTTTAACGGTACATCCTGGAGTGATAAAGATGTACCAGGAAATCCGTAATCAGTACTGATAACTAGAGATGAGGGAAGCAGTAGCAGTGTTTGTATCACGATGCCTCACTTGTTAGCAAGGGAAGACTGCACAAAGCCGGAATAAGTCTTATGTTGAGAAGTGATATAGATCCTTTTAGGTAAAGTATCGAGACCATGTATTCCAAAGGGTCTCACCAAGATGAAGATTTTGAATGTTTGGATGAGCCGGTAAGTTATCACCAAATTTTATCGGGTCATTTCTGATACTTCAGAGGATAGGTGAGGTGGCATACCACTTGTCACTTCCACTGTAGTTGGAGAAGGTGAACTACATCTTCCACGTATCCCAGCTGAGGAGATACATGCATGACCAATCTCACATCATCGACCACGGCGAGTTGTAATTAGTAGATGGGGTGACATTTTTGGAGGATTTAGTAGAGATTGAGGATCTACAAGAGTGGTTCCTTCATCGACAGTCGATACCTCTGGTGCGCATTCGCTGGCAGCACATGAACCTCCAGGAGATCACAGGGGACTGGAAGGCTCATATTCATGCTCAGAACCCACATTTGTTTCTATAGTCTATGTTATAGCTTTTTGGGACGAAATCCATAAGGTGGGGAGAATGTAATGACCCAGATTTTCCATGAAATTGATTTAATTATATGAAATTATTACGTGTCTTCAAAAATTGAGGATGTGTGATTACGAGGCCCAGTGTGCCTAGAATTAATTTATGAATATTTTTTCCAAGTAAGTTTCATAAAAGCATGACCAGCATTTTATAACTTTTAAACCATTGCACATATTAACAATCTGAGGGCACCATTGAATCTATAGTGTTGAGATTCGTTTAAGGGAGGCTTTACTTTGACCACAGAAGGTCCGAAGAAAAAGTTATGTTTTGTGAGTTTTTTAATTGAAATGAAATAAACTAATTTTTTTATTTATTTCATAAACCTCTAACAGACCAATTAATGGGTGGGTATGATGGTGTGTCAATAAATTAAATGGCTTGACATACCAACCTTATGTAACAACGATGTTGGGTAAATTAGGAAGATTAGTAATTTATGAGCCCCAATAATTACCCACATCGTTACTTAATCTCCCCCTCTCATATAAATATAGAGCTTGGGGTAGGGGTTTCCAAAAATCTTCTCTATGAAATGAAGATTTTTTTGAGTACCGAAATGTTGATCCCCTAAAGGATGAAGCCGACCCTATTAAGAGGTGGCGTGAGACACCGAAACTCCAAATTGGAGTTTGACGTTCGAGTAGCGACGCAGAGAACTTGTTGTCTGGACGATGAACAATGAGACTACCTCAACCGTGGGCACTCTCCAACATTTCAAGGTAGGGGTTATTTCATTTATGTGTTTTTATTCCCTCTTCCTTGTTCTTGATATTATACAAAGAACTTGTGTGAAACGATTATTGGGTTGACTAGTTATTCATTCGTATTTACGGGAGGATTGTCATAGGGAATATTGTGGGGTTAATCTTGTTGTTAAATTCAATTGATTATTCAACCCCATAATATCCTGCATAATATGAGCTAATGCGGAGGGAGAGTGCCTAACAAACATGGCCTGAAACCTCCTCCATCTTGCTATCCTTTTTCCACCTTGGAAGACCGCGAGAACATCGATGCACGCTGCAAGAGGAAGGTTAGGGCTCGTCAGCCGCGGTGAATGGAGGATGTTGCCGGCATTCTGGCCAGCCACAGGAAGGTATGTGGCGCGACCATCACACCACCGGCGAATGGCAGCCATGGCTGAAGGTGTGGTAGAGGTGGAACCCACCTCTGGCAGGTTATATGGCGACTGAGTGGTGCCACTGCCTCACCAACAGAATGGCCTTCAGGCCAATTAGAAATTCAAGATACCATAGGGTTACATCCCCCGTGTTAGACCGAACCGGGCCAACACCCTCGAGTCGGGCTGCCCCCCTCACACCAGGCCATCGCCCTCAGACCGAGCCGCCACCCTCGAAGTAGGTTGTCGCTGTCGGACCAGGCCACCACCCTCGAACCCAGTCAGTGCTCCAGCGGGCCGCTACCCCCGTACTGGGCCTCAACCCGAGCAGGCTACCGCCCATGGATGGGGCCACCTCCCTCGGACCAGGCTACCGCCCCAATAGGCCGTCACCCCCGAACCGAGCCGCCACCCTACTAGGTCCCCACCGACAGGTCAGTCCGCCCCTTTACAGGCCACCCTATTCAGGCTGAGCCGCCCTATTCGGGATGAGCCAGCCATGTGGACCACCACTCATGTGAGCCAGAACGAAAAATGGCCCAGTGGGCTGAGACAACCTCGTCCCAGCCCAGACCAGGTCGGGCCGTGTTTGTCTGATCGGGTCATACCGGACCTGGGCCCCACTGGGCCCAGAATCACTCAAAAGGCCTTATCTTGGGAACCAGTCGCCCGTTTGACAAACCATCTGCTGCGTTCGGACCCTTAGTGTAATATTATCCTTTTTTAGTTACTTAATTAGAGTTTTGGATAAACTTGGAGTTTGTCCGGGTTGAATCGCACCTGAATCCAACTGGGCCCTCGGCGCTGAAATTCCAATAATGCACAGATTGGGCGTCTGAATGACATGCTGTCAGATGCGTTGAAAACCTTATGACATGTTGTATCATTAGGTTACTTCATTGTGAGTCTTCGTGTTGTTTGAGATATTACTTATGGCTTGGGGAGTGGTTCTCCCGAGCACACTACATACGGAACCCTGCGTCTCGCTATGTCAAGACAACTACTGACTTTTAGACTCAGATTGACTCGATGGTCATGGTACACGATAGAGAGGAGTACCTTCATAGACCACGATGGGGGTGGGTGGTTTTGTGTTTCCTAGCGGGCCATGGTGGGGAGTAGTCACGGTGCATGATGAAGAGGAATACCATAGCAGACCACGATGGGGGTGGGTGGCTCTGTGTGACCCATCAGACCCATAGTACGCGATGGGGAGGAGTACCTCATCTGTTCTAGGTTAGTGGGAAATGGATCTTAGTGACCCGTTAGGACCACTGTACTCAATAGAGGAGGAGTTATCCAGAAACTGAGGCTTTCGACATTTGGACTAGGGATGTTACTTGTTACTACTCCTGGAATATATCATACTGTGAGTTATCTTTTCCTTGTGATTGCGATTAAGGATATGATATGGGTTTCTTTACCTGTGTGGTAATCTATATTTGTGGTGTTACCCTATGGTTTTTATTTTTGTAACTCTAGGAGTCCTTCAGGGTCTCGGGGTCCCTACTGAGTATTGTTATACTCACCCCTACACGGGCTTCGCCTTCACATTGTTGTGTCTTGTGCATACGATGTAGAACATTGATCGAGGCTGAGGGAACCAGGACTGGACGATGCTCGGAGGTGGACCATTAGGCATGACGAGATGTGGAGGAGACAAGCGATCATGGGGTGCAGTGGAGGTGATATGTACCTACCATTCAGGTAGGATCCCTGGAGGACCAACCAGTAGCTATTTTCCTTTTTCTTTCAGTTGTAATACATTTAGAATTGTACTTGTACATTTAAATATGGGATTTTATTCTGGACCCTATTACATTCAACACACATTTAATACATTAGTTTACTTCACAGTTGTTTTTTGTTGTGTTCTCGGACCGTGTGTTATTATAAGTTTAAAGGCAATGCCTTCCCGTTTTAGGGAATATGCCTTTCGGTTCTAGTCTCCAGCCCCTGACCTATGGAAAGTGGGAATGGGGTTGTCATGGAATGGGCCATAGGGGAAGGTTTGTGACATGTCGCATGTTAAAAAATAGTCATATCAATCATGAATAAAAGGAACCTGAATAATAAGACGTGATATAGCATGATAATCATAACATGGGAAATGTGGAAACAACATAAAACATTGAATCAGGAATATGGGTCAAGGATAAACCTCCAAAACATCATAATATAAAAAAGGACCATAAAGGAATTAGGTACACACTTATCCCAACATGATGTATGATGATACTAAACATTACCCAATGCTTTGTAGCTCTATCTGGGTGCACCCATCATAATGATTTCATTCCCTTGTTTATGTGTGACACATATATCATAAGACATGGATTCATTCATCATAATAATTTATTTCGTGACCAAGGAATGTGTATTAAATATATGTATGTCTCCAATAAATAAATATATGTTCATAAATGTGAATACCCTTGACAGAATAATGGGTATGGTATTCAGTACACAATTGTTTGTCTTGGAAAAATGTGGTGAAATTTCAGCTACATAACAGGGTTACTCAAAAATACATAAAAATGGTTGAATATAGGGAAATGGGTATCTAAATATTTTTTTGCATAAAATGTTATGTAATATGGATATGGAAATTAATATCGCAACATTATAAATTTGGAAATAGAATTTATAAGGTAATGACGAAACATGAATAGGAAAAATAAACCCTACAAAATTTATGCATGGTAAAGGGTGTACATACTGAATTATGGAAAGATTAATGAGAGTGGATGGATGATCTTATAATTTTACGTCAAATGTAATATAAGTAGTTTATTTAATATCATATCGCACAATAATAAAATGAATATTAAAATACATAACATAAAAGGAGTCCTTGATAAATGAAGAGTGTGGATGATCGCTTACGAAATTTTGGTATAGTAATGACATAGATTAGGGTCCAAATGAGGAAGGTTAAATGATCCCTCATTAAAATAACATAAATTTTATATTAATGGAATTATTATAAATTAATAGAAATATATCCAACTAAAATTAAAATAACTAATTTCAATGGAGGTGCATGAATTTGAAAGGAGGGTAAGAAGGTGATGATCCCGTACTTGAGTGTGTGACTCCAAAGTATTGGAAGAGGCTTATAGAAATTTTGGGGGTTCCTTGGTAGGACTCGAGGGACTAGAGTGATGTTTTATAACGTAATATAATGAGTTTGAGTGAAAATAAATGAGATATTGGGTGGGTTTATATAGGAGAAGATACAGATTTAGTTATTATTTTGGTTTTGGCTTCCACATAGTAATTCATCCAAAACCTTAAACCATACCATAGTTTTTTAACATGGTTTCTACAAAATGGGAGAGGTTTTTATTATTTTAGAAGTAAAAGGTCATAATTTATTTAAATATTACACTTGATGATGTGGAGTTGAGGCACACTCTTAAAGACGTGATTTTAAAATCTACAAATATATTTTAAGTCTTTGGATTTATAATGGCTTTAAAAAATAAATTCAATAAACATAAAATCACATTATATTAAAGATAAAACATATATTTCTCCATTTATTCTATTTATATTACTTATTATATCACATTTGGGTTATTTTGATTCATAAAACACAAAGTATATTTATATGGTATTTAATTTTTCACCTGCACATTCGATTGTCTCATAATATTCTCAAAAATTCACCATTAAATAATTATGTTTTCCTAATTAAAAATAATATTATTAATTTTGTCTAAATAATTATTGAATATGTTAATTTTCACTTTAAAAATAAAAACCAATATTTATTTAAAATGATAGGTTTATAATAATAATGTTTTTTGAACCCTCTATAAAATTTACATTTGGCTTCATAAAAATTATATGATCATTTTTATTTAATTAAATTTATATAAAAATAATATTAAAATATGATTTATTTAAAATATCCATTAAGTCTTTAATATATATTTCTTAATTTAATTTTAATATTAACCCAAAATAATATTTGTGTTTTATTGAATCAGAATAAAAAATCATTTATAAAGTAATAGTAATAGTTTGTATATATACTGATTATTATATATAAAAAAGTACATAAAATACACCAAAAAAATCACTATGAGTAAGGTGTGTGATAGTGAGACATTCAAAGGGCGGTTTAGAGAACATGGTTTGGGTTGTTATCTCAATTATCATAAACTTCTCCCATAAATATTTTTGATCATTCTTATGTTATTGGATCCCAACTTGGTATTGGTCATGGGAAAATCCCAAAAAATTTATCTCCCTCAGATGCTCTGATAAATGGGCTTTATCGGGTATGATCCTACTATTTGAGGTCATCACATCCTTTTTCTGTGAAAATTGGATTTTTTAAACCCCATATTTATACTAATCAAGTCATCACTATTCATTAAACAATATTATCAACTGTAAGGATCATTAACAGTCAATTAAATCCATTAGTAATAATAATAAAAAATAATTGAATGTGTTTTCTATAACCGTAATAATACATTTAATATAAATTCAACAATAATTTTATTTATAATTGTTTGGTTCATTATAGTCAACATTGAATGTTCCCCATCATAGTATGTTATTCGACCATAAAACAATATTTAATAATATAACCATGGAATTTTAGGGTTCTCATCACAGTGGGTATATGGAATTCCATTATCAATGTGATATATATTGTCGGGAATTATTACATTATAGACACTCAAAACAATGAACTATATTAAATAAGATGTTTTATTAATATTTAGGTATTGGAATATACATTTAATAAAAAGTAAAAATGGTTGGTTCTAGAAAACCAAATCTGAAAGTCTCACACTTGGACTAGAGCCAACATCCTATCACTTTCAATTGGATAGAACACAGATGATGATCATTTTCTTACTAAGTTAAGTATTTAGTCAAGGAGTCAGTCACGATTTCTTACATGGATATTTTACTCACAATGACATAACCTATTTTATAAAAATACCTTAATAGATTATACTTCTAAAGTATGTCCTTCATCTAATGATGTGAAATTGGCTCCTTTGTAAGATCCACCACTATTGTATTATCACAATATAGTGTAAAAGGATCTTCACTCCTAGGTACCACATCACGACTCTGGAAAATTTTGTGCTTCTAAATATCTTCTTTATCTATCTTATAAGACAAATTTTACTCAGAATTTATTTTAGAATCTGAAACAACAACTACTTTTGTCCATTATAGCACACAGAACCCCCATTGAGAGTTAATATGTATGCTTTATGTGATTTCAGGTCATTTTGATCTATATGGAAATTGGACTTTTCAAATACTATGATGACTAGCACCTCATCTCCTCCATATATTATGAAAATATCCATAATACACCTCAAGTACTTAAGGATGCCCATAACTACAATCCTATAGTAGTCCCCAGGGTATACTTGATATCTTCCTGCCATAATTTAGGCATATGCGAAAACAAGCCTAATATATAGAATAGAATACATGAGTGACCGAATTTCCAACATGTATGGAATTCCTGTCATCATTTGTTTTCTTTATGTTTATGAGGATACATTTTCCTTGTAAAATGAATGTTGTGTGAAATTCGAAACAATCCCTTTTTGGATTCTTCCATAATAAATATCTTTAAAATCTTTTTAATATATATACCTTGACTTAGACCAAGCTTTTGGAATTGGTGGCCTAAACCCAACTACTTTTTACTTTATAATAAACTTGTATTCAAGAATTTCAATATTAATAAATACCATGTCAAGACATTATTGTTCTTGTATGTGAAAATTCATGTGATAATGTTCTAAGGATTTTTGTTGCACTAAAAGGTCATAGCGAATCCATGCTATGATGAAAACACAGATGATCCATAACACTATTGTTGAATATATGTTCTATGGTCGTATGATGTTATTTGAGGGACACAAATAATACCAGCCATTAGGGGCGAGGACTCACAAAAAATTGATGCACCTTCTCATGTTGTTCTCCCTTGGTAATATCCCGGAGGATATTATGAGAACATGACCCTCCAGTAGGATATCTATAATTCAACATGTCATTGGATGTTCCTATCTTTGGACGTGTGTATTGGTCCTTAGACATTATGATTATTATTAATGGGTATTACAACTCACACACATAGATGTATTGATGAAAACTGTGACGACACAATGTTCGCAAAGAGTTAGGATATGTTGGCTGTGTCACGAGTCATAAAATATTAATAGATAATGCAATAAAAAAAATTTCCCTTCTATTCCATAATGGAAGTTGATATCTCATTCCCTTTGATGGAATTGATACACCCAAAATACATAGGTGGTCTTGGTGAGGAATGTGTGAATTCAATTCTGGGAAGTCAATGAAAGAATAATCAATCATATAGTTTGATGACACTAGAATCCAACCCACTTTATTCGAGATATCGAGGAAAAAAGATTACATTACACGGTAAGCGTTCATAGGAGGTGACAATTCATTATAGCATTAACATAATTCAATATTGGTGTCTTGGAGTGTTTCTAAACTCTAACATTGTACTTTAGGCAGGCTCTTCCTAATGCCACTAAGAATGTGGATTAGAGGGTTTCACACTATGTGTATACATGTATCTCAGTTAAATATTCATTTAACAAGTTGAATAAATATTATTCCAAATTGTGGTTTAATAATTATTCGATGATGCATGATCAGATTTATTTAAATATTAGTTTTTTACAGAATATATTGTGGGAAAAATAATATAATTATTATAGATTATACCCATGATGTTTATTTAATAAATAAATAATCATTATTCAAGGACAAATGAATTTGGTGGAGGAAATAAAAGAAAATGAACAAACAAAAAATACATTTCGTGTATACTAATATACACACCATGTGGTTTTTCATGGAAATTGTGAGAAATAATAGTATTTATTTAATTAAACAATAACAGGTTTAATTCGTTGGGTGCATCTAAAGCAATAATAATATTCAAATGATGTTATTAGACCTGGGGTATTATAAAGAATTAAATGAAATAAATAAATATCTATGGGTAATTATTCTATAACATTTTTCTCAGTATTATAAATCTTAATTACATTGTTCTTATTAATCTTAGAAATTCTTTGTTGTTGTGCACAACAGATATGGAGAAAAAATATCTCAAGCCAATAGACAATTCCATTACTACATTAACTCTCTCAAGTTACGAGAGAGATCCTCCTCCATTAGATCAACGATAGTGCTTTGGAATCAGCACTCAAGGCGATCAAAGGCAGACATCATAGGCAACGAATCTTCCACACTAGCTACCAGATATTCCTTTGGAGATGTCTAGAGATATGTGGAGAAAGTTTGGATCACCACTAGAGTATGCCTAAAATTGTCTTCTATGATGCAATGAAAGGTCAAATAATATAGTGACTGGAAGCATCAACGATGAACGAATTCCATCAAAGTAATTCTTGTCCTTTAATTAAATTAATTATAAAAAACATATTATGATCTTCTCTATGGTTATGGGAATTCCATATTTCCTTTTCATTCTTTATTCTATTTAAAAAAATGGCATTTTATCATCATGATATATCTTGTATTGATTGTTGTTAATGGAAAAATTAATGTTGGGTACACCCATCTATGCTCTTCAGTTACACCCGAAACCTACAAGTGGTATTAGAGAGGTTCATATCATTGATTATAATTATTATTTTTACAATTTATGCATTTACTAATTTAGTTGTTTCAATTCATGTTAATCGTTCTATAAATTGGAATCTCGATATTTGTTTCTCCTTGTTCATTTCTCATTCACCTTACAGAAATGATATTTTATTTTAATTTTTATTAAAATAAAATAGAGGATTTCATATAGAGGTTCCAAAGGATCATGGTCGTACAACACAAGAACACATGACATGTATTAGGAATTACACAATGTGTTTCCATGGTTAAATGAAAATATATTGTTCTGTATAACCAAGTTGTGTGATTAGAGTTTTTATAAGTATTAATGACTTCATGTGTTGACCATGAATAAGTGGAACAATGTTTCTAGATTTCACACTGTGTGGCCCACTGGACATGGCATGTAGTCCCTTCATGTTTGGGTTGGGCCGTGTACCCCATACATTGCTTGACACACTAGAGACTGTGTAACGTAGATACTAAATAGCGTGTGGTCCACTGGATACACCGTGTACTCTGAATATTTCTGAAGTACATCTACATGTTTTATCCTGGGGTTTGTACATCAGATGGACAGTGAATGATAGTACACATTATTTAGTAGGAACTACATGGCATGTACTCATTCAAATTACAAATATTTTTTTAAAATTTATTATTATATTATAAACACCCTTGAGATGTGTACCATAGTGTATTCGTAATGAAATGGTACAACATGTAATAATTGTTTTATATATGTGTGTTTAATTTAAAATTTGTGTAATGATAATATCTACGCATTGGTTAGTTATGAATAGGAATTCACCAGGTTTCCTCAAAGGTAAAAGTTACATTCAAAGATAATTTTAAATGAATTTATTTATTTAAAATTATGATGGATGAGAATATCAAGGAAATTTAGAATATCTTTTAAGATAAAAGTATTTATTAACTAATGATAATAATTTATTGATTTGGTCATGATTTATCATAAACAAGAAATTTTAAATAATTGAATCCTAGTTTTATTTATGCGTAAATATTGTTTCATGTATGGGTGATCCGGAACAAGACCATGACCTTTTTTTATGTATGGTTTCTTTTAATTTATTAATTTAAATTAGATTTATTGGCATGAGATTCTTCTCCTCATTAATATGTAGGGCCTGCAATCCCAAGGTTTAATTAATGTAAACACCACTTTAACCATCCACTACATGTGAGATAAAAGCATATATAATGGATGGATCACCCAAGATAGTGGAGGTGGCTCATGTTAAGAGCCAATCCAAAACCAATCCTAGGAGATACAAAGGTGGATAGGTGGAAAGTTGTATAAACTAACCCAAAAGTATCAAGGTGTTCTCCCTCCTAGGTCTTGATTTAGTTTATCAACCACTTGATAAACTAACCAATAGAACAAGTTCATCATCATGAAATTTATTTTAGTTCTGTAAATTTCTTGTTTTATTTAGTGTGTGTGTATTTTCATGCTGACACAATTAATGAATTAAACAAGTATTCAAGATGGAAATAAAATAAGGCCATATTATGCGTAAATATTATCATATATATGTTTAGTAACTTAGTTAAATCTCCATTAATATTTAAAAGTATTTAAGAAATAAAAAAAATGAAATTTATGTATAAGGATAAAATCCTTCATTGAAATATTATGCTGGAATAGCCTTCCATATTCATGGTTAGAAATGAACCGTAGTTAAAGGTTCTTGACCAACCCTAGTTGGGGTTCTTTCAATTATTGGGGAATTATAATTCGATTTTTTGGGTTGACTTGACTTGGTTCACATCAAGGGTGTACTTCCATAGAGGTACTTGGTGTGACCAAGAGGCAAAGGTTGAGGAAATCCAAAATATAAGGATTTCATGATCGGGGAGTCCACTCGACGGATAAAGGAGCTGCGAGTTAAAGAATTTATCATTTGGAATTCCTACTTAAACCCCTTCAAGTTTCGTGAAATACCCTAGATTGGGTAATACAAAGGAAAATATGGATCCGTGAAAATAGAATATTCAGGAAATAGAATATTCAAAAGTCAATGTTTAGGGATGTTGGATTTTTATAAAATAGTGGGAGATAGAAAAGTATTAATTTATTTATTTATCTATATTTTAACATGATAAAGTACTAAATCTTTTCACATATTAATTTATATAAATTGAAATAAAAATGAAATCAAACATATCATTGTGAACCATAATCGAGAAGGAAACCCTTCTCACGGGCACACATTTCCCGAAGTGGAAGAGGTGTTTACATGTTATCTTTCGCCACGACAAGGAATTATATGTAATGGAGAATCATTTTACAGTTGGACCTAGAAAAAAAGAGAGTGGTAAAGAAATATCTCTCTATATAAAACATTTGTACAATGCCACATATGTCCACTATTTCATGCTAGGATCCATTTCTAATGAGCTCTTGAAAAAACACAAAAACATGGACGTGTATAGCATGATGACTCACCTTAATGATATAAAACAATATAAGAAAATAAATGAGAGATATCATATATCCAAATCTCTCTTCACAAAAAATCATGGAGATTCTACACTAGATGGACCCCATATAGTCAAGCATATTGGCTACATTGAATGCCTAGACATCATAGGGATTAAGTTATCTGATGACTTGCGTACAGATCTCATCGTATAATCACTTCCCAAGACCTTATCTAGCTTTATTGTAAACTAAAACTTGTGAAATAATGATAATATTTAATCGGAACTTCTAACCTAGATTCTCCAGGTATATAAGGATATGGGGCATGAAAAACATGTAGTCCTTCTGGGGAATAAGAAAAGGAAGGACAAGGGAAAGGGGAAAAGGAATTATAAACAGTCTAATTCCTCCGAGCACCATCCCTCCATGTAGTGGAATATCCAGAGGCAGGGAAAATAATGGGAGGGATTATTTTGTTCATTTGGAAAACCAGACCAACGGAAAAGAAAATGCACCCTAAATCAAGGAGACGCTAAATGTGTGTTTGTTATCGAGTGTAGTATTTCTATTTCTACAAATTGGGCATTATATACAACATGAAGGGATCAAATATGTTTTCAAATTTAAGAACCATGTCAATTTTATAAGATTTATAGAGGAGAGGTGGTTCTTTGAGCTGCTAATGGCATTAGGTTGGCTGTGTTAGCCATTGGTGATTGCCATTTCTCATTGCCAGCTATAATTCTTTTGGTTTTACATAACATTTATTAGGTACCTAGTGTTACAAAGAACATAATTTTTGTATCATGTTTGTATAAGGATGTATTTATTTTCACATTTGGATATAACTGTTGTTTCTTTTATAAGTAAAATGTATGTTATGGTATATCATATTTAAATAATTTTTTGTATGTATTAAATTATGAAAACCAATTTTTGGCGATCGATAATGAAACAAACTCACTTGAATCATATAATACCTAGTTCTAGAATCATTGTCTTGGTTATATAAATGAGAAGCGCTTGACAGAGATATACTATAATGGTTATTTAGAATCTATGGAGCTAAAACCACTAGATTGGTGTCATGCTTGTTCAGAAGGGAAAATTACCAAGCTTCCTTTCAGTGGACAGGGTGAAAGGGCCATAGAGCTTCTAGGATTGGTACACACCGATGTGTGTAGGTGATTTCTAGTAGACGTTATCGGTGCATATTCATACATAATTAAATTTACATATGATTTGAAAAGATATGGATATATCTACATAATGAGGTATAATTCATATTCCTTGGAGAAATTTAATGAATTCATGAACAAGTATAGGATTAGCTGGGTAAGAAGATAAAATAGTTTTGATCAGATATAGGTGGATAATAACTAAACCAAGATTTCATCGACATTTTATAGGATTCTGTGATTCTATCTCAACTCACTAATCCTTATACACCTTAGTGTAATGGTGTTAGTGAAAGGAGGAACCACACCATGTTCGACATGGTGAGGTTAATGATGATTAATTCCTATCTTCCATTAAATTTTTGGGGATATTCATTCCAAACTATAGCATACCCATTAAATAGAGTACCAATAAATGAGGAAAATGGAATTCCATCCAAGTTATGGAATGGAAAGAAACTCATTTTCTCACACACACATGTATGGGGATGAGAAGAGTTTGTTAAGGCGTACTCATGCAACAAAATACCACCCAAGGTCAGGCGGTGTATCATTATAGGATATATCAAGGATAAAATGTAACATCCCAAGTAAGTAATGAATAATAGATATTTTTATCTATGTCTATTAATGATTAAGATAGTGTTTTAGAGGCTTAAAATGAAAATAAATCCAATCTTAAGCATAGAATACACTAATATTCTTAAAAGATTGTTTTATTGCCTTATGATGGAAAACCCTTTTTAAATCTATATTTGAAAATTTTATAAACTATGTTTGTCAAAATAATCTTATTCTTTATGATTGGGACATCAAAATTTACTTTGTGTGAATTTTTGGTATTTTTCTGACAATGTTCATTTTTTAATGAATAGTGAAAAATACTACATTTTACATCAAAACTGATTTTTAATCTAATTTATTTATATGATTAGATTATCTTTTGAATTGGTCTTAATGTGTAATATGAATATATTTTTACCATTTAATCCAATGGTGGTCATTGGAATCAATTTCACTTTGAAATTGGACTTAAACTAGTGTCAATCTTTTGATACTTATTGTTTCATAAAAACACGCTATTTTCTCTGACAGCGGGAATTAATTATTAAATTAATTAATGTGCATTATATGTTTTGAATTTTGTAAAATCGATTTCATTTTTGAATTCGTAATATCAAATATAGCTTAGGGTGAATTTTTGGTAATTTTCTGAAAAACTCCAATTTTTGATGAATAGTGAAACCACTAAGTGGTACTTATAAAGACTGATTTTCCGTTTAAATGAAATTTTGCCATCATTGTGTTTTTAATTTCAAAAATCCGACATACATGGTTGTCATTAAGAAGTAAAATGTGGTTCAATGAGATTATAATAATTTTTTGGTGAATATTAACTTATGAAGTTCTTAATCGCGATTAGTGGTAATTAGGGTAGTTTAAGGTATAAATAATGCTTTAATAATATGAAATGACCTATACACATGTCCCAACCTTATTGTTTGTGTCATGGCAGACCAAGAGAATCCATGGGTCAACTTGGGGACCCCATGGATCCACTTTTGTTGGGAAATGACAAAAATAAATTTTTATTTAATGTAAAAGTAAAAATGACACAAACATAATATGTTTTACGAAAACAATTTTTACATGGGATTATATAGATCAGATTTTTGATTATAAATAGGAATTGGAAAGCTAAAAATATTTCCTACATCATAGTATTTGTTTTATAATTTTTAGACATTAAGTAAATTAAATTATTTATTACATAATAATGATGCAGTGATGACATCATTATTGGACGATTTAAATAAAATGGAAAGATAATGTAAAATCTATGAACTACACATGTCCAAAACCAATTTTATGAGTGGATGTCGAACCCTTATCACCTTATCCACTAATTATATCAATGTGGGACATTTTAAAACCGAAACATTTTTTCAGATAAAGTAATATTTCTTTACTTTCCAAAAGTGCCCCTCCTCTCCTCTTATAAAAGGCCCCCACCTCTACCTCATTTCACACACTCCTCAAGCCTTTGGATCGGCCAACACCTGCCCATTTACTCTCTCCACATCCCTCTACTCATCCTAGAGGATTCCCTTTGGGCAGAATCATTTAAAAGGAAGCCTTTAGGCTCAAATCAAAAGGAGTTACACTTTTAAAGGTAATTCATTCTCTCATGTTCATTTGTTTTATTTTGCTTCTCCAACCCCCTAAACTCTTTCTATTTACTTCTTTTGTAACAACACCAGTATCCTCAATATACTAGGATGTTGTTATAAGATTTATTTGAGCTACAATCTCACACAACTACATCAAATGGTTAATGATCATACGGTTTCCGTGGATGGCGAAATTCTGCCTCCCGAAACGATGATTGTTCAATACTCATTTAACACCTTCAAAGGTGGCCATTATGATGTCACTATTTTTATATATGATATATGATATTTTTCTGTTTTCCTTAAGCGTCTGTTTTTGTCATTTTGGGCATACCTTTATGGTTTCCATTATGGGTAAACACTATATCTTCATTTTAGGAAGTGCGGACTACCGCCCCCTGAAAGTGATTTCATTCGTTAATACCATATGTGGGATGTGTAAAGGATAAAGTTAATGATATTATATATGTTATTATACTGGAATTATAATATACTCTTATATAATTATGATTCCATTGCAAAAAAAATACAAAATAGAAATGGAAGTAGCGTTCATGCGTACGTACGGCTTACCGTCTCCATGAACGGTGCATTTCATTTCTTACCTCTAAATATGATGTAATATTATAAATAAATGTATATGCTGAATATATATGATGTATATGTTATCCCAATCATTAATATCATTCCGGATATAACGAACCTTTGACCAAATTAACAACATGTAAGTGTAAGAAGTCTATTTTTGACTTAAGAACCAAATACCGAAAAAATGAACATTATTAACATAAATGATTACATGATGTCCATAACATGGTATAAAAGAAATAATGAACTTGAAAAAGTCTCTTAAGCAAGTAGAGATTAACTCAAGGTTATTATTCAGGAGATTAAAGAACGTTCGGGTCAAGTCAGATACGAAGTATGGGACTTCGTCTCAATCTCCTTTCATTGAGGCATATTTTATTTTACACACAACTTTCTTTTATACGGTGTATAAACCCCTTTGACTTTTACGTTTATTCAAAAGGAATATTTTTTATACGAAGCATTTACTAAATGACAAAAGGGAATGTTTTTGTCGTACGTATGCGGCGACAAATACTTCTCTGCCGTCGTGACCGTTATTTGAGTTTCGACTTCCTCTACAAGCCATACATTCTTTTTAAAAGAAAAATAAAAACCATGTTTTACTTTTCTTTTATTTTTGGTATTGAAAATGGGTTTGACAATGTTTTTGTGTTGTATTGATATCTTGTGATTGAAATGTGGAAATGTTATGTTTCCTTTATGCATGTTTTATGTGATACGATTATGTTATGGTTCTTGGGAATTATTATGAAGACGGGTGGTTCCGTGATAAACTAAGGGCTGGTGAGCCCGATATAGCTCTCCAATGCATTGGGTAACGCAAAGGAGTGAAACGTTAAGGTTTCTCCGAAGAGATTTTAGGGAATATACTGTGATGGGTATTCCAAACGTAACCAAGAGGGTTACTCCCTACGTAAGAATGTTATGAATGCCTCAAGTTACCTTTATGTCCTATGATTTCTATGATTTATTCATGATTTTATGAGGTATGTTAACGTACCTATGTTTTATGGGGAGAGTATGATTTCATTCTTATGTATATATGTATCCATGTTTCCTTTCCATGTTTTTATAACCCATACTGATCTTTTTATGCTCATCCCAAGTTTTTTTGAAATGTTTTTCACAGGTCAAGGGAAAGGTACATGATATGATGATAGTGTCAAGGAAGTGTCAAGAAATAATCCATGTTTTATTTTAAATGTGTTTCCACTGATGGGAATAAAGAATACTATCTTTATGTAACCACTTTGTTTATATGTGGAATGCAATGAATGTTTTATGATCTAATTCTCTAAAACTCTAAACCCGAAAAGATCCTCAATGTGTAATCTTGTAATAACTCAATATTAAGTAAGGTTTAAGGCTAGGGCCTTATAGTTGGGATCAAAGGTAAGTTTAGATAACATTAGGAGTTAGAATTCTATTAAACGATTATCCAAAAATATATATTTTTTGAAATGATATAGCATTTAAAGATTACCATGTTGCTTCATCTAAGACATGTTTGTTCAGAATGGTTATCCGCAGAGGAAATAGGGAAGCAGTGCTAGGAAGGAATACAGAAGGAAATAACCTTCCGAATCAGCATCCAGAAATGGTCGGAATTGGAACTGAATAGTTTTTTGCAGTAATGGCGCAGTTGACTCAAGCGATAAATGGCGGTGGTATCCATGCACGAGATCAGCCAGATCAACCGCAGAGGAACATGTCAGTGGTGGAACATTTCATGAGGAAACATCCACAATCATTCAGAGGATAATCTGACCCTGTGCTAGCTGAAGGGTGGATTAAAGCACTGGAGAACATTTTTGATGTCATGGGGTGTTCTGACAATCAAAAGGTTAGTCTTGCTATTTACCGTTTGGAGGGTGAAGCAGATCAGTGGTGGTCTATGGTTAAAAATATCAGGGACGCCGATGAGATTGATGCTCTTGACTGGGATGATTTCAAAGGTATGTTTGTTGAGAAGTATTTTCCTAAGGCTGTTCGACTTAGGATGGAAAAGCAATTCTTGGAATTGAGGCAAGAGGAAGACTCAGTGGCTGCCTATGAAGAAAGGTTCACTCGATTGGAAAGGTATGTTCCAAATTTTATCTGAGACCATGATAGCAAAATCAATCATTTTTAATTAGGATTATAGCCAAAATATCGAAGGGCATTAGCTTCTCGTGAGTTTAAAAGTTATTAAAATCATGTTCGATGTGCTGAGAAGGTGGAAATGGAGTTTTCCGATGACCAAGTGTTCTATAACAACAAGCAGAAGAAGAGACCGAGGTGGCAGGAGAAAGGTAAGAATTCATCAAAAAAGTATGATGGTAAGAGAACTAAGTTTCCAGTTTGTGATAAATGTGGCAAAAGGCATGCTGGGGAATGTCTTCTGAATTCTGGAAAGTGCTACTGATTTGGTATGATGGGACATAAGGCTCGTGATTGCACTGAAAATGATCAAGGTGAAGGTAAGAACAAATTTGATTTACAGTTAGTGAAATGTTATAAGTGAAATGAGATGGGTCACTATGAAAACGAGTGTCCGACAAAGAGCTTGAGTGATGGGAAGCAGTTAGACTACAAGCAGAAAGGGGTGGTGAAATCCTTTGCAACTACTTTAGCAGATGTCGGGCCATCAAATGAGGTTGTATCATGTACTTTGTTTGTTTTTTCAGATTATGCCAGTGTTTTGTTTGATTCGGGGTCTACACATTCTTTCATCTTTGAAACCTTTTCTATTAAAATGGGAATACCATCTTAAGAAATGACTCATGAACTTTTGGTAAAAACACCTGGGGGGAATGTTGAGGCAAAAAGAATTTATAAGAATCTTCCTATCCTTATCTGTGGAAAGAACCTACTTGCAAACCTTATTGTTCTACCTCTAGTAGAGTTTGATGTTATCCTGGGTATGGATTGGCTCTCTATTTACCATGCTAAGATTGACTGTAGAGCTAAAGAAGTTTCATTTCAGAAAGACTTTCAGTTTGTTTATAGGAATGAACCCTTAATTTTGATAACATATCAAGAGGCTGAGAAACTTGTAAAAGATGGAAATGAATTTTACCTTGCACACGTCGTTGAAAATAAAGGAACTGTTCAGATTAATGATGTGCCAGTGGTAAATGAGTATCCTGATGTTTTTCCTGATGAGTTTCCTGGAATAATACCAGATCGGGATGTTGAGTTTACTGTTGACTTAGTTCTTGATGCTAAGCCAATTTCAAGACCCTCTTATCGAATGGCACAAATTGAACTTTTAGAGTTGAAGGAGCAATTGCAAGATTTATTAGAGAAAGGTTTCATTAGACTTAGCACATCACCATGGGGTTCTCCTGTTTTATTTGTTAAAAAGAAAGATGGTTCTATGAGACTTTGCATTGATTATAGAGTCTTGAATAATATCACTGTTATGAACAAATATCCTTTGCCTCATATTGATGATTTGTTTGATCAGCTCCAGGAAGATCAATTTTTTTCAAAGATTGACTTGAGATCGGGGTACCATCAGCTGAAGGTAAAGGAGGCAGATATTCCGAAGACCGCGTTCCGTAAGAGATATGGCCATTATGAATTTGTAGTAATGCCTTTTGGGCTAACCAATGCACCTGATGTATTCATGGACTTAATGAGTATAATTTTCCATGAGTTCTTGGATAAGTTTGTGGTGGTTTTCATTGATGATATTTTGGTGTTTTCTAAAAGTAAAGAGGAGCATGAAAGACATTTAAGGGTTATCTTGCAAACCTTAAAAGAAAAGAAACTGTATGGGAAATTCAGCATGTGTGAGTTTTGGTTGCAACAAATTTCTTTCCCTGGTCACATTGTTTCTAAAGATGGAATAACTGTTGATCCTGCAAAAACAAAAGTTGTGGAAGAATGGACAAGACCCACAAATATAACCGAGATTCGTAGCTTCCTTGGTTTGTTGGGATATTACCGAAGGTTTGTTAGAAATTTTTCACGGTTATCTAGTCCAATGACTAAGCTAACTCGGAAGGGTGTTAAGTTTATCTGGACAAAAGAATGTGATGATTGTTTTCAGGAATTGAAAAGAAGATTGGTGATTACTCCATTTTTGGCACTACCTTCCAGGAATGGTGAGTTTTCTATATACAGTGATGCTTCATTGAAAGGACTTGGTTGCGTCCTAATACAGAATGATCAGGTAACTGCTTATGTTTCACGACAGTTGAAAACTCATGAGGTAAATTACCCTACACATGATTTGGAATTAGCTACTGTTGTTTTTGTTTTAAAAATTTGGAGGCATCATTTGTATGGAGTAAAGTGTGAAATATATACCGATCACAAAAGTTTAATGTATATATTCACTCACAAAGAATTGAACATGAGACAAAGGAGATGGCTAGAATTAATCAAGGATTATGATTGTACAATTCATTACCATCCGGGAAAAGAAAATAAAGTGGCTGATGCTTTGAGTCGAAAAAGTAATGCTTCATTAACAATGTTGCGTTTGGAACGTGATACTTTGGTTAAGGATTTGATGAACTTTGGCATAGAAGTTGTTGGTGCAGGGAGTCCTTCTGTTTTTTTTCAGGTATCAGTGAGATCATCTCTATCAGATAGAATCAAGCAAACATAGAAGCAAGAAAGTGAGTTGCAGAAAAAGGTAGAGCTGGTTCAAAAAGGTAAGTTTCCTGAATTCAACATTGATAATGATTGTGTTTTGAGATTTGGGAAGAGATTGCGTGTGCCTTGTGATTCACAGTTGAAGAGAGAGTTGTTATGTGAAGCTCATAGTTCTCCATTTTTAGTTCATCCGGGCAGTACTAAGATGTATAGAGATCTGCGGGAGTATTGCTAGTGGGATGGAATGAAAAGAGATATTGCTGATTTTACTATGAAGTGTTTGACTTGTCAGCAGGTTAAAGCAGAGCGGCAGTTACCGAAAGGGATGCTTCAGCCTTTACCAGTTCCAGAGTGGAAATGGGAGAATATATCCATGGACTTTGTTATTGGATTACCGAATACATCTCGAGGTAATAATGCAATCTGGGTTATTGTTGATCGCTTGACCTAATCTGCTCATTTCCTTGCTATACGAGATAGTTTCTCTCTTGATCAAATTTCCCGTTCGTATCTTAAAGAGATAGTCAGGTTACATGGAGTTCTTCTCTCCATTGTATCGGATCGTGATCCCAGGTTTACTTCTAACTTTTGGAAAGGCCTTCAGAAGTCGTGGGGTACTGAATTAAAATTTAGTACAGCTTTTCATCCTCAATCAGATGGGCAGTCAGAACGAACAATTCAGACATTGGAGGATATGCTACGAGCTTGTTCTATGGATTATCAGGTAAGTTGGGACCAACATATTTCTTTGGTTGAATTTTCATATAATAACAGTTTCCATTCCAGTATATAGATGGAACCATTTCAGGCATTATATGGGAAGCGGTGTCGAACTCCAGCTTTCTGGGATGAAGTGGGTGAAAGGAAGTTGATGGGACCAGAATTGGTAGATGAGATGGCAGAAATGTTCAGTTGATTCAGAAGCACATGAGAACAGCTCAAAGAAGGCAGAAGAGTTATGCGGATAACCGGAGGAAGGATCTATCTTTCGAGGTAGGTGATCATGTTTTTCTCAAGGTTTCTCCATGGAAAAGTGTGATGAGATTTGGTAAGAAAGGAAAGATGAGTCCAAGGTTTATTGGACTATATGAAATTCTGGAGAGAGTTGGATCAGTTGCATACTTTGTGGCTTTACCTTCGAGTTTATCTCAGGTACACAATGTTTTTCATGTTTCAATGTTGGGGATGTATATGCCAGATCCATCTCATGTTTTGAGTCCATAGGTAGTTCAGCTGGAATAGAACCTATCTTATGAGGAACAACCGGTCCAGATTCTTGACCACAGGGAGCAAGTGTTACGGAATAACATGATTAAGTATGTAAAGGTTTTGTGGAAAAACCACATGATTGAAGAGGCGACATGGGAATCTGAAAATGCAATGAGGGATAAGTACCCCTATTTATTCGATAAGTAAATAAATTTCAGGGACACAATTTTCTGAAGGGGGGAAGGATGTAACATCCTAAGTAAGTAATGAATAATAGATATTTTTATCTATGTCTATTAATGATTAAGATAGTGTTTTAGAGGCTTAAAATGAAAATAAATCCAATCTTAAGCATGGAATACACTAATATTCTTAAAAGATTGTTTTATTGCCTTATAATGGAAAACCCTTTTTAAATCTATATTTGAAAATTTTATAAACTATGTTTGTCAAAATAAACTTATTCTTTATGATTGGGACATCAAAATTTACTTTGTGTGAATTTTGGTATTTTTCTGACAATGTTCATTTTTTAATGAATAGTGAAAAATACTGCATTTTACATCAAAACTGCTTTTTAATCTAATTTATTTATATGATTAGATTATCTTTTGAATTGGTCTTAATGTGTAATATGAATATATTATTTCCATTTAATCCAATGGTGGTCATTGGAATCAATTTCACTTTGAAATTGGACTTAAACTAGTGTCAATCTTTTGATACTTATTGTTTCATAAAAACACGCTAATTGCTCTGACAGCGGGAATTAATTATTAAATTAATTAATGTGACTTATATGTTTTGAATTTTGTAAAATAGATTTCATTTTTTAATTCGTAATATCAAATATATCTTAGGGTGAATTTTTGGTAATTTTCTGAAAAACTCCAATTTTTGATGAATAGTGAAACCACTAAGTGGTACTTATAAAGACTGATTTTCCGTTTAAATGAAATTTTGCCATCATTGTGTTTTTAATTTCAAAAATCCTACATAAATGGTTTTCATTAAGAAGTAAAATGTGCTTCAATGGGATTATAATAATTTTTTGGTGAATAGTAACTTATTAAGTTCTTAATCGCGATTAGTGGTAATTAGGGTAGATTAAGGTATAAATAATGATTTAATAATATGAAATGAACTATACACATGTCCCAACCTTATTGGTTGTGTCATGGCCGACCAAGACAAGCCATGGGTCAACTTGGGGACCCCATTGAACCACTTTTGTTTGGAAATGACAAAAATAACTTTTAATTTAATGTAAAAGTAAAAATGACACAAACATAATATGTTTTACGAAAACAATTTTTACATAGGCTTATAAAGATCATATTTTTGATTATAAATAGTCATTGGAAAGATAAAACGATTTCCTACATCATAGTAGTTTTTTTATAATTTTTAGACATTAAATAAATTAAATTATTTATGAAATAATAATGATGCAGCGATAACATCATTATTTGACGATTTAAATAAAATGGAAAGATAATGTAAAATCTATGAACTACACATGTCCAAAACCAATTGGATGAGTGGATGGAGAACCCATATCACCTTATCCACGAATTATATCAATGTGGGACCTTTTAAAACTGAGACACATTTTCAAATAAAGTAATATTTCTTTACTTTCCAAAAGTGCCCCTCCTCTCCTCTTATAAAAGGCCCCCACCTCTACCTCATTTCACACACTCCTCAAACCTTTGGATCGGCCAAACCCTGACCATTTACTCTCTCCACATCCCTCTCCTCATCCTAGAGGATTCCCTTTGGGCAGAATCTTTTCAAAGGAAGCCTTTAGGCTCAAATCAAAAGGAGTTACACTTTTAAAGGTAATTCATTCTCTCATGTTCATTTGTTTTATTTTGCTTCTCCCCAACCCCCTAAACTCTTTTTATTTACTTCTTTTGTAACAACACCAGTATCTTCAATATAATAGGATGTTGTTATAAGATTTATTTGAGCTACACTCTCACACAACTACATCAAATGGTTAGAGAACATACGGTTTCCGTGGATGGAGAAATTCTGCCTCCCGAAACGATGATTGTTCAATACTCATTTAACACATTCAAAGGTGGCCATTATGATGTCACTATTTTTATATATGATATATAATATGTTTATGTTTTCCTTAAGCTTCTATTTTTGTCATTTTGGGCATACCTTTATGGTTTCCATTATGGGTAAACACGATATCTTTATTTTAGGAAGTGCGGACTACCTCCCCCTGAAAGTGATTTCATTCGTTAATAACATATGTGGGATGTGTAAAGGATAAAGTTAATGATATTATATATGTTATTATACTGGAATTTTAATATAATCTTATATAATTATGATTCCATTCCTAAAAAAATACGAAATAGAAATTGAAGTACGTTCATGCGTACGTACGGCTTACCGTCTCCATGAACGGTGCATTTCATTTCTTACCTCTAAATGTGATGTAATATTATAAATACATGTATATGCTGAATATATATGATGTATATGTTATCCAAATCATTAATATAATTATGGATATAACGAACCTTTGACCAAATTAACAACATGTAAGTGTAAGAAGTCTAATTTTGACTTAAGAACCAAATACCAAAAAAATGAACATTATTAACTTAAATGATTACATGATGTCCATAACATGGTATAAAAGGAATAATGAACTTGAAAAAGGTTCTTAATCAAGTATAGATTAACTCAATTTTATTATTCAGAAGATTAAAGAACGTTCGGGTCAAGTCGGATACGAGGCATGGGACTTCGTCTTAATCTCCTTTCATTGAGGCATATTTTATTTTATACACAACTTTCTTTTATACGGTGTATAAACCCCTTTTAATTTTACATTTATTCAAATGGAATATTTTTTATACGAAGCATTTACTAAACGTGAAAAGGGAATGTTTTTGTCGTACGTATGCGGCGACAACGACTTCTCCGCCGTCGTGACCGTTATTTGAGTTTCGGCTTCCTCTACAAGCCATACCTTCTTTTTAAAAGAAAAATAAATACCATGTTTTACTTTTCTTTTATTTTTGGTATTGAAAATGGTTTTCACAATGTTTTTGTGTTGTATTGATATCTTATGATTGAAATGTGGAAATGTTATGTTTCCTTTATGCATGTTTTATGTGATACAATTATGTTATGGTTCTTGGGCATTATTATGAAGACGGGTGGTTCCATGATAAACTAAGGGCTGGTGAGACCGATATAGCTCTCCAATGCATTGGGTAACGCGAAGGAGTGAAACGTTAAGGTTTCTCCGAAGAGATTTTAGGGAATATACTGTGATGGGTATTCCAAACGTAACCAAGACGGTTACTTCCTATGTAAGAATGTTATGAATGCCTCAAGTTACCTTTATGTCCTATGATTTCTATGATTTATTCATGATTTTATGAGGTATGTTAAAGTGCCTATGTTTTATGGGTAAAGTATGATTTCATTCTTATGTATATATGTATCCATGTTTCCTTTCCATGTTTTTATAACCCATACTGAGATTTTTATGCTCATCCCAAGTTTTTTTGAAATGTTTTTCACAGGTCAAGGGAAAGGTACATGATATGATGATAGTGTCTAGGAAGTGTCAAGAAATAATCCATGTTTTATTTTAAATTTGTTTCCACCGATGGGAATGAAGAATACTATCTTTATGTAACCACTTTGTTTATATTTGGAATGTAATGGAAGTTTTATGATCTAATTCTCTAAAACTCTAAACCCAAAAATATCCTCAATGTGTAATCTTGTAATAACTCAGGATTAAGTAAGGTTTAAGGCTGGGGCCTTATATACAAAATCATATTACCAATATAACCCTTCATACAAGAAAGTGATTGTTTCCAAACAAGTTGTCTTTCTTGAGAGGGATCACATCCTCAAAAAGGATAGTGGGAGAAAGATTGAAATTGACAGAGTTGATGCTCATGATACATAGGAGTTGGTATAGGAACAAATTCCACTTGTCCCCATGGAAGTGGTTCCAGATTCACAAGTACTGTGTAGACCTTCATGAGAGGTAAGGGAACCAGATATATTTGGTTTCCTAGTAACCAAGGATGGTGAATCATTATTATTGTTCAATGATGAACCACTCTCTTATAAAGAAAGTATTAGGTAGCTCAGAAGCTGCAAAAAATGGCTACAAACTCTGAATTATGAGAAGGATACCGTGTAATAGAACCAAGTCTAGGTTCAGGTCGATAACCCAGTTGAGGTAAAGCATGTTTGATGAAAATGGGTATTCAAGAGAAATATAGACATTGAAGTCGGGTTATCACCTATAAAGCAAGTATAGTGGCTAAAGGATTCAGACTACATCAAGGAATTGAAAATGATGAAACCTTATATCCAGTTTCCATGTTTAAATCCAAAAGAATCATACTAGCTATATTATCCTACGATCACTATGAGATTTGAAAAATAGATGTCAAAACAAAATTTCTTAATGAGAATCTTCAGGAAAATGTGTAACTACTCAAACTTTCAATCATAAAAATTCCTCTTGATCTAATTAAATGTCTTATTATGTTTATATAAAATGTGAACTTCATTAGTTTTATGTTTCTAGATTTTAAAATACCATTATGAATTGTGACCATTGTAAATATAGCCATTGAATAGAGATCATATGATTAGTATAAATATGGGGCTTTAACAAATCCAATTTACTCAGACAAAGGATGCAATGGCCTCATCCAGTAGACTTTCCATGTACGAAGCCCATTTGTTAGACCTCAGAAAGGATGTGGCATCATGGGGCTTCACTCATGACCAAACCCAAGCTGATCTTGATCAAATTATGCTTGAGCAAAACTAACAATGGGAGAAGTGAAAGTTAATAGAGATTACCACCCGGGTGATGTTATCCGAGCCACCCCAAGAGTCTCTGACCGTCAAAAACCGTAGCCCTTGGTCTTATGCGGGTGTTATAAAGGGTTATGTAACAGGACCCTATAACTATTACAATGTACATTATATTTTTATAAATAATGTTCATTCATTTTATTTTTGTTACTTTGTAAATAGTTTTTAAAGCACAAATAGTATTTTTAGTTAATATTCAACTAAAAACCTATTTTGATGAATTAATGGTTTTTTGAATTAAATAATATTTTAACGAAATATTATTATTATATTTCATTATATTAAATATAAATGATCATATAATTTTATGAATAAATTGTAATTTTTATTAAGGATTGAAAACTCTTTTTGTCAAAAACCCATTAATTTTCAGTAATGTCAGTTTTTATTTTAAAAGAAAAAATTAACAGTATTATAAAACTAATAAGATAAAATGAATATTATTTTTGGAATAAGGAAGTCTAAATTATTAAACTGTGAATTTTTTATAATTCTCTGAGACATTATAATTTTGGGGTAAAAATTGAATACTGTTTAAATATATAATGTGTTTTATGACATCATAATGACCCAATAGTGATGTAATAAAATACTATAATCATTATGTTCAGAGAATATATGTTTTATAGTTAAAATAATGTGACTTTATATTTGTTTTATTTATTTTAAAAAGCTTTTGTGGACCCTCCAAGACATAAAAAACATTTTTTCTTTTTAAATTGTTTTCTTTGAGAGTATGACTCACTTCCACATAAGCAACCCTGTTATTTTAAAAATTTCGGCCATTATCCATATGAAATATTATTTTCTACTCCCCTTTAGAAAAAAACAATGGGAAAAACCATGGTCTAGTTTGTCGTATTGATCAGTTTAATGTGAGGTGTCCCAATCGTAAATAATAAAGAATTCCCTCTCCTTTCCTATATAAACGAACCCAAGATCCCACTTCGTCTTCACTCATAGCCTTTGGAGTTAGACAAACCCCTTACCTCTTCTCTATATAATCATCCCAAGGTTCCCCAAGCTACCAATAATCCTCTCTCAAGCCTATCCCAAGCCTTTGGGATCACACTTCGAAGTAAGGGATATCTTCTTTTCTCACTTTTGTCCAATTTTCTATATGTTTTTTGCCCTTTTCTTCAATTAAAAATGTTCGGGTATGTTTTCACACCTCCCCCATACTGTCATATTTATGTTTGGATGATGCGAGACCCATTTATCTCTCATTAATTCAACACATGTACACCTATAACCATGCCGAAATTCCTTGAGGGATTTCTCTCTCCTCTTTTATATCCAAGTAATTATTATGTATTATGCATCTAAATTCCATTACGTTTGTTGGGACTTGTATCTATATGACCCCTTACATTATATTTCATGTATATATGATGAGACACCCTTTTCTCTCTCATAAACCATTTTCATGAATCCTTATGTCGCGCTGTTATGTCGCTGAAATTACACCGCGTTTTTTCAAGCCATGATGATTGTGTGGTGAATACCATACCCATGTATCTGACAAGGGGGTTAACCCTTATACACATATACCTATTTAATGGTAATTTTATGTATTTATTCCAAATTACTTAATCATGTAATAACTTATGATGTTTATGGTTTCCATGTTAAATTATCCATGTGGAAAACTTATGCATGAAATGAAATGTTTACGAAGGGTGTGCCCTTACATCACTCTAATGAATTGGGTAAAGTATAGTATCATGATACGACATGTGCAATGGGGTTTGAATAATTATAATTCAAGTGCAATTAATTTTTACTCATTCTTCATGTGCAATGAGGGTTTACTCTTGCTCCATGTGCAATGTTCCTTGGCTCATGCTAATTCCATGTTAAGTGTTGTTGTCACATTTCAATGTTATGATTATCATGATTTATCATGCTTTGTATTCATGTTTCTATTGTGCTCCTTTAATATTCCTATTGCTTAAAATTTATTGTATTCCTTATTTTATTCCATGTTTATTCCATTACTGGGCTTTATAGCTCACCATTTTCTTATGCATGTCCTCAGGTTATCCCATGCAATGCTAAGTAAGAGGAAATGTAGTGTTCATTTAAAGGAAGTTTTCAATAATGATGTTGTGTTTTTCATGTTATATGATGTTCTGTAATGTTCCTAAGCCCCAAAGACACTATACCTCTCGATCTTCTATTTTGTATCAAGTGAAGATTTTATGTGATAAATCAGGTTTAAGTGTGTAATAAAAATCCGAGTTGTTATAGTTGGTATCAGATGATAGGTTTAGTTATTTTGGGATTAGGATTAGAAAACCCTAGTGAAGACCTAGAGGAAATAATATGTATAATAAAAACATCCCTAAGTATTGGTGAGTATTGAGTAAGTTTTATATTAAGAAAATACATCCATGTCTGGATATGTGTAGGTAGAGGCGGCTCTAGCACAGATGTTTCATAGGGGTAAAACCCAAAAACACTGCTTTGAGCAAGACTCTAACGGGAACTGGGGCATGGAAATAGGATTTGCAGCACTCTTGGTTACGAAAATCCGGGGGGGGGGGATACTCTTTGAAAAATTCATAAGCAAAGTATGAAATCTTATTAAGTTAATTAAAAAAATTCTCATAAGAACATATGTTAGAAAGTAGATCATATATTGCATTAATTGAAGCCTATGGATTCATAAGTTAAGGAAATAAAAGTTATTTATAAGTCATAATTTTTGTCCTTGTATTACCCTTTATGTGTTACCCATGACATTCCTTTCATTCCAATAAATTTCTTCTAATAGGAGGACTTGGGCTAACAACCGATATGGAGATCAATGTGATGACTATGGAAATGAGATTCCCAAGCCGATGGGAGTGGTAATCGCGATCTTCGTATCACTTATCTCTCAGTTAACTCAATATTTTAAGAGAAACATGGGTCATGTGGAACATTAACCCCCCCCCCCACCATGAAAGAAGAAGTCTCTATCGAGAGAATCATGAGACAAAGGCCTCCAACTATTAATGGATCATCTGATCCATCAACCGCAGAACAATGGATGAAATCCATTGAAAATATCTTCTCCATCCTTCAATGTTTCGAGCAAGAGAAGGTTCTTCTCTATGATTATCATATAGAAGGTGAAGCTGATCAATGGTGGATGTTGATCAAAAATAAGAAGCTTGAGGAAGAGATTGATGCGTTGGAATGGAAAAATTTCTAGAAGATGTTTTTTGATAAATATTTTTTGTGCACCCTCCGACATAAGATGGCATGGGAATTCCATGACCTCAAGCAAAAAGATGACGACTCTGTCAGAGTGTACGAGGAAAAAATCATAAGGCTTTCACGATATGCCTCTTGATTTTTTGTTACCCCTGAATGCACGGTTGACTGCTTCTTTCGTGGGTTGAATCCTAGCCTATGGAAAGTGCTGGTGATCTGTGACTTCGACAGCTATAAGGAAATTGTCGAATGTGACCTCAAGGATGAAATAGAGATCAGAGAATCTAAGTGGTATCCTGGGGATAAGAATCGTAAGGTGGAATTCAATGCTGGTGTTCTGATGAATAAATCCAATGATTCTATGAAGATCTAGCACCCCACTTGCCAAAGGTGAGGAAAGAAGCACCCCGGAAACTGCCTGAAGTGGATGATGAAGTGCTTTAGGTGTGGAAGATAAGGGAGCCTATCTGTTAACTGCTGACAAGAAAAACCCACAGGTAAAACAGATGATAGGAATGCTCCGTTCGTCCTTCAACGTGTTATTCATTTCTACAACTACAAAGCACTAGGGCATCTTGAAAATCTGTGCCCTATGCCAAGAGTTTTCAGAGGCAACCAACAACCTCCAAGGAACCAAGGGATATCTTATATAATCACTACTGCCGAAGTGAATCTCGACAACAATGTGGTGATAGGTATGGTAGTTATTCATTAAAGAATATCAAACATACTTTTTGATTTAGGATCTACACATTCTGTTATATCCCAAAAGTTTAGTAGAACAATCCCAACACCATGACAAATCATTGAAGTAAAGATGTCAGTGTGTACAGAAAATGCGGAAATCATTTCATTCCATTAATATAACTCCTCCCCTATCATAATCTGTGGATTGAATTTCTCGGAAAGCCTCATAATACTCCCTCTTGTGGAATTAGATGGAATTCTTGGAAATGATTATCTTTCCTTATATAGAGACAAACTAAAATGTTGTGAGAGGGAAATCACTATAAATGTGGAAATTCAACCCCCGATTCTATACACGTGGAAGGAGGGAGATGAATCTTCTTTATCTCCATCATATCAAGCTAGGATATTACTTCCCTATGAGCACGCAAATCTGTCTTAGATGATTGAGTCTAAGGAGGAAACCATCCTTGAAGACATGCCTATTATGAGGGAGTTTTCTGAAGTATTTCCCGAGAAATTTCATGGTCTTCCTCCTAGAAGGGATGTTGAATACTTAATTGATCTTATACCTGGGGTGTTTTCGATATACAAGACTACATATAGAATGGATGTTTTGGAGCTTGAGGAGATGAAGAAACAACTACAGGATAATATGGAAAAAGGGTTTATACACCCAAGTGATTCACCATGGGGTGCACCAATCCTCTTCATCAAGAAGAAGGATGGGTCAATGTGCCTTTGCATCGATTATCATGAGCTTAATAAAATCACGATAAAGAACAAGTATCCTATCCTACTAATTTATCACTTGTTTGATTAGTTGTTTGGAGCACAATACTTCTCCAAGGTGGATTTGCGGTCGAGATATTATCAAGTAAGGTTGAATAAAGAAGATATCCCCAAGACAAATTTTCGTACAAGATACGGGCACTATGAATTAAAAGAAATGCCTTTCGGACTCACTAATGCTCCATAAATTTCATGGACTTGATAAATAGAGTCTTTAGTGATTACCTTGACCAATTTGTCATAGTCTTTATAGATGATATTATGATATACTCCAAAACCAAGGAGGATTATGAGGAGCATCAATGAACTGTACTAGAGACCTTGTAGAAGGAGAATCTCTATGATATGTAAAACAAGTGTGAGTTTTTGTTTAAGGAGGTATCATTATTGGGACATATATTCACAAGAAATGGGATATCTATGGAACCCTCCAAAATAGATTGAATTGTGGGATGGCTGAGGCCAACATTGGTAATGGATATTCATAGCTTCTTAGGGTCAGCTGGATATTATCGACGATTTGTGAGAAATTTCTCATTATTTTCAGACACTCTTACTATGCTAACTCGGAAGAGAGTAAAGTTTTCTTAGATTGATGAATGTGAAGAAAGGTTCAAGGAGTTAAAAAGGATTCTTATCACTGCACCCATGATCACTTTACCGACAAGTGAAGAAATTTTTGTGGTATTCAGTGATGCTTCATGGAAGGGACTAGGTTGTGTGTTGATGCAAAATAAAAAATTAATTGCCTATTCTTCAAGGCAATTGAATTTTTATGAGAAAAATTATCCAACACATTATTTTTAGTAGGTTGTGGTGATCTTCACTTTAAAAATTTAGTGGCATTATCTTTTTTGGGAGAAGTGTGAAATATATACGAAACACAAAAGCCTCAACTATATATTCACAACAAAAGAGTTGAACATCCACCAATGAAGATGGTTAGAGTTGTTCAAAGAGTATGACTGCTCAATCCATTACCACCGTGGGAAAGTGAACAAGGTGGAGGATGCTCTATATAGAAAAGAACTAGAAATCATATCATTAATGAGAATTAATAAAGATCCAATCTTCATAGATTTAATGAAGATGAACATGCGAATCACAAAGAAGGGAACATCATCAATTATTTCACAAATGACTGTTAAACTATCTCTTTTGGAACAGATAATGGATGATCAAAAGATGATGTGGGAATTCAAAAGAAAGTGGATGCTATCAGAAAAGGTAAATCCTCGAAGTTCAATGTTAATGAGGAATGAGTTGTGAGATTTTGGAAAATACTATGTGTTCCATATTTGTATGGAGCTAAAGAAGGAACTTCTGGATGATGAAAATAGTTCAAATTTCTATATTCACCCAGGAAACACAATGATGTATTGAGATCTCCGAGAGAATTAATTGTAGGATAATATGATGAAGGAGATCGCTGAGTATACATCAAAGTGTCTGATGTGTCAGAAAGTGAAGGAAAATAGGATGCAGTATAAGGGGATGATGCAACCATTACCCATACTAGCATGGAAATCAGATAAAATCACCATAGACTTTGTCACCAGACATCCGAATACATCAAAAGGAAACAATGCAATCTGGGTTGTTGTGGATTGTCTTACAAAGTCTTAACACTTTATTACAATTTGGGAGGATTTCTCATTGGATCAACTGGCACAGATATATATCAAGGAAGTGGTAAGGTTTCATGGAGTATCACAATCTATTGTATCCGATAGAGATCCAAGATTCACCTCTATGTTTTGGAAGATTCTTCAACAAGCTCTAGATACTAAGATGAACATCAGTATGTCTTATCATCTTAAAACCGATGACCAATCCGAGCAGACTATCCAAACACATGAGGATATGTTGAGAGCGTTTTCTATGGGCTTCAACGGAGGGTGGGACCAACATCTTCCACTGGTTGAATTCTTCTAAAATAACAGTTTCCACTCAAGCATCTGAATGGATCCTTATGACGCCCTGTATGGGAAGAGGTGTAAAACACCGACATATTGGGATGAAGTTGGTGAACGTAAGCTGATTGGACTAGAAATGGTTGAAAAAATGGTAGAGAATTTGAAAACCATTCAGCTATATATCAAGGAAGCCCAATGTCGACATAAGAGTTATGCACATAACCATCGATGAGACCTTGAGTTTAAAGTTAGATACATGGTATTTCAACACATATCTTAATGGACGAATGGAATGTGGTTTGGAAAGAAATGGAAGTTAAGTCTTAGGTACATTGTCCCCTTTGATATTCTTGATCGTGTTGGGGTTGTGGCCTATCGACTAGCACTTCCACCTTCCATGTCCAAAGTACATGATATCTATCAACTATCCATATTAAGGAATTACATACCAAACCCTTCACATGTACTCTCTTCAGAAGTAGTACAACAAGTGGATGATCTTTCTTATAAGGAGAAACTAGTGAAGATCTTAGATCATATAGAAAACGTTCTATGAAATAAGACATTCCCCCTCGTCAGGTTGTTGTGGAGAAACCACAAGTTTGAAGAAGCGACATGGGAATTGGAGGATGTGATGAAGAAAAGTCACGCACATCTGTTTTAGTGAGGGAAACAGAAATTTCAAGGGAGAAATTCCTTAAGGGGGAAGATTGTAATGACCCAAACATTCATTAATGAAAATTCCACTTAATCTAATTAAATATCTTATTATGGTTATATAAAATGTAAACTTCATTGATTTTATGTTTCTAGATTTTAAAATACCATTATAAATTGTGATCATTTCTAATATAGTCATTGAATAGTGATCACATGATTAGTATAATTATAGGTCTTTAACAAATCCAATTTACTTGGACAGAGAAATTAATGGCCTCATCCAATAGACATTCCCCGTACAAAGATCATTTTTCGGAGCTCAGAATGGAGGTGGCCTCATTGGGATTTTCTCTTGACCAAGCCCAAGCTGATCTTGAACACATTAAGCTTGAGAGGAACTGACTATGGGAAAAGCGGATGTTAATAGAGATTACCACCCAAGGGATGTTATCCGAGCCACCCCAAGAGTCTTTCATCATCGCACACCTTACCCTTCGGTATTATGTGGGTGTTATAAGTGGTTATGTAACAAGACCCTAGCACTATGATTATGTACATTATTTTTGTATAAATAATGCACATTAATTTTATTATTGTTACTTTGTAAATAGTTTTTAAAGAACAAATAGTATTTTTAGTTAATATTCAACAAAGAAATCTATTTTGATGAATTAATTGATTTTTGAATTAAATAATATTTTAATGAAATATTATTATTAACTTAATTTTTATTAAATATAAATGATCATATAAATTTATGAATGAAATTTTAATTTTTATTAATGTTTGAAAAATGTTTTTGTCAAAACCCATGAATTATCTGAAAAAGTTAGTTTTTATTTTAAAAGTAAAAATTCACATATTTATTAAATTATTTAGATAAAAAGAATATTATTTTTTGGAATCAGGATTTCCAAATTATCCAATGGTGAATTTTTCTTTATTTTCTGTGACAGTAGAATGTTTAGATAAAAATTAAATATCGTTTAAATATATAATGTGTTTTATGAAATCATAATGACCCAATAGTGATGTAATAAAATATTATAAACATTAATTTCGGATATTATATGTTTTATAATTAAAATTATGTGATTTTAGATATGTTTGATTTATTTTAAAAAGCTTTTGTAGACCCTCCAAGACTTATAAAACATTTTTTCTTTTAAAATTTTTTCCCTTGAGAGTATGACTCACATCCACATAAGAAACCCTATTATTTTATGAATTTATGACATTGGAATTATAAAATATTGTTTTCCACTCCATTCGGAAATAATTGTGGGAAAAAAACCATGGTCTGGTTTGTAGTATTGATTAGTTTAATGTGAGGTGGCCCAAACCTAAATAATAAATAATTCCCTCTTCTTTCCTATATAAAACCACCCAACCTCCCACTTCCTCTTCACTAAAAGCCTTTGGAGTTCGACCAAACCCTACCCTCCTCTCTATAGAATCCTCACAAGGTGCCTCAATCTCCCAAGAAGCCTCTCTCAGGCCTCTCCCAAGCCATTGTAATCACAATTCCATGTAAGGGATTTCATCCTTTCCCATTTTTTTCCAATTTTCGTTAAATTGTTATGCCATTTTGGTTTCAATTAAAAATGTTGGGGTTTGATTTCTCACCTCTCCCATACTGTCCTATTTATGTTCGGATTATGGGAGTCCCATTTATCTCTCATTAATGCCTCCCATGTACACCTGTTACCATGCCAAAATTCCTTGACAGATTTCTCTTTCCTCTTTTACATCCAAATAATTCTTTTTATTATGCATCTAAATTTCATTAAGTTTGTTGGTACATGTATATATATGACCCTCTTACTGTCCATTTCATGTATATATGATCAGACAACCTTTTCTCTCTCATCATCCTTTTTCATGAATCCTTATGTCACGTTGTTATGCTGCAAAAATTGCACCACGTTTTTCCAAGCCAATATCACTATGTAGTAAATACCATACCCATGTCTCTAACAAGGGTATTCAACTTTATGAACATTTACCTTTTTAATGGTACATTAAGGAAGTTATTCCACATTACTTAATCATCGAATAACTTATGATGTTGATTGATTCCTTGTTAGAAGATCCATGTGGCACACTTATGCATGAAATGAAATGTTTAAGAAGGGTGCGCCCTGACAGTGCTCCAATGCATTGGGTAAATTATAGTATCATGATAAATCTTGTTTAAGGGGTGTTGAATCATGATAATTTAAGTTCAATGAGGTTTTATTAATTCTTCATGTGCAGTGAGGGTTTACTCAAGCTCCATGTGTAATGAGCATTTGATCATGCTAATCCCATGTTAAGTGTTGTTGCCACATTTCCATGTTATTATTATCATGCTTTATCATGCATTTATGTAAATTTTTCTATTGTTCTCCATTTATATGACTATTGTATAACATGTATTGTATTCCTCATGTTATTCCATGTTTATTCCCTTACTGGGCTTTATTGCTCACCATTTTCTTATGCATATTCTCTGGTTATCCCATGCAATGCTAAGTACGAGGGATTGTAGTGGTCATGTAAAGGAAATTTTGAATAATGATGTTATGTTTTTTATATTCTAAGATGTTATGTAATGTTTTTAAGACCCATGGACACAAGAACAATTGATCTTCTATGTTATATCAATTGAATATTTTATGTAATAAATCATGATTAAGTGTGTAATAAAAACCATGGTTGTTATAAGACGTCTATATGACATAACCAAAAGAGTGTCCTCAAACCAACTACATTGTACTGTATGAGAAACTTTTATACATGAATTTCAATATTAATAAATACCTTATGAAATCTTGATTGTTCTTATACATTACAATGCATATGATATTTTCCTAAGGATAGCTATAGCACTAAAGTGTCATAACAGATCCCTACTAAGATGAGAACCTAGAAGTGCCATAACACTATTCATGAATATATATTCTATGGTCGGAAGATGTTATTTGAGGTAAAAAAATAATATAGGCTATTAGGTATGAGGACTCGTAAAACATTGAGGTGCCTTCTCCTTATGCATACACATGGTAATATCCAGGAGGATATTATGAGAACGAGACTCACCAGTAGAAAATCCACATTTCATGGTGTCATTGGATGTTCCTATCTGTGGATGTGTGTATTGGACCGTAAACATTAAGATTATCATTAATGGATATTAAAACACCATCCCTTATATTTATTGTCTAAAACTATGATGAAACACTATTCGTAGTGAGGTAGTATATGTTAGGTTCATCATGAATAATACCTCATTAATAGATAATGCGACGAAGGATTTTTCTCTTTTATTCCATAACAGAAGTTGATATCTCAGGCCCATTGATGGATTTGATATTGCCTAAATAAATCCATTTACATTGTGAGGAATGGGATAGATTAGTTCTAGGAATCCAAATAAATAATAATTGATCACATAAGTTGATGGTGGTAGCATAAAATCCACATGATTAGAGATACCAAGATAAAAGGATTTTAAAAGCAGGTCTAGGATTTGGAAAAATCCCTCACCTTACAAAAAGATTAAAAAGGTGAAAATGTGGGAGCACAAGGGGGTTCACAAAGGCATGAATAGAGAATGCCACTTGCGTCCAGGTCAACAAGATGAGAGAAAAATTATGAGATGACAATGGTCCATCGTGAGGATACCTCCATAACTGTCCTCTTGGATAGAGCCTCAGCAACCGGGTTTGCTTATCTATAAACATTAATGACTTCCAGTTGAAGAAGCTCAAGGAGATGCAGGAATACAATCCACGATGGAAGAATCTTCCAAGTATAATCCCTGGACCTTTCTTGCAGAATGTGCACCACTGTACTTGAGTCAGATTACACCCATATGTGCCTCCAACTAGGGTGTACATCGTAGTTAAAAGCATTAATCATAACCCATAATTATGCATCAAGGGAAAATCCAATTCCATTAAAATGATAGAAGTAGCTCTTAACAAATCACTAATGGTTAAAAAATACCCCACCACACCCATATGGTCTTGGTGTACCAGATGCCACACCACCAACATTCACATTCAACCATGATGAGATGGGAGGAATCCATCAAATTGATTTCCACATTAAAGGTTTCTTGACCCTGCCAGAAACCCTAAGCGTTTTTAGCTTTATTAGAGCAGAAATATTATTATTCATTATACCTATTTTTATCTTGGAAGCATCTTGAACTTCACTGTAAACAACAGTTAGACCAGCCTTCAAAGAGGGCTTGCAGTGGTAAAAAACCTAATTTTATGCCATCCAAATATGAGAAAAGGTTGCCACAACAGCCGTGATAAGAAGTGTTATGGCCTGATCACATTGACCAGCTATAGTGACCGAGTTTAGGAAATCATCCAGACTATTCATCGATAAAGGAGTCCCAAAGACCACTTTAAGTTATTCCCAAAATCTGCAAGATATGTTTCTGGTAAACAAAAGATGATGAATTGTTTCTTTAGCCTGGGTTCCCAAATAGTAGCATGTGGACAAATGTATTTCTATTCGCTTCATGAGTTGTTTCACAGGTATCCTACCTTTCCAAATCTTCCATAGCATCATGTAATTGGAAGGGAGAATGAATGGTTTTTTAAAATTCTGCAACCACAAGGGAGAAGTCGGATTACTGCCACGTAAGTGTCAGTAATACTCCCTTGAAGTGAACCTGCCATAGGTTTTGGGTGTCCATATCAAGGTGTCAATGTCCATGAAGTAATATCACTTCATAGCCAGCTTAATATGATCTGGCAGACAATTCTGCAGAGCCCTGTCTTGGTGCATGTCAGCAATTGAGATAACATTTTCCTGCGGGGGGGGGGGGGGGGGTCTCCATGTATTCTATGATGGGCTTTTCTAGACGCTTCACTTTCCAGAAATTAAGATTGGATGAGCTGGAAACTAGCCAAGAGGAGCAGTGCATGATTCCAATATAAGCATGTCTAATTACAGACCATATAGAGGAGAACACACATGCTGAGTACCCATTATTCATCCAAGAGAAGCAGTCCTCGATGGTCACACACAAACTGTATCCAAGTATATCAATCAAATATTCATTTAATAGGTTGAATAATTATTATTCCTGATTATGGTTTATTAATTATTCAAATATGCCTAATCGCCTTTATTTCGACACTATTTATTCAAGAGAATATATTATGGATGAAATAATATATTTATTACAAAATAATTAAGTGATATTTATTTAAGAAATAAATTGTCATTATTTAAGGTATAATTAATGTGGTGGATTAAGTAAAATAAAATTGAAAAACAAAAATACATGTTGTGTATATTAATATACAAGTCGTGTGCTTTTTATGGGAATTTGTGATAAATAATATAATTTATTTACTTAAATAACATTAGGTTCAATTCACTAGGCCCATGTAAATTAACAATAATAGTCAAATTTTATTTTTAGACACTGGTTATTACTAATAATTAAGTGAAATAAATAAATAACTATGGGTAATTATTTTATTTTATTATTTTATATATTATAAATGACAATTGAATTATTCTGAATAAGCAAAGCCATTATTTGTGGTTATGAATAATAGATCAGAAGAAAGCTATCAATCCAAGATTGAATTCCTTTCCTCCAAGAACGATCTCAATATATGAATGATATCTTCCCCCACCGAATCAAGGAGAGCACTTTAGATGTGGATCCCAAGGTGATCAAAGGCAGACATCCCATGTGAAGGATATTCCATGCTAGTAACTGGATATTCCTTCAGCGATGTCCAGAGATACATAGAGCACATGTGGATCACCTCTAGAGGAAGCTGAAACATGTATTCTAAGATACAGTGATGGATCACATCAGAATGTGATAATTAGTATAAAAAAAGAGAGAATTCCATCAAGGTAATTTTTTTCTTTTAATTAAATTAATTATAACCAACATATGATGATTCTCTCTATGGTTCTCATAATTACCTCTTTCATTTTTGTTCTTTATTCTATTCTGAAGAGTTGTCATTTTATCATTGTGAAGGATCTTGGATTGATTGTTATAAACGATAAATTTTACATTGGGTACACCCCTCCATGCACTTCTGTTGTGCTTGAAACCTACATGATCATCCTCTTGGAACTATCACAATGGATATTTTTCCCAAGAATATATACAACATCACCTAAGTACTTCCTGGAGAATCATGTGTTTAGTTTGGATTTAATAGACTATAAGGCTAGTTTATTGTTTCAAAAAAGTTTTATGTTATCAAAATAAACTATTATGAAAACAACCACACTCCTACTAAACTATTTATATACGCAAGATTCACATTTAATATTTATGAAACCAAATTATTTTATATATTCACAAAACCAAATGTTCCATGACATGGAATCTTTTCTTAAACCATAAATGGATCTATCAAATTTTTATACCTTAATTTCATCCATTATTATAACAAATCCATTGTGTTGTGTCATATATACATCTTCTTGAAGGTTCCCATTAAGGAAAACTATTTTGAAATGAATATTTCAAATCTCATAGTATGGTTAAGACATAATGGAATGTATAATTCTGATGGGTTTAAACATAGAAATAGGTGAAATGGTTTTTTCATAGTTAATGACATAAATATGATCGATCCCCTTTTCAACAATTTCTTCCTTATAAGTAAATAATTTTCCATCCATTCCCAATTTATTCTTACAAATAAATTTACACCCAATGATCCTTACATCTACTGTAGGATCTATAAAAATCCAAACTTGGTTTTAATACAAGAAATCCATTTCAGAATTTATAGATTCTTTCCACTAGGAACGATTTGTTCTATTTAATGCTTCCTTTTAGGATAACGGTTAATTATTATTAACTAACACAGAGTCACCATCCTTAGTGAATTGAAAAACATATCATTTAGGTTCTCAAACCACTATTGAAATCATATGAATTACTTTTTCTATTGTACTTATTCTTATATGTGGATTTGTAGAATCTATTGTTATGCCAACTATTGTGTGTCTTGAGCATAGAATTCATAAAATTCTATCTCTCTTACATAATCTATTTTAGATATTTGATCTCGCTCAATAATTTAGAGAAATTATTTAACCAAAAATTTCTTTTTAGTAGCTTCAAATAGGAAATATCCTTTAGTTTTCAATGGGTACGCTGTAAAAATACTTATTTCCTCAGGGTGTAAGTTTGTTTCTAAAAATATCCTTAATAAAAAATTTCATCCCCACACTTATACATGAAAAAATGTGTCTATTTTCATACTAATGTTTATTTTGAATGTCCGTTGCTAATTCAATGGGCACTTGGTTCTATATGTACATTATTTTTTCCAAATAGATAATGAAAGAATCAAATGACTAACCATTGATCTCGCAATATCTAAAAGGGTGTGGTTACTCCTATTTCTTACACCATTCCATTGTGGTGTATAATGAGGTTTTTGTTATGATAAAATAAATGTTCCTATAAATTTCAATGAATCCTTGAAAATTATATTCTCCACCATGGTCTAAGTAATTTTTCTTAATCTTCATATCATGCGGGTTGTCAATATCAATCTTGTTTTCACTGGATTTATCAAATGAATCCAAAATATACTTGATCGAGTAGACTTATAAATATCTTCTAAAATAATTAGTAAAAATTATGAAATATATGTACCAAACCATTTATTTGATTTAAAATGGTTAACACACAAAAGTATGAACTAATTCAATAATCTATTTGACCCTTTCACAATTTCCACAATGTGGGGATTTGGTTATGTTATCTCATAAAAATTAATGATATACACCAAGTGTTTTTAGGTTAAAGGAATCTAAATATCCATCTTGGTTTAATTTATTCAAATTACTATCGCTTACATGACCTAGCTGTTGATTCTATAGTTGGGTGTGTTATAAGTCATATGAACAGGTTTTATTATCAATTATTGTAACATGGTTTCTATAATAAAACACATAAGAAGCATTATTTAAATATGCCTTACCATAAAAATGATGGATTTATAAAATATAAAACATGTATTCGCAAATTTTAAAATAATTCCATTTGTATCAAGTAACGATATAGAAATGATTTTTTGGTAATAGACGAAAAATAAGAAAAAACTGGAACAAATAACATTCTCATCAGCAACATAAGGTGGAAGTCCCCATTAGGAATGGTTGAATGTATGGATTCATTGGATGCTGTTAGTACTACCTTGACCATGGAAATATTAAGGAATCTACATAGTTCCTGTATTTGAATACATATGTGAGTACCGCATGTAATATCTGATACCCTATTTTCATAAATAGATAAATTTTACTCCATAAAAAATTCATCTGAGTCTCTCCATTGCTTGTTTCCCAAGGTATATTTATCCTTCTAGTGTCTCTTCATTAAATATGAGAGAAAAACAACATCATTTTCCCCTTAATGATGCCTTGATTATTCTCCTCTTGGAAAGGTGATTTGAAGAATTTTTATATTTTGAGCTCTTCACCGGGACTTTCCTATTTTTCACTATAAGAACTGGAGGACGTTCATGCTTTGACTATTTATGAACTTAGAGAAGAAGTGTGAGAAGATCTGGAAGAGAATTATCCATGTTTAATATATTTAAATTAACAACAATTATAGAGAATCTATGACTATTTAAATTTATATTGATATCGATGCAATGTTATTTATTGAATTTAAACCATTGAACCTCTAGTCACTCAATGTAGCCAATGAATTTGAGTATGTTAGGCATAGCTAGTGAACATTCTCAAAGTTATCTATAAAATATTTTCTTTTATATATCATCCCATTTATATCTAGCTCTCTCATTATAGAGACCATTGAGGTGCTAGATCATGCTATATGAATCCATATCTGTATGATACTTCATGAGTTCACATGACATGAATGAAAGTATTCGACACTAAACATTACCCGCATTGTTCATCCGTTTATCATACATTGTGGACTCCACATTTCTAGAATCCTTAGAAGGTGAATTAGGTGTGATTATTCATTTAAAAAGATTTTTATTTATGTAATAACAAAAATCATAATCATTTAAACTATTTATGGTAGTTACTACTTGTAAAAAGATGGTCCTTCTACAATATTTATCTTACATATAATGTGGTAGATGAGATTTCAGTTTGTCTACAATATTAAAAGAATATATTATTTTTACTATACTTGATTATAAATTATGTGGTTCATAAAAATAAAATTAATTTTCCTAATTATCCAAATATTTTATCAAGTCTCAATGTCCCTCATCATTGAACTCAGAATGAATTCGATAAGATAATGGGTTGACATAACAAGAAATCCCAACTTGGATTCCTTATTCATTGCCTATAAAATTGTATTGAAAAGTTTCTGGAAATTAAACTCAATTAAATTTTTGTTAATCCAACCCACCATATTAGTTAAGACTCACCAATAATTATATAATTCCCAAAACTATGGTCTAAACCAACATTTTAATAATGGTTACATATTATCTTAGACGATGGATGATGTGATGACTTCATATTAACTCGAGGGATTTCTTATTATGCATAGAAAATTTATATTTTATTCTTTAATTTTATTTTTAATATTAAATAGATTTAATTAATTGATTAACCATATTTGGATAAGATATTTACACATAATCCAATTACTTAAATTCTATCTTTTCGGATTAGTTCATTAATTTATATTATTGTGGTCTCTCATCCATAAAATAAATAATTAATAAGACATAAATAAATAAATACCCCCATCATGAGAATATATAATAGTTGATTTATGGATCTGATAAAAAATTAACCAATGAACCCGAGAGAAAAAATTTTATTCTATTATTTTCATAAGTCACATCATTCCACCTGTCCACCTATGTATCACCTGTGTTAGTTTAATATCATTTCAATCTTGAACTACCTCCATGAACCTTGGGATACACTATTTGTAACACCCCAGGTAAATAAAGAATATGAAATTTTCGTATTTATCCATATTTGTGAATAAAATAATAATATGTCTTTAAAGGGGATGCTATGCTCGATGGCATACCCAACACACAACAACGAGTTTCTTGGGAATCTTACGTTGCACTCTAATAATAAAATAATATTATTTTAAATGGTAGTTAACATGTAGTCGTTGTATTGGACGTAATGGATAGAAATAAATAATATATGATTATATATGATTTTAAATGTTTTTAAATTTATCCAATAAAAGATAACGGCTTAAAATACGGAAAGAATTCAATTTTAGGCGTATATGCCCTAGTTTTCACTAAAGGATCACTTATCGCCTTTTGATGGTGAACCGTCATTAAATATAGTTTTTTTCACTATTATACATTCTATTGGACCAAATAAAACTCCTATATATAATCAGGACATAAAAATTTATTTGTTTAAATTTTTGGTATCTTTCCGATAATGTTCATTTTTTTTAATGAAGAGTGTAAAATATTGTATTTTAATTCAAAACCTCGTTTTAATATAATTTATTTATATGATTAGATTATCTTTTGAATTTGTTGTAAAGTGAAATTAGAATATATTTTTACCATTAAATCCAATAGTGGTCGTTGTAATTAATTTCACATTGAAATCATACTTAAACTAGTGTCAATCTTTTGATACTTATTGTTTCATAAAAACACGCTATTTTCTCTGACAGCGGGAATTAATTATTAAATTAATTAATGTGAATTATATGTTTTTAATTTTGTAAAATAGACTTTATTTTCGAATTTGGAATATCAAATATATCTTAGGGTGAATTTTTGAGATTTTTCTGAAAAACATCAATTTTTGATGAATAGTGAATCCACTATGTGGTACTTATAAAAACTGATTTTTCATTTAAATGAATTTTTACCACTTCTGTGTTTTGAATGTCAAAAATACTACATATATGTTTGTCATTAAGAAGTGAAATGTGGTTCAATGAGATTAAAATAATTTTTTTGGTGAATAGTAACTTTTAAGTTCTTAATCGAGATTTGAGTTAATTATTGTAGTTTAAGGTAAAAATAATTTTTTAATAATATCAAATGAACATGAAACATGTACTAACCTCATTGGATGTGTCATGGAAGAGTAAGACAACCCATGGATAAACTTGGGGACCCAATGGAGCCACTTTGGTTGGAAAATGACATTAATACCTTTTTATTTAAAGTTAAAGTAAAAATTAGACAAACATGAAATATTTTACTAAAACAATTTGTACATGGGGTTATAAAAATCCGATTTTTGACTATAAATATTCATTGGAAATCTAGAAAGATTTCCTACATCATAGTATTTTTTTTATATAATTATTACACATTAAATAAATTAAATTATTTATGACATCATGATGATGCAGCGATGACCTCATTATTTAACGATTTAAATAAAATGGAAAGATAATGTAATATCTAAAACCTACACATGTCAAAAACCTATTGAATGAGTGGATTTCGAACGCGTATCACCTTATCCACGAATTATATCAATGTGGGACCTTTTAGAACCGAAACTCATTTTCAAATAAAGTAACATTTGCTTACTTTCCAAGAGTGCCCCTCCTCTCCTGTTATAAAAGGCCCCCACCTCTACCTCTTTACCCACACTTCCAAAGCCATTTGCTCGGCCAAACCCTTCCCATTTTGTCTCTCCACTTACCTCCCTTACTCCTTGAAGCCTAAAATTGGTCAGAAGTCTTCCTATGGAAGCCTTTGAGCTCAAACCAAAGGGAGTTACCCGATTTTAAGGTAATGTCTTCACTTGTGTCCTTTTGTTTTATTTTTCTTCTCCAACCCCCTAAACTCTTTTTATTCATTTATTTTGTAACAATTCCAGTATCTTCAATATACTAGGATGTTTTTATAAGAATTATTAGAGCTACACTTACACACACCTACATCTAATGGTTAAAGAACATACTGTTTCTGTGGATGGTGAATTTCTGCCTCCCGAAACGATGATTTTTCAACATTCTTCTAACACCTTCAATGATGGACATTAAGATGACACTATATTTATATATGATATATAATATGATTATTTTTTCCTTAATATTCTGTATTTTTTATTTTGGGCATATCTTTATGGTTTCCATTATGGGTAAACGCGATATCTTCATTTAAGGAAGTGCGGACTACCGCCCCCTCAAAGTGATGTGATTCGTTAATGCCATACGTGGGACGTAAAAAGGATGGATTTAATGTTATTATATATGATGTCATACTGGAATTATAATATACCTCTATATCATTATTTTGATTTCCATTAAAGTATGATATAGAAATGAAAGTAGCGTTCATGCGTACGTACGACTTACCTTCTCCATGAACGGTACATTTTATTTCTTATCTCAAAATGTTATGTAATATTATAAGTACATATATATAATGGATATATATGTAATATATTACATCTAAATTATGGATTTCATTCTGGAATTATAACACATATATATATATATATCTCATTTTGTTTTAATTCCATTAATATGACAAAAAAATGAAAGTAGCGTTCATGCGTACGTACAGCCTACCGTCTCCATGAACGGTGCTTCTAATTTTTATCTCCAAATTCTAAGGAATAGTATAAAATGAATATATACTGGATATATATGATATTTAAAACATCAATACTATTCTGGATATGATGTACCTATAACTACATGGAAAATTATTTTCCAACAAGTTCAATTTTTGACTCATGTACCAAACATCGACAAAAAAGTCTGATATGAACTCATATTATTAACCAATTATTATAACATTAAAATACGTGATATTAACTGAATAATAATCTTTATAGGAGGTATTTAATCAATTATAAATTGACCAGAGTTTATTATTCAGGAATATAAAGAAATGAACAAGACAAGTTGGACTTGAGGTAAGGGATCCTACACCTCTCTTTCTTTTTAAGTACACTCTTTTATGTCATTCCTTTTAAGCTCATATTTCTTATGATTGGGATATTATTTTATATTATTCCTGCTGTACATATTATGTTCATATGATGAGAGAACCTATTTCCTCTCATAAATCCATTTTGGAAGTTTTGAGTGGCGTCGTTAGGCTGCCGAATTTTCGTAAGAGATCTAACCTCTCTTTTTCTTTTTAAGTCCTCTCCTTTATGTCACTTCTTTTATGCTTCTCTTTGTTATGTTTGGGGATGTTATTTTATATTCCTATTTATTTAAAATTTATGTTAATAAGATGAGAGACCCTATTTGATCTCATCAATCCATTTTTGGAAGTTTCAAGTGGCGTCGTTAGGCTGCTGAGTTTTCGTAAGGGATTTTTCATCTCACTTTTATTCCCGTGATATTTATGCTACATTTGCCACAATTTCCATTGAGTGGTGTATGTAATTCCAATTATTTTAATCATTGTGTTATATACTTTATTTTATGAGTATTTACATCAATGTTGTATTGTCCTTCTTTCACGGGGCGTATGTTTCGAAAGATACCCATGTCGGTAAGGGAACCTTTCACCCTCCTCTTTTCAAAAGACTTCTTTTGTTGGGTATTTTATTCTACATATATTTATGTTTTGATATGTTCTCATATATCCTTATTGATGTAAATTTTATGTCCAAGTGATGAGATATCTTTTTTTTATCTCTCATCAACTCATTTTGATGTGACGTCGTTAGGCTGTCAATGGAACTTCTTAACCCAATTTCTATTTCATTGGGTTCAACATGTAGTTATTGAATATGTCATCCTTTGAATATATGTTAATGACATTTGATTATTTTCAATCTAATATACACTTATATTTGGTGTATTCGTTTGTCACACATTATTATGTAATTGATTTATCCTTAAACCAAGGATACCATCTTTGTATGGGAATTCGTCTCAATCTCCTTTAATTGAGGCATATTTTGTTTTATACACAACATTATTTTTTACGGTGTATAAACCCCTTTGAATTTTACGTTTATTCAAAAGGAATATTTTTTATACGAAGCGTTTACTAAACGACAAAAGGGAATGTTTTTGTCGTACGTATGCGGCGACAACGACTTCTCCTCCGCCGTGACCATTATTTGAGTTTCGGCTTCCTCTACAAGCCATACCTTTTTTAAAAAATGAACAATAAATACCATGTTTAACTTTTCATTTATTTTGGTATTGAAAATTGTTTTCATAATGTTTTTATATCAATGTGTTGTATTGATATCTTGTGATTGAAAGGTGGAAATGTTATGTTTCCTTTCTGCATGTTTTATGTGATACGATTATGTTGAGGATCTTGGTCATTATTATGATGATGGGTGGTTCGGTGATAGACTAAGGGAGGGTGAGCCCAATATAGCTCTCCAATGCATTGGATAACGCGAAGTATTGAAACTTTAAGGTTTCTCCGAAGAGATTTAGGGAATATACTATGATGGGTATTCCAAAACGTAACCAAGAGGGTTACTCCCTACGTAAGAATGTTATGAATGCCTCAAGATACCTTTACGCCATATGATTTCTATGATTTATTCACGATTTGATGAGGTATGTTAAAGTGCCTCTGTTTTATGTGTAAAGTATGATTTATTTCTTACGTATATATGAACTCATGGTTCCTTTCCATATTTTTATATCCCTTACTGAACTTTTTATGCTCATACCAAATATTTGAAATGTTTTTCGCAGGTCAAGGGAAAGGTACGTGATGTGATGATAGTGTCTAGGATGTGTCAAGAAAGAATCCAAGTTTTATTTTAAATATGTTTCCGTTGATGGGAATAATGAATCCTGTCTTTTATGTAACCACCTTGTTTAAATGCAGAATGTAATGCATGTTTTATGATCTAATTCTCTAAAACTCTAAACCTAAAAAGATCCTCAATGTTTAATCTTGTGTTAACTCAATATTAAGTAAGGTTTAAGGCTGGGGCCATATACTATTTATTACATATGTTTATAACTCAAACATTGGTGAGGAGAACCAAAGTATTGGTTAGGGTAATTAAATAAAAAACCATACAAACATGGTTCCTACATAATAAAAGAGGAGGAGATGAACCATAGATCATCTTATTTAAATTAATAATATATAATTTCAAAAGCCATGTGATAAAATAAATTAAATAATCCAACTCATAAAAAGTTATGGACAATACTCCTGAATGGCCATACACATGAAATGAATATAAAAATTATCACTTATTAGAATACAATTCAATTCATTCATTATTATTAAGATAATCATGCTTATATTAATTAATAAATTAATTCCCATTATCTTTATGAACATATAAATTATCATGGAGATACCCATCATAGATTCATTCATGGAAAATAAAATGGAATGACTAATAAATTACATATAATTATAATAAATTAAATGATCATATAATAACTCTTTAAAATCATTTTTACTCAATCAAACACATCAGGTTCTAAAACTGTAATAAGGTTTTGATGATGCAATTAATCATCATAATGTAATTAAATTTTTCCCTTAATTTTTAAAGTACAAGTCATGTACTCACGAGATATAAGTTTTTTCACTTTTTGTGTATCTAAGATAAATTTCTAGGGATTCTCTATATACCTTGGATGAATTATACAATGTGTACAAATGAGATACATGACATGTGGTATGGTTGTCGAGTGATCAAGATAAATTAATGGGGCCTTGGTTGTTTATTGGGTGAATTACACTGCATGTACTAACTAGATACACACCATGTGGTATAGTTTCCATGGGTCTAGGATAAATTCCTATGGCCTCAACATGTGACTCATAACAATTTCATAAATTTTACAAACTAGCTACTCATTTTGTGATATACTAGTCGTGTGTCCATGTTACCCACCAATTGACTCGATATTTTCTTTAATCATGGGAAATAATGGGTTAAATGTTTTTTATGCTGAATACATATTGTGTGTACCATAAATTATAAATTATATCATTCCGATATGGTTATAAATTATGTATATGATTACATGGTCAGTGTTAATTTTTTTGTTAAAATGTGTAGTCTATGTGGTGTGTACACAAGATACAAGTTGTGTAATAAAAAAAATTGTATAATGGGTTGGCCTAGTCTACACGCAATGTGAAATAAATTCATTACATGTAATAGATTCTCAGGGTTCCATGTATCCCATGACATGTCCATCTGTAGCTAACTTTAGTACACGATGTGTACTCTGTATACAAGTTGTGTAACCCAGTCAACCATCCATAAAACATTGTAACATATTGGTGGACTATCTAATCATTCTTCATGTTTTTCTTAGTCATTTAGGAAAATATGAAACTATTAAATATAATAATTGATAGGTTGAAATCATGTTAATTAATTTTAAATTTAAATAATGACTAATTTGATGATGATAACTATAAAAACTAATAAAAATATTTGATAAAATATCAAGTAAATTATCACAAATTTAAAAAATCGACCCTCTGATACCACGTTAATGTTATAGATACAGAGAAGGAACATATTGGGTGAATAAACATAAAGGTTTCTGTCATATTACAGGGATCACTCGCCAATTTTGAAATATTTAAATTTCCTAAAAATTGAAATTTTTTGCATCGAATATTGATATAGATATCATACAACCTAAAGAGGATATTTTAAAAATGAAATTTATAATTAATTTAAATTGGATTTGAAGATATATTACCTCATCTTAGGATCTTTATTTGAAGAAGATATTGATCATTTAAAACCATTTTGGGAATATCATCCATGTGTAGGGAAGACCCTAAGTAGATCTTTTATACCATGGATCCACATGTGCTCCTTTGATCTCCAAACAACGCTAATTGATTATTGATTGATAGCATAGTGGATCGATAATCATGAGTTGTTCTTCTTGATAGTTCCTTCAATCTTGAAGGAATTTTTCTTGATCTTCTCCATCATGAGAGGAATAGTGAAGGATAACTTGAGAGATAAATATGGTCTGAATAATGATTCTCAATTGTCAATTACCCCGACACAATAGACATAAATATCGATTTATAGTGCTATGGTTAAAGTTACAATATTATTTAATTTCACAATGACCATTGAATGACATAATAAAGCTTATGTGAACCCTTTAAAATTAATAATACTATTATTTTTATTTTATGGTGTGATCTAACTAGCAATTATTTAAAATTATTTAACTGTCTTATAAAATAATATTTATCATCAGACACTCTCTTGGTCCGCTTGTCCCCCTTCATATTTATCGAATACTAAAATATATATTTAATTAAATATTAAATCGGAAATAAATATTTTAATCACAATAAATTTAATAAATATTTATTAAATTATCAATACATATAAATTTTTTATTCATTATCTGAAATCTAAATATTTATTAAATATTCATGTAATTAATTAATTTATTTTTAATGATTAAAATTTATTTATTACCATGTGATTTTAGTGATCAATGAAGCCTAAATAAAATTATTCCTTTGTGTTGAGAATAATATTTATTTTAATAACTAAATTTAAAAAGAATTTAATTGAGATCAATGTAAATAATTAATGCATGTAACCCACTAGGATTCATTCTCATTAGAATTTGGTTGGCTTGTCAAAATTATAATCTTTCAATCAAGAAACCGTTCAAGTCACCCAAGAGAATGAATTTATTATTATAACATCCAAAACCACACACAAACATATAATGTATAATATAAACCACTTTTCACAATATCTCATCAAGCAGTTTCACATACCTATCATCAACATGTTTTCTTGATATTTCTTTCTTTATCTAAATGTAATAAATTCATCATTTCACCATGGCTATGAAATCTAATGTCATGGTTCTATTTCAATCAAACTTTAATGATATAAACATCCATGAATATGGATGGGACAACTCCTTCCATGATTTTTTAATTAATTATTAATACTAGGGTGTGCAGTGGAAGCCTATATGCTGAGGATATAAAAAAAATTCATCACCGAAGAAATGAAAATTAGTCATCTCTGGATATCTATGTCCTACTAGAATTATGAGGATCTCTCATTAATTATCAATGCAAAAAATTTAAAACATAAAAAATTCTTTATTTTGATTGAAGCGTTATCAATAGAAACTCATCGTTAGTGATCATTGCTTGAAATATATGAGGTTGAGGCCTTATAGATCACCCTCACATGCTTCAAGAATCCATTCATACACCAATTGTCATGTTCCTGTATCCATCAAAATGCTTTTATGATTCATTTAACATTGTGATGATCACCTCAATCTTATACCTTGAATCAATGAAGGCATTCTTCAATCGACTAGTTGGATAAAGCCATTCACTATTTATAATGATTGAAGAGAGATAATATCTTAATTTTATTCGAATGAAAAGTCATTGGAAAATAGATTCTGCTATGCCTATATAGTGGGATCAAAAATACCCAGAAAGGGTTCCCCAACCCTCGTATATCCAATGCCCACTAAATATGCTATAAATTACTCATAATGATGAACTAACTAGATCATAATCATCATTTATATTATATCACCTTCTGGTAATATATAATAAATATGTTATGATAAAACCAATCCATTATCATGACTCATAATTCAAAAAATGTTAAAAAAGCCTTGAATATTAAAATAAAATTTGTTAATATAATATTTTTCTATGTTTTCACTTTTACCTTGTGTATAGTTATAATAAATAAATTCTTCCAACTTATTCTATAATCGAATAATAATCATTTTATTTATTCATTGGTGATTGATAATACATGGAAAAATCTCAGACCCCATTGTTGGGGCCACCATTTCCTATACACCTATTTACCAGAATAGGGAAGCCTCTTGAATATGCTATTGTGTGTGACCATCTAGTACCTTATCTCAGTTTTAGTGAATAATTACTCACAAATAATGAGAAGAGTAAAGAAACCCATCAAGGCCCTTAAGAAGACAAATTATAGTCATAATAATTACAATCATCCTATGAATAAATGTTTTATAGTATAATATCTTTATCTCAGGATATCTCATAAATAAAGACACACAACTTGTGTGATCATCCACTATTGATTTTTAATTTATTGATCTAACTTGATTGAATTACAATATACTACCACGTACATGGATTTATGAAGCTACTACCTACCTGATCAACTGGCTTTGAGATATCACTTCCATAACTCAAGAGTTAAAAACATCTATCTTGATCATTCAACCAATGTTATACCACCAAAGATAAACCCAACACAAGCTACCTCTCCATGATTTAAATGTCATGTTTTTTCCTCACATCAAAGTATGTTATCAAATGGAACACATTAACAAGTCAGGCGACTAATACACATGTTCATAGATAGGAGAAACCAATGACACATGAATCATGTGGTGTTCCTGTTGGAAGATATGTCCCCATGATCTCATCTACTCAAGATCAGTAAGAGTGAAACTTATGAGAATGATTATCAATTATTATGATCCCCCATCACTTGATGATCACACATCTTCTATGTTCTGTCAGTGGGATGTATATGGATCATAATAAATAACATTATGATTATTATTATGGTATCTATAGTTTTTCATTATAGCCGGAGAAATGGTATAACCATTTGATACAACATGTAATCTATGTACAATACAATAAATGTAATGGATATATAAGTATCAACACTATTGTGGTTATATAAACACATATATATTTCAAAGTATGTATATGTAATGGTAATAATAATATATACATATGTTCGGTTTAGGGAACCCACTTACAACACTCCCAATTTCACTAGAGACGATATTTAACATGTCTCATCCCTTTAGTACATGTATGAGTATCATGCTTTTGATATTATATGGCTTTAGTCAGGGGGTCCTCCACGTTATCCTCTATAGATAAATTTCTAATTCCCACCACCTATTTTAGTAAAATCCCTCAAGAGATGGAATATCTGAAGTATATGATTTATCCTTTGGTGTGTCCTGGGAACCTTGGAAAGAACCAATGTTTTAGTATTATCAAAATAATCTAGAATCAGATATACACTATTAATTTCAACACCAATATGTGAGACAAAATTTTCTACCCAAATTCCCTCCTTAGATTAATTGAATGATTTAACATACTCATATTCAGTTATAGAGATGGTAATTATGGGTTTCTTTGAGATTCCCTATCTCCATAAACCACAATTTAGTTAAAAGCAATATCTATACAATAATTTCAAATCATCATGATTTTTCTGGAAACCAGTATCAGTATATCCAATAAATACTAGTTCCTCATGTCCTCCATACACAATAAACATATCATTTGTATTCTTTAAGAATGTTACGATAGTTTTTACAACTATCCAATTTATATCTCAGATATTATCTTGATATTTTTTCACCATTCTTAATGTAAAGGTAACATCAAACCTAGTACATAGCATGGAATACATAATAGATCAATCTATCGAGGAATAATTTATTAGAACCATTATTTTAATCTCACCATATTGATGTAGAATCATTTTCTTAGAAAGATTTATACCATGTTACATTGTAAAAAACTCTCTCATGGATTGATATATATTGTACCTTTTACGTACTTTTCCAATATATGTACATTGACTTATCCACGGAATCGACCAAGATCTATCTCAATAGATTTTAACCCCCATAATATATGCTTCTTCACCTAAAGATTTCATGGAGAATCATTCATTTAACCATGTCTTAACTAATAGTAATAATTGAACTTCCTTTCTCATAACTAATATATCATCAACACATGATACAAGGAAAATGATGGAATTCCCATTAGCCTTATCATATATTATAGGATCTCTTTCATTCATGAAAAAATCAATTTCTCTTATGTCCTCATCCAAATGAACATTCCATGATCGTGATGACTTTATATCACAAAAATGGATCCGTATAACTTGCACACATTATTTTTATTCTTTGACATAAAAACCCTTCGATTTGAGTCATTTAAAATTCATCAAACAATATCCCATTTAGAAAAGTAGTTTTGACATCCATTTTCCAAATTTCATTATCCAAGAAGGTTTATATTTCAATTAATATTCTGAGGAACTTCATCATAACTGCTTGTGATATGGTTTTTTCATAGTCTATACCTTGACATTTCCTACAACACTTCACTATGAATCATTCTTTATATGTATTTACATTACCATGCATGACCATCTTTTTCATGAATACCCATTTTCATCGAATGGATTTTTATATCCTTTAAAGTGTATACCAAAATCCAAACATTATTCCATTACATGGACTCTATAACAAAATGCATATCTTCTTTCCATTTAGTATAATCCTTTACGTCTATTACTTCCTTGTAGGATAGAGTTTCATGATTCTCTAGGAAAAATGTGTCACCTGATTCAGTGATAAGAAAACCATAACATGATAGTTATATTAACTCTCGAGTTGATCTATGCAGTACTTGTGTCTTATGAATATCTTCATCTCCCACTGTCTCTTGTGAATAGTTTTCTTCTACCAACTCTTGTGCATATAAAGAACTAACATCATCAAAATAAATATTCATACCACTATATTAATTGGAAATGTGACCCCTTTCCATAAATATGACAGACCGTGCCACAAAAAAACATTCTTAAAAGAATGACTATATAGGTAATATCCTTTAGTTTATTTAGGATAACCTATAGAGATGAAATAATTACATAGAGATGTCAATATGAAACTATATATAGTCCAGAAAAAAGGTTCACATCCCCATACATGTATTTGTGATAGACTTGGTTTCTTTCTATATCATAGATTATATGGAATCCCATCGATACCATTAGTTTGTACTTGGTTAAGGAAATTTACCACTTATTGTAATGTGATTCCTCAAAATGATAATGGAAGAGTTTCCTAACTCATCATTGATCTAACCATGTCTATAATAGTTTTATCCATCCTTTCACTAATACCATTCCACAGAGTTGTATAAGGAGTCAGATGGGATACTATCCAACACTTCGTTAAGTGATCAATGAAATATTGATTATGGTACTCTCTACCTCAGTCTAAGCCGATTCCCTCCATCATCATACAATGTTGGTTTTATTCTTCATGCTAATATTACATAAAAAGATGAATGGAATTGTACCTATATCTCATTAAGTTGATATAACCATACCAACTATAGTCATCTGTAAAAATAATGAAGTATTACCCCTTTATTAAACTAGAAATAGACCACATACATTGTTATAAATAAATTATAGTAATTTAGTGGCTCTTACTTCTTTTCTAGAGAAATGACCTTTAGCCATTTTCCCCTGTAGACAATATTGAAATTCATCCATGGATTTTATCATAGTTGAGTCTTACACCATTCATAGCTCTGACATCCACCACACACTTTTCAATTATCTAGAATCTACTTGGTTATTTTTTAAGAATACAAATGTGTGATTCACATACTAAATCCAACACCCAACATTTAGATAAATAAATATTTCATTTAATGAATAAAATAGCTATAGTAGAAGAATCACCTTGATTCTTTTTCCCGACTCTATAGTTCTTCCTAAAGTGGCCTTTCTTTCAACATGAATGGAATATGACCACATTCTTGTTCCCCTCCATCTGTATATTTAACCTTTTGGATGAATTGTGCTTTAGTGTATATGTCATGGACATAACCTTAGACCCCTTATCCTTTCCCTTCCTCCTCTTGTTCAACACAATGACAGAATAATTGGTATTCTTTATATCCTTATCTACTTGGTGGGATAAAACCAAAAGATATATGAGTGACTTTTTCATGTTATTCACATTATAAGTAATAATAAAAGTCAAAAATATTTGTGTTAATGAAGAAATAATGAGATTGTCACTAGTTCATAGTTCAGTTTGAACCTAAGAGATTTATGTCTCTCAATGTACCAAATCATCATGAGTATATGAGGTCCTAATAAATTAATTTTTAAAATTGGGCTAATGTGATGGCAAGATAAATCACATATCAAAAGAAGATTAATTATCCATGATTAATATTTTATTCAAAGGGGGGACAACAAGAATTGAGAATCCCAACCTCTATTTGGATCGATCATAGTTTAATAAAGGACTCTTCGGAAATTAATATGTACTGATGCGTTTGATGCCTCTCGTTCCACCTCCATTTGATTAGTGTTCATCATCTGATGTTGATACACCAATGTAGAACATCTGTGGATCCTCTCTAAACTCTCAAGGATATACATCTAACTTGTATGAATTTCCATAATAGTCTCTCTAAAGAGGAAATTATTTTTTGGGTATTAACTAAATTAATTAATTTAATAAATTTATTAATCAACATGACATGCCTATCAACATATTCCTTATCTAAACACCTAGTTACCACTATCTGTAATTCATTCCTAGGTTAGACCACACATCCTCGATTCAACTATAGACTATAATTTCATCTCTGAGGATACTCTCATGATATATTCAATTATTTATGAAAAATTACATGATCATGATAATATTATATTTAATTTATTTATAATATAAATTTTAGGCTCACCGGGCCTCATAATCTCATGTCATCCCAATGATTGCCTCTAAAATAATCTTTAATATATTTGAAAATATTATGAGTAAAAAATAGTTTAACTATACCTCCAATGATTCATGGATATTCACCCTGAAAAGAACAATCCAGACAAAAAGGTAGGGATACTAAGCCCGCATATATATCTCATACTCCTCGGATATCTGTTGTATGCACTCATAATACCATAGAACAAGGAACAAGGTAATTTTCAATCCTTATAGGATCCTTTAAAATCGATCATTGGTCACAAACAAGTACACTGTGAATGTGGATCCAACCTTGATGTCTCTCTTTATGTAGTCAATAACATGCATTTAATCATGCACATGTCTTCTCAGTTGCAAAAAATGGAGGATATTATTTTCCTTATCCAACTAAGATGGTAAGGCTAGGTGTTAAGGAACCTCACCAACCCTCTATAGGATTTTTAAATGCTCCATGAACCTCATGGAAATATTTATTCACTGTAAAAAATCTACAATCCACATTTTGGGGAGACTCTCAGGAAAACATGGCCTCCTTGATCAAACTCCAAGGGAATATGATGTTATTATATATAATATTTCTATTAGATCTAGGTTTTCCTAAAATTCTCATGGATCACCTGACCTATATCCATCACTTCCCTCCCCTTATATGTCCTAATAAGAGATGTCTCACAAATTTCAGTCCTACATAAGGGTGACTGACATGATCTCCCATACCGGGCCTCAAAATGATCCATGTTGATTTTATATTGATATAAGTTTTTATATATAACCTCTAATGGTGGAAATGGATCCTCAAATTAATAACCAAAGTCCAAAACAGAATCCCTCAGTATATCTTCCAACACTAGGATAGTATGCTCAGTCATCCCATCCATCTGGGAGTGGAATGTCGTACTCATCTAAAACTGCCTACTGAATGCCTCCTACAATATTCTCCACAACAATGATGTGAAATGAGCATAATGGACAGATACAATAATCGAGGGAACCACATGAATCTATATTTTCTCACACATGTACAATTATCTCAGACACTCTAGAACAATATACTCCCTAACGGTATGGAAGTGAACCAAATTCATGAGTTTATCAACAATAATTCGGATGGAATAATGAACTCTCTCTACCCTTTAAAGCCCCATCACATAGTCCTTGTATGTTCCATCCCATTTACACATTCATATATCAAGTGGTTGTTTCAAAACTTCCATATACTACTACTCAACCTTCACATACTAACAGGTGAGAAACTATGAGATAAACACTACTACAATGAACCTCGTATTATCCCAACAAAAATACTACTTAATGTCCTTGTACATATTTTCAATGAGGGTATATGCAAGAAAAGTAGAAGTGTAAAACTCCCTCATCACCTCCTCTTGAATCATGAACAAAACCACCATCCATCCTTGGAAAATGATGTAATGATACCCTATTTAAGAAATCCATCATGTGAATCTTCTAAGGATGTCCAGTCGTGAAGAACCTCACAGTCGATGGCTCGCAAATAATCCTCTCTCACGTGCAAAAAAGTGTAATAATCACCACCATTTACCAAAGAAGAGATGCACACCTCCCCTATAATAGTTTATATTACAATTAATCCAACTTCTCGAATCTGCCTCCACTAAGAAATAACAATACTTCCTACTAAGGTAATATGCTACCATAATTCCCTTTCTATGGGTATATACTATCTTGAATTCATAGTCCATGAACACCAACCACTAAGTATTTCATGAGTTAAAATATCATTGTGTTATGATATACCAAAGACTTTGATACTATATGTAAATGGATGTCTACTCTCTTAGAAGATAGTGCCACCACATATTTAGAGTGAATACTAACACTACCAACACATGGTTGTGAGTCATGAAGTTCTACTAATGGCGTATCAACTATTTTGACCCATAATAAATCATTGTATAAGTTTGCATATACATTCCTGAAATCCCCTATCTAGAGTCACTTCCAAATACTACATACAACAAACCCTCTTATGATAGTCTCAACATAAGATCACTAGTCATCCTCAGCCTCAACTACTCAAGGTCACCTAGATACTACTCAGTCCAAATAAATATATTCTTTTTTTCCATCAGGGGTGTCAAAGGGGATCCAACTCCAGAAAATTCAGACAGGAACCTTCTACAGAACACTTCCAAACCAATAAAACACCACAACTATATCAAGATCTTTGGAGAATATTAAGAAATCACTACATTAGTCTTCACAAGGTCTGCAGTTATCCCATGCTCAAAAATAACATACCCCAGAAAGTGACCCTCATAGATCCAAAACAATCACTATGATAGTCTACCATAAATCTGGTTCCCCTATAGTATATCTAGTATAATACTTAAATTTTTTAATTATGTTACACTTATTCCTATTAAATTAGTATGTAATCCTTAATGACTACCAAAAATCAGTCCATGTATGGATGGAATATAGATTTTATCAATTCTAGAAAACCCACAGTGGAATTCATTACACCAAAATGCATCACCAGTAACTCATAGTGTTTGTAGTGACATTTGAATTACATACTTTGAATATCATCCAAGTGAACCCTCAACAAGTGGTGGAAATAATATTGATCTTCAAGAACAAACTTGTGCCTCACAATTGGTCAAAGAGGTCATCAATCCTTTATACGGGGTAATTTTTCTTTATTGTTAACTAGTTTATGTGATGATAATAAATAAAAAGATACAAGCTCCAAAATTCATTTTTCACAGTAAAAAAATTGTAGATTCCAGGGGACACACTATGCCGGATAAAATACATCTCTCAAAAGTCCACCAACTACACCCTCTACCCTCAACGATTGGTAGGATCTATAGGATATGTAGTAGATGATATTGGTGTGGTCATGGATTGAATTTAAATAAATAATTCCATCTCCCATATCAGAGATAAATAAAAAAAATCCTTAAGTAATGTGTCCATAAATTCCTACACTACCAAATGAATCCATATTCCCCCATTGCGTCAACGGTTAAACTCGCCAACTAATGGGAAATTGGTTGCAACCTCTTGTTCACAAGGCCAAATTTCTCACCCCTGAGATCTCTCTCACCCATAAAAGAGAATATAATACCATCTATATATAGGAATATAATACATATAGGATGACAATATATTTGGGACTAAACCATGGAAAACAAGTCCATACCTGTGAAAATGTCATAAAGAATCATCGTGATAACCAAAAGGTCCCATGTGAATCTATCTCCATTGAGAGACAATTCACACTACTAAATATTAGTGACATTGATGAATCAAACCCATTCAAAACCTCTAGAAAAATATTCTAAGATAAGGTCTCAATAGAGAACTCTATATATCTCACATTGGATAAAAAAGGAAGGATTGGACAACACCTATGTCTAAAAGTATTGAAATATGTGTATAAAATCCATAGATTATACCTCATATCATCTTTTGGGTTGTCAGGTCATAAGACTCTATAGCATAATGCTACAAATAATCCTAGACACTAGCTCCCAGATCCTGGTGCAGGACACCAAGTTGTGGTTGTTGAAGTAGGTTATAGTATCTTCCTCCACCAACAACTCCTCCTCCTAGATCTCCACCTACCCCTCTTATAGCACGTCCTTCCTAGGGGACACCCTATAAATTCTCGGGAGAACCCTTGTCATGGTGCAACCTCTATTATGGAAATCAATCCACTACATGTCTTCCCTTCTTGGCACATTTTTTTAGAAAATCACATTCCATATAACCTCACCAATAAAATTCAAAACACCTACCCTATATAGGCTGACCATAACCTCTACATGATAAAAAGGAGGTATGTCCACATGACTGATACAAACCATAATGAGGTCCACTATTCTGATATCTTGATGACTGATTCTTGCTATATTTTGTACAAAACATAGCCCCATGATTCCCACTACAATTTTTTAGTTTCAGGGATTCCCTTTGAAATTAATCTCTATATCAACAACACCTACACTATCACTCCAACATAGGTGGGAATGCACAGGGTAACCACGCTGGCATGAATTTATGTGCAAATACCCTACTCAAACTTCCACAACCGCAAGTATCCATCTCACACCATATCAAGGGAATAATGCTTAAGGTCAGTGAACCATAAGGTATAATCAGTAACTATCATAATACCTTGATACGTCTCAATAATCTCTTGTTTATGTACTAATCTCATGTAATAAGGGTTATACTCATCATGAAATAGATTCTTGATGTTAGACTATGATAGAACCATCTCATCATGAGTATGCAAATCATGACTCAACAAGCTTCTAGAAAACAATACATGCCTGTAAAAACATGATTATTTGGAGACTTCATGATCATAAAGACTCCAATCACATACATAAATCAATCTTCCACTACCTAGACATCTGCCTCACCGTGGAACCTCTACACCCTCTCATGTAGCGCGCTATGCCTATACGCATCCTCATTATACCCGTGTACTACTAACTACCACTCAATAGGTAGGGGTAGCACTATTTTACCTCCGGGAGGAATCCCCTCATTGATTTCCCCTTAACTGAAGCCTCATCACTCATTGTATCTTATTAATGATCATGAATCATAAACCTAGGTAGCGATCTTCGCATAGGTATCCTAAATTTTCTCAATACGTAACATGGTTATATGAGTCTATATATACGGGTTGATGACTTAATAATGATAGTAAAAGGACTAAATCCTATATAATGCATGTATTATTGTTCCCTATAACCAATGTATAGGTATGTTGGGTCAATAAATAAATATTCGGAGTCCTGTTGTATAGATACATCGGCCACCGTACCAAAACTGGGTTTCATATCCTGAAGACCTCACTCAATACACTTCTACACTATTTCCCTATGTCATAATTAATTACTAATAATGGTAAAAATCAAAAAACAAATCCGAAGTAGTGAACCACAATAATACCGCACTATAGAAAACCAACCCACCGAAGCCTACCTGGCCAGCATAAGGTCAAGTGATCCCAACCCTATAACCATATCCAATTAGCAAGGGGCTGGAAAATAGTTATATAAATCCCTAATGTAAGTGGTAGGAATTTTTCTATTGTATGTTTACTCATGAACCAGACCATCCCCATTCAATAGTGATAAATTATAACAATAAAATACAGTAACATCTATAAAAGGATTTCAATACCTCTAGGGAAAACATCTGAGTACAACAGAATAAAACAAAAGTGAATAGGGTAAAAATACACCCCAAATCAAAAATGAAGTCAAAACCTAAAAAAAGGAATAGAAAATACTTGAGAGATATATGCTCCTAATCTCCAAGACCTACCACTAAACATTTCATATAAACATGTGTATCACTATGCTCCACCAATGTCGCGGTCAAAATATTTTTCATCTTCATAAGACACAACATGTGTGGGAAAATCCTGTGTAGGGGTGAGTATATACATAACTAGTAGGAAACCATTAAAACCACAAATGGAGCAATAGATAGATACAATATAAGTAGTCATCTCAACCCAAATTATGAAGTAAATGAAACACTATAATATATATATACTCATTAAGAAACCCAAATGAGAGAGAAAGGGGATCTGTATCTCATAGCCTAGCCAAAGATGATGAGTATGCATGTAGATTCAATGGTCCATCATTAATTCCTACCATCTCACATATTTTTGGACCCACACCTAACCACATCCCCACAACTCTAGGGGGAATAATTTCCAATAAAGGACCCACTCCCTAGTATGAAAGTAGGATTCCAATCAATATATAGATAGGGTACATGCACACTAGTATGTCAGGGGATGTCTCTCAAAGCGTACTGTATCAGTTTCCTAGTATGATAGGTGGATTCCACTATGTCTATAGATAGAGGAAATGTACCCAAGTTCATTAGGGTGGTCCACTAAATTCTTGGAGGACCCACACCTAGTATGATTGGGGGATCCAGTTGGTATTTAGTCCTAAATATATGGTCTAAACCATAGAATGATATGGGTTACCACAATATTCATGGAGGATGCACACCTCAGTATGATAATGGGTACCACTATGTGGGTAGAATTCCCACTCCTAATAACATAGGGGGTTCCTCTCAATCAATGTGAGGAGTATGGGGGACCTACACCCTAGTTTGATAGGGATAGTTTTAACCTGTGGCCCCTCTCACGAATGATCCTTCCTAATCATGTTCAGCATCTTGAATCACCTAATGAAGTGTAATTATCAGAAAATTCCTCCACATATCTTCAAAACCACTATAAAATATAATATCATGTTCTATGTGGAAAACCACTCATGATAGGCTGGTCTTGGGACAAAATAAGAATTCAAACGTAAGAGATAGACAAAGTGGAAGTGCATAAAAAAAGTTTACAATGTGAACCATGGGTAACATGTCATTTGACCTCACATGCCCTCTTGATTTTTTCCTTTCCAATACATAGATTTTATGGACATGTAGTAGTATAGTAAATAGTGTACGAGCCTTCTACACAACATGTATTTTCCATCATGGGCTTTCCTGTATGCTCCAACATTTTCCCATTTACCTGGTCGTTCCAAGGTATCAGGCCATGCTCTTGTACCTCTAGTAATTCCCATATAGTCTTGTAGTACACAGCATGTACCCCCTTCATGGGTTCAAGACTATGTGTAGCTATCATATAGCCTATCCATCTTGGGAGTTTCACACTATATTTGGACCTACCACACATCATGTGATCCCTATATTCCTCAAATCCTATTGTTTCTTCTAGGGGGGGCTATATAGCATGTGTCCCTAGCCTACAGGTCCTGAAGTTGTGTTTTTCTTAGAAAACACAAGTTCTTTAATATTTCATCTTCATCCCATCATCTACAACGTTGTCACAATGAATCACATTGTGGGTCTCAGATCCAGTTCCATTTCCACCCAATCCATCATTGATGGTCGTATTCTACCCACACGAAACTAGTATGACCTTTCCTATTTTTCTTCTCCATGTTCATTGTCGATCTAGGCATAAAATCCAAATATTTATCACCCACATCATACAAAACCACATGAATATTCCACCAATCATCATCATGGTCATTTTTATCTAATCCACTATGAATCTGGAGGTATGATCATGCCCGAAACCACACTTTAAATGTCAAATTTAAACCATGTGGTCTAACGTCATTGAACATGATGAATAGTGGAAATAAATGCACAATAATGAAGTAAATTCCACCATTATACATGAGTTATCAGCCAACAATTATTTAATTGTATAACCATGGGTGAAACATGTAATAATAGAAAAATTTAATCAACAATATAATTTATTAGAATTGGTCAAAAAAGAGGGGAAGATAAATTAGAGAAAAAAATAAAATTAATTATCCATGATAAATATTTTAATCAAAGGGCTTAAACCCACAATCAATTACCCCTACTTCAATTTTGTATTGATCACTGGTGAATAATTTTTTCTCCAGTAATGGGGATGATCCACTACATTTTCTGCATCTTGATCCACCTTAATCCGATATTTGTTTATTATTGAATGTCAGTCTTCCAAAATGAAAATCATCATATAAGATCCTCGGTTTTATATGAGGTATAGATCATTAAATTTTCTGGATAAACTCATGTTTACTTCCCTTGTTGGCTTATACCCCAATATGGGTTGTGGCCCAGTTGGGTTGTTGTTTAGAAAGAAGAGGTTGGAGGGTTGTGTACTGGCTGTAGGACAATTACACAACATTTAATTCGGATACACTCTATGTAATCCAATAACACAATTTATAACAGTCTGGCTAGGACATTTCACAATGTTTATGGGGTTATTCCCATGTAAGGGAAAATCTAAAATTAAATTCCATGTAATAAAATTACATATTGTGTAATTTCTTAACTACGTTTTTTTAAAATAGAGGCAGTAGCCTCTATTTTTGAAATAGAATCTCACATCTCCCCTATTTTATGCACTGGAAGCCCCTTTGAGTCCTAAAGGTAGAATGTATCTCCTGGTTTCATATGCAACTATATTTATTTCTTTTGGTAACATTGGAAACAAATTCGTGAGTGATTGATTAATTTTTATCCATTATTTATTCTTCGGAACAACAGTTTCTTTGTTTGGGTTTAGGAGCACATTCCCTAATTTCTAATTTTTCATACATTCTTCAAATTTCTTTGAAACCAAGTAAAATCAAGACATTATACTAGAAAAACACTCCACTACCAAGCTAAGGTATGTGGTCTATACATTTTATTTAGATTTTAATTCTTTATAGAGCTATTAGAATTTTTTACTATCAGCCTGGATTTTTTACCAGGCTTAGTTTGGAAATGTTAATCTAAAATAGATGAAGTAATACCTATAAGGGATTCCCTTAGGTTTTTTGAGATGTTTATGTGGTTATTACCTCAACCGGATTCCTACCAAGGGGTGTATTATCGAGTTTTTCTAGTTTAAGAATGCTTTTATGTACATAAATGATGTTGAATTACATTCATAGGAGATGTCATACCTCCTTTCCTTGAGTTATCATAATATTCTCATCCTATCTTGATTATATTCTTAAATGGAATTTGTTAAACACATGGGTATACTCATTGGTTGTTTTTATATTAATTAAATGGTTTTGTTAGTTTTTTTATTAATCGGTGGGTATAACCTTGTGATTTGTTAAATGGATATTTTTTATAATGGTTAGATATAAACATGTAACTTTATTAAATGGAAGTGGATTATATGAGTATGAATACTCATGAGATGTGATTGTTTAAATGAGTGAGTATACTCGTTGAATGGATTCTAGTGTAATTGTTTATATGAGTGGGTAGAATAATATGGTTGGGAATTATAAAATTGTATAAAATGGTTGATGATTTTATAGACTTCATGGATGGATCTCCATGATTCCGGAACATGGTAGTGGACACCTTAGCTATGTATGAACATTGGGTATTGATTCAATTGGATTCCTCGGGCTGTGCTACCCCTTGGATCGGGCTTACTTAGACTCACATAGGACATGTTGTTACATGTGCTACTAGGACTCAAACCAGTTCCTATACCATGTTTCCATTGTGATGATCCTAGGATTCAACATGGATGAATTTTGTCCTCTATACCTTAGATCTATCCCTTTGTGGTCTTCGTGTTATTATACGGCATGACCATGCGATATATGACTATGGTTGTATTGTAAGGTTGTGGATTTCTGATATGGATTCATTTTATGAAAAGGCCTTGTGAATATGATATTCATGGTTGTATGAAAAGGTCATGTTGTTTGTTTATATTGCTTGTAGCTGCCTTTTTAGGTGATGACACATGTTGCAAGGATCCTTGAGAGGTTGTTTGGTTTTATTTTTCAATTTTAGTTATATGTCTACGGATTTCACACTCACATTACTTCTTACTAACACTTGTTTATCATATTGAATCTTGGATCTTAGAACTGTATAAATATTTGGGTGGTTACCTACTGGGATGTTATATCACACCATTTTAGGCCTACTGGTGGACCCAAACAGATTATATGGTCTAAGTGATAAAAGGAAAAATCACCCTAACACTAGATTTTTATAATTGGTTTGAATCATTAAAGAATGAGACCTAGATGAGTCTTAAAATTCTACTTGGGAACTTTCTGGTACTTTTAGATTTTGGATATTTGTATGGTATTGTACTTCCATTTACCCATTTTGGATGTTTTCTAGATACTTGTATCATCAGCATCATGGTATATGATACACTTATGTATTGTTATATATTTATGTCTTTCTTACCTATTTTATTTAATGTTTTCTTATTTTATATGATTCTACCATTTAATGATGTTGACTTACACTTTGATATACTCTAATAATGAGGGCATAGTCACCCCAATGAAATTCCTAAACTATAGTTTCTAGTCTAAATCCTCAAGAATTTGGGGATATTTTCTCGATGCCATGTATCCCATTAGAAGTTTTGCACTGTTCAGTGGTATCTTGGTCTGGAATGTTAAAATGTGGTATCATAGGGTATCTTTTCTTGTTTGATTCACTCATTGGAGACAATAGATAGGAATAAGAAGGAAATGGATTTTGGCAATGATATGTGCTCAGGCGTAGCTAACCTGTGTATATGAAAAATCCCAATTGCCCTAAATCAAATTTCTATTTATGTTTTTTATTATTATAGTTGATTTGGTTTCACTTTTGGGTGATTCCCTCGATTTATGTTGTCAATATTGATGCAATTGTGGGTTCTATTTCTATTGAAACTTGATGATATGAGGTTATGTCTTATCATGCATTAGATAGGAACTTGTTAGATATCACATCCGATTCCATTTAATATTCATTATCTCACAAATGCTTTTGTGATAGGTGTTCTGGTAGTTATGCCAACTGTTTTGATAGACATTGTGTAGATGATAGAGGAGTGACGTCTTCTTTCAATTCATAAGGTGTATATACCCTTATGAATTGGAAAATGATTCCCCTTTTTAAATAAAATTGATAAAGTGAATTGGATGTGTATAGATTATATGGGCATAAAATTATTGTTCATGGGGTGTTATGGGCCCTCAGGGATCGGAACTTGGTGGGCCATTAGTTAAACCATGTGAACTAATTACTATTAAATGAAAATGAAATAAAAAATATGGTTTTACAAAGACCGTATTTTGAGGTTGAAATAGGTAGTGGTTCCAATTGTTTTGGGGTATTTCTTTATACCGACATGGATTTAGGAGTAGGTTGTGGGTTATGACTTGTTATTAGTAGGGTTTTGACCTATCATAAAATTTTGAGCTCTGAAATTTGATGTTATACATTTCTGCGGCATGTGTTTGGAATTGTAGAGATATAGAACCACAACTACCTATAGGGATATGCCACGAGGGAGGTGACGACCATACACAATAGGTCATGAGACATGGGCTAATAAATAATACTCCTTTACTATTAGTTACGGCACCAAATATATTACAACAATAGGTGCTGAGGCACAGTTCTGTGAGGTGTTCTTTTGTTATATGTAGACTTTTGAGGTAGCACAACAACCTATATTATTTGTGTCTAAGATGACGTGGGTGTTCTAGAAGTAAAATCCTATCATGTCTTTTGGGGATGGAAGTCCACATGTTGTTATGTTGTGTCTTGAGACCATGCTATCTATATTCAATCATGTTGACATGCCTCCTGAGAGGACGTTAAAGATCATAACTTATATGCTATTTGGAAAAACAATGCACCAGTGGGATGTTCTAAACTAGTTTAACAGGTAGCAATATTTGGGTTGGACTGATTTCTAGACCCTCTTTTAGGAATGCTTTTTCCCTGAGACACTGTGGGAAAGGTGAGTAGTGATTTCATGTGTCTGGATAAGGTTTCCATGATGTTTATGTATTACTTGACACATTTTACAAATTTGAAGCATTTTTCATTGATATTCCTTACTGATGAGCTGTCTAGAGAAAGATACATCAAGGAAGGTCTCTGACATGCTATCAAATCTTAGTTCAACATGATTAGATTTACTAAAATCACTGGGATTGTGAATTAGGAATATATTAAAAAGAACCACCTGAGGGGATCTAGGGGCATATAGTAGGGTTGTGTTACTTATTAGCACAATGGTTCTATGTCTTCAGGCGGGAAGCTCTATTTTAAGGCTTCATGTTAGATGAGTGTCGACCAGGCTATGAGTGATGGATGCTCAGTGTTTTTTCACCAGTGTGGCAGCTGAATCCACATGACGTATTACTGAATCTATGAACCATTTGAGTTCTGATCGTGCGATATGATGGGCCATGTGCATCGGTATTGTCGGACATTCCCTCATGTTGTGAGTGCTAGGGGCTCCAATCCAATTTCAAGTTCAGGAGTAGGTTTCTAAGCTCTCTGTTAGGTGGGTATCCATAACAGTGATGGTCGATCATGTGGAGGTGGCAGTGGTCATGGAAAGGCATCCAAACACTAGTTACACGTAGACTTTAGTGTGGTGAAACTTTGGTCTGTGAGGTTGTGTCACAAGGCCAAGTTAGGGTCCATATCTATTCTATATAGCCTACCCCTGAGGAGTAGGGTGTCAAACTGCCTACAGTGAGAGGTATGATCGTAACAGCCTCTACTATTTCATCTTCTCTTTTTGATACCAATACATCTCATTGTTTCATATATGCACCTGTGGAAAAAACCCATAGGCTTGTTGTTTGATTTTCTTGAGGGAATTTTGATGTGACACACACCATTTGGAATCAGAATGGTTGATGTGCACCAGTGTAGGGTGTGTCCCTTTGCGGTTGTTTGATTTCACTTAATATTGCATCGTTATTTCCTCAAGATGACAAGTTTTGACGTCATCCAATTGATGCACTGGTTAGTAGCTTATCAAACATACATTAACTTCTATTGTTGGAAGTTGAATTTCACATCACCCTAACGTGTGGTTTTTACTCGTAATGGTTAATTAGAATTATAGATGAGTCAAGAAAAATGATATCATTATGGGTTGAGTTGGATGATAGCCTTGATTGATAGGATGTTTCTATGTGATCAGGGAGTGGATCAGAAAAACATTCCTCCATGGGTTTAGAACATCAAGGATGTGTTCATGGATGAATTTTTTGGTTTACCTCTTAAGAGAGAGTTAGAGTTATTCATCTATCTATTGTTAAGAGCTACACCAGTATCCATTCCTCCATACAGGATGGCTTTGATGGAGTCATAGGAGCTCAAGTAGAAGCTAGAGGATTTGGAAGCGAATGGATTTATCCGACACAGTACTTGTCCATGGTGTTTGATGGTGTTTTTTATAAAAAGAAGATAGAAATGTTCGGTTTTGTGTGGATTATTATAAGTTGAATCATTTGACAATTAAAAACTGATATACCTTTCCACAAATAAATGAACTTTTTGATCATCATTGAGGAGCCTGAGTGTTCTGGAAAACTGACAAGAGGTCAGGACATCACCAGTTACGTGTTCGACCAACAGACATACCTTGTACAACCTTTCATAGAATGTATGGTATATATGATTATCTGCTTATGTCGTTCGGTCTCCTAAACACACCAGTAGTTTTCATGGAACTGATAAACCGAGTGTTCCATCTTTAATTGGATTCTTTTGTGGTTGTTTTTGTGGATTATATCATGGTGTATTCTCCACATCTACATGACCATACCAACCATCTTGACATTTTTTTTAATATACATAGGGATCATTAGTTATATGATAATCTCATGAAGTGATTCTTTTGGATGGATTAGATTCACTTCTTGGGTCACCTCATCTTAGAGATAAGAGTATCAGTCAACCCATATAGGGTTAGAGAATTTGTTACCTAGGATAATTTTAAGAAATATTTTGACATATGATCTTTCTTAGGGCTAGTTGGTTACTAAATTCATTTCCTATAGGACGTATCATGCTTAGTAGTACCACTTATGGGATTGAGTAAGAATGGTGTGATGTTTGTATGGTCAGATTCTTTCGAGACACCCTTTCATGAGCTGAATGGATGGTTGACATCAGCACTAGTCCTAATACTAACATATCAAGGTAATAACTACACCATGTATTGTGATGTATTAGGTTTTAGGTTGGGGTGAGTGATGATGTAGTGGGATAGGGTTGTTGTGTATGGGTCTCAGTAGTTGTGGCCACATAATAGGAATTACCTAACATGGAATCTTAAGCTAGCTGCAGTTGTTCGCAAATTGTGTTGTTGGAGACACTGTTTACTTGGAGATCATTTTGTGGTGTACACATACCTCAAATGCCTAAAATATATATATACTAAGTGTGATTTTAATAGGAGTTAGTGAATATGGGTGGAGTACCTATAGTATTTTGACATCGAGCTTGCCTATATGCATGGTAAAGGCAGTGCAATGGCCAGTTCACTAAGCATAAGGATTTAGATACATGAAGTTAAGTATGACATTATTTAGTGGAATCATATGGAATTGTTCTCTAAGATGCATCTATAAGTTCATGACAATCATGGAAAGACATATCTATCATCCTTTATTGTGACCTCTACCCTATTGCATAGACTAAGTATGAGGCATCTATCAGATTCTGATGTCCTAGTCTAATGGGAGAGTGTGGTAGGTGAGGACTAACCACTGGTTGGATAGTTGGGAATGATGAGACCCTATGTATCTGTTGATGTGTTGGGATTCTAGTGGATATACATGAGGTTATGATTCAGTTTTTTCATGATTGATAGTGGGAAGTGAATCTCAGAGTAACAAAGATGTAATGTTACATGATTCATCGGTACAAAAGCTCGAGTATAAAGAAATAGATAGCTGGGTTTTTTATGATATGTTCCAATAATATTTGGGTGAAGGTGGAACATTAGTGACCAGGTGATATTTAACAGTTGTTACCTATTTTGGAGTGGAAATGGGATGATGTTGTGATGGATTTCATGACTTGTTTACCGATGTCTCCTCAAGGTCACAATGTGGTGTGGGTTATTGTTGAAAGGCTCATGAAGGTTTCTCGTTTCATACTGATCAAGGTGTCCTTTGACGTTAATGGTCATGGTAGGTTTAATATCTAATAGATAGTGTGACTTAATGGGGTTTTGGGCACTATAATTTTGGATAGGTATTCCCTCTTTACAAGTCAATTCTGGAAAAAAAAATTCATCAGGCACCTTGTACAGAGGTGATTCTGAACACATAATTCGACCCTCAGATTGATTACCAGTCAGAGCATATGATACATGTTCTTGAGGATGTGCTAAGAGAATGTGTCCTAGTTTTTAGGGGCTATTGGGAGAGTCAAATTATTCTGGTTGAGTTCTCCTACATTAAGAGTTATTATGAGACAATACATATGACACTCTACAAGGCTTTGAATAGTAGGCCATGATGATCACCCCTATAGTGGCTAGAGGTATGTGAGGTATCTTTAATGGCACTTCGTATCATACATGAGACTTTTATGTAGGTCTAGTTTATTGAGAAACGGATGGCTAGTTCATAGACATGATAGAAATATTATGCTAATCACCGCTGATGACCTCTATAGTTCGAGGTTGGGGATCAGGTCTTTTTAAGTGTTTCACTGAGGTTGGGAAAAATATTAGTCATTAGATAGTGTAAGATTTCACCATGATAAGTTAGGATGTTGTAGTATTTAGGGAGTGTCAGGTCAGTAGCCTATTTGTTGCAGTTACCTCATATGTTCCAATCCATGCTTACGTATTCCACATATCTCAACTACGCCATTATCATCCAGACTCGTCTCACCCATTCCATCCGAGGGAGGATGAGATACAATTTGATGCATACTTTGAGAAGCATATGATTCGTATCATTGATATGATCACAAAGATTCTATGGGGGTAGTTTTTTATACTAGTGCAGGTGGTACAACATAACAACCATTTACAAGATGATACTTGGGAATGGGAGGCCGATGTATGTGCTCTATGGCCGGAGTAATTTTTAGGCGAATCTTGACCACCCTTAAGAGGGATATTCAGGGATGAATTAATTTTTTGGGGGGATATTGTATGATCACATTCCTTTATTTTGTTACTAATCTTTTAATTTTCTGGTTAAATGCTTGTCTACATCCTTTGTTGAATTTGACCATATGTCGGGTCATGTACTGTTGGGTTGTTTTTGGTAAAGAAGAGGATGGGAGTTGTGTACTAGCAGTAGGAAAATTACACGATGTGTAATTGAGATACACACCATGTAATATGATTACACGACATATAATGGTCTTTCTGGGACCTTTCATGATGTGTAAGGGTTTTTTCCCAAGGAAGGAAAAACCAAGCATTATACATTATGTAATTTTTGGACTATATTTTTTTAAATAGATGTAGGAGCCTCTATATTTGAAACATAAGCTTACCTATCTCCTATTTCATGAATATAAATCTCCTTTGAGGCATAAAGGTAGTCTTTTCTCTCATTTGTAGATCCATACTCTATTTTCTTTGGGATCATTCATGTTCGAACCACATAGGTGAGTGCTTGATTCCTTTTTAGCTATTATTTATTATTCGTAAAAACATCTGAACTATTTGGGTTTAGGCACATATGCCATAATTTCTCATTCCTCATCCATTCCTTATATTTATCCTATACCGAGAAAAATTAGGACTTGATCCTGTAAGATCATTGCACTACTGATCTAATGTATGTGGTTTATAATTTTGTTTCATCTTTTGACACTTTATAGAGATGTAGTCCTTTTTTCACTTCTCCGGACTTCTTGGTGTAGTCCGAGTTTTGAAATGTTAATATGAAATCGATAATGTAAGGCTTATTAGGGATTCCATTAGGTTATTTTAGATGTGTCGGTGGATCTTTCCCCAATCCTTCTCCACCCATGGGGTGTTCCATGACTTTTCCTTAGTTTTGACAATTGATGAACTAATTAAGGGGTGTGTTCTAATGTTTTTCGTGTTTATGAATGATCAATTGTTCTTAAATAAGGTTTGATTACATGAATAGAAGATGGAATACCTCCTAGAATTGTGTTATCATAATATTCCATGCCTAACTTGATTATATGATTAAAGGGAATTATTAATTGAGTGGGTATACTCTTTTGTTGTTTTTATATTTCATAAAAGGTTTTTTTAGTAATTGTGCTGAATGGGTGGGTATACCCATGTGATGTGTTAATTGGATATTTGTGATAAATGGGTGGGTATACGCATGCGACATGATTAAAAAAAATTTAGTACATGAGTGGGTATACTCATGATATTTTTTGGTTTAAATTTGTCTGTTTAACCATTGAAGTGATTTAAATGTAACTGTTTATATGAGTTGGTGCACTCATATGGATGGGAATTATTAAATGGTATGAAATGGATAATGATTTTATAGGTTCCATGGATTCATCTCCATGGATATGAAACATGGTAGTAGATACCTTAGCTATGTATGCACCTTGGGTATTGATTTCGTGGGATTTCTTTGTCTTTTATACACCTTAGATATGGCATTCTTGGACAAGTAGGACATATTGGTACATGTTCCCCTAAGAACCAAACTATTGAAAATACCAATTTTCCACAAAGATACTCATGGGACTCAATAAGGATGCCTTAGTCTTCTACACGTTACATCCGGCCCTTCGTGGTCTGAACTACATTATACAGCTGGGTCTTGGGATATATGAATGTGGTTGTATGACAAGACGGTGGGATTTTTATATGGACTCTTCATAGAGTAGGGTTGTGTGGACAGGATATGGATGGTTATAGGGTGAGGTCATGTTGTTTGATTATATTTCTTATAGCTTTGATAGCAGCCAACCCTTGTTGTAGGGAGCCTTAAGAGGCCATTTGGTTTTACTTTACTACAATAGTTATATGCCCAGAGATTTCACAAATACATTACTTCTTACTTACTCTTATTTTGCATATTTAAACATGCCGCTTAGAACTATATAAATATTTGGGTAGTTACCTACTGGGATGTTATCTCACTCCCTATCAGGGCCTCCTTGAGGACCCAAATATATTATATGGCTGCATTTAATATTAAGGGGAAGTGATATAACACTGGTTATTGATAATTGCTCTGGTGAATGAGAGCATGGGACTAAGCTGAGGCCTGCGATGTTAATGGAGAAATTTTCAATCTTTTTGGATTTTAGATACTTGTATTGTACTATATTTACATGTACTCATTTTGGTTGTTTTCTAGATACATGTATCATCTACATCATTGTATATGAGACAATTCTAGTTTGTTATATAATCTTTTTTTTCATTTCTAATTTTTCTATTGTTTGCTTATTGTATTTTATTTATTTATTTAATGTGATTGATTTATACTATGATATACTCTGGTAAAGAGGGAATAGTATACCCAATGACTCAACTAGACCCTCACTACATTTCAAAATCCTTTGGTGTTTGGAGAGAAGCTCTTGAGGCCCTGTAGCCAATCAGGCTAGGGGCATTATTGAGTGACATCCTGGTCTGGGATATTACACAGAGGCTCCTCACTAATCATCTAGGGTTATAGATATTTCCATGTTGAATTTTTATAATCATATATTTTATGTGTAAATTATGTTTTTTTGTATTAAATTAATTAATTATTTAATCCACTTAATGTACCCACTAACAGATGCATTATCTAAACTTCTGGTGATGACTAACATTAGGTCGTTCCTAAGGTAAACCCCATGTTCTTGATTTATCAGTGGTTTGGATTTATCATCTAAAGCCTCTCTCATGGGATATTCCATTATTTTTTTTAAATTTCATGTGTGTGATATAATTATATTTAATATTTTTATAATATCAATTATGGTCACACCGGGACTTATATGTTCATTTAGTCTCAACTCCTAGCTAAAAAAATATTTCATAATATATTCCAAAGTCTTACAAAAAAAACAGGTTCAGTACAATCTAACCCTTTGAAATACACTCACCAAAGTTTCAAAGAACAATTTAAAAAACACCTATTTACCATAAAAAAACTCATCTTTAAAACATAGTGTTTTCTTGATTAGAAAAATAAATCACATGTAAAATATTTTCTAAATTCCAAATAAACTAATCTAATTGAAAATAAAATTGGAATCAAGCTTATTTTACTAACAAGAACTATTACCTTTCCTCAAAACTAAAATAACTTTATAATGAAATCTATTTTTCACACACACAAACGAATTTTACATAACATGAACCAGGCATAAAAATTCATAACATAATAATAAACCAAAAAATCCATCCAATTATTCAAACATATCACAAGACCGAACATGACTCTTATCCCACTACTCAAACATACAAGGTAATCCAACAAAAACGGTGTCTATGTAGCAAAAGAAACTAGGATGTGGAACTATGCCCAATATGGCCACATGGTTTATAGACACATGCCATTCATCCATTGGTTCCTAAAGTGTATGTAAAATAAATCATTTGGTTTTCTCATGGTCTTCCTTCCCCTAACAACTGACCTCATTTATTTACTTCATTCTTATCCACCATCCCAAAACATCATGTAAAACACCCAAGGAATCTCATTATTTTGGTGAGGATCAAAACAACAATTCTATAGGCATAAAACTGAAATCCAACAAAATTTGAATTTAGAATTAAAACTCAATTACCATGGATACATGAGGCTCATGGTAGGAAAGAGATAGCTAGAATATCCCTACATATACCTCCCTATTTAAAATAAAAAACTCTATCTTGAACATACCCTAATACCCCAAAAACGAAGGGTGATCCAAGGGATTAGGATCTTATATAATAGAAGAGCCTAATCTATGATACCATTTTGTAATGAACTGATCTGGGGTTTCCCTTTAACGGATGCCTGAACCGGCCCACCACATGCACAAAGGGCGTTCCTGATCCCCATAAGCTAGTAACTAGTGTATGAGAATCACAAGAACACACTTGAGAATGTTTTCTTATAACACCACCTGTTTTTTAAAATAAATTGAAATTTATGAAACTTTTATTTATGTATATAGTTATAGTTATACTTTATGCATAATTTTTCTGATTCAATGATTTGAATTTAAAAAATGGTCATGTACAGTTTTGATCAGTAAATTATTTGGAGGCTAATAAAACCAATTTTTTTTTATGAATATTAACATACTATTATGAATAGTAATATGAATTTTAATATTACTCTTATGAATAGTAAATCATATTAATATTTTATTTTCTTAAGTTTATAATATATTGAGATGTTGAGTAATTATTCAAGGTGTTAAAAAATGATTTATAGTTTTAAAATTGTTATTTTTTAATAAATTATAATTTTATTTTATAATTAAATTATTAATATTTAGAAAATTGTTTTTAAAAATTGGAGTTCATTTTTTAATTTTACATTTTGAAAAATGGATTGGGTGAATTTTTGGGATTTTTTTGAAATTCATGAATATTTTATGAATAGTAAAATATGATAAAATATGATAAATGGTACATACTTATTTTACTGAATATTAGGTTATAAAGCATTGATGTAATCCCACATGGTTCTATATCACACTCAATTTTTACTATTTGGGGTCACATGAATCAATACTATTCATATTTTTGTGGAGAAATATTATAATAATGATTAAAATAATGTAAAATCTCTTCTCTCCAATTCAATAAATACCACTCTCATTCCTCATCTTTATCATACACATATCAAACCTCAAGAATAGTCTATTTTCTTCTGAATCCCACTATCAAGGAACTTTCCCATGTCGAAGGCCTTATAGTCTCAATATAAGAAAGAAACCAAAGGATTTAAGGAGGATCTTAAGGAGAAGATATCAAGAGGTAAGTATACTCTTCCTTTTTCTTGTGCTTTCTTTCCAATTCCTATATTTTCTTATACTCTATTTCTCTCCACATATCCTGGATGTATAAAATATACAGAATCTTATATATTCTTTATTATATCAGGTTTATGCAAAATATTCATCATCTTTATACCTCTCCTCTCCCTCTCCATCTAAAATTAAAAACACCACCCGCGATGTGCCGATTTTCCAAAATCATGGATGATGTGTTTCCAATTTTCATTACATCACTCAAATATGATCATAAAACCCATTTAATGGTTGAATTAGAATTTATAGTGTAATTTTTAACCTATTTTATGTTCTTTAATGAACTTATAATAATCCAATTAAATTAATATTGAAACAAGTTCATGATTATCAAAGAACCACTAAACAAGATCTAAACAAAAATCATTAATGTTTTATCTAATGAACCATCCTCATATAGAAAAAAAATATTGCATATGGTATAAATATATATTAATGAATAAAATTTTAACCATTTCATTCAACATTTTGAAAATTATTTTCATACGAGAAGAAAATCAAATGCAAACTGGCCATTGAATCCATGTAATGAACGCAACCAAAACAATGGAAGGAACAAAATACTAACAATTAAAGGGTGAAATGATGTAATGAAATGATAGTATAAGATATTATAAAGATTAATATGTTTCTTTAATATATTAATAACACTCTTTTAACCATTATACAGAAAGTTTAAAAAATATTGAAGTAAGAAAACACTGAGGTAAGGGAATTATTAACCCAATTTCCTTTCTTTGTGTTAACATTTTAGTTCATTATTTCTGTGGTATTAAAATTTGTTTGTGTTATGAGTATCATTTAATGTTTATTTAATGGTATTTATATTTTATATACTTATTTCACCCACTCTATAAAGTCTCACATAAATTATATGATACTGTTAATGGGTTTTTCTTTTAAAATTCTCTTTTAAAATTATGATTTAAAAAATTCAAAAGAAATTATTTTATGAAATTATTCATGTTGTATTATTATTTTCTGGTTCTTTCAAATTGTATATTATGAATGATGGGACCTTTATTTTTCTCAATTTAATTGGGTATGTATAGGTTGGACGTCATCCGTATGGTTTCTCCAAGTGTAACTGTGATGGTTACACAATAAGGTAGCCATTAGGGTTACATTGTAAGGTAGTCGTGAGGGATAAAAATTAAAAGTTAGCTGATATGGTTACAATATTATGTAAGTAATTACATAATATACCATTATGTATCTATTTTTTATCTATTTTTTTTTGAAATCTCATGGAAATATCATGTTTCACAAAGTATGTTTATTTGGGTAACAAGTATGACTTTTTGGAAAATGATTTCATATGTTACAAGTATTCATGGACTAATGTTTTCATTCATTATTTTTATATCCATTATTGAGGTTTTTGTGATCATCCCAATGTTTTAAATCATTTTCATAGTTTATAAGGATGTGTAATACAATTATGGAATCCATGATAATGGTTATGATGATTTCTAAAATAAAAAATATTTTACTTAAATTTTTTTATATTTTGGAAGAAATGGATTCTATTTTTTGATATCTACACTATATGAATATGGAATGTTATGTATGTATTATATCACCATTATCTAAAACTCTAAACATGAATAGATAAAAAATATTCAATGAAGTGAGTTCTTGACTAAAACTCAATATTATGTAATGTAATAAGCTTAAATCCCTATAGTTTGTATCAAATTATTGTTTAGATAACATTAAAGGTTTGGATGATGTTAATAGAATACCATAAATGATTTTTACATTATGTTAAATTTGAAATGTCATATCATTTAAAGAATACCATGTTTCTTTGATTAAGATATGTTTCTCCAGAATGGTTTTCTATAGATGAAATAGGGAAGCAGAAGAAAAGAGGCACCGAATGAATGATATCCCTCTGAATTTGTAGCCGAGAATGGTAGGGATTGGAACCAAGATATTTGTCATAGTAATGGATCATATGAAGCATGAAATAAATGGCAGTGTCATCCATGAATGAAAACAAACATAGGTACCACAATGGAGCATTATGATAGTGGAAATTTTATAAGACAACACCCTCCTTCTTTCAATGGATCACTTGACCATGTAGTGGTTGAATGATGGATTAAGGCCCTTGAAAAGATATTCAATTTTATGGGCTACTTAGATAATAAAAATGTATGTCTTATTGTTAATCGTGATAAAAAAATCAACCATTTTACTAAAGATTAATGCCAAGGTATCAAAGGGAAATGGTCATCCATGAATTCAAAAGTTATTAGAAATTTTTCTGATGTGCTAAGAGGGTAGATATGGAGTTCACTGATGATCGTTTTCATTTTGAAAAAATGGAGAATAAGAGGTTCATATGGAAATAAATGGGTGAGAATCAACAAAATAAATCTAATAGTAAGAAATTCCAGTTTCCAGTTTTTGAAAAGTGTGAAAAAATGCAACCTTGGGAATGCCTTATGAAAACTAGAAGTGTTTTCAATGTGTTATGTTTGTATATATGACATAATATTGTAAATATTGTAAGAATAATCATAATAAGAAAATTATTAAGTTTTTTAAATTTTTAGAGATAGGTAATTATGAAAATACTTTCCCTAATAAAGTTCTAAATGAGGAAAAGAATCCATACTATAAGAATAAATGTGTAGTGAGATTATTTTTGACTACCTCAGTAGACTTCAGGTCATCCAATGAAGTTTTATTTGGTACCTTGTATTATTTCTCAGATTTAGCTAAAACAATTCTATATAAGAACTATAAATTTCATTATTTTTGTGGAATATTCTAGAAAATTAGATATAACGCCTCAACAAATGAGACCCGAACTTATTGTTAAAACACACGGGGAAAATATTATAGAAAATAGGAATAATAAAAATAAATATATTGTGGTATGTGAAAGAATTTAACTAAAAACCTTGTTGTTTTCCCTTAGTAGATTTTGATGTTATTCTGGGAATGTATTGGATTTTTTATTATCATGCTATGATTGGCATAGAGATAATGAAGTTTTTTTTCAGAATGAGTTTCAATTTGTATACAAGGACAAAACCATACAATTTATAACTTAAAAATAAGATGAGAGACAATTGAAAGATTTAAATTAATGTTATCATTCTAATATTATTAAAAATAAGGGAACTGTTCAAATTATTGATGTGCTAGTGGTAAATGAATACCATGATGTTTTTACGAATGAGTTTCCTGGTGTCCTTCCTGATCAAGATGTAAAATTCATAATTGACATAGTTCCTGAGGCTAATCCAATTTCAAAACCCCCATATCAAATGTTTCAGATGGAATTTAATGAATTGAAAAATCAGTTGCATCAGTTTCTTGATAAAGGTTTCATTCGTCCAAGAACATCATCATGGGGTTCTCCTATTTTGTTCAATAAATGAATTATTATTCCTTGAGACATTGAATTAATTATAGGGCCTTGAATAACACCACTGTCAAAAACAAGTATCCTTTTCCTAATATCGATGACTTGTTTGATCATCTCCAAGTAGATAATTACATTTCCAAGATTGACTTGAGATCTAAATACCATCAACTAATGGTGATGAAGGATGACATCCTGAAAATTGATTTTCATACTAGATATGGGCATTATGAATTAGTTGTTATGTTGTTTGGGTTAAATAATTCTTCCTCTGTATTAGTGGATCTTATTAGTATAATATTTCATGGGTATTTTGAGAGGTTTGTGGATGTTCTTATTGATGACATTTATGTATTTTCTAAGAGTAAAGAGGAGCATGAAAAACATCTAAGAGTTGTTTTTCAAACATTAATGGAAAAAAACTGTATGGAAAATTTAGAAACTGTGATTTTTGGTTACAATAAATTTCTTTTCTTTGGAGAATTGTATATGAGGATAGAATAATATTTGATCATTCCCAAAAAATAGTGGTTGATGAATGGCCAATACCTACATATGTTATAGAGATAAGTAGTTTTATTTGATTAGTAGGTTATTACGGATGCTTTATTAATAAAATTTCTTGGTTATGTATACTTCTAACTAAGTTAGTGTGAAAAGGGGTTAAATTTATTTGGATAGAATAATGAGACGTTTGATTTTAGGAACTAAATAGGATATTAGTGAATGATTCAGTTTTAGCCTTGCCTTCACGAAATTTTGAGTTTTTCATCTACAATTATTCTTCATTGATGGTACTTGGTTGTGTTGTAATAAGAAATGATAATTGATTATGCTTCAACATAACTAAAACCACATGAGTAAAGTTATCCCCCACATGATTTGGAATTGGAAGTTGTGGTTTTTTATTTGATAATTTGGATGCATCATTTACACGGTGAAAAAAGTCAAATATATACTAACTATAAAACTATAATGTATGTATTCACTCTTATGGAATTAAACATGGGGAAGATATGATTGATTTAACTAATAATGTATTATGATTTTGAAATCAATCACCATCCTAGAAAAGCAAAAAAATCATATGATGACTTGAGTCAGAAACATCATGCATCATTAACCTTGTTACATTTGGAACATTATCCATTGATTAATGATTTGATTATTTTGTCTTAGAATTTTTTGGGGAAGGAAATAACACTATTTTTTTAGGTTTCAGTGTATTCATCATTATCTGATAGAATTAAGAAAGCATATAAGTAAGACTGTGAGATATAGAAAATTGTATAATTTATTAAAATGGATAAGTTTTCATAATTTACCCTTGATAAGAATTATTTTTTAAGATTTGTTAAAAGGTTGTGTTAGACTTGTGATTCCCAGCTAAAAAATTATTTTTTGCGTGAAGCTCATAATTCTCCACTTTTAGTTCATCTTGGAAGTACTAATATGTACACTGACCTTTGAGAGTATAATTAATGGGATGGAATAAAAAGAGATATTGTAGATTTTACAGTGAAATGTTTAAAATGACAACAGGTTAAAGAAGAGTGTGAGTAACTGAAAGGGGTTATTTATCCACTACTAGTTATATATTGGAAATTGAATAATATTTACATGGAATTCATAGTGGGAATACCAAATAATTCTTGAGGAAACAATTTGATATGTGTTATTGTTGATTAGCTGATCAAATATACTAATTTTATTTCTATTTGAGATAAAATGACTTTATATCAACTTTCTTGATTGTACCTAAAAGCTATTTTTAGGATACATTGAGTTCCTATTTCTATTGTATCCAACTAGGATCTCAGGATTACTTATAACTTCTGGAAGGTATTTCATAAGTAATTTGGAACGGAATTAAATTTCAGTACAAATATCCATCCTCAATCAAATGGGAAGTGAGAACAAATGGTTCAGACATTGAAAGATATGCTTCGAGCTTCTTCAATGGACTACCAGGGAATTTTGGATAAGAATATTTATATAGTTGAGTTTTTTTATAATAATATTTTTCATTCCATTATATAGATGGAACATTTTGAGGCATTGTATGGGAAGCAGTGTAGAACTCCAAAATTTTGGGATGAAGTTGCGGAAAGGAAGTTGATGAGACCTAAATAACTAGATTATGTGGATGAGATAGTGAATATGATCTTGCAACACATGAGGACAGATCAAATACGGTAGAGATGTTATGCATACAATTAGAGTAAATACTTTTATTTTGAGGAAGGTGGTCATGTTTTTAATAAAATCTCACCATGGAAAAGTTTTATTCATTTGGGCTAGAAAGTAAAGTTAAGTATACAGTTCATTGGGCCTTATAAAAACCAAGAGAAAGTTAGACCTATCACCTAATAGGTAGCTTTTCCTTCGATTTAATCTTAGGAACATAATGTTTTTCATGTGTTGATGTTGAGAAAGTATGTTCGAAATTCAACTCGTGGTTTGATCCCAGAAGTAGTTTAGCTGGAAGAGAAACTTTATTATGAAGAAAAAATATTTCATATTCTTGACTGAAGGAAAAATGTATATCAGAATAATGTAATCCACCAGGTAAAGGTTTCTTGGAGAATCTACTTGGTTGAAGAAGCAATATAGGAGTATGAAAATGGTATGATGGAAAGGTACCCTCCCTTGTTTAATATGTAAATAAAATTGTGAGGACGCAATTTCCAAAAGGTGGAGATAATGTAACACCCCAAGAATTTAGAAATAGAATTAAATTCATGAAACTTTGTTTTAAGGTGATATTTATAACTAGACTTATATAATATTTATTCTTTTATGATTTGAATTTAGTTAAACGGTTATCCACGGTTGTGATCAGTAATATTTTTGGAGTCTAATAACACAAACTTTTTTTGTTGAATAGTAACATAACATTATGAATAGTTATTTGACCCTTATGAATATTAAATCACATTAATATTTTATTTTATTAAGGTTATAAGGTAATTAGATGTTGATTAATGTTTTCCAGGTGATAAGAAATGAGTTATAGTTTTAAAATTGTTATTTTTTAATAAATAAATATTTTATTTGAAAATAGATTATTAATATATAGAAAATTATTTTAAAATAATATTTCATTTTTTATTTCTATATGTCCATAAATGGGTACAATGATTTTTTGGTTTTTTTCTAAAATTATCGAATTTTTTACGAATAGTAAAATTCGATAAATGATAAATACATGTTTTACGGCATCATAGGTGATTAAAGGATGATGTAAGCCCACATGGATCGAAATCACATGAAATTATTACTATTTGGGGTCAATTTATTCAAAATTAATGATTTTCTTGATCAATAATATTATAATAATGATTAAAATATAGTAAATTCCCTCCTCTCCTCTACTAAAAATACCACCGTCCTTCCCCTCTTTCACACACACCTCTAAAGCCTTGAACATTGTATATGTTCTAGAAAATCACATCCTCAAGTATCCTCCCCACATACAATACCTTCCGGTCTCACTAGATGGCCATAACCAAAGGCTTTAAGGAGGATATCAAGGGCAAGAGATCAAGAGGCAAGAATCATCTTCCTTTTTCATGTGTTTCCTTTCCAATTCATTTATTTTCGTATACTCTCTTTCACTCCACTTATCCAGAAGGTATTATATATCCATCATTAGATATATTCTGTATGTTATCATTTTCATTTAATAAATTTATCATCTTTTTTCCTCTCTTGTCCCTCTTGTTCTAAAAATAAAAACATGTCCCACTATGTGCCGATTTACTAAAATCGTGGATGATGTGTTTCCATTTTCCATAACTTCCATAAACGTTGATCGTAAACACAATTTAATGGGTGTATTAGAATTTAAATTGTATTTTTTAACTTATTTTATCTGCTGTAATGAACTTTTATGCTTGACACAAAATTATATAACGAAACAAGTTCATGATTATTAAGGAACCGCCAAAAATCATCTAAACAAACAACATTAATGTTTTATCTAATGATCCATCATCATATATGATAATAAATGATTTATTATATCGTTATATATTCTTTAAACATATTAATACCATTTCATTCCACTTTTGTAATTTTATTTCCATAAGAATGGAAAATCAAATACAAATCGTCCATGGAAATCATTTAACGATCTCACCCAAAACAATAGAAGGAAAAAAAAATACGAACAATTAAAGGGTGAAATGATGTAATGAAATGATCATATAAGAAATTATAAAGATAATGATTTTTCTAAAATATATTTATAAAACTCTTTTAATAATTATACACTTGGTTTGAACATTTTTGATGTAAATTAAACCCGAGGTAAGGTAATTCTCAACCTAATTTTCATTCTTTGGGTTAACCTTCTACTTCCTTGTTTTTGTGGTATTAAAATAGTTTGTGTGATAGGGTTTTGGATATATTTGGTCGAATTATGTGTATTTATAGTGTATATACATATTTTATCTACTCTATTAAGTCTTAATACAATTATATGATACTTTTAAGGGGCTTTTCATTTAAAACCTCTTTTAAAATTTGGTTTTAAAAAATTGAATAGAAGTATTTTCATGCAATTATTCATGTTGTATATTTATGTTATGGTTCATAGGAATTGTTTATTATAAATTATAGTAGCTATATTTTCCTCCAATGCATTGGTTATGTGTATGTTTGAGATCGTCCATATTGTTACACCAAGTGTAACTACAATGGTTACACAACAAGGTAGCCATTGGGGTTACATTTTAAGGTAGCCATGAGGATTATGAATTATAAGGTAGCCGTGATGGTTACAAGATTATGTATGAAATTCGACAAGATACATTGACTATTATATTTATGTTCTATATATTATTTGGAAATCTCATGGAAATCTAATGTTTCAAAAAGTATGTTTTTATGGGTAATAAGTATGTATTTTTTGAAAAATATTTCTTAAGTTACATGTATTCAATGAATAATGTTTTATATCTTTATTTTTATATACCTTAATCAGATTTTGGTTCACATCCCAAGATTTAAATTATTTTCACAGGTTATAAGTATGTGTAAGACAAAGAAGGAATCCATGTTATATGTTATGAATATTTTTCAAGGAAAATATCTTTTATTTAAAAAGTTTTATATTTTGGAAGAAATGGTTATTGTTTTTGTGGTATATTCTCTATATGAGTGTGGAATTTCATGTGTGTATTATAACCCAATTCTATAAAAATATAAACATGAAAATATCATTAATATTAAAGTATGTGAGTTTGTAGACGCCGGAAAAGTCCGTTGTTCCCAAACGAAGCTCCGGATGCGGAAAGCGAAGTGATATTTGGAGTCGGAAGAACGTTTCGGAGGGCCCGGAGGCCTTGCGCGGAATTTCAGAGGCCCGCGCGCAAAGGTGATGTTCCGCGCGCAAACCCCCCGGGATGCGCGCAATGCGCCGGCCCGGCGCGCAATTTTGCGCGCCGCGGGTCCGCGCGACTCCCTTGCGCGCCGTGTCCGATTCCGCGCCCGCGAGAAGAATTTCGCGCTCGCGCCTTGGATTCCGCGCCCGGGGTTGCCTATAAATACAAGGCGACCCCCAACGTTTCAAAGGTTGCTGGAAGTCGAAACGTCTCTCGTGCGCGCAATTCAACCCCTTCCGCGCGCAATGACGAACTTCAGGTAACCTCCTTTCTTTCGCGCAAGGAAGCCTCGGGGTCCGCCTTCGCGCGCAATCCCCGCTGGCTCCTTTCATTTGAATAAAAACTCACCCTAAGGCCTTTGCGCGCAAAAGAACCCGCTTGCGCGCAATTGCCCCCGGGGTGCGCGCAATCCGTCCCGATTGCGCGCACCCCCCCTTCTTTCAAGTGGCCATTCATTAGAGAATGAGCTTTTGCCCCCGCGCGCTATCCGAAGCCCGGTGTGCGCAATCTCAAGCATCCGCGCGCAAGGCACTGGCCCAATTGCGCGCCAGCCGCCCCGATTGCGCGCCGGCCCGCAGTATTGCGCGCAAAGCTTCCTTTTTGCGCGCAATCTGCCAGGGTCGTCCCCTCGACCCCCTGAGGGCACCTGCCTGCGTGGCGCCCGATGCTCCTCATCCTGGGTGCCCGCACCGTGCGTTGTCTTCCCGTGCGGCCCTCCAGGTTCGTGCGAAGTGACATGCACCCATTCGTCCGGCAACCTATGCCCAGCATGACGTTAAACTGCACATACGTCCGAGCTACAAGACGTTAAACTGTTCAGCATTCGTCCCGCATGACGTTAAACTGCGCATACGTCCATCATGACGTTAAACTGCCTAGCCCCATCGTCCGCGCTGCAAGACGTTAAACTGCCAAGTGTTTCGTCCTCAACACATGACGTTAAACTGTACTTCGTCCGGCAAGACGTTAAACCGACCGCCTCGTCCTCAACACACGACGTTAAACTGTACTTCGTCCGGCAAGACGTTAAACCGTCCGCTTCATCCGATCCCGTGCTCTGCACGCAGGGTCTCCCCCGGTTTGGATGTGGCCCCCACCCGCTCGTCTCTGCAGGGATGTCGGGATTGTCCCGCTTTTGGGACGATTTAATGGGAGTGGCTTTTCCCTACGGGGGCAGGGTACAAACCCCTAGTTTCTAGTGGGGGGCCGCACATGTGTATCTCCATTGCGCTTCCCCACTGCCGAAGCCAGTAGAGGGTATGACTGGGATCGAGGTGTCTTCTGCTTTCGGTCCAAGTCCCTTCCAACTGAGTTTTGCCGCAACCGGGCTGCCTCAAGTGCGTAAGTCCTGACAGAATGAACTACGTGGACTTTGATCACTGTCTTCTATACAGGGTACGTAGGAAGCCTCCCCGAGGTTCAAGCCCACCACCTGGTCGTCCCGGTCGTATTTACGTCGGTTCGTCCATCAGTGGACCCCTCCAGGGTTCGCGCTTGCGTTGATTCACCTATGAATCCGCCCCTGTGGGAGACTGCCCGTGTGTATATCCACTGTGCCTCCCCACAGCCCCCCTTTTTCCATTCCTCCTTTTATCGTCCAGCATGACGTGAAACTGTGATCCACCCGGCCGTTCCATCCCCCTCTGTGCGAGGTGGTTCGGTTCAATCCTCCGCCCGGCGGCCTCGACCTCTTCGTGAGTCGGCTTGCCGACGTCCAGCATGACGTTAAACTGTATACCCGAACTACGTTGACTTTGATCCCTGTCTTCTATACAGGGTACGTAGGAAGCCCCTACGGGGTCCAAGCTCTTCACTCCATCATCCATCCTGATCCTTACCCGGGCCGCCACATCCCGGTGGGGTCATGCCACTTCACTCCACTCCATATCACTTGGGAAGCCGCCCATGCGCTGGCCCCAGCGTCGGAGGTTCCCCGCAAGGGGTTCTGTCATCTGATCCACTTTTCGTGTTGATCGGTCCGATGCCGTCCCCGCTGGACGTTAAACTCGCGGCATACCCCGTGTTAAACACGGGAAGCTGAGGAAAACCTCAGGTGACACAGTTCCTCGCACCCGGTGCGGGATGCCTCAGGCCGTCATGCCTTCGAGAAGCCCTATTAGGGACGGAAGACAGAGGTGCAGAGCCGCAGCGTACGACACGCCCCCAGCACCCAGAGCCACCCGGCCTTCTCACCGCAGGTTGCTGCCCCGACCGGACTCCTTGGAACGTCCGGGCGGAAGCAGCGTAATTAACCGGTGTCCATGAAGATATGGCGCCGGGAACGAGATTCACGAGCATTCTTAAGTCTATGAGGGAGACCCGGATTAGGCGACGAGTTCCGAGGAGACGTCCAAGGAAGGAGGAGCCGACATCCCATCATCCCGGTTTCGATCAAGGAGCAGACGCCCCTGAATAAGGGACGAATGCCACCCGCCCTTGGAAAGCGGGACTGCGGGACCACAAGCCGCGCGCCCATCCCCTCGGGTTGACAGGTGCACGCGCGAACGCGTCCTGGCGGAACAGCGTAACCCGACGCACATCCGCACCGAAACAGAAAAATGGTGAACCCGACGTGAATCTCTTCTCCTCGATACGAAGACCGATGGCTTTCAGAGGTGTTGGAAGACCGGCATGTTGCCCGGCCAAGCATTCAGTCTTACCAGCCAGGGGCTGGGGAAGTGAAATCAGGCACTCCGTCTCGCAACGTCGAGGGCCTGGGTTCCCCCCACGGAAGGCGTCGTGGCGCTAATGGTTGGTTGTCGATTCCTTTTTCCTGTCAGTGTTAATGGGTTCTTCTCCCTGCTTTCAGAAATCAGGTCGCCCGATCCAGTGCCCGATCGCCACCCGCCCACTGGCGCAGGGACAGGGGAAACACCGACGCGGCTGCTCCGCGCGGCCCCGCCCGTTCCACAGTCGTCCCAGCAGCCTCAATTGCGGGACGACCACGCCCTCTCTCCCCCTCGGAGGTCATCCAGAGAAGGGTGATCAACACCCTGGTGCGGAGATACGAGGAAGAGGGAGTCATCCCCACTAGGGAAATGGCTCGCCTAGACCTTGAGGAGGCTGCGCCTCGCCACCACCGCCGCCCCCGAGGGCCGCGCAGGGAGGCACCGCTGCCTACCTCAACGTCCAATCGCTTCGGGAGCTTATCCCCGGAGCGCTCTGACAGTTCCCTTCCTTATGCGGATGAAGTGGGAGATGCCCGGGACTACCCTATCCGAGGTCCGCTCCAGGGATCCACGATAAGGGCTCCCTCCAGGCCACGGCGACACCGCCGCCAGGCCCCACAAGTCGAGGAACAGGCTCCCCACCTGCCCGCGCCGCTCATTCCGACTCGCCTGTCCCGACGCCAACGTCGGGCACGAGCGGAAGAGGATGCCCACCTTGGGGCTCTAGCAACAGCGGCCGCATTGGCCCAAGCCACTGCTGGCTCCAGTCGCCAGGCCTCTGCGCATCCTGAGCAGGGGAACTCCTATGCCCGACCCGGATCGAGGCCCCGACCGCCCCAAAGGCAGGTTAGGTCGACTCTCCCGGTTGTTGGCACTAGCAGTAGCCACCGCGGACCACCTCGCGGTAGCGCTACTCACCGGCAGGATCTACTCCGTGTGGCCGATCCAGGAGGAATGGGTCATCCCACCTTCCGATCCCGGCCCGGAGGCCTGCCCGGGATCATTTCTCCCCGCGTCCCCTTTGATATCTGTCCCGGTGCCCCTCGCACCTTGGTTTCCAGTCCTCCTGGCCCCAGCACCAGTGCGGCCGGAGGACGCCAGGACAGAGATCAGCCCTGCCCCGAAGAACCACCCAGGGGCAGGAAGGCAAGGCGTCGACGCCGAGGGAAGAATGTTACGGAATTCCGGACGGAGATCCGACCGGTTTGCTTCTCTGACTCAGAGGCGGAGTACGATTCGGCGACAGAGCCCCTTCCCCAATCCCGCCAGTCAAGGGCAGGGGTAGGAATGCGGCACGTCAGCCTCGTGCTCCCCGAGAGCGAGATCGACGTGATCCCCGCTTCTCTCCGGAGGTATATCCGGAGTAACGAGGGCCTGGTAGACCCCCAAGGATCAAACATGAGGTTGGTACCGGCCCCTCCGGAAGTGCCTTCCGTCTCGATCGGAGAAGCCGGAGATTTTTTCTGGGGACCGACGGTCGAACCACGATCTGGTGCACCCTCGGCGAGCACCGATGCTACGGCAGGATGTTCGCTCGCCGGCCCGTCCTATCGTGATGTGGTAGCCAGGGCACCGCCACCCTCAGAGGGCGGCCCGGGATATGGAGGCCAATCGGCCTGTTCGCCGTATTCACCGCCGGCCAGCCCGTCGGCCCGGCGGCCCGCCTCGGCACCACTACCAGTTTCCCGTCCGTTCCCAGCCATTGAAGAGGACCAAGGAGATCTGGGTCCTGAATTTGAATCGTGGAGCTTCTGGACCGTCCTTGCAGAGGGCCACTTCCCTGAGAAGTTTTGGCCAGTCGCAGGACCGAGCTTTGATGCACCCGAATCACTCACCCCGGATGAGTTCGAATGCTTCCGCCGAACTCTCCGGGAGACTCGCTCCTGTCTTCACCGCTTACAAATGCCATACCCCGGGAGTCAAGAGCACCTGGGGGATATTGGTGAGCAGTGCCGTCAAATTGACCTGGCCATGCTCCCCGCGGTTCGGCACCCCGGGTCATTTGAGCACCACGAGGCCCTCCAACAACGATGCGTTGAGTGTTTTCAGGTACTCCGCAAAGTTATCGAGGAAGCCACTCCCCACGTGTATATCCGTGGATGGGGGCAGTACGCTGCCCTACGCTTCAGTGTGATCCGCCGACAGCCCGATTCGCTGGGTGGCCCTGAGGGTATATCCCCAGGGACAGGAACGGTCAACATGGCTGACCTGTCGGGAGAGGGGAACGACTTGGAACTTCTCGACGGGGGCTTCCCCCCCGAAGACAAGCCGTCGTCAGATCCACCGGTGAGAGTTACTCGTCATCAGAGGAACCTCCTGGGGCTCCCCGCACCCACTGAAGCACTGACGTTGAGCCGAAACGTCAGCAAAGGAAAAGAGCACAGCGAGGCTATAAGGCCCGCCGACCCATCTGCCTCCATGCAGAGGGCAGAGGAGGATCCCGAGAAGGCTACGCTACGTCAGCAGCTCGCCGAACAGAAGAAGCTGGTTGACCAGCTCCTCGCCGAGCGCGCTGCAGAACGGCGGCCTGACTACGGTGATCCCAGGCCAGGACAGCAGGGACCGGAACAACCGCTCCTCGATGAGACTCTCCCGGGCAACCGTGATTACGCCGTGTTCGCCGACAGGAGAGAGGCCCTTGCCTACGACAAGAGGGCGCGGTATGTTTCGCCACACCCTCCCGAGCGGCGTGACTACCTGAGAGATCCCGCTCGGATTCCTCCCGCTGCCCCAAGGGCCGCTCCGCCCGCCATCCCACGAGCTGCCGGGTTCGACGATCCGGTCGATGACCCGATTGAAGGGTCGTGCAATGCGCTCGTGGTTAGAGATCCTCGCCAGGACTGGAACCCATGTCCGGACGATCCGATGGCGGCGCTCATCGTCCGCTTGGAAGCCTTGGAGACTCGGCAAGTGGCGATCCCACCGGACGGCAAGCCCTACCCAGCATGGGTGGATGACATGCCGGCGCCTCCGGGATTCGGGAATCCCACTTTCGCCCCCTTCAACGGAACTGGAGATCCACCACAGCATTTGGCCCACTTCAACTCGAGGTGCGGGCCTATGTTGGGGACTCCGGCGCAGCAGGAGGCCGCTAAGCTTCGCTGCTTTGTCCAGACACTGGAAGGGCCAGCATTTGTCTGGTACAGCCAGCTTCCCGTCGGGTCGATAACTAGCTGGGAGGACCTCCGTAGACAGTTCCTCTACCAGTTCAGTTCCACGACCCGGAAGACAAGTATCGCAGACCTCTTCAAGTGCAAGCAGAGGCCTGATGAGCGAGTCGCGGACTTCGTCGCCCGATGGAAGGGTCTCACGTATTCCCTTGACATGCCATTGACTCAGGAGCAGTTGCTGACAATGTGCGTCGGGAACGTCAAGACCGAGCTGGTCCCTTCCCTGATCACTCAGAATTACCCCGGAGGGTTCAGGGACTTCTCAGACAAAGCTCAACGTCTTGAGGAAGCCCTGCAACAGGCCATCCAGGCACACCCGCTGCCTCCTATGATTCCTGCAAGGAGAGTCAGCAGGGCTGAGCCCGCTGCTGTTGCCCAGATAGAGGCTCCCAGGCCGTTGGAGCTGCTGCCGGTGAGGCCAGCTCCACAGCCTCACAGGAATCCGCCTCCACGGGCTCAGTTCCCGGCCCAGCAGCGGCAGCCCCAGAACCGGCCGGCCCCTCCGCGTAATGTACCGCCACAACCCAGGCGAGATAATCAGGGTCCACCTCCTCGGCAGGCCCCTCCAGCCCCTCGTCAAGACCACGCTCCCAGAGGCCCGCGACACCTGACTTACTCATTCCATGAGGATCAGGTCCCCGGCTATTTCCGGAGCGCCCTGGAGCAGAGGATTGTGCGACTGCCTGAGTGTTGGAAGCCAGAGGAGGCACATCTCACGGATAACCCCCGCTACTGCCCCTACCATCGAGCCCTGGGGCACACCATCCAGCGGTGCTATGTGTTCAAGGACTGGCTCCAAGACCAGATTAACAACAATGTAATCAGGTTGGGCCCAGCTCCAGCACAAGTGGCGGGCGTATTCGTGGGATCAGATGACGATAGTGGCAACGAGGACGAATGGCAGCTGGTCTCCGACCGCGGGTCCCAGAAGTATAAAAACTGGATGGCCCGCAAGACGATCATTCGCGCCCATGGAATCATCCGTGCGCGCTTGAATCAGCCTGAGCCCCCAGAATCTGCGGGTGCTGCTTCGGCATCGTCGTCCCAGCCTGCCTCTTCCAAGAAGAGCAAACGGCGGCGGCGCAAGAAGGAAGAGCGCGCCCCGCCGGTTCCGCCACTATCCCGCACTCTCGGCGATTTCATGCCCCCGGAGATGGGGATCCCCCCTCGGGTCCGCCCGGTGATGGATGATTCGTCCGATGACGGTTTTGGGTACGCTTCGGTTAATACCGTCGAGCTGGTAAATCCCTTCTCGGTTCCCGACGTTGAAGAACACCAGGTGGACCTCCCTAGTGTCCCCGGTCGTCGCCACCGTCGGAAGAACCGCAGCAGCAGGAGTCGCCGGGGCACAGCCGTTGGTACTTCCAGCCAGGCCGTGCACGCCACTGAGACTAGGCAGCAGGCTCAAGATCGAGCTCAACGCGCGCAGGCCCCCCATCCAGGGATGACGGATTCGCCTCCGCCACTGTTTGTGGTGTGGGACCAGGCAGAACCGCCTCAGCCGCGTCGCGATCAGCTCCGCCCTGCCACGAGTCCATCCCGGCCTCCTGACTCCAGTACGGTGACCATTTCCCGGACTGCGACCAGTGAACAGCGGGATGCGCCAAGTACCAGTCGGCCGCCGATCCAACCGGCAAGGCCCGTCATACCACCAACCGCAGAGCAACCTCCTGTAACTAGGGGCTCGCGCTTGGCCAAAAAGTATGATGTCCTGAAGCACTTGGCCGACATCCCAGCAAGGCTCTCCATCCTTGAGGCTCTGCGCATGTCATCTGAGATGCGCGAGGCACTCGCTGAAGCCTTGAAAAGCCCCCTCCAGTTTGAGACAGAGGTTGCGGCTGCAGAGGCCTTTCACGCCGAAACGATCGAGGACGCCGAATGTCAGGCAGTTATCTCGTTCTCTGGTAAGGATGAAGACCCTCCTATACAGGGACACATCCGTCCGCTGTATGTCACTGGCCAGTTCAATGGCCTTGAAGTCCGGCGCTGTCTTGTCGACACGGGGTCCGGGATTAACCTGATTCCAACTCGGACGCTCCGGAGATTGGGGTTGTCTGAGGATGACTTGATTCCCTCCGACCTCAGGATCCAGGGGTACGACCGCACCGAGCAAACCCCGGTCGGCAAGATACGTTTGAAGACCCAGTTCGGTGACTTGGTTGCCAACACCGAATTCATGGTAGTCCCTCAGGACACTGCGTATAACGCATTGATGGGCAGGCCATGGCTCCACCTTCATGCGGCGGTTCCCTCATCATACCACCAATGCCTCAAATACTCCCTTAATGGTCGAGTGGGCGTGCTTCAAGGAGATGCCTCTCCTTTTGCCTCGTGTGAAGCCCGCTATCTGGACGCGGACTATTACAAGAGCAAGGATAAGCAGATCCTGGCAGGTGAGGTTGAGCCTGTCGCTGTTGCAAGTGATCCCTGGGCAAGTCTGGATGACGCTTACGTCCTCCCGATTCACCGGTTGGACGTCGCCATGGTCTTGACGGTCCGCGAGTCTCCTGATGAGATGGCCGCGACCGCCCGCGCCAGCACCAGTGGCCCAGCAGGATCTGGCAGCCCCAATGCAGTTTCCAACGCAGTCTCTCCCGTGGATGATCCCTCCCCAAGTGGAGAGGACGTGGAAGATGCACCCCCAGCCTTTGAGGAGGGCGTCCCCGCCACGGTCGATGAGTTAGTACAGGTGAACCTTGGAACCGAGGCCGATCCAAGACCCACATTGGTTAGTGCCGCCATGCCCTCTGAGGAGCGGCAGCAGTACGTGGACTTTCTCAGGCAGCATCGTGATGTGTTCGCTTGGGGTTATGACGAGATGCCGGGGCTAGATCCTCAGGTAGCCGTCCACCGCCTTGGTCTCCCGGCGAACCATCGTGGGTTCAAGCAGCCTCCCAGGAAGATGCACCCGTCCCACGGTGCCATGGTTGAGGCCGAAGTTGACAAGATTATCAAAGCCAACTTCGTGAGGGAAGTTCAGTACCCCAAATGGCTGGCCAACATTGTGACGGTCAGGAAGAAGAACGGGCAGATTAGAGTCTGCATCGACTTCCGCGATCTCAACCGCCACTGTCCGAAGGACGATTTTCCCCTTCCAGTGACAGAGCTGTTGATTGATGCCACGGCAGGGTTCCAAGCCCTCTCCTTCATGGATGGATACTCCAGATACAACCAAATTCGGATGGCCCCTGAGGATGAGGAGTTCACTGCCTTCAGGGCCCCCCAAGGTACCTTTTGCTACCGGGTCATGCCTTTCGGCCTGAAGAATGCAGGAGCCACCTACCAACGGGCGATGCACCGCATATTCAAGCCAATCCTCGGCACACTGGTGGAATGCTACGTCGACGACTTGGTGGTCAAATCGCGCCAGCGTCAGGACCATCTCAAAGATCTTGAGAAAGTGTTCGGCTTCCTCCGGTCTCGCTGCCTGAAGATGAACCCGTTGAAGTGTGCCTTTGGGGTCACCTCCGGAAAGTTCCTTGGATTTGTGGTAAGATACCGGGGTATTGAGATCGACCCAGAGAAAATCAGGGCGATTAGCCAGATGCCTCCCTCGGGTACCGTCCGGGAACTGCAAGGGTTCCAAGGCCACTTAGCCTATATACGCCGATTCATCGCGAATCTGGCCGGCAAGTGTAAGCCCTTTTCTCGGCTCATGAAGAAAGGTGCCACCTATGTATGGGATAAAGAGTGTCAGACCGCTTTCGAGGAAATCAAGCAGTACCTGCTTCAACCTCCGGTCCTGATGCCGCCCGTATCCGGAAAGCCGCTGGTCCTTTATGTGACCGCCCTGGAACGGTCCCTTGGTGCCCTTCTAGCCCAGAAGAACAACGAGGGAACAGAGAATAGCCTCTATTACCTCAGTCGCATGCTCCTCGACGCGGAAGGTAGGTATTCCCCCATCGAGAAGAGCTGCCTGGCGCTCGTATTTGCCGTACAGAAATTACGACACTACTTGCAGCACCATGAGGTAGAGTTGGTTTCTCGGGTAGACCCGTTGAAATATATCCTGAGCCGGCCTATGTTGACTGGCCGTCTAGCGCGGTGGGCTGTGATTCTCCAGCAGTTTGACATCAGGTACGTGTCTCAGAAGGCCATCAAAGGGCAGGCATTGGCAGACTTTCTGGCAGCTCACCCAACCTCCGCGGATCAGCCGCTGGATCTAGGCTTTCCTGATGAGACCATTCTCTCGGTCGATCAAGCCGATCCATGCTGGCAGATGCACTTTGACGGTGCCTCCCGGAGCCCCACCGGTAGAAGACTCGATAATCCTAAGCTCAACAGAGTGGGCCTGGGTATCGTCTTCATTACCCCGGAGCGAGCCGTGCTGCCATATTCCTTCCTGTTGTCAGAGGGCTGTACCAACAATGAGGCGGAATACCATGCCCTCATCACCGGCCTCGAGTTGGCTCTCGAGATCGACGTGCCCCGTCTGTGCGTGAAAGGGGACTCCGAGCTGGTTGTTAAGCAGATCAATGGCGACTATGTTGTCAGGAAGCCGGAACTTGTGCCATTGCTGGAGTGCACCCTCCTGCTGATGGCCCGGTTCCCTTCTCGGCCAGAAATTGTCCATATTCCCCGGTCGCAGAACGGTCGAGCAGATGCTTTGGCCAGCCTTGCTGCGTCACTTGCAGAGCCTGAACAGGACAGCCTGATCGTCCGCGTGACGCGCCGCAGGCTCATTGCTCCCGTTATCCCGGAATAAGATCGCGGCCCATTGGTGAGCAATCTCACCGTGGTTACCCCTATGCCCGGAGCCCCGAGTACCCCAGATATGACAGTCGGATCAGCCCCTGATTGGAGGACGCCTTTGGTTGAGTACCTCCAACATGGAATTCTTCCATCGGATCGGGCCGAGCGCGAGCGAGTTCGACGCCGCGCATCGCAGTTCGTCCTCCAGAGAAGTCCCGGCCTGGAGCAGATCCTCTACAAACGCGGATTTGATGGTGTTCTCCTCCGTTGCCTTCAGGGAGTTGAGATCCCACGAGTCATGCAAGAGGTTCATGCTGGTTCATGCGGCGCCCACCAGACTGGGCCGAAGCTGTCCCACCAGATTCGGAGGTTGGGATACTTCTGGCCCTCTATGATCCATGACTGCATCGAGTACGCCAGGAGGTGCCATGCGTGCCAGGTTCATGCGAACTTTGTGCATCGGCCGCCGGAGCCTCTCCATACCACCAGGTATTCCTGGCCCTTTGCAGTCTGGGGGATGGACGTTGTGGGACCTTACCCGCCGGCGACAGCTCGCCAGTTCCGGTTCATTCTGACCGCCACGGACTTCTTCTCCAAATGGGCAGAAGCGATTCCGCTCAGAGAGGTCAAATCCTGTTCGATCGCTGACTTCGTGACCTCCAACATCATCTATCGATTTGGAGTGCCTCACGCTATCCTCACGGATAACGGAACCAATTTCCGAGCAGCCGAGTTGAAGAAGTTGTACGCCAAGTATAACATCCGCTCGAACCATACATCTCGCTATCATGCGCAGGCGAATGGACAGATCGAGGCGTTTAACAAAACCCTCTCTAACATTCTGCAAAAGATGGTTGGTCAGAACAAGAAGAGTTGGCCGGACAAGCTCCCCAACGCCCTCTGGGCTTATCGGACGACGACTCGCAATTCCACCCAGATGACCCCTTATTCCCTGGTGTATGGAGCTGAGGCCGTCCTGCCCATCGAGATCCAGTTACCGTCCTTGCGCACCGCGGTCTACGACCAGCAAGCGCCGGACAGAGTTGCTGAAGCCCGTCTAGTCGATTTGGAAGCACTGGATGAGAATAGACTTCGCGCTTTGCACAACTTGGAGAGGCATCAAAGCAGAATGGCTCGAGCTTTCAATAAGAAGGTTCGCCTCCGCTCCTTCCTGCAGGGTGATCTAGTGCTAGCCCTAAGAGCGCCGATGATCCCCGGCAGGAAGCCGCCCAAGTTGGAGCCCAAGTGGGAGGGACCTTTTGTTGTCCACAAGGTCTATCCCAATGGCGCGTACTCCCTAGCGACTATGGATGGTGAGCGTGTCACTCCTCCCACCAACGCTAGGTTCCTCAAGCAGTACTTTGCCTGAGTGTCCTCATCGTCCTGCATGACGCTAAACTGTGCTTCGTCCTGCATGACGCTAAACTGCACTTCGTCCTGCATGACGCTAAACTGCACCACGTCCTGCACGACGTTAAACTGCATACGTCCGCGCGGCAAGACGTTAAACTGCCAAGCATCATTCGTCCGAGCTACAAGACGTTAAACTGTTCAGCATTCGTCCTGCATGACGTAAAACTGCCCCTCAAGAACTACGTGCGGCTTGATTCCCATCCTTATGGGATACGTAGGACCGCCTGAACATTCATGTTTCAGGCCCAGCCCCATCCTTTGGGAAATTCCATCCCATCTCGGGCCATGCCCCCGGGCGTGCAGCGTATGGTGTGAGCATGGGGCCATGCCCTTATTCACGTCGGTTTGCTCGCTGCGTTGTACGCCCCCCATGTTTGGGGATGCCTTCTGCTCCCCCTTTCCCTCTCATCGTCCTGCACGACGTTAAACTGCCTCTCCAGAACTACGTACGGCTTGATTCCCATCCTTATGGGATACGTAGGACCGCCTGGACATTCATGTTTCAGGCCCAGCCCCATTTCCCGGGAATCTCTATCCCGCGTTGGGCCTCTGGCCCCAGTTCCCCTCCTTTTTTGTGCGAGGCGTATCGCGTGAGCGGGGGATTATGTCCTCATTCACGTCGGTCTACTGGCCGCGCCGTACGCCTCCCCCGTGTGTGGGACTACCTCACACCCCTCATCGTCCTGCATGACGTTAAACTGCCTCTCAAGAACTACGTATGGCTTGATTCCCATCCTTATGGGATACGTAGGACCGCCTGGACGCTTGTGTTTCAGGTCCAGCCCCGTCTCTTGGTTGATCACGGGGATCTGCCCCCCTTCGGTTGCTCTCAGGGTGAGTCCTCCGACCCTTTCCGGAGATCTGTTAACATGTTTTGGGTACTTCGGTCTATGACTCGTAGTGTCAGATTCAATCCCGACAAGTCCTGTGTTGCTTGTCAGGCCTCGCGCTTCCTCTTGTTCGAGCCTTCACTCAAAGGGATCCTCGTTAGCGGTTTGGGTACGATGCCTCAGTGCTCTCCCACCGCTCCGGGTCGATTTCCCGACGGGTCTTGGGCCGCGAATCGATATAAATCCTGCGATTGAGCGGTTGATGCTCATTTGCTTGCCCCGTCTTAGGCTGACGCGATCGGATGTTGTGTTGCGAATGCGTCAGCAACATCCTTGATCGCCATGTCAGCTCCTTCAGGCTCTGAACATTGGTTGCGCAGTCCTCATCACACTCCGCCTTTATGCGTTGTAGTGGAATCTTGACACTCTCTTCATACTGACCTTCAGTACACCTCTACACGTTAGGCAGATCAACCAGGGTAATGATGTCGTTCGAGGCTCCCATGATCCGAGCACCAAGGATATATGCGGATATCCTCCCTAAGGGCCGTGCGTAGCTGGACCCTCGTCCCCATGAGGAGGAGGGAGTCGCCCGAACAATTGCGTTCTGGGCCCAGTATATCTGGAGGCTAGCATCTCTGCCCCTCGGGTGATGGACATACGCAGACCCCCATCCCAAGACTCTTCTCCTGGAATCGTGCGTGACCGCAGGGCTGGGTATGCTCCCACCTCCGCCGTGTCCGCCGTACCGCGGTAAGCGGATTCCTCCATGGTCCGAACCACACGACCTTAAACTGTGTTGTCTGGTCCTACCACACGACCGTAAACTGTGATCGTCTTGGCCGCCCGACGAGAAAACGGCACTGCATCGTGATGTTCCCCTCAGGGGACACTCATGTTGGGCGCTGGTTAATAACCACGCCATTCATCAATGCCTTCCGTGGCTTGATTATTGCGGCGACGCCAGATATTTCTCAATCACAGGCATGTCGCCGCACAAAGAAAAACCATTCATCTTTAAGGACAAACAAGAAATATCAAATGCCGCTCCTTTTGTGTGCGAGGGTCAGACCCGCACTCTTCCCCGCGCTGGTGCCCGATTGTGTTGCGCCGCGCTTCAAGAACTACGTGTGGCTTGATTCCCATCCTTATGGGATACGTAGGAACGCCCGGATGTTTGAAACTTCGGGTCCAGCCCCCCACCTCGTAGAGATTCCCCCTTCTCTGGGGAATCCGCCGCCTTCAGGTCACCCTCAAGGCGTGTTCCCCGACCCCTTGCCGTGGTCCACTGGTGTCAAGAGTACTCTGGTTTATTGCCAGGAGTGTCAGGTTCAGCTTGGTCAGGTTCCTTCCACTTTTCAGGCTTCGTGCTCCCTTTCATTCGGACCCATCATCTACGCCCTGGGTGGAGCCCCCGTGAACGGTTCGGACACAATGCCTCAGTGCTCTCCCACCGACTCGGGCCGGTACCCCCAATGGCTTCGGGCAGCAAATCGATATGAATCCTGCGATTGAGCGGTCGATGCTCGTTTGCTGCCTCATTCCACCAACGGTTAGTGCGATATTGATGCTGCTTTTCCGCCACGGTCGGCAGTACTCCCATATCGTTGCTCCGGTGCCCCCAGTCCTTGAGTGAATGGCCGCATGATTCACATTTTCCACCTCCAATTCTGAACAGGCGAAACCTCGACACTCTTGACACTATCCCTCAGTGCATCTTCGCATATCCAGGGGATATGACCAGATGCGGCGTACTTTGAGGTCTTTATGGTCCGAGCTCTAAGACCTTAAACTATGATCCCCCCTTATGGTCCGAGCTCTAAGACCTTAAACTAAGATCTCCCCTTATGGTCCGAGCTCTAAGACCTTAAACTAAGATCTCTCCTTATGGTCCGAGCTCTAAGACCTTAAACTAAGATCTCTCCTTATGGTCCGAGCTCTAAGACCTTAAACTAAGATCTCCCTTTATGGTCCGAGCTCTAAGACCTTAAACTAAGATCCCCCCTTATGGTCCGAGCTCTAAGACCTTAAACTAAGATCTCTCCTTATGGTCCGAGGTCTAAGACCTTAAACTAAGATCTAGCCCTTATGGTCCGAGCTCTAAGACCTTAAACTAAGATCTCTTCCTATGGTCCGAGCTCTAAGACCTTAAACTAAGATCTACCCCTATGGTCCGAGCTCTACGACCCTAAACTAAGATCTCCCCAAATGGGGTCCTACGTCCTGCATGACGTTAAACTGCACTCACAGAACTACGTGTGGCTTGATCTTCAGCCTGATGGAGTACGTAGGAACGCCCGGGCATTCCGACTCGGGTCCAGCCTCAGGGATCGTTAAGTCCCGCCCCTCCTCGTCGCCGGCCGTCTGGCCTGACTTCGGGTAGAGTGGTGCAGTTGTGATATTCTCCCCGATTCAGCTCGGGATGCCCCATCGCAAGGATGGGAAGCGACGGTCTCCTCGTCAGAGAGGTGCTGTCTGAGAATTGAGGTGACTCACGGCCAGATTAGTGCATCCGCCTAATACGTTTTCCCCACGGTGGCGCAATTTTGAGAGCGTTGGATTCTGTCCGAACAAATCGTCACTTCGCCCCACGCTTCGCATGCCCTGTTGATCTGGATTTTCCGCCCTTGTGTCTGAAGGAACCCCAAAGCGGTATTCATGATGACATGTGGTCCGCCTCCTGCAATATGAATGATGGCCTTTTTCGGTCCGTCTATTGCAGTTGTTATGGTCGATCCACTGTCCGCCTACCGTCTTGGGCATTTCCTGGAAGGCCGACCGTTGTGGATGTCTGGATTCGGGACACGCGATTCACCCTTTCTCATTTCCCTATGTTCGGATAAAATCTCAACGCCCCTAGCGTTGTCCCGCTCGTGTGTTGGAACAGGTTGGGGGATGATACATTGGTTAGGTCTGAGGTCTCCTTTCCAAGGAATGACCTCCCTCTTTTCTCCAGAAACCCAGGGCCCCTATTTATAGGCGCGGCCGGGGTACGCGCTGCGCGGAAAGCGCTTTGCGCGACCGCAGCAGCGAATTTCGCACCCGACGCCCCTTTTTGCGCGCCTAAGTCCCGCGCAGCCCAGGACTTCGGCATTCCGGCGTCTCCCTCGGAACCCGATCGTTGCGACCTCTCGCCGATCAGATTCCGAGGGGGGGCTTTTGTAGACGCCGGAAAAGTCCGTTGTTCCCAAACGAAGCTCCGGATGCGGAAAGCGAAGTGATATTTGGAGTCGGAAGAACGTTTCGGAGGGCCCGGAGGCCTTGCGCGGAATTTCAGAGGCCCGCGCGCAAAGGTGATGTTCCGCGCGCAAACCCCCCGGGATGCGCGCAATGCGCCGGCCCGGCGCGCAATTTTGCGCGCCGCGGGTCCGCGCGACTCCCTTGCGCGCCGTGTCCGATTCCGCGCCCGCGAGAAGAATTTCGCGCTCGCGCCTTGGATTCCGCGCCCGGGGTTGCCTATAAATACAAGGCGACCCCCAACGTTTCAAAGGTTGCTGGAAGTCGAAACGTCTCTCGTGCGCGCAATTCAACCCCTTCCGCGCGCAATGACGAACTTCAGGTAACCTCCTTTCTTTCGCGCAAGGAAGCCTCGGGGTCCGCCTTCGCGCGCAATCCCCGCTGGCTCCTTTCATTTGAATAAAAACTCACCCTAAGGCCTTTGCGCGCAAAAGAACCCGCTTGCGCGCAATTGCCCCCGGGGTGCGCGCTATCCGTCCCGATTGCGCGCACCCCCCCTTCTTTCAAGTGGCCATTCATTAGAGAATGAGCCGTTGCCCCCGCGCGCTATCCGAAGCCCGGTGTGCGCAATCTCAAGCATCCGCGCGCAAGGCACTGGCCCAATTGCGCGCCAGCCGCCCCGATTGCGCGCCGGCCCGCAGTATTGCGCGCAAAGCTTCCTTTTTGCGCGCAATCTGCCAGGGTCGTCCCCTCGACCCCCTGAGGGCACCTGCCTGCGTGGCGCCCGATGCTCCTCATCCTGGGTGCCCGCACCGTGCGTTGTCTTCCCGTGCGGCCCTCCAGGTTCGTGCGAAGTGACATGCACCCATTCGTCCGGCAACCTATGCCCAGCATGACGTTAAACTGCACATACGTCCGAGGTACAAGACGTTAAACTGTTCAGCATTCGTCCCGCATGACGTTAAACTGCGCATACGTCCAGCATGACGTTAAACTGCCTAGCCCCATCGTCCGCGCTGCAAGACGTTAAACTGCCAAGTGTTTCGTCCTCAACACATGACGTTAAACTGTACTTCGTCCGGCAAGACGTTAAACCGACCGCCTCGTCCTCAACACACGACGTTAAACTGTACTTCGTCCGGCAAGACGTTAAACCGTCCGCTTCATCCGATCCCGTGCTCTGCACGCAGGGTCTCCCCCGGTTTGGATGTGGCCCCCACCCGCTCGTCTCTGCAGGGATGTCGGGATTGTCCCGCTTTTGGGACGATTTAATGGGAGTGGCTTTTCCCTACGGGGGCAGGGTACAAACCCCTAGTTTCTAGTGGGGGGCCGCACATGTGTATCTCCATTGCGCTTCCCCACTGCCGAAGCCAGTAGAGGGTATGACTGGGATCGAGGTGTCTTCTGCTTTCGGTCCAAGTCCCTTCCAACTGAGTTTTGCCGCAACCGGGCTGCCTCAAGTGCGTAAGTCCTGACAGAATGAACTACGTGGACTTTGATCCCTGTCTTCTATACAGGGTACGTAGGAAGCCTCCCCGAGGTTCAAGCCCACCACCTGGTCGTCCCGGTCGTATTTACGTCGGTTCGTCCATCAGTGGACCCCTCCAGGGTTCGCGCTTGCGTTGATTCACCTATGAATCCGCCCCTGTGGGAGACTGCCCGTGTGTATATCCACTGTGCCTCCCCACAGCCCCCCTTTTTCCATTCCTCCTTTTATCGTCCAGCATGACGTGAAACTGTGATCCACCCGGCCGTTCCATCCCCCTCTGTGCGAGGTGGTTCGGTTCAATCCTCCGCCCGGCGGCCTCGACCTCTTCGTGAGTCGGCTTGCCGACGTCCAGCATGACGTTAAACTGTATACCCGAACTACGTTGACTTTGATCCCTGTCTTCTATACAGGGTACGTAGGAAGCCCCTACGGGGTCCAAGCTCTTCACTCCATCATCCATCCTGATCCTTACCCGGGCCGCCACATCCCGGTGGGGTCATGCCACTTCACTCCACTCCATATCACTTGGGAAGCCGCCCATGCGCTGGCCCCAGCGTCGGAGGTTCCCCGCAAGGGGTTCTGTCATCTGATCCACTTTTCGTGTTGATCGGTCCGATGCCGTCCCCGCTGGACGTTAAACTCGCGGCATACCCCGTGTTAAACACGGGAAGCTGAGGAAAACCTCAGGTGACACAGTTCCTCGCACCCGGTGCGGGATGCCTCAGGCCGTCATGCCTTCGAGAAGCCCTATTAGGGACGGAAGACAGAGGTGCAGAGCCGCAGCGTACGACACGCCCCCAGCACCCAGAGCCACCCGGCCTTCTCACCGCAGGTTGCTGCCCCGACCGGACTCCTTGGAACGTCCGGGCGGAAGCAGCGTAATTAACCGGTGTCCATGAAGATATGGCGCCGGGAACGAGATTCACGAGCATTCTTAAGTCTATGAGGGAGACCCGGATTAGGCGACGAGTTCCGAGGAGACGTCCAAGGAAGGAGGAGCCGACATCCCATCATCCCGGTTTCGATCAAGGAGAAGACGCCCCTGAATAAGGGACGAATGCCGCCCGCCCTTGGAAAGCGGGACTGCGGGACCACAAGCCGCGCGCCCATCCCCTCGGGTTGACAGGTGCACGCGCGAACGCGTCCTGGCGGAACAGCGTAACCCGACGCACATCCGCACCGAAACAGAGTTCTTGACTAAAACACAAGAATATGTTATATAAAAGTTTGGTTCCTTATAGTTGTTATCCGGGGATGATTTAGATGATTTTAGGGGTTATGGTGATGATAACAGAATACCATAAATTATTTTTAAATTTATTTAATTATAAATGATATAGAATTTAAATATTACAATGTTTCTTTGACTAAGATATGTTTGTTCAGAATGGTTTTCCATAGAAGAAACATGGAATGTGAAGAGGAGAGGCACCAACAGAACAATATCCTTGGAATCTGCAGCCCTGAATGGTAGGGATTGGAACTGGGCATTTTGTGAAAGTAATGGATCAGCTAATTTATAAGGTAAATGGTGGTGTAATACATTCAAATGCATAACCATAGTTACCACAATGGAACATGATGATAGTAGAAAATATTATGAAAAAAACTCTCCAACATTTAGTGGATCTTCTGACCTAGTAGTGGACGAAAGATGGATCAAGGCCCTTGAAAATATATTTGATGTTACGGGATGTTCTGATCATCAAAAGTTATGTCTTTACATTTATTTTTTTAAGGTAAAGCTGATCATTGGTGTTCAATTGTAAAAAATAGCACCTATATAGAGGATATTTAGGACTTAGAGTGGGATGAATTTAAAAGTCTTTTCCTTAAAAAATATTTTACTAAGGTGGTGCGAATTAGGATGAAGAAGTAATTACTTGAAATTATGAAAAAAGAAGAAAAAATTAGTGTCTTTTTATGTCGAAAACATCACCCAACTAGCGAGGTATGCTTAAAATATTATTTTGTATCTTGATATAAAAATTAAATACACTTACTCAGGATTATAGAAAAAGTATCGAAGGGAATTTGCCTCCTGTGAATTAAAAAGTTCTAAGAAACATGTTTGATTCATTGAAATGGTAGAGAGTAAGTTTTTTTATGATCATGTGCACTTTGACCACAATGATAATAAGTGGTCCAGATGGAATGTGATGGGCGAGAATCAACCAAAAAATCTGACTGTAAGAAATTCCAGTTTCCACATTGTCAAAAGTGTGGCAAAAATCACCCTTTGGAATGCCTTACCAAAACTGGGAAGTGTTTTAGATGTGATATGTTTGAACATATGGATGGAGATTGTAATTATCCTAAGACTAATACTGATAATAAATCTATTAAGTTCTTTAAATTTGGATAAATTGGTCATTATGAAAAAGGTTTCCCAATGCGATATCTGAATGATGAAAATAATCCAAAATGTAATCCGAAAGGTGTAGTGAGATCCTTTTCGACAATGTCAGCAGAAGACATGCCATCCAATGAAGTTGTATCAGGTAACATTTTTGTTTACTCATATTTTTTAAATGATTTTTTTGATATGTGGTCTACGCATTCCTTTATTTTTTAGGATGTTTTTGATAAGTTGGAAATATCAACACAACAAATGAGACTAGAAATTATTGTTAAAAACCCAGGGTGAAATATTATAGTAAAGAAGAATTATAAGAATATTTCTATTGTGGTCTTTGAAAAGACTTTACCTTCAAACCTTGTTTTTCCCTCAGTATTGTATGATGTTATTCTGGGAGTGGATTGTCTTTCTGTTTATCATGATAAAATTGACAGTAGAGGTAAAGAAAGTTTTTTTTCAAAAGAGTTTCAATTTATATACCAGAATGAACCCATATAATTGATAACATATTAGGAATATTATAATCTATTTAATGATGGAAATGAAATTTATCTTGTTCGTATTGATGAAAACAAGGGAACTATTCAGATTAATTATGTGCCAATGGTAAAAGAATTCCTTGATGTTTTTTCTGGTGAGTTACCTGATGTCATAAATAATCAGGATGTATAATTTCAAATTAACATAGTTCCTGATGCTATTCCAATTTCAAAACCTCCATATTTAATGGATCAAATGGAACATATTGAATTGAAAAATCAGTTACATAAGTTTCATGATAAAGGTTTCGTTCATTAAATCCCATCACCAGGGGGTGCTATTAATTTTTTCTTTAGAAATAAATATGGTTCTTTGATACTTTTCATTAATTATAGAGCCTTGAATTACATCACTATTAAAAACAAGTATCTTTTCCCTCATATCGATGACCTGTTTGATCACCTCCATAGGGCTCAGTACTTCATCAGCTAAATGTAAAGAAGGATGACATCCCAAACACAACTTTTTATACTAGATATGGGAATTATAAATTTGTTATTATGTCATTTGGGTTAACTAATTCACCTATTGTAGTCATGGATATAATTAATAGAATATTATGTTAGTTTTTTGATTAGTTTGTGGTTTTGTTTATTGATGACATTTAGGTATTTTATAAGAGTAAATATGAGCATGAGGAACAACTAAGGGTTGTTTTTCAAAAATTAAAGGAAAATAAACTATATGGAATAATTTTCAAGTGTTATTTTTGGTTGCAACATATTTCTTTTCCTGGAAATATTGTATATAAGGATAGAATAACCATTAATCATATGAAAAAAGTATTTGATGTATGGGAAATACCTAAAAATGTCACAAAAATTCATAGAATTATTGGATTAATTGGTGATTACAAACGGTTTATTAAAAACATAACATGGTTATATACTACTCTAACTAACGTGATGTGAAAAGGGGTTAAATTCATCTGAATAGAAGATTGCGATTTTTTTCCAGAATAGATGAAGAGATTGGTGAATGCTCCAATTTTGGTTGTGCTTTCTTGAAATGGTGAATTTTTCATCTATTGTGATGCTTCATTGAATTGACTTGGTTGTGTTCTGATGCATAATGATCAGGAAATTGCTTATTCTTCAAGACAACTAAAACCTCATGATTTAAATTATCCCACAAATGATTTGGAAGTGGAAGCTGTGTTTGTTTCTTTGATAATAAGGAGGAATAATTTATTTGGCTCCAAATGTCAAATATATACAAAACATAAAATTCTGAACTATATATTAACTCAAAATGAATTAAACATGAGGCGGAGAGGATTGATTGAAATGATAAAGGATTATGATTTCATGATCAATTACCATCTGGGAAAAAAATGGTCAATGCATTGATTCAACAACATCATGCATCATTAACCATGATATGTTTGGAACATGATCAATTTATTAATGATATGATGAATTATCGATTAGAAGTTGTTGGTATAAGAAATACCTGTTTTTTGTTTTAGGTTTCAGTGCAGTCATCATTATCAGATAGAATTAAGAAAGCGTGGAAGGAATACGGTGAGCTAAAGTAAAAGTTAAAAGTGGTTAAAATGGCTAGTTTTTCATAATTGAACATTGAAAAATATTTTTGTTTTATGATTTGGAAAAAGGTTTTGTGTTCCTTGTGATTCTTAGTTGAAAAAAAAATTATTATGTGAAGCTCATAGTTCTCAAATTTCAGTTCAACTTGGTAGTACTACGATGTTCAATGACCTTCAGGGGTATTATTGGTGGGATGGAATAAAAATAGATTTTACAGACATTATCATGAAATGTTTGACATTTCAACAGTTTAAAACAAAGTGGCAGTTACAAAAGGGGGTGCTTTACCCACTTCTTGTGCAAGAGTAGAAATGGGGGAATATATCAATGAACTTCATGGTGGTACTTGCTATGATTTCTCATGATAAAAATTTTATTTGGGTTATTGTTGATCAGTGGAAAAAAATATGCACATTTTCTTTCTATTTGAGATACAATGTCTTTAGATCAACTTTCTCGAATGTACCTTTAATTGATTATCAGGTTACATGGAGTTCCTCTTTCAATTGTACTTGACTGGGATTATAATGACCAAGCCTTAAAAAATTACCTAATCTACTATTTTTATCAATAATATACATTATTACACATTGAGTATCTCTATGAGTTTATAGTTTTAGATAATTAGGATACCTTACATACATAACCTACCACAATATTACAATAGGATACTACTAAAATCAGTTTACATTTATTTCAAAATATAAAATATTAAAACATAAAGCATGATTTCTTTGAAAACAATCCATATAATACATCATGAATCCGTTATTTCTCTTACATATCCTTATATGTAGTGAAAATACATTTTAAAAACATGGGTTGAGTATAAAACTCAGAAATATGTATAAATATAGAAAGCGTTGTTCAAGTGATAACATAAAAACAAAAAAAACCATAATCATAAAACATCATATGCATAAAAACATCATGTAGTTTCATTGGGAAATATTTACCATATCACCCTTACATTTACCCTTATAGATAGAATAACCCTTTGGTCAACTTCCATCTAGGAAGTAACCAATGCATTGGATAGCTATCATGGGGCTCACCCGTCATATCCTGGGTTATAATGGGCTCAACCCAACATATCTTAAGCTATAAAGTGGATCAACCCAACAAGTACTGAGCTATAATGGGATCAAACCAACATAAATAATTTCCAAGGGACATATCATGGTAATAGAGTATCTTTAAATAAGGATAATCCTCTCATTACAGACACATAATAAACAATCTTTTTGAAATTTATTAAAGACAGTTTTAAAATTATTTTAAAAGGAAAGTCCCTTAAAACTATAATTAGAATTTTAATTAATATAATGGATTGGATATGAGTATAAAATATAAATAAATATAATAAAAAATAATATAAACAAAAATTTTTCACATTAATAATCTTAATACCATATAATGAATAAAGAAGAAGGCCAACCAATAGAATGGAAATTGGGTTAAGAATTCCCTTACCTCTGGTTGGTCTTACTTTAAACATGTTTAAACCTCCTGTATAATGGTTCAAAATGTGTTATTAATATATTAACGAAACATATCCATATTTATAATAACTTATATGATCATTTCATTACATCATTTCACCCTTTAATTATTATTATTTTGTTCCGTGCATTGTTTTGGGTGTGTTTCATTATATGACTTCCTTGATTGGTTGATGGTGGATACTCTTGTTGAAAGGAAGTGAAACTAAAAAACTGGAATGGAAACTTATTAAAATATTTACAGTACCATATATTATACCATTTATCATTTTGAATCCTGATACGAGGATGATTCATATGTTAAAACATCAATGATGTTTATTCAGACAATTTTAGTTGATCTTTGATAATAATAACATAATTTTGTCTTATAAATTAAAACCATGAGTAAAAAATAATTATAGAACCATGGATGAGTCATAATATATATATTATATCCCGATTCAACCATAAAAATGTATTTATTCCCAGAATTTAAATAATCATTCTAAATTTAAATCACATCATCCACAAAGTCGGTAATTTGACACATCACGAAGAATGTTTTTATTCCATGAATAAGTGTGAGAGGAGAAGAATAATGATGATGAATTTTTCATGAACATGATAAAATACACAATATAAATGATTTATGGATCATTCTTACCTCTTGGTTAAGAAGATTTGAGGAATGAAAATAATGGAACTCAAAATAAAATCATAGTTGAGAAATCCCTTACAAAAATTCGGCAGCCTAACGACTATACAACATGGTTTTAGAAAACATAAAAAAGAGAGGGGACAAGGGTCACCCATACAGAAATTAATCATAATATATAATAGATCAAGAATAAAATGAAATTAATAACATGGTATGGATTCTTGAATTCTATACCACATAAATGATAACTTGAATGGAAAAAAAGAAAGAAGTTGATAATTCTGTCAACCTGTAGAGCATCACCAAAAACATGACGTTTGGGACCTTAGTGGCTTGAGGAAACATTTTGAGGAATAATAGATTGGTAAAGAGGATATATCTTTGTTGGGGATTAATGGGGAATAAATTTAATGAAGGATTGGGTGTGAATTTAAAGAAAAATTGAGGGAATGTATTAATAATTTCCAAGGGACAACTCATTAGTGGTATTTGAAAAACCATGGGCTTTCCCATGGTATTGGACCATGGTATTAGCCACTTGGGACACCTCACATATTATTTTACTGTAGAAAAGTCATCCAGATTAATTAAATCATTATTACATCATTAATAATGTCATTAACACACCAAAACTCAAAACTGTATTTTGACTATTCACCAAAAAAATCAACTGTTTCAGAAAAATCCCAAAAAATCCCCCTAAACATTTTTCGATGTGTAGAATTAAAAAAATAAAATCCATTTTTTTAAAATAATTTTCATAATATTATTAATTTAATCTTTAAATAAAATCTTTCTTAATTCAGAAATTATCAATTATAAAATTATAACTCCTTTTATATCATATTGAAAAATTAACCAAGACATTATTATATTATAGTCTTAATAAAATAAAATAATAATACCATTTATTATTCATTATCATCAAATTACTATTAATAAGGGTATGTTTCTACTCACCAATAAAAACAAGTTGGTTCCATCTCACTCTAAATAACTTACTAAACATAATTGTAGAAGACTGTTTTTCGAAATTCAAAACATAGAAGCATCAAAATTATGTTTAAAGGATACTTATAAAAATATACATTAAAAAAAGTTTCATTCATTTCATTTTTTAAAACCATGGGGTGTTAAATTTTCCCCACCATCTAGAAATTGCATCCTCATAATTTTATTTACTCATTAAACTAGTGAGGGTAACTTTCACTCATAACGATTTTGGATTCCCGTGTTGCTTCTTCCACCATGTGGTTTCTCCACAAAACCTTTACCTTGTGGATTACCTTATTCCACAATACATGTTCCCTTTTATAAAGAATATTAACTACTATCAATTCATTATAATGGTTCCTTTCAATCTGAACTACTCCTGGACTCAAGACATGAGATGAATTTGGCACACACTTTCTCAATATTGAAACATGAAAAACATTGTATACCTGAGACAAACTCTGAGGATAAGCTATTAGGTATACAACTGGTCTAACAGTCTCAAGGATTTCGAATGCACATATGAATTGTGGACTTATCTTTCCTTTCTATCCAAAATGCATCACACTTTTCAAAGGATACATTTTAAGGAAAACACGGGCACCTACCTCGAGAGAGAAGACTTTCCTTCTGTTATCTGCATAACATTTCTGATTTCTCTGAGTTTCCCTCATGTGATACTAGGTCATCATCAATTTCTCAACCAGTTCATATACTAATTATGGTCCCATAAACATACATTCCCCATCTTCATCCCAAAAATCTAGAGTTTGACACCACTTCCCATATGATTCATTAAATGGTGACATCATTATACTGGAATGAAAAATATTTTTATAAGAAAACTCAACATAAGAAAGATGTTTATCCAAACTTCTGAGGTAGTCCATTGAACAATATCATAGAATATCCTCCATTGTTTGAATCAATCTCTCTGACTTCCCATCTGATTGAGGGTGAAAAGATGTACTGAAATTTAATTTTGGGCCCACGATTTCTGAAGCCCCTTCTAAAAGTAAGAAGTAAACTTGGGGTCCCTGTCAGATACATTGGAAATAGGAACACCAAGTAACCTGACATTCTCTTTGATGTACATTAATGAATGTAGATGTAATGACATTGTATCTAGAATAGGAAGAAAATGTGAAGATGTTTTCAGCCAATAAATAATAGCCCAAATCATATTGTTTCCTCGAGAAGTCTTAGGTAGTTCTACCATGAAGTCCATGGATACATTCTCCTATTTCCACTCTAGCACTGGAAAAGGCTGAGGCATCCCCTTAGGTAACTACCACATTTCATTAACCTATTGACATGTCAAAAATTTCATGGTAAAATCAATAATATATCATTTCATTCCATCCCACCAATAATACTCTTAAAGGACTCTATACATCTTAGTACTTCCAGGATGAACTAAAAATGGAGAACTATGAGATTCACAGAACAATTCATTCTTCAAATGAGAATCACAAGGCACACACAACCTTTATCAAATCTTAAAACACAATATTTTTCAAGGTTCAATTCTGGAAACATACCCATTTTCACCCATTTTACCTTTTTCGGTAGATCATGATCTTTATTCTATGCTTGCTTAATTCTATCTGATAACGATGACTGCACTAATACCTAAAACATAATAGATGTATTTCCTATACCAAAAAATTCTAAGTCAAAATTCATCAATTCATTAATCAAGGGATCATGTTCCAAACGTAACATGGTAAATGATGCATGATGTTTTAGACATAAGGCATCCGCCACTTTTTTTCTTTTTTTATATGCTAATTGATCATGAAATCATAGTTTTTGATCAATATAATCCATATTTTTGGCCTCATGTTTAATTCCTTCTGAGTGAATATATACTTCAAAATTTTACGGTTAGTATATATTTGACATTTGGCTCTCTATAAATGGTGCCTCCAAATTTTCAAAGAAAAAACTACATCTGACAATTTCAAAACATGTGTGTGAGAATTTAACTCATGATGTTTTATTTTTCTTAAAGCATACAATTACCAGATCATTCTGAATCAGATCAAAACCAAGACCCTTCAATGAATCCTCACTATAGATGACAAACTCACCACTTCAAGAAGGGAAGGCCAAAACTAGAGCATTCACCGATCTCTTCCTCAATTCCTGAAAACAAACATCACATTATTTGGCCCAAACATATTTAACAGATTTTCATGTTAACTTAGTTAGCAAGCTAGATAACCATGAAAATTGTTTAACAAACCATCAATAATAACTCGTTAATCTAGGAAAACTATGAATATATATGACATTTATAGATCTTGGCCATCCTTCGACCACTTTTTTTGGTAGGATAAACTATTATTCAATCCTTATTTACAATGTTCCCATGAAAAGAATTTTTTTGCAACCAAAAATGACACTTGCTGAATTTTCCATATAGTTTCATTTATTTTAATGTTTTCAAAACAACCTTTAGATGTTTTTCATGCTCATATTTACATCTAGAATATACCGAAATGTCATCAATAAAGACAACAACAAAATTATCGAAGAACACAGGAAATATTCTATCCATAAGATCTATGAAAACATAATGTGTATTAGTTTTCCCAAAAATAATAACTACAAATTCATAATGACCATATCTAGTGTGAAATTCATACTTCATGATGTCTTTATCCATTAAATTCAACTGATGGAACCCTGACCTCAGGTCAACCCTCAAAATATACTACGCTCCCTAGAGTTGATCAAACAAATCATCGATAGGAAGCAAAGGATACTTTTTTAACAGTAATTTTATTCTAGGTTCTATAATTGATGAAATGTCTCATTGAACCATATTTTTTCTTAAAAAACAAGACAGGAGTGCCACATGGTGAAGTTATGGGTCAGATGAATCCTCTATCTAATAATTACTGCAACTGCATTTTTAATTCCAGAAGTTTAATTTGGGCCATTCGATAAGGAGGTTTATAAATTGGCTTAGCATCAGCAACTATGTCAATAGTAAACTTATCCTCTCGATTAAGAATAACACCAGGAAAATCTTAGGGTAAAACATCTATGTATTAATTTACCACTAGAACATCTTTAATCTGGATAGTTCCCTTATCATGAAAAATTTTAGCAAGATAACTGTCATTCCCATCCTTTATCGATTTATATTCTTCCTGATATCTTATTAATGGTATGGGTTGATTATTGTACACATACATAAATTCATTCTAAAAAACCTCTTTTTCTCTGCATTTTATCATAGCACGATAAAAACATCAAGTCCATACCTAGAATAACATCAAACTCTAGTAGAGACCAAACAACACAGTTTGTAGGTAAACTCTTTCCAAAAACAAGGATAGGTATATTCTTATAATTTCTATTTTCTACAATATTTCATCCAGGTGTTTTTACCATGTGATATAAATTAATTTCATGAGGTTTAATTCCAAATTTTTCTAAAAATTTCTCAAAAATGGAGGAATGTGTAGACCCTGAATCAAACAACACATTTGAAAAATCTATAGAAACATGAAATGTAACTGAGAACACCTAAATTTATGGCTCAACATATTCTAAAGTGGTTGAAAATTATAACCCCTTCGATTTCTTATAATACGGATTCCTTGATTGAGTAACTTTATTCGGACAAATATTAGAAAAATGACCCAATTCCTTATATTTTAATCATCTTGCCATCAACATCTCATTAGTTTTCAGATCATTTTACTTGCACTCAAAGGACATGATTCCAAACTTCCCTCATTGGTATCATTGCATAGAATTTACAAGAAATAAACTAGGATTCCTTTTACCACACTTTTCACAGGAAGTAAAATTTATTTTCTTACCTCTAGAATTCTTGGACGAGTTCTTCCCCATTACCTACAAACCTGATCGCTTCTTATTCTTATCATCACTATTCATATATGTTTCAGAAAACTGTAAAACAAATTTTTAATCACAACAAACAAGATTTTGATAGCTTTTAAACACTCGTGAGGCCAAATCCCTTCGCAAAGTGGTTTCAAACCAAAGTAATGTCTATCAATTTTACTTTCATAATCTAGAGTAAAATCTAGAACATACCTAGAAGGTCATGTAAAATTGGAATCATATGCTAAAACAAAATCATCATCTTTCTGCTTTAGTTCCAACAATTTTTCTTCATTATGAGTTGAATAGTTTTGGGAAAATAATTTTCCATAAAAGTCTCTTAAAATCATAACATTTTAGACTGTCAAGATCATCCCTTTCTCTCGTATTTTTAACCAAATACCACCATTTATTAGATTCAACTTCTAAAATATAAATTTCTAGTATTAACTTTGGTTGTTCTAAACAACCCATGAAAACAAATATATTTTATATATCATTGATCTATCTCTCTACTATCACTAGTTATGCGGTTCCACTGAATGATGGAGGATGTTGCCTCATAAAATGCTCCATAAAATAAATGTTTCTACATGGTTGATCATGCTCCTCTATAGAATGGATACCAAACCCTTTTATTTCGTGATTTAGATGATCCATTACTGTTACAAACTTCTCACTTCCAATCCCTATCATCCAGGGCTGTAGATTCGGAAGGATGTTGTTCTGTCAGTTCCTCTCCTCTTCAGCTTCCCTGTTTCTTCTATGGAAAACCATTATGAACAAACATATCTTAGATGAAGAAACATTGAAATATTTAAATTCTATAATATTTCAAATTACTAATATAGTAAAACCAAACAAAAAATTTATGGTATTATATTAACATCATTATAACGCCTAAAGTTATCTAAACTATCCTTTGATACCAACTATATGGATCTATCCTTAAAACACTACATTATCTTGAATTTTAGTCAAGAATATCCATTATTACACATTTAGGATCTTTTAGATTTTATAGTTCTAGAGAATTAGGATAACATACAGAAATAACATACCATAATCATACAACAGGATACTAAATAACAATAGTCACCATTTTTTTCAATATATAAACTATTAAAACATAATGTAAGATTTCTTTGACAACACTCCATATCAAACATCATGAATCCCTTATTTCTATTACCCATCCATATATCCTATGAAATTTTTTTAAAAAAATTGGATGAGTATAAAACCCATTAAGTAATATAAAGATAGAAAGCATTAGTCATGTGATAACTTAAAAACCAACAAAACATATAATCATATAAACATATATGCATAAAAACATCATGTAGTTTCCCAAGAAAATATTTACCACATCACTCTTAAATTTATCCTTACACATGGAATAACTCTTTGGTCAACTTCCTCCTCTGGAGTACTCATTGCATTGGTGAGCTATATTGGGGCTCACCCATCATATCTTGAGCTATAATGGGCTCAACCCAACATATCCTTAGCTATAATGGGGCTCAAACCTACATATCATGAGAAATAATGGGTAAAAACCCACATTTATTATTTCCAAGGTACATATAATGGAAGTAAAGTATCTTGAAATTAGGAGAACCCATTCATTCTATACGCATAAAAAACAGTCCTTTTAAATTTTATTAAAGAGAGTTTTAAAAGGATTTTAAAAGGAAAGTCACTTAAAAATATAATTAGAATCTGAATTAATAGAATGGATTGGATATGTGTATAAAATGTAAATACACATTATACAACATAATATAAACAAAAATTCATCACACCAATAATCTTAATACCGCATAATGAATAAAGAAGAATGTCAACTCAAAGAATATAAATTGGGTTAAAATTCCTTTACCTTGGGGGTTTCTTACATAAAAATTTTTTAAACCTCATTTATAATGGTTAAAAACGGTTATTAATATCTTAAAAAAACATATACTTCTTTATAATATCTTATATGATCATTTTATTACATAATTTAACCCGTTAATTGATTGTATTTTGTTCCTTGCATTGTTTTGGGTGCGTTTGTTTACATGATTTCCATGATTGGTTCATAATGGATATTCTTTTCGATTATAAGTGAAACTAAAGAATTAGAATGGAAAATAATTTACATATTTCCAGTACCGTAAATTATACCATTTATCAATTTGAGTTTTCAGATGAGGATGATTCATAAGTTAAAACATTAATGATGTTCGTTTAGATCATATTTGTGGTTCTTTGATTATAACGACCTCATTTTGACTTATAAATTGAAACCATGAGTATAAAAGAATTAGAAAACCATGGATGAGAAATAATACATATATTATAACATGGTTCAATCATAAAAATGGCTTCATGAAAATACTTGAAATAATTAATGTAAATTTAAATCACGTTGTCCATGATGTCAGTAATTTGACACATCACAGATAATGTTTTTATTTCTTGAATAATTGGGATAGGAGAACAATAATGATGATAAATTTTACATGAACATGATAACATACAGAATATACATGTTTTTTGGAGCTTTCATGCCTATGTGGTAAGAGGAGTTGAGGAATGAAAAGAAATGAACACAAAATAAAAATATATGTGAGAAATCCCTTACAAAAATTTTACAGCCTAAGGGCTATGCATCATGGTTTTAGAAAAAATTAAAAAGAGAGGGTACAAGGGTCACCCTTCCAAAAATAAATCATAATACATAATAAAGAAATAATCATATAAAAATAATAACATGGTATAGATTCTTGAATTCTATACCACATAAAAGAGAATAAGAATGGAAAAAAGAAAAAAAACATGAGAAATCTATTACCTGGTAGAGTAACTCTCAAAACATGAAGGTTGGAACCTAGGGGGAATGATGAAACATTGGGAGGAATACTATAGAGGTAAGGTGGTCGACTCTTCATTTATGAACAATTGGGAATTGATTTAATTACAGAATGGGTCGGTATTTATAACAAAAGTGAGGAAATATATTAATAATTTCATAAGACACCTCATTAGTGGATTTCCCATGGTATTTGCACAAGTTATTAGATAGTTGGGACACCAAAGAACTTATTTTATTATACACAAGCCAACCAGATATATTACATCATTATTACATCATTCATTATTTCATTAAATCAACAAAACTGAAAACTGTATTTTTACTATTCACTGAAAATATCAATTGTTTTTTAAAAATACCTAAAAAACACCCTAACATTTTTTCAATGTGTATAATTCCAAAATTAAATCCATTATTTGAAAATAATTTTATAAATATTATTATTTTAATTTTTAAATAAAATCATACATAATTCAAGAATAAATAATTTTAAAACTGTAACTGCTTTTATATCACATTGAAAAATTAACCAAGATGTTATTATCATAAAGAATTTATAAAAAAATGATACAATTTAAAATTCATTTGAGTCATATTAATATTCATAAGGTTATTTTACTATTCACCAAAAAACAATTTGGTTTCATCAGACTCTAAATAACTTACTGAGAACAATTATAGAGGAATGGTTTTTGAAATTCAAAACATAGAAGTTGAAAAATTATGTTTAAAGTCGTGCTATAAAAATATACATAAAATAATGTTTCATGAATTTCATTTTTTTAAACCATGGGGTGTTATAGGGATTTTGCTTCTCTTACATATTTTGGAAGGGCCTTCAAAAGTTATTGGGAACATAAATAAATTTCAGTACCACTTTACATCCTCAATCATACGTGCAGTCAGAACGAATAATTCAGACATTAGAGGATATGCTTTGAGATTTTTCAATAGACTCCCAGGGAAGTTAGGATCAATTTCTTTCTTTAGATGAGTTTTCATATAATAAAATTTTTCATTATAGTATACAGATGGAAAATTTTGAGACATTGTATGGGAAGCGGTTTAAAACTCATGATTTTTTTGATGAAGTTAGGGAAAGGAAGGTGATAGGACTAGAATTAGTATAGGAAGTGGATGAGAAAGTAAAGATGATCCAGAAACACATGAGGACAACTTAGAGAAGGAAGAGAATTTATGTAGACAATAGGATACATACTATTCTTTTTAGGTAGGTGATCATGTTTTTCATAGAATCCCACCATGAAAAAGTGTTATGTGTTTTGGTAAGAAAATAAATCTTTTTCAACAGTTCATTAGACATTTGTAAATCCTAGAGAAAGTTGTACTTGTCCTCTATCGCGTATCTTTTCCTCCGTGTTTATTTTAGGTACAAAATGTATTTAACGTTTCGATGTTGAGAATGTATGTACCATGTTTATCTCATGTTTTAATCCTAGAAGCAGTTATGTTGGAAGATAATCCTTCTTATGATGATAAACCAGTTTAGAATATTGATCAAAGGGAACAAGTATTGTGGAATATTTTAATCAATGAGGTAAATGTTTTTTTGGAAAAACCACATGGAAGAAGAAGCATCATGGGAGTCTAAAAAATCAATGAGTGAATGGTTACCTCACTTATTTAATAAGTAAATAAAATTGCGAGGATGCAATTTTCAAGAAGGTGGGGATAATGTAACACCCCATGTTTTTTAAAATAAATTTAAATTTTTGAAGATTTGTTTTACGTATATAGTTATAACAATCATTTAAACATAACTATTCTGCTTCTATGATTTGAATATCAAAAAATAGTCATCGATGGTTGTGATCACTATGTTATTTAGAGTTTGATAGAACCAACTTATTTTTTAGTGAATATTAACTTACCCTTATTAATAGTAATTTGAAAAATAATATTACCCTTTTGAATAAAAAATCATATTCATATTTTATTTTCTTAAGGTTATAATATAACGTGATGTTCATTACTTTTTCAGTGTTTTAAAAATTGAGTTATTGATTTAACATTGTTATTTTTGAATAAATTATGATTTTATTTAAAAATAAAATTAATAATATTTAGATAATTATGTTCAAATAATGGAATTAATTTTTTAATTATAAAAATTGAAAAACGCTTAGGGTGAATTTTTGGGATTTTTTTTATATTCTTGATTTTTTTTATGAAGAGTAAAATGCGATAAATTACGATAAATGAAAAATAAATGTTTTACTGCATCATAGGTGATGAAAGGATGATGTAAGCCCACTTGGTTCTAAATCACATGAAATTATTACTATTTAGTGTCAAAATAAACAAGAATAGTCATAGTATTGAGCAAAATATTATATTAATGACTAAAATAATGTAAAATCTATCATATCCTACACTATAGAAACCACCCTAATTCCCCACTTTCTCACACACCACTCAAGCCTTGTGAAATGTCTATGTTCTCAAAAATACCCTATTTAAGGATATTCATCATGTACAAGACCTTATGGCCTCACCAAAAGTCCAAAACCCAAGCCCTTAAGGAGGATCTCAAGGAGAAGAGATCAAGATGTATGAATTCTCTTCCTTTTTCACGTGTTTTCTTTCAAATTCATTTCATTAATTATAATCGATTTCCCTCCACTTATACAAGAGGTATGAAATCTCTAGAGTATTATATATTCTCTATGTTATCATGTTCATGTAAAATATTCCTAATATTTTTTCCTCCCCTCTCCCTCTTATTCTAAAAATAATAACACTACCCGCAATGTTCCAATTTACCAAAATCATGGAGGTTGTGTTTCCAATTTTTGTTACATACTTAAAAGATGATAATAAAACAATTTAAATATTTGAATAAGAATTTAAATATTATTTATTAAACTATTTTATATTCTGGAATGAACTTCTATGCAATACATTAAATTATATAATGAAACAAATTCATGATTATTGAGGAACCGCAAAAAAATGATCTAAACAATTATCATTAATGTATTATCTAATGCTCCATAATAATATATGATAAAAACGTTGTATGGTATCATTAAATATTATTGAAACATGTTAATACCATTTCATTCCACTTCTAAAATATCATTTCTATACGACAAGAAAATCAAACACAAACCGGACATGGAAATCATGGAAAGAACTTATACTTCATTATTTATGTGGTATTAAATTTTTTTGTGATGAATTTTGTTTATATTATGAATAATTATATGTATTTAAAGTTTATGTACATATTTCATCCACTTTATTAAGTCTCAAATCAATTATATTATATTTTTAAGCATCTTTTCTTTTTAATTCATCTTTTAAAAATCTAATTTACAAAATCAAAAGTAATGTTTTTATGCAATTATTCATGTTGTATGATTATGTTCTTGTTATTGTTAATTTTCAATGATAAATTGTTGTGGCTATATTTTCCTCCAATGAAATTGTTAAGTTTAAGATGGTGGTCATCCGTATGGTTACTCTAAGAGTAACTACAATTGTTACACAACAAGGTAGCCATGAGGGTTACATTGTAAGGTAGCCATGAGGATTACAAATTATAAGGTATATGAGATTGTTACAAGGTTATGTAAGGAATTCCCCAAGATAACTTTATGATTTTATTTATTTCCTATATTTTTTGTGTAATTATCATTAAAATATGATGTTTCACAATGTAAGTTTTTATGGGTAACAAGTATGTATTTTTTGAAAATGATTTGATATGTTACAAGTATTCATAGAATAATATTTTATTTCCTTGTTTTTATATCCCTTAATGAAATTTTTGTTTCCATCCCAAATTATTAAATTATTTTGACATTTTATAAGTATTTGTAAGAAAAACAAGGAAGTCAAGTAAAATGTTATGATGATTTTTTAAAGAAAACATGTTTTATTTAAAAATATTTATATTTTGGAATAAAAAGATACTATTTTTGTTGTATCTACTATATATGAATGTGGAATGTAATGTATGTATTATCTCCCAATTTTCTAAAACTCTAAACATTAAATTATCATCAATATGAAAGGAAGTGATTTCGTGACTAAAATTCATAATTATGTAATGTAATATGGTCAGGTCCTTATATTTCTCCCAATAATTAGAGTAAAAGAGATAGTAGGAATATAGATAAATATTTAATGATCCATTAGTATTTCAGACATCCACACTAAATTAAAAATAAAAATAAATAAATAAATAGATGATCAAAAAGAAACTCACTAGTTGTACTCTTCACTACATTGGTCTCCATCCTCAATAAATAAAACTGCAACACCACCAGTATCGTTTTGGACCCCTTTTCAAAATATAAATATCCTCTATCCATATATAGTGATAATAGACTAATTTTACAAATTAAACGACTAATATATAATCTTAGGAAAAACAATATTCAAATTTCATCCAATCAACTAAACTAGGAACCAACAACTGAGATGGTAATATATGTGTGCACAAAAAATCACTTAGAAGGCAAATAGAACCCTTAGAATCCATGTAGTATGTTTCATAAGTAAATTCATAAATTTTCTTTTTAAAATAAACAAGAAATTAGTATTTTCACATATATCTCTTATGAAACAAAATATATCCATAATCACTTTTCCAAACATTTCTATTTGTTTTAAAACACTAAATTTATGTTAAATAAAATTCCATTGGAAAAATCCATTCCAAAACCACACACCCATTTACATTTCTCAATAACATCTAATTTGTTTTATCTAATTAATGAGAGACACTTTAAAACATTTAATCAGCTGAATCCATATTTAAACCAAAATGAACATTTTTAACATCACTCTAAATCACCGACAAAATATTCTTAAATTTTAAAATTGTATTCTTATAATATATTATAAAACTCTCTGTCCACATAAAATGATATGACACACACAGATCATGAATAAAAAATTAGCGACCACATATATCACAAGACATATATAATATTAATAAAAAATGGGTCTATAATAATGAAGTAAAGGGAAATGAAACAATTTAACACTAGATCAAACTCCACACCAGCAATACTCACCAAGAAATAGAATGTGTAAAATACATTACCTGTGATTCTTAATGTTCCAAGAATCTGACTGTATTAGGGTATGTCCACTTAAAACTAGCTGATGTATGTTCTAAATTCCAATAATTGATCATCCAATTATTCCATACAAACATCATTATAACAACCAACCCCTACCCAACTCTTGTACTTAACATGGCTGGTGGAAAACTAGTGGTGTGTGGACTATCTAGAGAAAAATCGAGATCTTACAATTTGTACCTAATTTCACATGACCAATAAAGTATGTGAGGTATGATGCAAAAAATTTGAGCCTAAAAACAAGGAAGAACAAAATCTACCCTCAACCCTAACATCCAATGATGAAAATACCCACATAAATTTTTTACCATGACATAAACAATAACATTCCAACACAAGAGAGAAAAAAGCATCACATATTGATAAAAGACCCACACAATGGTTAAACAAGAAAGGTGTAATCAAGACGTGTCATTCACTATCACCATTTTAAAAAATCACAATATATCCTTTAACACTAAAACATGGATTAGGATGTCAATACCTTTTCATTTTATAAAACACTATTTAAAACATTTCAAAACCACTCTAAAAAAATTTATTTACCTTTTCAAATCCAAGAATGTCCATAGGAAAAACATTTCCATGAAACCGTTTTAAAATGATCCATCTAGTAATTTCTACAAGGGGAAACCACACACACATTTCATATCATCATTTTAAATTTATTAAAGAGACCCTTTTTAATGACATTTGATGTCAACACCTCACTAAAAAACTAAATTCCATTTTAAAAATTGTTTTTACTCCATGAAAACAAAAACTGATTCAAATACCAGTGATGAATATGTAAAACATATTAAAAATCCTTGTAGGTGTTTCACAGAATCTTGGCATCTCAAAACATTCCATTTCAAACATGAAAACATATAATTAACATGAAAAACACTTTATTACAAACTCAAAATACAATGAAATGGTTTTGAATTACCACATCGTTATTTCATATATTAATACATTTATAAAAATATAATCTATAAATCACAAGCACACCATGAATTCAAAAATGAACCAATTTTATAGAAACACAGATCTAAAAACATGTCTCCCTTACCATGAACACTCGAATCCATACTTTTTTCTTACATGAATATAAACCTTCACAAATATATAAGAACAAGTAACCCTAGTATATATATTTTCATTAAAATAAATGAATAATTATTTGTGGGAAATTATATATATTCCTATATTTTCATATATAGGTATGACGCCTTCAAATAAATACATGAAGTCCTAAATAATATAGGGAACTAAAAATCACAAAAAAACATAAATAAACATTTCTCCCATCTAAATTGGTAGAATAAAACTACCTTACAGTGTGGTGATTGAGATGAAATAGTCTGAAATTATTCTCCTTCAATGGTTTCTTCCAACACACATTACAGCAGATCCTAGAAGATCCATCACACACACAAATAATGAATGAAATCCAAAAAAATCAGGCAAACCCAATGACTTAGGTTTTTTCCAATCAAATAGGGTAATTAGGAGAAGATTAATATGCCTGAAAATGGATTATGAAGAATGCATATACATTAACATGGTGTTTCACAAGATATTCTAGATGAAATTAGGATCATATTGTCGTGATGAGGGTGGCCCGGAGAGGAGGGAACACATGTCATGTGGGGGTGTATGCTAAGGTGCCACGTGGAAAGGGAGAGGACGATACGATAGAAATAATAAAATAGGGAAATAATATAAATACGAGACGAGAAATAATAATTATTATTATTTTAAATTTTTTACATGGTGCATGGTTTACGTGCATGGTTTTCCAAACCATGCACCTGGTATGATACCCCTACTAGAAAAACATGAGGCCCTCAAATAGTTACCACAATTCAATAATTGGCTTGACCTAACCATGTTCAAAATATTTTAATTGGGTCTTTCCCATTGAAAAAACCCCACACCCAGTTCGTGTGTGGTTAATACTAACCAAGGGCAACCCATTTTTCCTTGAAATTTTAAAAATTCATCCTAAAACTTTTAGTAACCGAAAATGAATCAAAATTAATTAAATTGGTTAACTAAATTATACCACCATAAAATGAAAGGTGTCAAATTTTGTAACTAATCATAGGGATTTTGATTTATAAAGCTATTATACATCCTTTTTTCCATGGTTGGGCATTCATCATCAAAAGTGATGCACGTAGTTGGTTTATACACGAATTTAGGTAGTTGTTTCTATAATTTTTTTTAAAATCATGGTATGGTTGATTTTTATAAGTTCATTTTTAATTTAATTATAGATGTATATGATTCATTAGATGTAAATTAAAATGGTTTGATAAAATTTCAGCTTTTTATAATGGTTTTTCACTGGGAACATCATGTTATGATTTTATGTTAAATGGTTTTATGTCCGAAGAAAATTTTTATATTTGTATGTGGTAATTTAGAATTATTTTGAGTAAAATATAGTTATTGAGTATTGGGTTATAATTTTTTAAGTATTTACTTTGTTTAAAAATGGTGTGTATAACCTTGTGCTTTAAAAATTGTTTAAAATTATAAGGTTTTTAAATTAGATGAAAATGTCTCAACACACATGGTATGATTTTTTTATAAAGGATTCATTAGAATCTTAAAGGTGTGGGATTAATAGTTTTTACGGCCCTATTTGATTTACCATTATATTTATTTTTCCCATTATGATATTTTTATCATTTTTTATAGATGTATGTTGTGATAAGGGTTATTCAATGAAATGGTGTTGAAGGTGGGGTGTGGGATATTGCATGTGTTCATCTATATATACATTTTATTTTATTTCCCAATACTTTCTTGATTTCATGGTCATGGAAATTCTTGGTAACTAATTATATTCCTGGATGAGTAAAAAATATAGAATATACTGTGTCTAGCTATAATATAACTGGATAGATGAGTGAACCCATATGGTTGTGCCCATGGTATATTTGAACTCCAAGGAATTTTTAGGTATTTTCCAGTTTAACAAGACTATCTAGATGGTATGTTTCCTATAAGTAAACCAATAGTTCTTATATTCACTTTCAGAACATATTACATGATATCCTAGGTCAGTATCCTATTAAACATGTATCATTATATGTGTTATATTAGAGGGGATTCCCTTTTCTTTATGGTATCCCTTATTTCTTTTTCAAGTATCACTTTTGTTTTATAATTTATTCTCATATTTCTTCTTGATATTCTAGGGATTCTTGATTGTGATCTTTTATCTATGGGAATGTTTATTTGTGAAATGATTTTAAAAGGATTATTTTGAAATATGTTTTGGAAAAAATGGAATTTTTTTCTTTTCATGAAATCATTTGAAATGGATTTTGAAATGGGATTTGTATTTATTCTATTTTAATGTAAATGTGTAGGGTTTAAAAAAATAAATTTTTTCATCTCCATAAAATAAATTTATTTGTATCATTTTGTTATGGGTTATAAAATATAAAAACTTATTATACATTGTTATTTTCAATAAAGAAATACTGATAAGATTATATAAAATAGTTTCGTTGGTTCAGTAGGTGGAAACTTACTGAGCTGCATAGATCCCTCCTATACATCAATATGTATTACAGGATCTACAATTTAGAGAGTATAGGGTATTTTCCTTTTTTTCAATATTGTGTTATTTAATATGTGGTATGAAACTCATAGTTTCATAGAGTTTTCTTTAGGCTGGGTTCCAGGTTTTTTATTTTCAGTAGGTTGATGTATTGAAAAAGACATCTATCCTTGTATTTTTTTACTTTCTTTTATTATAATATATTATGTATTTATTCTGAATATTGTATGCATTTTTACCTTTTTATTTTCTTCATAATATTAGTTATATCTTTATTATCATTTATTTTTAATTGATTTGTTGGATTTTTATTTTTTGCTTTTTATTTGATATTGCATTGATGTCCAATATATAGTCAATTCCTGATTTATTTTTGGTAAAAGATTAGTTATGTTTTAACATTGATTTAAAGGTAAAATTATTCCCAAGGTATTTCTTGTGATGGCCAAAAACTAGTTTTTAACCCAAGGGGATTAATAATTCACCACAAGACCAGTGATGTGCATGTTTGGTGATGATTTAGTTCAGCCTAGGCCAATTAATTACATTAAAAATACGATAAGATTGTTATTCGATTTTAATTTTTATTTCAAATCTGTATTATATCATCAATATAAATTATTAGTAAAAATATTTCAGTCTCACCAATCCACTTATAAACACAAGGATCACATTTATTCTTCATGAAAGAATATTTCATTGTGGCTTCATCGAAAAAAACTTTTCTTGATGTAGATGATTTATTTAATACATAAATGGATCTATGTAAATTTTCTACCTTTTTGGAATCCATTGGAGTCAAAACCATTCTGTTAATATCCTATAGACATCATCCTAAAGGTTCTCATTAAAAACGGTTTTTTACATCTTTATAAAAATTTTATAGTCATTGAAATCTACTATGGAAAGTATAATTTTGATAGATTTCATCATTGAAACTTGTGAAAACGTTTTTCTATGGTCTATGCCTTAATGTTTTTAAACCCTTTTACAACTACTGGAGAATTATAGGTACTAACTTATCGATCTATGTCAAAAAAAATCTTGAATACCCAGTGGAAATAGATTGGTTTTACATTCACATGTGGATATACCAACATTCATACATAGTTTTGGTACATTGAATCCATTTTAAAATTCATGGATTCATTACTCTTTATAGATTCATTGAAACTTAGATATTACTCCAAGGTTATAGGTTTATATTTATCAATTAATTATTATTGACCTTCCTCAATTACTATAAAATCTTATATTTTAGGTTCTCTAACCTCCATTATACTCCAATGTGGTACTTGTGTCTCTAGAACATCCTCTTCATGGGGATTTTGTAATATATGTTCCCATGAAAAATTTTGTGTTACTTGAGCTCCGACTTTATCAAAGTCTATCTTAATAAAATTATAAAAAATAGATATGTTCTCCCTAAAAAGTAATATAGAACCATATGACACTATTAACATTTAATCTAAAGGGTCATAATTGTAATAACCCCCTTTTATTTGGGGTTTCCTATAATGGTATAATTTTTGCCTCGGGGTTCTAGTTTTTTACCAAATGAATCCCTAACAATTACTTCGTATCCCCGGGAATGTAAGTTAGGGATCATGGATTTCCATTCATACTAAATTTTATATAGAATTGTTTATGTTACATTATCCAGAACATGGTTTTATATGTACATTATTGTCTGTAATTTGTATCCCTAAAAGGAACATGAAAGACCTACATGACTCATCATTGATCTCACTATGTCTAACAAGTTGCACTTTCTCCTTTAACAAAAACTATTACCTTGTTGTATATAAGGAGGATTAAGTTAGTGTAGAATTAAAAAATACCATATAAAATCAATGAACACTTGGTTTATATACTCTCTCCATTATGTTTTGGGAGTTTTTTTATCTTTTTACCAAGTTAGTTCTAAAATTATTTCTATTTTTCCTTGAAATTATCAAAGGAATCAGACTTATACTTCATTAAGTAGACATATCCATATATAATAAATTCATTAGTAATGGTTATGATGTATTTGTGTCATACCCTCACTTCAATAGGAAATGGTCCACGCGTATCTATATAAACCAACCCTATAATCTCTATAGCCCGTTCACCTTTTCCATTAAAGAGTGATTTATTAAATTTTAATTATTGAAAAGACTGACTTATTCCAAGTGGTTTTGGTTTAAAATAATCTAAATAATAATCTTGGTATAATTTATTCAAACACATTTTAAATACATGTCATAGTTGGTGATGCCATAGTTCGGTGTGATATGATTCATAGAACCCAAATAGTTATTGATTTCAATTACTTGGTTTGTGTATTCTAAAACATAAAGACCATTATTGAAAAGTTTTTTACTATTAAAATTATATCTTATTAAAAGAAGTCATTTTTAAATCAAATTTTGAATAAAACATTCTTTGTTAGGTTTGTATGCATAAAAAATGCTTTTGGTAACATATGAAACATAATAAAGTATATTCAAAACCATGATAAATCCAATTTAAAATGTGATGTGATAATCTACAATGGATAACATAATGATTTTATCTATGTTGTTGGATCTTAGATTCACCTCACCTCATGAAACCTTTCTTAATATACTTGGATCCTATTATTGGATCCAAATATAAGATCCACATGCTATATATAATGTAACGACTTGAGATATCACTATATATTCTCATTAAATAAATTATATATTAAATAGAATATTTCACACACTATAACAACATAAAAATGAAGAAAACCTGATATATTTTTTCAATATTAAATATTTTTTTAAATCATAATCATTAAACTAACTTGTATAAATTTATGTTACTATATTACAAGGTCAATAAATAATGTAGGAAGAAATGGAATATGAAATTGTATGTATTCCTTATAAAGCACATTTTTTTCTAAGATTTAATGGGTGGTAGAATATCAAGGTTTTTCCCTATATGAAAACCAAGTCTAAATTGAACATTTACGGTTTGATAAAACCATATATAAAAAAATTTCATGCTCATGGAGATTTCCACAAGATCCATGTTAGCAGAACAACCAATCAAAACTGAAAACATAGCTTATTTAAGGCTTAGGTCTTATATAGATATCATATGGGGAAATGTCACTTGAAATTATGATTATATCAACATGTAATCATATATTTTTATGTGTATATATATCAAGAAAATACATTTTGAAATGTCACTTTTTCCCAATTCACTTTATGCTTAAAAATTTATTTTCAATAAATTAGAATTTTATTTCAAGGAAACAAGTTTATTATATTTTAATAATAATAAGATATATTTTTCATATTAATAATCATATAATAAAAGATTATTTAGTAATTTATAGGAAAATATTAGTCAATATACCAAAAGTTGTTTTCCATAAAAAACTGTTTTTCACTATATTATTTTAAAATAAGAATAAAATCTATAAATTTTAGGTTGTGATTTTAAAAAATTTAACTTAATTTTTGTATTTATCATGAAAACATTTACTTAGTGTTATATTTTTATATTTTTTTACAAAATTGATTTTTTACTAAATAGTACAATGTTCTTTTTTTACAAATATTATCTTTTATTGAATTATTAGTTTATAAGAAATATTTATAAATTTTTGAAACAACTTTTTATAAAACATTTAGTTTTATGGGTAATATTATAAATTTAAAAATATTTATTCTATTTTAAGAACCAATATTTAATGTTTTAAAGCTTATGTAATGTTTTTTTCAAGAAATATTTTTTAATACATTATATAATTATTATTTTAAAATTAATTTTTGTCACTTTTATAAGTTTAATAAAATTAATTGGATTTACTTTTCTGATAAATATTTCTAAATTATATAACAAGAACTAATTTATTTTTTAATCAAAAAGTATACTTTAGTTAGGTAAAAACTAGTTACTGGGGGTAAAAGCTAAAATGGTAAAATTACAAATCTACAAGTTAATAACTTCAAACATGTTTCAAACCTGTGTGTAAATGTGTGTTTGAGTACTTTATTGGACTTATCTTTTATAACATCCATTATTTCCCTATTTTTTATCTAAATTTCATGATACTGACTTCCAATTATAACAAAATTATTGGTATATAACAAAATTTCATCCCTTTTCACTTATAAAACGATATCTCATCTCCTCACTTTCTCTAACTACAAATCCCCTAAAATTCATAAAATATCAACAAAAACCTCTAATAATTACTCTTATACATCTTAAATAGTTTTTTTCTTCTCAAAATCCCATATCACTAAGTTTTATCCCCTTTACAAAGGATAAAATCCCAGTAGTGAGGTATAAATTCGTAATTGTTCCTATCACATCTCCATTTTTTATGTGCAATAATTCTTCATAAAATTAAAATACACCATATTAAAATGATAATATAATTATAAATAGTATTAATATATTTTATTATAATTCTTTTATAATAATTAACATCCATTTACCTTTTCCATTAATAAAAACAAAAATGGGAAACACTCTTATAAGCATACTACCACCACCACAAAGTAACGCGTTCATTTTCATTCAACACCAAAAAAGGATAGTTAGAAAAATATATTTAATGTATATTTATGATTTTTATAACATAGTAAACATTCTTAAATTATAAATTGTATTTATCCCCTCTCTCATTCTATGATAATGTAATTATCATCCATGTGTATGTGCATACTACTGCCTCCATGATCAATAAATTCCATTTTTTGTTATCAAATTCTAAGGATTGTTAAAATGATGGTTTTAAAGGATAAATAATATAATTATTATATTAATAAGGTTCTGGAAACATAAATTGAATAACCTGTTATTGATATTAATGATAAACAATAGTTATAAAATTAACCATCTTAAATAAGCAAACTAAGAAGGAACTCCAATATATTCATACTAAGTAATTATTATGTATCCATCACTTGATATCTTGACTCTTTATAATTATGATATATCACTATATTATAAACTATATTATATCATTGTTATACTAGATTAATGATATTTCAAATAAATCACCTCATAATCATCCATTAATCAAGGTATATTTGTGTTTTGGTCGATTTGACAGACTACATGAACATTACTAAAAAATTATATCATGGATGAATATGAAACCATAATAATGGTATAATATGATATAGATTAAAAAAATATTTGGTTATGAAAAGTATACATCAAGATTTAACTCGATAATTAAGAAAACACCCTTTTCAGTTATGAAAATCACTAAAGTATGCTTATTGTCGATTTATTCTTCATGGATAAAGAAGGATAAACTAATAGAAGGAAATTTAAACATCATAAAAAATTTAAAGTCATATATTATAGTAAATTTAATGATATTTTAATGATAATTGTTTTATGAAGAACAAGTACCAACATTACTCTTATGAAACTAGTACAAATGGTCAAAATTATACATGTTGGATGTGGTAAAATAGGTAAAAACTAACAAACATGGATGTTTATAATTATTATAAGTGAATATTATAAATTTTTTTATGAATGAATATAGCTATAAAATTTGTTTCTATGATTTTAATTTTTTTTAATACCGGAGAGTACAATCATGGAAGACAATATCAAAGGAACGGGTTTGTTGTCTCAAATTATCAATTCATGAGACATATTAATTATTTTACACAATTATTTACTTGGAATGGTGTATCAAATACCCCTTTAATATTTTTTATAATTATCTTCTCAATTTTCATGGCATTTAATTTTTAATTTTAAATCAAATATTTTAATGGATTTTGAATCAAAATTTTCTAACAATTTAAGGGTTATTTGTCTTGATTTTCCATTCTATGAGAGTTGTTTGATGTTGTGCAACATTGTTTTATTTTATATATTGTATTAAAAACCTATTTATTTATGTAGGGATAATAATTTTACATTTCATGAGATTTTAAGGACTATTTTTTTAACTCTATCATATTCAATTCATTCAAACGTTCCTTGAGCCGCAAGGGACTTTGGTAACATGGATCTCTTTCTTTATGTTATATAGTATCTTTTGATCTATGGCCATCAATGTTTTCTATATTGAATGATATAATTGTAAAAATTATTTCTAATTTTATCTATCTATATAAAATGAGTTCTTAATTCAAAACCCCTTCAATGAATGAATTTCGATTCTATAAAATTATATTATTTTATGAATAAATCTCGTCCTCTTAAGTGTTTATTTCAATTAAATGGATCTTTCTCTGAAGTTTATATCATTACATACCACTAATTTTATACTATATTTTTTAAAATATAATTACACCTCAATTTTAGTGATATTCATACTTTTCTTTTAAAATATAATTACACCTCAATTCTGGTTTATGAGGTTCTTTATCTGATACCTTTTGAAATTCAATTTAAAACATAATCTTATTATTGGTCTTTAATGAAGTTTTGGTTAGATTTTTCTTGTGGCACACATGTTCATGGTTAATATTTTTACTGAACATTGGGCTATATATATCCCCCCAATTCATTGTGTAATGATTTAAATATTATGAGATAATGGTGAAATGAGTATTTATTATCGATCAAAAATTGGAAATTGGTTGTGGTTTATGATTCTCTATAAGAAATAGGTTGTGATACCTGATTAGTTATGTGAAATAGATTGTGATACCTGATAAACTGTGGGAAACAAGTTTTGATTTTTTGTCTACAATGTTTGGATTTTATGATTATATTAATATCACACTACTTTTATGTGTGACTATGATATGCAACGTGAAATTTGATTTAATTCTCATGATTTCCTATTCATTACACCATGTAATATGTTTGATCGTATGAGATTATTTTTTATCATATATTTTCATATGAACCAATTTTATGATTCCATTATATTTTAATTTGATATTTCCCTCAAAATTATTTTTTATCATATTATTGTGATCTCAACCTAGGTAATATGTTGATATATTTATTTTTTCATTACTAGATATTTGAGATCCCTCATTTCTTATGTTTCTAATTAAAATGTCATGAAGATGATTTTAACTTGGGAGATGTTTTTAAAAATGTCTATTAAGATGAAATTATGGGAAAATATTCACAATAATTAGAAAATAAATAGCTAATATAACTAGTCACCAAAATACAAAACATATCGATTCTTGGGATATTGATTTTATTATGTAATGTAATGTTCTGATTATTCAAATTATGTAGAATAATTTAATTTTTATCTTCGTCAACTTATCTAACACCCAATTTTTAGAAATAGATAGATTGGAATTGAAAATGAATAAACCTACTGTTTTCAGTTGATTCTTTGTCATGGTGTAGTTTTTATTCCAGTGGACTTTCTTGCCACATTCAATACAAAAGGTTTAATGTTCCCCTTCTTTCCTCACAATCTATAATATCTTTGAAGAATGTTGTGAAGAGTACATAGACATGGAGTTAGTATTGGGGCCTTTTTCTTTCTCTTTCATATTTTTTAACCAAAATAATATAAGTATTTTCATGATTCATGTCCACATAAAACATGAAATGAGAAGTGAGGTGATATATGAGAGACTTCTCAATATTTCTTCTTTTAATTCCAAAAAAAAATCTTCATAAACATTGAGGTGATGAAGAAATTGAAATATCAGTGAAAATTTATTTAGAAGTACTAAACCGTATAACCAAAAGACACTCAATGTAGTCAATAATATTCACTGTGTGAGTACCAAATTCGGCCCCTTATATATGTTTACTCATGAATATCACCTTAGAGAACTCACACTATTCATCTATAGCTCTCTCCGGATAATTATTATGGAGATAGATGAGCATGCTATAGGGATTCATATTCTCATATGAAATCATCAGTTCACTAAACATTGATGATATAATAAAACATGGAAATATAGAACATCATTACAGAAATTTTTATGGATAGTGAAAAATTAATCACTCACCTCTTTATAAGATGGATTATAAACTATTTATTCTTGCACATAAATCTTTCATTCATGGCGTAATACAATGTATAAGAACCACTACCATTCATGTAAGTTAAATCTAGTAAATTTATTTTCATTATGAATAATTTTTCATAGGGATAATTTGGTTTGTAAAATATCTCCTTATATTGAAGGCCTTATCATGTTTATTTATTAAACAATGCCCATTTTAAATAAGTTGAGAACGATCCATTTACATTGACTATAGGACCAAATTAAAGTTCTAAGAGGCATAGAGGCCTCTTTACACATTTCAATTAGTCTAATATAATGAAAAAACCCCTACAAATAAGCTATTGAATGTATTCACTTATCTCACCACCTAATGTTGTGTTCATCTTTTCCTTATGTCGTATAAAGTTTTGCGGGTACTAAAACTCATGGTGTGTCTAATTTCTACTTCCATATTCACATTTGGTTAGCTCCAACTAGTAACTTCTATTGCATTGATCCATCTTCTAAAGGCTACTCTAGTATAGATAAATCATCTTATTTGGATGGATCATATGTCCAATATATGGCCCAAAATCCAAATTTAGAGGAATAGTATTGCTGATTTAGTAACTTATTATAGTACCAGTATTGGTAACATGCTATATTAACCCTACAATACCTTAATAAATTATATCTTTCCCTTTTTTGAACTTTGTTAATAAACATTCCATTTTAATTTTCTATTATAAAATCGTATTATTATTACATTACTTGATTTCCAAGATATATGAGATGAAATAATTTAGTCATCTTATTAGTCTCCCATTATTTTATAATGTTTCAATGTCCCTCACTATTGAAATCCAAATTCTATGTCCCATGGACATTATAGTGTATTGGATCCAAATTTCCATTATTATACCACAAGAAATGTCCTAGTCAATTACTCAATAGTAGTTAGGTAAGTGTTCTTTCCAACTATGGGCTTATCACTCATATAACCTTTGAGTGGACTCCTTAATCATAAAATCCTATTTCATATTTCCTCAACACATATTTTAAAGGTACAACAATTATAGTGATTTATTATTCTATTGAATTTAACATAGTTACTCAACACAAATCATTTATATGAACTCCCTAGTAAATGTAAGTTTCTTGATGAAGGATATAAACACACATAGTCATATAAATGAATTCATAATCAATTAATGAAAGGAATTCATCACTTAATATTTCCCTGATGTATTTTTTTTGGTTTATTATGCATAAATTAGTTTATTTTATCCATTTCCATAACATATTAATATCATGTCGATTTTAATTAATTTATTAACCATGTATTGACAAAAATTTTATGCATAATACTTTTATTTTATTCGATATGACAATACTTGTTATTTTATTCATTTATTTATCTGATCATGATATAATGTCTGTAAAATAAATAAACATGAAAATATATAATATAAAATATGAAATAATCCTGATCTTTATATACTGGTTTGTTTATTGAGAAGACAATAAACCCTAGGGGAAAAACCATTAGATTTGGCCTTTACTCAAGTTATATCATTCTACCTTTGTCTTATGTATAACCTAGGATTATTTTATCTCAAATTCATCTTGAACCACCTACAATCACCTAGGAACTCCATCCTTGAATATTACTTACTCATATACAAGTGAGGGGAACCAATAGAATGGTTACGAGGTTTACATAAAATAAACTACAATCACACAGAACCTTATATAATAATAGGAGGGGATGTCATGGCAGACATAATATTAATTTAATAATAAATTTTTTTAAAACACATGAAATAATTATACTAAAATAATGAAACAAATATTCATTTAATAAACTATAATTCATTTCAATCATTCTTTATTATGATAAAATGTGCTCCATTTAAATAAATTTATTTATTAATTCCTTAATTCATTTATCTTAATATCTATCTGATCATCCCTTGATATTCCCACAAACTATAATTTTGAACATATTATATTAATTAATTTTATTCAAAATTAATTAGGTATATGATGTTTACATATAGTAAATACAAAATATAACAGTGTGAAATACTAGTAATGGTCATCATTGTGTGTCGTGAACTCATATAGCATGTGTTGTACATAGTATATCATGCAATTAAATGATTTATACTATTGATAAATGACATGGAGTCACATGGAAATTTAATTATGTGTAATTTTATTGATGTATGTGGAGTACATGATGTGTAACGGTCATACACGGCTTGTGGTTTGGAATTTAATATTAAAATTAATTAAATTATTTAATATTATTAATAACCTATAAAATAGTATGTACATTAAATTAATTGAACACATACACATGCTGATTATCTTTATTGATGCAATCAATTTTTGTTCAATTTCAAATTAATTACATAGTTTATATTTGGTCATGTCATGTATTATTTGTTATAGGTATGTGTTACATAGAATGTAATAATTCCAAAAGTATAGGGAATAACCCTTATTATTAAAAAAAGGAAAATAAAAGACTACATGATGGATGAAGGGGTCATACAAGAACACATGCCCTCTTACCTAAGGAGAATCATAGAGAAGAAGAACTCAGAAATCAAAGTCACATTGATAGGAAGTATCATAGTCTGCATCTCAGATAGACTCATAGTATGTACTGATGAATACACACTGTGTGATAGATTTTTCTCACATTCGCAACACATGACTTCGGTCTCTGCATTTATGTCGATCATGGAAATTAATGAGATACATGGCATGAATTCCAAATACATGTTTTTTGACCTTGAAATTTCACAATTATAATTCACATGTATCATGTAATAAATGCATGAACAATCTTATACCATATGCATTCCACCATGAGAACATGTGGACTACATGATGTGTATTCTAGAAAAACATCATTTAATCTAGAAATTATTGTTCCACCCTAGAATATTCAACACACACATTTTAATAATGTTACATTTCGTCTATTGCATAATTCATTGGAATAAATTCATGACTCATCCTAGTGTAATGAACTAGAATACATGGCATGTACCTTTGAGATACAAGATGTGAAACCTCATGTTATTTATCTAAAATACATGACACCTCAAGATGGGTTATTTGGAATTTCTTCATGTATTATTAATCATTTATTGGTTATATAAATGGGAATGAAAAATAATAAAAAAGTATAACAAGATGATGATGATGATATCTAGACATCTATATTTAACGAAAAAAAATCTCAAAATGAAAAAATAAAAAAAACATATACAGGTCAAAGTTTAATAAATATTTATAAATCCAAATGTGACTATTATGATGCCACATATAGGTTCTAAACATAGTAAATAGCCTATTAGATCATTTACAACTCAGGTTTTATTAGTTTCAATGAGTTATCAATGATTTAAATGATAATAAACATCCAGACCAGTGAATTAAATCTAATAAAATTTTATAGATATTACCATATTCCATAGATGAGATCCTTTTCAAAATAAATTTATAATAAATTTATTTTTAAGAATTTTCTCAGTCATGGGAATTCTTTCTATAAATAATTTGTTGGTTATATGGACCTTTTTCGGTTGTATAGTTATTATGTTGGGAGGATCAAAAGAATAGTCCTTGTTGCAGTGATATATACATACTAATATTATCTCGAAGCATTTTGTATTTTATTCTTAGTGCTAGAATGATGGTATTGATGGTATTGTTTCTCTCCCTTTGATCACTAAATAATATTTTGAGGTAAAAGAACTGATTCTTGCTCTCTTTTTTGAGCGGAGAAGGATGGTGCATCCTCTTGGTTATTGAGATATTTTTATAGAATTTTCTCTCTAGTCTTGAGACAATAACTAGATGGGATGTGTTGTGTACAATAGTTCCTAACCCTAGGAAATGATAAAACATGGTATTTATAGACCTTGTTAGATAATAAATAATTTCTCATGGGTCCTTTATTATTCAATTAAATATAGGTAAACTCATTTATAGATAATAATATAATTATTATTATTTATTTAACATAACCTAAACTCATGCATAAAATAAATATCATTTGTTTAAATAAATAAATTAATATTTATTTAACTGATATTTATTATATTATTCTCATCGAGTCTAATAACTCGGTCCACACATCATCCTCCACATTTACCCAACCACAAATAATAAATATTATTCAGTCAATAAATAAATAAATATTTATAATATTTTTGGTTTTTTAAATTAATATTTATTTCAATATTCAGATCACACATAAATATAGTGACTAAATATTTATGATCAATAAGCCTAAAAAATATTATTTCACAATCTTAAGAAAAATATTTATTCAAATAATTAAATTCATATTGAATTTAATTCAAATTAAATAAATCACCAAGTGTGTGACCCTCTATGCCTTTTCCTCGCTAGAATTGGGTGGGTTCTTTTAATGATTAATATCAATGAATAAAAACACATAATGTCACCCAGGTGGAAGAAGTTAATGCCACAATTTTAGTAACCACATAAAAATGATCGCAATGTAATATAATCAATTTGTATCAATGTCTCATCAGGAAGGTTGTATACTAGATTCATCAACCTGTATGTTTGATACCGCTTTTTTGACTTTTTGATATGAACCCATAAACACCCCATTGACATGGACTTTTGTTTTATGGCTTCATTCCAATCAATGGTTCATGATATCAACTTCTATAAAGAAATAATAGAAAATTCATTCACTAACTTATTAATTAATGACATATTACTCATGAGACACCCAACATATCTTTTTTCCACAAGAACATATGATATCATGGTTTGTGTCAATAAATCAAACTACATGATTTTTGATATTTATTAATAATAATATTAATTTCTAAGTACCATTGTACATACTCACAAATAATAATATCTAATGAAAAGAATACATGGGAAATTTTTACATCTAGGTTTATCCTCATAATCTTCCATATTGAATACTAATAAGTGATACCTCCATTAGATGAAGTCTCACCCTCTTATGAGTATCCATCAACTGATATTCTACATAATCTATGTCTCCTATGATGATTTCATATAACCATACGACTAATGATTAATAATTTATTCATAACACATGAAGGATCTCATTATAATGGGGAACAAATATAATTTGATCTATACTCTTGAATATTATCACATTATTGTTATGCATAAGAAAATATAAATATGTGATATGATATTTATTAATATTCAAATCCATACGAAATATAAATTAAAAAATTATATGGTTATAGGTAACCAACTCTAATTATAGAATGTTTTACTACCAGAGAAAAAAAATCGAAAAATCAATTCCCTCTTTATACTGAAATACATAGACCACCAGTCTTGCCTTATACCTTCATTTTCTATTATCATAATCTTTTAACCCAAAAAATCTAGTTGATCTTAAGTGTTTTCTTTCTAAGTGGTAATTATTTTTTCTCCCAAGTGTTATTACCATGAATTGACTCTAACTCCTCTTTAATAAAAAACTCCAACTTACTAGAATTATCAATACTAGACACTTCCTCTAGTCTCTGTATATTGTTCACATACATTAAAACTAAGAAACACAACTATGATACATACCTCTATACCAACCATATGACTCTTGTAGAATCCCGTAGTTTATTAAGTTGTTTATCAATATCCAAAAACCTCTATAATTTCATCCTATGAAGATCTGTACCAAGGATAAGATGCTCTCATTATTTTTTTTACATCTTCTACTAGTCTTATTCTCAGACCATATATTTTTTATTCTAAATTTACTCTATAATTTAAGAACATATGGTGTCCACAATTCAATCTTAACTCTTTAAAATTTGAAAACATTTGGTGCCTCTATTCAAATAAACTTGAATTGATGTTTTATTTTTGCAATAAATTTTTTTTCCTCCAAGTTCACGTCGTTCTAAATAACTTTCACAATAAATACCACATTTATACTCCTAATTAATAATATTTTATCATTATCCTAATGTTAAAATATATTTTCTTCATCATGAAATCTCGCAATGAATCATGCATGAGATTTTTATTCAAGATTATATCTATTTTTTGAATCCACAAGAATTTAAGGTGATAAAAATTAAGTTTCTTCCGTATCCACATAGAATATTGATATTATGATTTCATTGGTGTTAAGGGGATCTAATTGATTAGGTACACAGTAGTATTCACTAATTATTCCAAAATGACCTTGGGCATTCCTGAATGAAATTTTATGTATCATTCCCTTTACATCAATTTCTTATTAATCATTTATTTAAACCATTTTTATTAATATTTCTAGGTAATATTTCTCATACTTAAAGCCTCTGTGTATAGAATTTTAATGAAATCGACTTCTGGTATACTCGCTTTCATTGTATAATCTCAAGTATTTCATCTAGAAACACATATCCATTTCAAACATATATTTCCATTGCACTAACTCTATAAAGGATTATGAATTATATTTCAAGACCTATACTCATAATTTCAATTTGGATTCATCAATGAATGATACAATGAATTGTGTACCACTATGAGATTTCACTAGGGAAATTCCCCATACATCTATATATACCATCTCTATCTTTTGGAATTTATGTGTTCTTCTCCTCAAATAAAATCACACCATCCATTATTTTTCTAGTATGAAAATATTAAAACATATGAATCATCTATCTTTATCACTCTAATTTCCATTAAAACATTAATAATATTCTCATTTAGATCCCCAAGATAGCATAAACACATATTTGAACTTATGGAAGTTGAAATTTCAAAAAGTGAAGCTCCCACTACCCATCCGATCAGATATAAGGTGAAATATTTTACACATATAGAGATGAACAAGGAACCTAGAGTTATTTTCAATACTCCATCAAAAATGGTAGTTTCATACATAAATTTATCTAACTTTTTATCTAAAATTAGCATCTTCTAAAGGCCTTGAATATGATTAAATACCTTTAAACCAATGAAACATCAATTCCTATAGGGATTTAAGATATATCCCTTAACCAAAATGTTAATAGATTCATTATAATGAATATTTAATCTTATAAATATTCTAGACACGTTTTTTTATGTTTCCATTTTCACTAGTGGAGTTGAAAGATTCATTGGAGTCTATAATCCATGATTATACTAAATATTTGTTGCTCAGAAGTAGATATTCACTACTCTATCATATTGATCTAGTATAACATAAACCAATAAAAATATTTCTTTCATAATTTCCATTGTTTTCATGTAAACCATTTTGGAGGTACCCCATTTTTTCATAATTCAAACATGTTTTCACGGGTTTGGTATATTTATATCTAATCTTCCTTCTTAAATTATCTTCTAATCATCATCATCTTCTTTGATGTGGTTAGAACTCTCTTCCTTATTTACTATTTGAATTTATATAATACTCTTAAATCTCCCTCCTACAGATCTCTTCATTAAGAATGATGATTTGACCATATTCAATTTTGATGTTTCCCTTTCTGTAGGAGAAACTATTGTCATAATTCCATACCTAGTTTCATGAAATGATTGAAAAAAATAATATAGCCTATCTATCATTTGTAAATTTTACCTTCAAAAACTCTAGTTTTATTTAAATCGTATTTAAATCATTTGTATGATCTGTTGGATTTCTTCTATATTACAGCCACATGTTGAACATATATCACATCAATGACACTTGGTTGAGTATTATATGATTCTCATATATGTATTCTAATTCTTTCATCAACTCCATTGTAATATTTTTCATCCAGATTTTCATTCCCATGTTTGGCTCTAATTTAATCCTTACCTAACCCAATGTCTTCCTATCCATCCATTCAAATTCAACTTTATCAACCATCTCTAGTTTAATATATTTCAGGTGAACTTTCAAATATTTAAAAATGATATGACACACCATATTCATTCTATAGAAATTGAAATACACTCCATTTAATCCATCGATCCATACCTTTCTATCTTATGATTCCATCACCTTCGAAAATAATTAATCCCATTGAATAATAAAACATATGAGCAAGAATGAATGTTTCCTAATATTTAATTGAGTCAACTACAAAGCCTCTGAGAACCTCCATGTAATGACCCATAAATTTTTTTCTTATAAACATATTCTTGTTTCATTATTAAAAATGTATTATATTATAAGACATGTACTAGTAGGAAAAAACAACTTATTTCATAATATTAGAAAATTACAATAATGCCCTAAAAAATACTTGATATTTAAATAGAAAGTATATTATATTAGAACAATGCATATTATCTATAAATATAGATTAGTGCAACTAGGAGAATTAAATGAATATACACTTCATAGAAAAGTACATTTAGACAAAACAAACTCCATAGGTTTTAATTCCCCTAAGAATATCGTCCATTCCAGAATGATTATAAGAAGGAAGAGCAGTGTTAGGAAAATTATAGACATTAACAACAAGTATGTAAGAACCTATGTAAGTAAATAAGTGAATGATAAAGAGAGAATAATTGTTTATTTATATAAAAATGTTTCCTTTAGGAATTAGGAATGTTTTCCTGTATTGATAATGGTAATTATAACCCTTAATCAATAATATGGTTGTTCATTATTATTATCTCCACAATTAAGTAACTATTGAGATTAAATTTTGATTATATGTTTGGAAACTATAAAGATATAAAATTTCAATTAAAATTATTTTTTATCATAATTTTTTTGCAATAAAATTATCTTAAAAAACTATTTTAGTTAATAATATATATTAATGAAGTCTTAAGTAATTTTTATAATAGTTAGAGAGTTTACTATGTCATAAAAATAGTTAATTTTCAATAAATATGGATTTGTATTTAAAATTTATGTTATTATATTTAGAGTATTATTTTGATAAAACAAATTATTTTTTGAATTAGTACATCCAAATTTTCATAGGTTGACGTTATGGAAATTTCATAAAATGGTTTATTTTTTGGGTAAAATGTGAAAATACCATTTTATTATGAACTACCATAACTCGTATGATTTAATAATGATATGGAAATTATTTAAATGTATTAATTATTCTTATTGAATAAAATTTATTGAATAATAAAATTATATATAATTCATTATATTTAAAAACATGTGGTTAACAATTTGAAAACCATGACTGTATCTTTTCTAAAAAACTATTTTTTGAGTTTTACATGTTTCATATTTGAATTAAATTTTATTAATTTTATAAATTGAACTAGGTAAAATGTATTAGATATGTAGAATTATAAGGTTTAAATTATGCAGTATTTTCATTTTCATTTTTAGATCACAAAATTGTAATGTGGTAAAAATATTTTTTGTAGTATAGGTAAACTAATATAAAAGGGAAAATCAAAATTTAAATATATATTAAAAATAAAAATGTCAAATTTTAATGGTTTTTTTGGTTTCTAAAAATGTTAAAAATTATTTTCAACATTTATTGTCTATAAAATTCTTTGAAATAAATGTCACCCAAAAGTGGATAGCCTTATATAAAAAATAATCATTATTTAATCACATAAAAAACACCCCTCTTCAAGTATAAACACCCATATTCCCTCCTCAATTTTCACAACATATCCTTTATCATGAAATATCTATTTAGAATCTCTCGAATGTGGTTCCAAGGTTTTATGCAGACCCTCTCTAGCTTTAATAATCATCCTCCCATTATAAGGGTCAACAATCCTCCTCTTTTCTTTTCAGGATCCTTACAATTGTTATACTATATTTTTATATATCATTTTCATATAATAATATGATTTTTATTACATTTTATTATCTTAAAATTGATTTTTTTGTAAATTGGACTTCATTTATTCTCTCTTATTTAAGCTATTGTCTAGTAGTTATAATAGTTGGTCTATACCATAGCCATAAAACCATCCTAAAATTGTGGAAATGTAAAAAAAAAGTGTGTTTTTCGAAGAAATGATGTCTGTATCTAGATACTAAAAGTGTATGGGGATTTAGAATAGTTTTACCTAGTCGTAATATATTATAAAAGGGAGCATTTTTCCTTGAATCAATCTATGTTTAGTGCATGACAATGAGCCTTACTACACACCTAGTTTAACAGTCCATGGGGATATGCTTTGGACAATTTACATGATATTTACAAAAGAATTATGAAGGATTTATTTATCATTTAATTTATCTCATTCCTTTGAAATATATATATATCTAGATACCTATATAGATTTGTACTTGTGAACACCCAATGACTACAATCTCATATCCTTCACATGTTAAGCATGTTTATTTATACATTGTGAAATCCTTTGTTATTCCTTAAAGGATTTCACCTATATTTCATTAATGGTTCTTAATTGGGGAAAATAATTTTATACCACATAATTCATTATTTTATGTGGTTAAATAATATAAGATATTTTTCATTGAAAAATTGTTCTAAGTACTTATGTTTTTCATTCCTTGAATATTATTCTATGAAATTATTCAATTTATGGTGGATTTAATTGGATATATATGTGACCAGTGGGACCTGAGATTATATTGACCCTTAGTGCACTACTAGGTCTCCCATGAAAACTAAGATAATTTATTGGGAGTATACTTAACTTTTATGTAATATGTATTGGAACAAGGCCTTGACGGTATGTTAAAGATGTATACCATTATAAAATCCCTTCACTTCATGTTCAGTTAATATTAACCTAGCACTTAATCAATGTTATATTGTACATGGGTTTATTTATTCTCTCAGTTTCATTTGATATGGCCTAACTCTATTTATTTATCCATGCCTCTATTCCTTACATATTCAGTTAAGGATAATTTGGCACCCAATGAATGAAATATTGGAAATGGATTTATTTATACACTTATTTTCATTTGACATGGAATATCTCATTTTGTTTTCTCATGAAATTATGTATTATTTATAATTTTTTCTACTATATTAAATCCGCTTACTAATTGTTTGATGTTTACATGGATATTTTTCCCCTTTTCCCTAGGTAACCAAGAGGAGTGCTACATGTGATAAAAGTTCCATAAGGAGAATAATAATGATTTAATTTTTTTAGATTTTGTATTGTTGCATTAAATGTAATTTAAGACTCATTTATGTATCTTCTTTTCTAATGATACTAATCTTATGTATCCTCTATGTATTTATCTATATAACAATGTAATAAAATAATCACTGGCTCTAGGGTGATGGATATGGGGCTATTCTAGTCGATATCAGAGAATTGTTTAGTATAAACCTTAGGAAAAAGATTTAGAAGAATTCACTTAGAACCTAATAGGAAAACTATAATTGATAACATAGATTAAAATATAGAAATTATTAATTTTAGAAATATTCAATATGAAATTTTGTAGATAAAGGTGATATTAATTTTAAGATCATGGACTTAAATAATTTATATGATATTTTGTGACAATTTTGGGATAGTTATTTAAGGTATTTGTTTAAGAGTATGATAATCCCCAAATAAAGAAACTGATATTGATTCAATAGTGATATTGGATAAATTTAGAATATACTAGTATAAAATTTTGGAATATTAGACATTCATAAGATAAATCATTCAAATGTTATATACTTTTATTCTCTTTTGATATTTTTGTTCACCCATTTTTAACTATTTAATTTATATTTGAAGACTAGAAATAATAGGTAGATAATTACATTATAGTTAAGTGGTATGTTGTTCATTTAATTTCTTAATTATATTGTTTTATGATATTAGAGTTCATTTACCAAGATGTAAGAAAGGAAATATTTCACAACTATCATATCCCTCTCGAATGATATAATTGTAATCATAATTGAAAAATATAAGTTAAGTGATTATGCCCCATTTTCTCAAAATCATATCACCTTCAAGTTAATTTACAACCTATCAAACTCTTACCTTATTCTTAGATATTATTATGGGTCTTCCAAATCCTATAGACATATTTTAAAGACACATGTTTCATAGATTAGTCAATTTCGGGACCACCGTAAGGGGTTTTATCAATACATTACAATGTCATAAATAAAAATAGGTCTTAAAATAAATTATAAATTCATAGATCAAGGGGATCTATAATAAATATATATACATATCTTATTTTTTAAATTATAGTATATTTTACATATTTATGCAACCAATCATGTTTCCAGGATTTTGCGTAGATCATTTATGAATGTTTTTTGGATGACAAGTTTGGAATGACATTTAAAAACCAAATGTTGAAGATCGACAAATAAATGAAACTATTTTTCAATGATAACGCTAATTTAATCAAGTATTTAAAAAATGTTCTTGGTTAATTTAATTAAGAGGATTCAATAAACTTATAATGTATTGTGTCAACTCATGGATGTGACTTAATTCACCATTAAGCCTCCCAATAAGATAGTGGAATTAGATTACATGGTCATATTCATTTAAAAAAAGTATGCTTATATGAATTCCTATGAATCGTAAACCTATAAGTAATCATATTTGGAATAAATTGATTAGAATTTTAATATATTCCTTTTCTGCGGGAAAATATATTTAAATTGGTCATTCTTAAGATAGTAAGGTTTGAATCTATTTAGATGTTTTATTTGGAGTCATGAAATCCATTTAGATATCCCAAGGTATTGTTATTAGAGATTAATAATTTAAATTTTAAGGATGAAATTTGTATAAGGGGGATATGCTTCGGTTATCATAATATTGTTATGAACCAAAATTGATAGGAGGTAGATAGGGTTTAACTTTTTAATGTGTATGATCCTAGATACCCCGATGTTAGAAAAAAATATTTCAAATTAAAATATCCATTTTGAATTCATTATCTTAATGATTCTTAAAATCATCCATCATATCATTTAAGTTTTTTACTTTTAGTCAATGGATGGAAATAGGATGTAATTAAACATGTTATAATTTAGTTACAAGTGATTAATTTCATGTTCTGTCTTTTTCACTCAAATAGATCAAATATCATTTTTCCTATGGAAGGAAGGAAATACCATAATACATTATTATCATTTTCAAATTATTTAATAATTAATATTATTTAAAAAATGAAATTATTATTATATTTAATGTTTTCAAATATTTAACTCACCTGTAAAAAATATATTTCATTTATCTAACACATTATCATTTCTACAAAAATTATATGGATCATGGTGTCTTTGATATGTGATTTCAAAATCTCAATTCTATCATCTCTTTATAAAATGAATAATGCACCCAATGACTTAATAATTTCCATATTTGAGTTATGGAATTTATACTACAGGATTAGGGATAAATGAGCAATGTTAATTAAGGCTCTGATTATTTGAATAAAAGGTAAGAATTATAAGTTATCAATCAATATAATAAAATTTCAAGGGTTTAATTTTTTAAGGGAGGAAGAATGTAAAAAACTATGAAATTATTTATTTTAAATATATTGTTTTTTATTATTAATAATTTTGTAAAATATAAGACACATACTAGAAGATAAAAAAACTTATTTCATTTTTTTTATTGTTACAATAATACCTGATAAAAATCTGGGTATTACAACAGAAATAAATTTACATAATAATAGTACACATTATAAAAAAATATAGACTAGTGAAATTAGAAAAAATAATGATATATACACATTGATGAAATGTACATTCACTAAAATGAATGTTTGTCACCAATGATGTTGGTAAATTGACACATCAAAGGCGACAATTTCATTTTTAGAATAAAAGAGGGAGTGGGAGGAGCTTAATAATGAATCATCCATTAACATCATATAATTATAGTTTATCAAAGAGACTGGAGTTATCATACCATTTCGATGATGGGAGGTGAAGGGAGAATAAAAAAATAAATGAAATTGAAAGAAAATTAAAATAAAGATAGAGAGGATTTACCACTTGAATTTATCCTCCTTGAGAACCACTTTAGGGAAATGTTATTGGTCTTTTGAAGGTAAAAAATCTCTTGGACGTGTGTGAGGGACTAGGGAATATTATTGGAATTAATTTAGTCATGTATAAAATATTTAGATGTGTGAGGAGAAGAGAGTGTGAGGGGTGGTATTTATAGTGGAGGAGAGGTGTGGTTTCTCAATATTGTATTCATTAGTTTATTATTATGGCACTAGAATATTAATAGTTTTATAATTATCTCCGAATATGATAAAATAATTATGTATAGTTCTAGATTGATGTTCTTATAATATCCTTACATTAATAATGAATCAAAAAATCATATATTTAGCATTTATAAAAAATTTGTGTATCTTACTATTCATAAAAAATTCAAGTATTTCAGAAAACTCCCAAAAATTCACCCTAACCATTTTTTGAAATGTAGAATTAAAAAATAAACTCCATTTTATGAAAATAATTTTCCATATATGATTAATTTAATTTTTAATTAAAATCATCATTTACATGGAAAATACATATTTTAAAATTATAACTGATTTTATAACACATTTAAAATTTACCTAAGGTATCATAAAATTATATTAAAATTATAAGAAAAAAATATTTATTTACGAATACAATTTATGAAAATTAATTTTTTAATAAATAATTTATTAATAAAATTTTAATTAAATATTTATAACTTATAAAAATACCAATAATTAATTGATGTTTTTTAAAAAATAATATTTACTTAATTATACTATGATATAATTAAATCATATTTTGACATATAAGATCACTAAATTTTATTTATACTTTCCTTGGTGAGCCTACTGTTCATTTGGCCAGTTTACAATTAAAAAGGGTCATATTATTATTCATAAGGTCAAGTTACTATTTCATCGGTATAGTTTCCTTAACTTATAGAATTACTCCTTGTTTCATTCATTCTTCATTTAAAAAGCGTGTATTGTGTTCAATATGTGTTTATAACATAATTATAATAAGGTATTTTCTATAGATAAAACTTTGGGCTGTTATATTCTTCCACCCTTTTGAAATTTCTCCCTCAAATTTTTATTTTACACAAACAGGTGAGAGTATATCTCCTTCATCGCCTCCTCCAGTTCCAAAGTTTCTTCTTCATACTTATCGTTCCTCCACAACACATTGAAAAGGTGGGTTTTCTTGTTTCATAGAAACTTATATGTCTGGTCTAGAATCATTACTAGCTACTCCTCATATGAGATATCATCTTCCTGTTATACCACCTCTGAGTTTAGTATAAGTGGGGGATCCAATATGTACTTCCTCAGGAGTGATATGTGGAACACATCATGAACTTGAGCCATATTCGGTAGAGGTTCAAGTCGGTAGGCCATATATTTTATGAGATCAAGGATCTCAAGGGGTCCAATGTACCTTGGGATTAACATCCTGTTATTTGCAAACCACATAACTCTCTTCCACAGTGATATTTGATGGAAGACTTTTACTCTCACATCGTACTCTAAGACCCTTCATCCATTGTCAACATAGCTCTTTTTCCGACTCTATGCATCTTTGATATATATTTGTATGGATTGAAACATCTATATAATCTCTTTCATAATATCAGGTCTAAGTAGCTTTATTTTTCCAACGTCATCCCAACAGGTTGAGGTTCTACATCGCTTTCCATTCAGAGATTTATATAGATCCATCTAAATATTCAATTGGAAGCTATTTTTGTATCAGAACTAAACCAATGGGACATTCTGATCACATCCTCTTTTGAATTATAAAGAGGAAGATCTTAGAATATATTCAAACATTTGAATAATCCTTTTAGATTTTCCATCAGTTTGGGGGTGATAGGTCATGCTGAAATTTGATTCAGTACTCAAAGCATGTTGAAGACTCCTCTAGAATTTGGATTCAAACCTTTGATCATGATCATAGACAATTGAGAGTGGAACTCCATGCAGTATCACCACTTCCATCACATATATCATAGCACGTTTTTCAAGTGAGAGATATTATTGAATACTGATAAAGTGGGAAACCGGTGATTTGGTCCACCAAAACCCATATCACATGATTTCCTTTGGATATCATTAGGAAGTCTATGAAAAAGTACATAGTGACATTCTCCAAATTCCACATAGTTATATTCAGTCGTTGCATCATTCCTTTGGACTTATGTCACTCTACTTTAACTTGTTGACAAATCAAACTCCCTGAGATATACTCAGAAATCTCCTTCTTTATGTTATCCCATAAAAAGATTTCTCAGATATCACACTACGTCTTGGTGATACCATGATTGATAGAGAATGTTGAGCTATGGGAATTATCCAAAAGATCCTTCTTTATAAAATATGAATAAGGCACACAAAGCCTCAATCCAAACCAAATTACACCATCCTAATAGAAATGTACCTCTCGCATCTTCCCTTCCTTTGATGCATTCACATTCTTTTGCAACTATATAACATCCCTCTTTTCCTCCATAATATTTTCTAGGATAGATGGCTAGGAAATAATTTGGGAAAGGTGGGATGTATTCCCTACCGTTATGATTTCCAAATCTATCCTTTTCATGTCCAAGAAGATAGATTATTTCTCAATTTGTAACATGGATAGAGGAGTAATTTCATCTTTTTCTAAGAGAACCAACTACCATGTTTTCTTTCTAGGATTATAGTGAATAGGGAAATTGTACTCTTTGATTATCTCAAGACATATCCTTTTATTAATGTTGATATCCTTTTGTATGAGCATATGATTTAGCATATTTTGATCAGTATATATGTCACACTTCTCAACATAGAGGTAGTGCTGCCATATTTTTAAGGAAAAAATCACGTTGCTAACTCCAGATCATGCATCAAGTAGTTTCCCTCATGGATCTTCAATTTCTATGAGGCATATTCTATCACAGTATCATTTTATATGAGTACACAACCAAACCCTTTCTTGGAATCATCACTTTATATCAATAAACAAGAGAAATTTTTCAAAAAATCTCGATAGTACCCTAATATGACATGAAAACTATGGATTTTTTTGACACTAGAGGGTTTGTATCATTCCTCAATTACATCTATTTTTTAACGGTCCATATTAATTCCCTCAATTGTGATCACATGTCCCAAGAATGTGACTTGCTGTAGTCAAAATTCACACTTCTTGAACATGGTGTAAAACATATCCTTTCTCAATGTCACCAAAGAAATCCTTATAATTTTTTCATTCTCATTCTTTATCTAGAGTAGATGACAATATCATTAGTAAAAACTGCCATAAATATGTCGAGGTAATGTCTAAAAATTCTATTCATAAAATCCAATAATATTATAGGGGAATTAGTAATTCCAAAGGGAATCACCAAAAACTCGTAGTTCCCATACCTTGTACGAAAGACAACCCTTTGAATATATTCCTTCATCACCTATAGATGACAATATCCAAAATGAATATCCATCTTTCATAAGTACTAACTCCTCAAAACTGATCGAATAAGTCATAAATCCTTGGAAAAGGATACTTTTTTCTTTTTTGTTGATCATGTTGAGTTCCCAATATTCGATACATGGCCGCATTGATCCATCTTCTTCTTAACAAATATCATTGGAGCACCCCAAGGTGATGCACGAGGGAATATGAACCCTTTTTCCAAATTCGCTCACAACTTCTTCTTTAACTCCTACAATTTTATAGGATATATACTATTGGGACACTATGAGATTGGATTATCTCCAGGTATAATTTCTATTGAGAACTCTACCTCACAATCTGTTGGGAGTCTGGGTATCTCTTCAGAAAATAAATAATTGTATACCCTCATGATGGGAAATTCTACTAGGTTGTACACTGTCATTTGACTCAACCATTTAAGTGAGTTATGGTTCTTTATAGGTAATCAACACCCACACTACTGTAGGATTTTCAAAAAGAGATTCCATATATTCCTTTCATTTGTAGATGACTGTTGAATGGTTCAGAATATGAAAAGATATTTATTTTTTCAAAAAGTTGATATGCTTTCTATATAATGGGGACTAATACAACTCATGTATAGTACCTAATTCCACCAATAGAAGCATTAAGAGATTCCCTAGAATAATATTACCAAAAACATCTGTAGGATAAGATTCCAACACTTGGGCTTCAAGGACTTCACCACTTTGTGTTTTTATATATATTCTTACTTCAGGGTTTCGAGGATTCAATTTAGTAGTTCTTGAAAACTAAAAATATATCAAGGAACATGTAGAAATTGAATCAAATAATACTTTTTCCATTCTCTAGTGAATACGTAGTGTACCTTTTACGAATTAGTTTTCTTTCTCCACTTTAACTGTAGTGGGGGAATAATCCTTGACTTACTCCTTTGGATTTGGTGGTTGATAACACTGATTACCCACAGGGACTTGAAGTTTAGTGTAGTAGCTTTCATATTTCCCTTACTCCCTACAGCTGTAGTATTGGACCATGGGTGGTGCTCTCTATTCCTCCACCACATTTTTCAACTTCCTCATGTCATTTCAACATTCATGAGCTTGGTGGAATTCTCTCCCACACATTAACAATTTCCTTGTCCCTTTGAGGCAGTTCCCATGATGCCTCTTGCCACATTTTTAAAATTTTTGTGGTTTATTTTTCTTTCCCCCATTATCATTAGATCCTCCGTCTTGAAACTCCATATTTAATTTCTTCTCACCATAACCATGGGACCATTATTCAAACTCCATCTCCACTTTGAGTTCACATAAAACAACTTCTTCATAAATCCCAAAGTATCTAATTTCTAAATCCTATCAAAGGTGTGGTTTTAATCAACTAATGAATCAATCAATTTAGCTATCATTTTTTATAACAAAACCATAAGCATGCCTTGCAAGCCTTTTGAAATTGTTTTTGTTGGCCATGGTAGAGTCACCATTATTTTTATTTATCTCTATGAATTCTATATCCATTGTTTTCAAGGATTTTGAGGAAAATACTTGTTAAGAAACATTATCTTAAAGCTTTCCCTCTCCATATCTCCAATTTCAACCTTTTGTTGGTGTTCATAATCAAATCCAACCATTGATTGGCCTCTCCATCTAAAAGATAAACATAAAGAGTCACTTTATCCAACTGAGAATAGTGAATAACAAAAAAAAATATTCTCCATAAAGTTGACTCACTGTTCTGAAAATAGTGGATAAGATGATCCACTAAACATCAGTGTTCATTGCAGGATAAAATACTCGATAGAAATTTGTTCCCTTTTAGGTATAGGAGGGAATTCCACATTATTTAGGTTATTTTTCATAAACTCAAGAAAATGGGTAAGCATCACCATGAAATTTTGAACTCCAAATCCCAAAGCATTAGGGATGCTATTTGAGAAATCTCTACATTTTCCCTCACACCGATTATTGGCCTGATTTCTTCTAGTTCCTACCATTTTCTAAAATAAAAAACAGTAAAATAAAACATAAGTCAACAATTCCTGAATAAATTAATTTATTCCTTTGTGAAATTAATTAAAAAGGCATATATTGTGGGAAACCTATGTCTATAATTTTTCAAAACAACGATTCATCAATGATCACATATACTTAGTCTCATACTAAATGTTTTCACTAAGGCTCTCTAATCCTAATTCCCAAGTTAATTAAACTATCATCTAAAACTAACTACAGTAACCCTAGTTTTTCTTACCTATCTTATTACATTAATTTAAATATGAACAACATAAAGTCATTACAAAATTTGGATCTAAAGTTTTAGTCTCTTAGAAAAATTAGAAACATATATAACATTTGAAAAATAAAACAAAAATGATCTAAAATACAAGTAATAGCCCTGGAAGTCTCTGTAGTACAAGTGATCACCTAAGGATTTACCTCAACATGGGATGATCTAAAATACTAGTAATAGCATCGATAAGAACATGAAATAGTATAACATGAGGTTAGAATAATCATTATCATTATAACATAGGCATACGATCATAATCATGAGCAAAATCATTAAGAAGATGCATGGAATATGGAAATGAATAAAAATGAAACATCATGTCTTAGTGGTCAACTTCCACAAATAGTTGTCAACAAATATAGAATCATGTTCATGGATATTTCAGTTTTATCATGAGATACATTACATTACATAATTAATTGCAGTGATATATAATAATGGGTGAACCTGTCACATCATAAAATTTAAATTTCTCTATATAATCCTTTGTGCACCTGTCACATCAAAACAATTACATTGTCATGCATGAAACATAAAACATATATCAATATTGAACATAAAATTATTCATGTAATGAAGGTAGTTTCATTTAATATTCCTATACACATAAAAATTGGGTTCCTAAATGAAATAGGTAATAACATACGTTATGTTAGAATCATTAACCTTGAGTGAAGAAGAAACAACCTCAAGAAGTTAAAGGGGTTTTTTTTAAAGAAGTGTTGTTTTTGAAAACCTTGTGTTTTTTATAAACTCTAGTAGAAAACATGTACACCATAGAAAAATGTAAGATAATAAGGAAGAAATTATTTTTCTTGAATAAATAGACTAAAAATGGGGTGAAAGAGGTAAACCCAAAGAAAGAGATGGGGTTCAAGAATTCTTATTACCTTGTGTCTAAATGCTTCCTTCACTTAAATATCTTATATAATCACATTAGATTCATTAATTAACAAATAAAGAACATTTATTACATGAATTTTATTCATTATTGTTCTATTATGTTCCTTCATTGACTTTTCTATGAGTTATAGATTTTAATATCGTCATTTGGGAGAATTCATTTTCACGGCTTTCATGATAGGTTCACTTGTATACCTGAATGGATGTTCATGTAAAATGGAGATAAATATCCAAAAATTTTATTATATGTTATTAATTATTTTATATATGTTTACATGGTCTTATAAATAATTATTCTTATATGTAATGATGATGAATCATTACATAAAAATAAATGATAATCGTTTTAGGTCTATTTTGGCGGTTTTTCAATCACAACAAACTCATTTTGTTTTATCATTTCCAATTGTGTATATAGGTTAGTTCCATAACATAAAATGTTTAAAAAATACTTAATAAAATCTTTTTTCAACTATTTAATGGTATTAGTATCATCCTTGATGGAGTGAAAGGAAAATTAATTTTCATCGCCCATGATGTCGATAAATTGACACATCATAGGTGACGATTTAATTTTTAGAATAGAAGTGGGAGAGGGATGAGTTTAATGATGAATATTCCATAAAAATGATATATTTATATTATATCCAACATACTAGAGTTATAATTCCATTTGGATGAAGGTATGATTGGATTGAATAATAAATGAAACGAAATTGAAAGAAAACTAAAAGAATGAGAGGGGGATTTACCTCTAGAATTTATCCACCTTTAGAACCTCCTTAAGGAAAGGTTTTTGGTCTTTTTATAAGACAAAGATATCATGGACGTAGGGGAGGGTCTAGGAAAGAGTATTGGGGAGAATTTAGGTAAGTCTCAATTCTTTAGAGGTGTGAGGAGAAGAGGGTGAGAGGGGTGGTATTTATAGTAGAGGAGAGGGGTGTTTCCTCAATATTATATTCATTAGCTTATTATATTGGCTTGGGACTGTGAATAGTTTGATAATTATCTCTGAATATATTAAAATAATTATTAATGGTTCTAGATTATGTTTTATACATCATCCTTACATCAATAATGACTAAAAAATCCATGTATTTATCATTTATTAAAAATTGTCATATTTTAATGTTAATAAAAAATTTATGTATTTCAGAAAAATCCCAAATATTCACCCTAACCATTTTTAGAGTGTAGAATTAAAAAATAAACTACATATTAAAAAATTATTTCATAAATATGATTAATTTATTTTATAATTAAAATCATTGTTTACTTGGAAAATAGAGAATTTAAAATTCTAACTGATTTTATAACACTTTGAAAAAATACTTAATGTCTCATAATATTATATTATAATAGTAAGACATAAAAATATTAATTTTTGAATAAATTTTATGAGTATAAATTGTTTTTAAATTATTAAATTTATCATAAAATTGAAATTAAATACTTATGGCTTATAAAAATACCAACACTTAATTAATAATTTTATAAAAATATATACGTACTTATACAATGATATAATTATATCATATTTTCACTTATAAGATCCCTAGATTTTATTTATACTATAATGGGTGAGGCTATTATTCATTTGGCCAGTTTACTTTTCCTAAGGTTCATATTACTATTCCTAAGGTCATGTTACAATTTCATTGGTATAGGTTCCTTAACATTTAGAAATAGGACTTATTTAATTAATAAATCATTTATAAAGATAGTATTGTGTTCTCTATGTGTTTATACCTTAATTATAAGAAGGTATTTTCTATTGATAAAACATTGAGTCATTCTAAAATTCAATGAAATTAATGACACCCAAAAAAATATAGCCTTAAATACAGAATAATCATTATTCAATCACCTGAAGACCACCCCTCCTCAAGTATAAATACCTATTCTCCCTCCTCACATTCCACACCTAATAATTTTATCATTTATTATCTCTAAATATCTCTCTAAATTGTCACTAAAAAGTGGTTCCAAGGTTCTAAGGATTCTCTCTATAGCTTCAAGAATAATCCCTTCAATATCAGTGTCCCTCAATCCTCCTCTTTTTTTTCAAGGTAATTACCTGTGTTAAATTGTCTTTTTAAATTTCATTTATTTATACTATCATACTTATTATTACATGGTATTATCTTCCATTTTATATGTTGTAAATGTGAGTTTATTTATTCCCTCTCATTTTAACCTTTTTGACTCGTTATAATACTCGTACTATCTCGTAGCCATTAACCCATCCTAAAATTTTGGTAAAAGTATAATGTTTGTGGTTTTCCAAGAAATGATGTTTTTTTCATGATAATAGAAGTGGATTTGGATCTAGAAAAGTTATAAATAGGGTTAATGTCCCCAAAAATGGAACCTTGGTATTTTACTTGATTATCAGCTAGTACACGACAATTGGTTTTGATGCCCACCTAGTTTGACACTCTTGGGGAATATTCATTGGATAATTTGCATGCACTTTACTAAACGATTATGATGCATTAATTTATCATTTCATTGGTCTCCTCCATTTGAAAATACATGCACCAATCGACCTATATACATTTAAAACATAGTCCTTTTGAACACCCAATGACTAAAATTATGTATCCTTCACTTGTTATAGGTATTTATTTGTATATTGTGATGTACCTAGGTATTAACTAAGGGATTTAAATATTGGTTCATGATTATGTAAAATAATTTTTTACCATATAATAATTTTTATAATATAGGGAAATGTTGTATGATATGTCTCAATGATAAATTGTGGAAATTACTTATGTTTTTTTATTGCTTATTATTCCATGAAATTATTCAATTTATGGTAGATTGCATAGAACTTTTAAGTGATGGGTGGTGCCCAGAATTATATATCCCCTTAGTGCACTGGTATGTCTCATGAGATAACTAAGATAAGTTAATGGGAGTATCCATACCCATTATGTCAGACGTATTAGAATAATTCCTTGATGGTATATTCAATATGCCTAACATTATGAAATACCTTAACTATACGTTTAGATAATATTATCATGACATCAAATAATTGTTATATTGGACATGGATTTATTTATTATCAAAGATTTATTTGATATGGAATAACGAATTTTATTTATTCATTCCTCCACTGAGTACATGTTAAATTTTGGATACCTGGGACTTAACCATTTGTATATTGTCAATGGATTTATTTATTCTCGTAGTTATATTTGAAATGGAATAACTCATTTTATTCACTCATGAGATTATTTATTATTTATAATTACTTCTTTTTTATGAAAACCCCTTACTGAGAATCTAAGATCTCCATTTATAATGATTCCCTTTTCCTTAGAGAACCAAGAGGACTACTATGTATGATAAAATGGTCTCCAATAGAATAATAATGTTTTCATGTTTTCATATGATGTATTACTACTTTCAATGTAATGTAAAACTCATTTATATATATTTTTTCCTAAGGAAACTAAAATGATGGATCCTTTGAATTTTTATCTACGTACCAATGTAATAAATGTACCGCCAGCTCCAGGGTTCTAGATTCAGGGTTCTTACACTCCTTATCCAATGTGAATTGTTTATAATTTTTTCTAAAACTTCACACACCATAATTTAATCCACCATAAGGCCACATTAGTAGAAATATGTATGGGGTCCATTACAATTCAATGTACTAATACATAGATGAATTAATTCACCCAAATCACCATACTGAATTTGACACTCAATCATGTTTACTCCAAACTCATAATAAATTTCAAATGAAAAACATAAATTGAAAGGAATGAAACACTACTGGAATTCCAGTTTTTTTGCACTGGACTATTTGTGACAGGATCCTGTCGCAAATAGCCCACTGCAGAAAACGACATCCCAACAGATATTTTTTTCTACAGGCCCATCACAAAAAACCTCTTGATTATATACATTATATACCCAAAAACCTTTTGTGACGAGCCCATCCCAATTAGTTTTTTTGCGACGGGGAACTAACCAATCACAAATATCCTTCCGATTATATACATTATATACCTATAAAATTTTTTCGATGGGCTCATTGCAAATACTAATTGTGATGCGCCCATTGTCCCGTCACAAATACAAATCTTAAAAAAATGTATTTCACTTATTTCTGTTGGGGCCCTGTCGCAAAAGACCCCATCACAAATACTATAAATAAATAAAAAATAATAAATAAATATGATTAATGAAAAAATTATATTATTATTATAAAAATAATAAAAAATAAAAAATTATTATTATTATTATTAAAATAAACAAACATTAAAAAATATATTACTAAAAAAATATATTTAATAAAATTATGATTACTAAAAAATTAATATTAATATTATTAAAATAATAAAATGAAATAAAAATTATTAAAAATTTCAATATTTTCAAAAATATATAAAAAAACATAAAATATTATTATTAGTAGTAAAATAAAAAAAAAATATTGAAAAATATAATACTAATAAAAAATATTAAAATATTAAAAAAAATTATATTATGCAATATTTCCACCAATATAAAAGACAGAAACTATAAATAGTTCATTTTATTACAAAACATGAATACAAATATTTTTAAAATAAAAAACAAATCACTGGGGGTCATCTGGAGGAGGTAGAGGAAACTCCATCTCTAAACTACGAGTCAGACGGTGCATGTACTTCATATACTCGTGATACTCCTGCTGTCGTCGCTGCTCCAATCAAAGCTGCTTCTACTCGTGATGATGCTCCTACTACTGCTGCCACCGACGCATCTCTTCATTCTGCTTTTGCAAAGTCTCTATACGCCCAGACTGAGTTCACAACTGCTACTGATACTATGAGCCAAAAGATGATGTCTCTCCATGAGCTCCTCTCAAGTTGGACACCGACATCGCATCAGTACCATAATAAGTACCAGGAGTCAAATGAGAGTCGATACCAACTAATCGTCCCTTCTCAAAGCCATACTGAGTCACCTGAATCCATCCCACCTCATCGAAACGGTGATCACCGGTCTGCTCAGTCGTCTCATCCTGACCCTCAGCTTGTGTCTGAGAGGTCGCATCCTCATATGACTCATTCAATTCCAATTTAAAATTAATATTGTGAAAATATTATATGTAGTTAATTGTAAAACTAAAAAAATAATACTAACCAAAATCTGACGCTGGCGATCACCTCTAATCTCTCATGTGGCTGGATCACTGTACATCCTCCGATTAATGTTGAACTCCGTAATATCGGGATGCTCGACTGCCTACAAAAATATAAAATAAACTGTTTATATTTTAAGTTATATAAAATATTTAGAAAATATACTTACCAGATGCTCTCTATGTGAACTGGATGTACGACTACCAGCTCGATGTGTCACCTCCTATCTCCCTCGGTTCTACCGTCCCACAGAATATCTCCTATGAAATACACCACCCAACCAGTGTAAACATAATCCATCCCAAATGTTAGATGAAATGTACTCTAGTCAGTGAGCTTTATAAGAATCACTGTATTCATTCACTCCTGCTTTCTTAATGGATGTCCTTCTCAAATTGTGCAAAAACTGACAGAAACGGTCACGTATAGAAACCTACCATGCCGCGTGGATAGCGTTGCGCATACTATTATTGATAGGATACCATAAGCCCTACAAATAATTTATAATATCAAGCTATTAATAATATAATTTTCAAAATAAATATTATTTATTTACGTAGCAGAAAATGATGGAACATGTCGCTTCACACATCAATGGGAATCTTTTCCCATGTGATCCATGGATGAGAAAAATAATTGCTCAAAATAGAGCTCCCCTGTCCAATATCTACATGTGAAAAAATGTGAAAAATTAATTAATAATCCAACAATTAGTATATATATAAACAAATTAATGAAAGATAACTAAAATATACAGGTAACCATACCTCTGTGTGTGTTCATCAAAACCAATATGTGGATGTCTCTCGGGGATAGGGTCAGAAAACATCAATCGTTCCAGACCGTGCCCCCTCCGCGTACCCCATGAACCACCGGTAGGCTAAGGGTCATATGATCCAAAATCTCACTCATCCAATGGTAGGTCAGCCTTCTGCAACTCGCAATTAATATTAGGGTCCATCTGAAACAAAAAATGATTATTGTTAGCAGATAGTTGAAAATGTCTATTATATATAGATATATATTAGTTATGATTATAACCAGAATTTAACTGTTTCAATGTTCATCTTCATCCACTACTCCATAACTATCAATGTCAATGCCTTCATCTTCCTCCTCAGCATCATCAATATCCATATGAGTTTCAGTTTCATCATCTCTTGTCATTTCATATTCATTTATAACATCAATAACATATTTATCACCATCGATCCTTAATTGTGGGGTGTCATCATCGATATTCACCTCTCTTTGTGAATCAGATGGATTTTGAGCAGTCTGTTGAAAACATTCAATTCCTTCCACTTCAGCGGAACCACATTTAGTTTGAGTAAACTGATTTTCCTAAGATTTCATTTTTATTATGCTCCACCAATCGCTCAAGTCTCTTGAATTAGCACAATACATTGAATAATAAATTTGATGTGCCTATTGAGCTAGTAAAAATGGTTCGTTTACATCTTGAATACTTTTATATTTAACATCGATGATTCCATGATTCGTATGAATATGCAAGCCTCTCTCAGTATCCAACCACCGACATTTAAACATTGTTATGTAATTCTGTCCTAGATAACAAAGCTCTATAATTACATCCAAAATGCCATAAAATTCAACATTAGTTTTTCTGTGATGTGATCCTCTCAATCAAAATACACTGTTCATTTTTTTTATTCCCCGTATGCATCTGTATCAAATCGAACACCATTCACCACATATGCATTATAATATTGAACTATTTTGGATGGTGGGTTACTTAATATACACAGTCTCTTATCAATTTTATCAGCATATTGAGACTCCTAAAAATTTGTAAAACAATTATCAATATAGTAAAAAATAAACGGAATTGATATTAAACCATCAATAATTTATGCTACCAGTTTTTGAAACCATTGAGATAAACAATTGTCTTCGTTCTTCATGAGCAGCTATTGTAATTGGTGGATGTTGTTTCTTGATATGATTATCAAATAACCTACAAATAAAATTAGTTTAAATTCTATAAAATAAATTATAAAATAAGTGATAGAAGCACTCACAGGACAAATGATGTCATTACTTTACAGTTGAGCAGAACATATGTATGATCTCTGTGATGTTCATCATCTGAAAGCCATTGTTCATGAACTCCACGGAAACCAAGATTTGGATGATTAAAACTGTTAATTTATTTTCCATTTATTCATTAAAATACCCTTTGTTTTTACCATGTGATTTTTTTTTGATGGATATTGATATTCAAAATAATGAGAGTAGAAAAAAATCAACTTCCTCTTGCAAATATGCTTCTGAAAATAAGCCTTCAACTGATGCTTTGTTATGTAATTTTTTCTTCAATTTCGGCATGCATCTATTGAATGGGTACATCCATCGAAACTTTACTGGACCTCGACATTTAGCTTCTTCTAGAACATGTAATATTAGATGTTCCATTGAGTCAAAGAAAGCCGATGGAAATATTTTTTCCAGTTTACATATAATTACAGCAACATCTTCTTCCAGTTTTCGAAGCGCATCGTAGTCTGTTGTTGCTGCACAAATGTCTCGAAAACAATATGATATGTCTATTATCGAATCCCCAATCATATAATTCAACAATCCTCTGAATCCAATCGGAATTAGTCTTTTCATTATAACATGAAAATCATGACTTTTTAATCAAGTAATATAACCAGTCTTAATAAATCTTCCCAAATTGGAAGCATATCCATCTAGATGTCTCAAATCTACAATTCACTGAAAAAATAATAAGATACTCTCTTTGGACATTTTATAAGCTGATTTTGGTTTCATTATCTTTTGTGATCTGACATTTTCAAATAGTTCAACTTCTGGTCGCCTGTAAATTTGGGCATGATCTAATCGATCTTTTACAGTATCTTTGGTATTACCTAGTGTATGCAAAACTATATGAAATAAATTATCAAAATAGTTCTTCTCAATATGAATAACATCCAACATGTGGAAGACCAACAAATCAGACCAATACTAAATATCCAAAAAAATGCTCCGTTTTATCCAATTATGTTCTTTTCCAAACCCTTGAATTTTCTATTGGTTTACTGTTGGTCCAAATGTGATGGGAGGTAATGAAAATACAACTGATGTTAACTTTTTACTTGAGATCATCTTTGAAGGTTCTTCCCTTTCAATTATACCTATCCGGAAATGATATTTTTTCATCCGAAAAGGATGATCGGTTGGTAGAAATCTACGGTGACAATCAAAATAGCAAGGTTTTTTTCCATTGATGAGCATAAAGGATTTATTGCCTTTCATACAATAAGGACAAGATTGCAGACCATGTGTACTCTAACTAGATAACATTCCATAAGCTGAAATTTCACTAATCATACACATCAATGTAGCTTTTAATATGAAATTTTGTTTCACTGCAACATCATATGTATTAATACCATCACTCCTCAATTCAATTAACTCATCAATCAATGGTTTCAAATAATCATCTATATTCTTTTTCAGAAGTCCTGGGATTAATAGAGTCAAAAAGATATAAGTCTCCTTCATCAACATCCATGGAGCCAAATTGAATTGAGTTATAAAGACATGCCATAATGAATATTGACTACAATAAGAACCAAATAGGCAGAAACCGTCAGTAGAAAGACCTAATCGCACATTTCGGTCTTCTATAGAAAAAGACAGATACAGACGGTCAAAATGTTTACATGAATCTCCATTAGATGGACGATTCAAGCTTTTATCAGTTGAAATCTTAGTTGTGTGCCATGACATCATTGACGATGTGTTCTGAGACATAAATAAACACTGCAACCTAGGTGTAAGGGGAAAACATCTCATCTGTTTTACTGGAATCGATCTAGACTTCCCCATTTGAGATTTTTTATACCTCTATTTTCCTATGTGGGAAAACTATCCAATGACTCATTTTCTCTAGAATATAAGATGCAATCATTTGGGCATGCATGAATCTTCCGACAACTAAGTTCCAGATTACGAACCAGCCACTTTCTCTCATAGTAATTTGTAGGCAATACATTTTTTTAGGTAACAATGTTTTAACAAAAGAAAATATCTGATCAAAACAATTTTTTTACATTGAATTATCTGATTTAATAGCCATAAATTTTTCAACTGCTTCTAATTTTCTTATCTTGCTACAAGGATATAATGCATCCTCAGCGGACCTCAACAACTCAAAAAATTCTGATGGTGCCAACTCAAGAGTTAAATCAATATCATTGTGAGTTTCAGTTTGTTGCACAGATGGACCTATAACATCATGTACTAAATTTTGAAACCGTAATGGATCTGTAATCAAGTTATTAGGATCTTCTCTGGAACAGTGTTCACCATGTTGATACCAAAAAACATAATTTGGTTGATAACCAAACTGCAAGAGATGTCCCCCAACCTTGTCAACTGTGTCAAACGTTCTTAGAGAACATTTTTTACAAGGACACTTAATTGTGCCTTCTGAAACATATTCTGGTTTTGATGATGCAAATGCTAAGAAAGATTCAACACCCTCAATATATACAGGACCTAAACCAGAACCATTTGGATTTCTGCGCTGATTTATCCAAGCGCGATCATCTAATAATGACTGATGTCAACTTCCTTGTTCCATATTTTTCTACATAAAATATAAAATCATCATTATTTTTTAAAAATTTGAAATTATAGAAACACTATCTGAGAAAGAAATATAAATATTTACAACTACGTCATAATAATTACCATTAATTAAGGGTGACACAATTTCTAGTGCATTGACGACTACTCTTTTGTCTGACGGCACATTTACTTGCATCTTTCTCATAATAAAATCATAATGAATTATCTCATCAAAGGTATAGATATTCATCCTCATATGCATGAGAATGAATATGGGTAACTCTGACTAGATACTTCATTGTGATTTCAGTGTGAGAAAGATGCAAGTTAATGAGTTGTCGGACACAAGAGCCCCCTTTTCATTGATGAATCTTCTTTTTCCAACTGTCACCGCCTGAAAACATTTTAAAAAACATGATCTTATGAATGCATATCTAATCTCGTGCATACAAGATTGAATATGTCTACATAGCAACACGTTTTTATAATGTTTTGAGTCAGTGAGAGTTTAAAAGAGAAAATTCATCGAGTAGAAGGAGTGTCGCCAATCCCCTGGAAATTGTGCCAAGTTCGTAAAATTTATTAAAATTTATTAAAATTTCTTCCTAATGGTTCCTAATTGTTTTTAACTAATTATTACTAATTATTTCTAATTATTCCTATTTATTCCAATATATTTCTTTTTATTCCTATATATTGTAAATTATTACAAATTACTGCTAATTATTACAAATTATTGCTAATTATTAAAATTTATTTATAATTATTACAATTTATTGCTAATTATTACAATTTATTGCCAATTTTTACAATTTATATCTAATTATTAAAATTTATTTCTAATTGTTACAATTTATTGCTAATTATTACAATTTATTGTAAATTATTACAATTTATTGCTAATTATTACAATTTATTGCAAAATATTCATAATAATTAATAATTATTCCTAATTATTCCAAATTATTACTAATTATTCATAATTATTGCTAATTATTCCTAATTATTACTAACTATTCCTAATTAGTTGCAAATTATTCTAAATTATTTCTAATTATTTCTAATTATTGCTAATTATTACTAATTATTACTAATTATTACTAATTATTACTAATTATTACTAATTATTACACATTATTACTAATTATTAATATTTATTAAATTTATTACTAATTATTACTAATTATTACAATTTATTACTAATTATTACTAATTAGTACAATTTCATTCAATTTATTACAATTTATTACTAATTATTACAAATTATTCCTAATTATTCTTAATTATTTATATTTATTTCTAATTATTACTAATTATTACTAATTATTACAAATTATTACTAATTATTTCAATTTATTACTAATTATTACAATTTATTACTAATTATTACTAATTATTACAATTTTTTACTAATTTAGCATTACTTAGCAATACTTAGAAAAATAAAAACTACTTGAATAATGAAAGGAAATTTTGTAATCATCGTTGTGGAGATGATTACAAATTTTCCCTTCATTATCCAAGAAGTTTTGGTTTATGAATTATTACAAGTAAAAAAATTATATTATCAATATTTATGAAAAAATAATATTAATATTATTAAAATAATTAAAAAAAATTAAAATATTAAAATTATCAATATTCGCAATAGTCTTAGCTCTATTCTTAACATATTCAAATCTCAAAGGGTCGCCAATTGTCAGGTCATGCGCAATAAAAGGTTTGTGTCAGTCATGTCCAATGTAAACTCTATAATTGTCCTTGTATGGTCGATCACCTCACAAGTAGTGTTGTAATAGGACGGCCAAAGTAATGTCGTTCTCGTATCAAATAATCATCTTGCTCCCTGTACATAGATCATTCTTCCATTAAAATTTGAGGGGACATCAGTATCTTTCCATTAAATTTGCACGGAAGAATGGTTTATGCAAAGGGTCATGTGAGATAATTCTTATAGATGAGAAGTGCATGACTTGGGTTGTCCTATTGCAACGCTACATGCAAGGTGATCAACCAAGCATATCTAATTATATCTAATTATATCTAATTATATCTAATTATATCTAATTATATCTAATTATATCAAATTATATCTAATTTTATCTAATTTTATCTAATTTTATCTAATTTTATCTAATTATTTCTATTTATTTCTAATTATATCTAATTATATCTAATTATTACTAGTCATATCTAATTATATCTAATTATTAGTAATTATATCTAATTATATCTAATTATTACAATTTATATCTAATTATATCGAATTATATCGAATTATATCTAATTATTACAAATTATATCTAATTATTACTAATTATATCTAATTATTATTAATTATTACTAATTATTACTAATTATTACTAATTATTACTAATTATATCTAATTATTACTTATTATATCTAATTACTACTAATTATATCTAATTATTACTAATTATTAAAAATTATATCTAATTATTACTAATTATATCTAATTATTACTAATTATATCTAATTATTACTAATTATATCTAATTATTACTAATTATATCTAATTATTACTAATTAGAACTAATTACTACAAATTATATCTAATTATTACTAATTATATCTAATTGATACTAATTATATCTAATTATTACTAATTATTACCAATTATTACTAATTATTACCAATTTTTACTAGTTATTACCAATTATTACTAATTATATCGAATTATTACTAATTATACCGAATTATTACTAATTATTAATAATTAAATCTAATTATTACTAAGTATATCTAATTATTACTAATTATAACTAATTATTACTAATTATATCTAATTATTACTAATTATATCTAAATATTACTAATTATATCTAATTATTACTAATTATATCTAATTGTTACTAATTATATCTAATTATTACTAATTGTAACTAATTATTACTAATTACCCCTAATTATCACTAATTATATCTATTTATGACTAAATTCTGCTAATCCACTATATTTACTAAACCTGGGTGTACCCATGCCTATGTGTCACCACCACAAGCAGCCACGTCACCAATTTTCCACTACCAATTACAATTATACCCACTACCTTCCTCACAAACACCCGCAGTGCCCTTCATTTCTCGACAACCATCCTCGGCTTCCTCACGATAAGCATCCGCGCTTTGGGTTCAGCTCAACGAGCTTCTTCCTCCCACAGATCGCATGCGACGACGGCCATACCTGCAACACCTTCACCGCCTTACGCCTTCAGCATTATCGCCCATCGTGAACTACACTCCACTGAAACCCTAGACTCCATTGTCCTGGATTTCACGGTCAATCCAAAGTTTCGCGACGTCCGTCTTCGACATCCTCCTTCTACCGGTTTATAATCTACCGTCCTTTTTTTCCTTACGTCGATCGTCATCGGGATTGTGTTCTTCGTACCCGTGGGTTCGCGCAAAATCCCGACACGGGCGCCGCCTAGAGTTCTCAGTATTTCTTTCTCCTCTCTCATTTTCGAGACTGCTCTTCGTCAGGTAAGGTTCTCACTCTCTGCAACTCCTCCCGGAAATCCCACCTCAATCTTTTTGGCTATGTTCCCTCTTCCTTTTTCTCCTCACGCAAACCACCGTCGAACCATCCTCAGTGTTTGATTCTTATAGATAACTGGGACATCCTTCAAATCTGCTTACTAACTTCGTCGATAGCTTTGATTTCAACACCGGTTTTTTCCTCCAGCTCCTCCGCTCGACCTATGCTTCCCACAGAACCATGCCTGCATCGTGATCCCACTACAGGTTCTCGCAGAACAACGTAGGAATCATGCTCCTGCTTTTGGTTTCCCTCTGATTCTCCTCTAATTGCCTATTTTCTGATAATAGTACTCATATGTTTTCAATATTCTATATGAAATTCAAATTAACATTCAATTTTGGAAACATTCATTATCTGCAACTACTGATTCATTTGAGTTTCAACCCCTGTTTTATTTTTTGATTCTTTTGAGAAAGGTGAATTGAATTACTTCATTATTGTCCATGGAAATTTTGGTATATTATTCTTTAAATACCACCATTTTGAGCGATGACATGGGGATATTATTTTAATGTTGTGCTGCAAGAGACTTTCAATACAGAACCATATCGATCAGCCTTGCTTTCCTCTATTGCACCAATGAAGATGTTCTATAAGAGAAATCATGGACCAATCCCAATTTTTGATTATGCATGGATGTTCTAGCATAGAGGTAGTGAGTTCTTCACAATGTCAGTGTTCCCCCGTAGCTGGAAAACTAAATACTCTACATCAATTTCTTGATCTGGAATTTGCATTAGGTACTAAAATAGTGACTACATCATTGAAGTGTCATGTTCAGGGAATTTATACTCTTGGCCTCTAGAATTTTCATTAGTTACAATGACTACGTCCCCACTGACATCTCTATATAGTTCTGCCTACTATATCATTATATTACTTGGATATATCACTTAGGTGCACCTACATTCAGATGGCCATGAAAATTACATAATTTCTTACACATTGTGTAAATCATTGTCTTTCAGGATTTTTTATATGTAACTATTTCCATATTAGTTGTACATAGATATTTATGAGATTCATTGCACCTGTTGTTCTCTCATATGTTGATGTCATTCATTGCCCAGGTTGTATGGAACGAAAAATGGAAACTTTTTTGAAAATATATCTTATATGTACAATAAAGATAGTTACAAATAGAAGGTACATGAATGTTTACCCCTTATAGATGCATGAATGAAAATAGAATATGCCTTCTTTTTAGTATTTTTTTTAGCATTGCTGATTTTTTAGGATATATTCGTTCTGTTTAAATCCCTAATGACGTCACATTTTTTCGTGGATACTCCTACGTCCCCACTGACTTCTCTATATAGTTCTACCTACCATATCATTATATTACTTGGATATATCATTTAGGTGTACCTGCATTCAGATGTCCATGAATTTTACATAATTTCTTTCACATTGTGAAAAACATAGTGTTTCAAGATTTTTTATATGTAACTGTTTCCATATTCGTTATACATAGATAATTATGGATTGATTATTCAATTATTTCCGAATTTCCCACACATACTATTTTTATGCATTACATATGCATAACCATTTCCATGTTTCTTATGCACAGGTGTTTCCAGATTGCTTATGATCACCATTTTAGGTTCATATGGATAGTTTGATATTCAGCATTAGTATGTACTGAATGAATATCGATAAGCTATGAGTTTTGACTACATTAATATGGACAAGGTAATCTTCAAAAACCATGAGTTTCAATATGGGTGGACATTAGTTTTGATTATATATTTCTTCATAATAAGTGTTTCCATATTTCTTATGGAAAACTATTTCCAGATTTCATATGAACACCATTGGAGGTTGATATGGATAGTTTGATATGCGGTATTAGTATGTACTGAATGAATCCCTATAGGATAAGAGCTTTGACTACATAATATGGCCAAGGTAATCTTCATTAGTATGTCTTCTTATTTTTAAACATTAATGTATCTATATGTAAACATTTTTGGATGATTTTATAGGTGCTGAAATGACTGGATCATTACCTCTTATTCCACATGCCAACAGTTTGGAGTGAGGCATGGACTTGATGGTATGTTTAGGGTTTCCTTCCTTGAAACCTTTATTTGAATTCTTATTTTTAGAGAATGGAATTATGTTTATAAATATAAATGATCTATTTTTAAATATAAGCATCATGTATTTTTAGTTCTATTTCAAAATATATGTTTCATGTCTCTACATATATTCCATATGCATTGCATTTGAATTCTTGAAAAATATAATTTCTTATTTACTCATCGAGATTGACTGAAAATGACAATTCTAGCTATTACACCTATATTTATTTCTCACTACTGCTTTCAATAGTATGCACTTTATAACTTTTCAAAATAATTATCATTCATAAACTATGAATTGTATGTATAAATTTTATGAATCAATATGCAATTTTTTTATATGATCTGTACACACACACTTCTCCGTAAACATTTTTCCACCGAGTCATTATAAAACGTAGCCCATATGACCTTCTATAAGTCATAACATGCATTTCTACTCCAACATATAAAGCATAATTTGGGTCTGTCAGTAGAAAAGTTTATGTGAATTATCATGTCAATGGACTCATCAATGAGTAGTGAGTAGAAAATTAACCGGGTCATCACTTCAAATTCCCCCTTCAACTTGAAATAGTATAGGAGCATATCTAGCACAACAATTAGTCGGGATTTCTCTGGACCATCCTATTTTCATCATGACAAGCAATGAATCCATATTCTCCCTTAATGGTCGAGACTGATATTCAGACATGCTTGTAATGTTGATAAATATGATTCTTGTCTATCTAGATTGACAACGAGTATGGGCATCATGATCCAATATCCGGAACAGCTGTTCATGATTACATGACATGGGCTCCCAGCATGGCTGTTCAACAAGGAACTGGGGTTCCTTGGTTGATGTGCAAGCAAGAAGATGCCCCATGTCCTGTTGTAAGTAAATTTATACCCTGACATAGAATCCCTTGTGGTTCGATTATATATCATTTTGTGTCATGGAACAATTGCAATTCACTGGATCCTTCTCATCATTATGGGGTTGAGGCAAGGGTATATTTATCATTTTGGTTATGACCTTACGTTAATCCCTCCTAAACTTCCATTTAAGAATGGAGTGTAGACAGAATGTTTTAAGGATTAAATATCTAATTTTTGTACAAAATATACTTCAATGAAAAATATACCGTTCACAAAGATCATTCTAAATGTCATGGACTGCTACTTGATGATGGTGACAGATAAACACGTGCAATGGTTTTTATTGTGACACATCCACTATATTTACTAAACCTAGGTTCTTCCATACTTATGTGTCACCACCGCAGCAAGCCACGTCACCCAAAACAATTTCTTCTTCCCCATTATACCCCCAAAGCCTCGCGCCCGACCTCCTAATTATTTCGGCTCTGCCCGTAGACACACCTCCCAGAATCGATTAGGGCTTCCCTAGTCAACGATTCCCTCCCTCTCCTCCCGTATTACGTCTCCATCCTCGACCTGGGTGCGACTCCTTCGTCATCGAATTTCACCACTGCTGCTCCATTCCCCTCATCGGCGCCAATTTTCCTTCAACAACACCCTCGACGCCATCTAGGGTTACCTACACTTGCGACTCCGCCCCCGCTCACGCAAACTTGCCACCTCTCATGCAACCACAAACCAGCTCGGGAAATACCTTCGAAGAACCTAGGGTTTTTTCATCAGCAATCACGCCATATGCATCCACGTCGCCTAAATTATTTCCATACTCCCTCCCATATCGCGGCGATCCTCCAACCCGATTCCATTACCCCCCGCGCTTCCTCATTCTTCCCTACCTGTTAGGGTTTCACTTCCTCCGACTTCTCCTAAGGTAACACCGCCCTCCTCAAATCTCTCTGCCTGCATTTCCTATTTTACATTCGTCTTAGCATCCTCCTCTTTATGCTACGCTTCCAGCTTCTCCACCTGCCCCGTCTTCATTTTCTTTGCTTCCATGCGTCTGAATTTTTTATTAGCATCGACCAGGTGCTCCTTCTATGTCTATCACCACTCTTTATATATCCAATCCCCACCCCTTCCACTCTTTACATCCACTTTCATCTCGCACAGTATGTTGTTACCATCGTCTCCCTTCAAAATACCTTCTGTTCATGATATTTTTTGCCTATATCTATGGTAACCCTACATTTACAGGGGAGGATAATCTACACACTACAAAACTTCCTTGGGGTCAGTATTTTAGTTCCTTGTAGCTATAGTAGCCACTAAAAAAGTCATTTTACTGTACTATTTTATTCCAATTTACCATTACAATTCCATTACCTTTGAATCCTTGTAATATTTTTAAATGCATTTGGTTGCCCCTTCTAAATTTGCAGGATTTTAGGTAATTAAGGATAGGTCTGAATGTGTTCAATGTATGATGGTTAAGTATATTCATATCAATCATGTTTTAAATTTTAGCAAACGCAGTTACTGTTCACTGTATTATCATTTTGTGTTTCTCTCATCTACAGATGTGACCTTCCAAATTAGGTTCAATCAATATATTAAATGTATATTAATACCCATACCGCTAACACGAGACCACCAAATCTTACTTACATGAAAAATGCATCCTTATCACCTTTAATGGCATTTCTTTTGTTTATCATTGAAGCCAAAAATCCACTAAATATTCATGTGATTATAAATATTGTGAGAATTCATTTTGTTTTATCAATTCCTTGAAGGATGACATTAGTGATGGAAAATCGAGCTTCTGAGGCAAAAAACAGCATTGATGGTAATGCTTGTTTATGCATCCTTGATTTCTTTTTTCCTTTTGCTGTTTATTTTCCAATGTAACTTTGTGTTGATTGTAAGTTTTTCAGCTCATGTCTGATTAGATCTTTGATTGTGTTTGGTGTCATGACTGAATGAAACATTTTATAGCTGGTTGTAGGTATGGGCTTTCATGCATCTTTGCATGCCTGAAGATATATGTCACCAATTTTAATTAGCATTATAAGGTGATTATTCCTATTTATAATTTATATGCATCGGTTTGATTAAACTAAATTATGAAAAAAATCACCTCCATAGAGAAATATAGGGATTTTTTAAAATCTGGAAATAAAAAAATCCTGTTACTCAAGTATGAAATTCCTTCAAACAACAACAATATATTTCTATTTTCTTGCCACAATGCATACTACTCATTTGATTATAAATATTCCAAGAGTTCATTTTGTTTTATCAATTCCTCGAAGGATGACATTCGTTATTGAAAATCGATCTTTACATGCAAAAAACGGCATTTGTGGTAATGCTTTTTTATACAGCCTTGATTTCTTTTTTCCTTTTGGTGTTTCTTTGCCTATGCAACTCTGTGTTGATGGAAAATTTTTCAGCTCATGTATGATTAGTGTTTTGTTTCTGTTTGCTGTCCTGAAATAGAGAAACCATAAGACTGTTACCTATAATAAACCTCCTTGCATTCATTGACATGTTGATAATACATCATTATTCCTTTTTTCAATGGCAATGATTTTTATATTGTTTTGAGTGTTTTAGATTATGTTACATAGACCAATTTTCATGGAATGAAATATGAGATGTGGATGTGTTTAGTATGAGCAGGGGCAGGGGTTGTTATAATTGGTTTGCTCTTGGTTATCTTAATTAGTGCTACATTAATGTATTTTTAGTATGTTTATATGAATGGTCTAGATGTTCTTTTAATATATAAAAATACTTTAAAACAGCTTATTGTGTTGGATTTTTCTATTAAATTAATAACTGTATGTAACTTTTGGGGTACAAACATTTTGTAACATTTTTTAAATGTTTCATACTCATGATTAAATCAGCCATACTCAATTAATATAAAGATCTCCATTGTCAATCATGATCAAAACCATGAAGGTGAATTATGATGCAACATTCTCTGTTTCTGCCATCTTTGTTTGTCTATTAGAGAGTTGTATGTGATTTGAGTACCTATGGAATTGGAGGTTTGTGGAAATTTTTTATTCGATCTTGATAATGAAATAATTTTTTGTAATATTTGTCTTTACTGCATGCATCTTTAATTTTTTTTAATTATATAATCTGTTTCTTATAGTATCCCTGGAAATCAATTACAGAGTGGGGGAGTTCCTCTAAAGATCATGAAACCAGTTCCTACATTAATTAGTTCAAGTTATCTAGGGTGAGATTAATTTTAATGGTTAATTTTGTTATTACTCAATAAAAAACATTGCTGCTGTTTTTTATATTGAAACATAATTTTTTTCCGGGAATTCCATACTGTTATTCAACCAAGTATTCGTTGTGAAACTATGATATTTTGTTATGTTTTTTGATGGGTTTATTCTCAAAGACAGTTTTCCATACAAGAATGTACCCATTGATAAAATAAACTATTGGGTGTAAATCCTTCATCGGAGGAGCTTGACAATTTTCACCACTATATAAATGAGTATTCTGAACAGGCAGACTTGATAACATGGTTTTTTGGTGAAAAAATAAAAAACCATAGTCATGTAATTAGTTTTAAATGTGATAATGTGTTTGGGAAAGCCAAAGAAACATCAAATCCCAATATAGATGGATTTGGTGTGCATAGTTTTGTATTCATTGATAATGTCATGGCCTGTTTCATTTCACCATTTTGGTGTGAATGATTCTTTCCGTTGGTTTTTTGATGCAGTATTATCTGGCCAACTTTATTAAAGTGTCGTGAAATCTTTGCAAATTTTTTCTACTAACCCGTTCTAGGTCTGATCCTATAGTCTGGGGTATCAAATAAGGGTATGTTATCATGGTAATGTAGCAATTTGGAACTCAATCGATGGTTAATTTATAAGGTGCACATGATGAAATTTTTTCTTGCACACCTTGACATTGCTGGTCTATTTTCAAAATAAATTATTCTCAATCAGTATGAATGTAGTTTAAGATTACCATATATATGCTACTAACTTTGGCACTATTGTTTCTCATCTTTGAACAACAATCTAACTATTTATATAAGTTATTTCAATTATAGAACTAGCAGGTTAATCAAGAAACATAACTTCTATGAATTATGTAGATATCATGAAGGAATCAACAGCTGTATCAGTGGTTTTGTAAGTTTAACTCATTCCACTAGAAAATGTATTTAGTTTGTGTTCACTATTACTGCATCTCCATTACTCTTTAGTTCATTATCTTTCCATTGATTTTTTCTGACATATCCTTCATTTTTTAGAAACCTGGTGCAATAATTTCTCTTATGGATGAAGCCTGGTAAGCAAGAAACCTCCAAAAATTACTTCCTTCATTTCAAACCATTCTGATAATGTGAGACATTTAAAGATCATAATTATTATACAAACTTCTTTACATTATTTTCATCCATGAAATGGATTTTTAGGTGCAGGAAGATTCATGTTTGTTTGTATTTTTTTTCATATATTTCTAATCTGGAAACATTATTTGATTTCTTTACCTCTATAATATCATTGCTACTCCATCACCTGCATTCCATTGTAAGAAATCTGTTCCAGTGAAACCCATTTTGGTATTAATATTTTCTTCTTCATACTAGACATGTGTCCCTAAACACTTCTTATTGCATTATAGTGACATCTGATATGTTCCCCCCTTCTTGGTTCACTTAACCTTTAAGTTGCTCGATGACTCGTCTTAATCCTACGGTATGCTTCCAACTCTAAAATACCTCTATTGTTAATATAGATTCAAACCTGTATACATATGTTTTCTCTGTCCAACGATTTCGGCTGTTAATTATTCTATGAACATCATTTAATTGTTTTCATCTATTACGTTGATGTCAAGTGAAGAATAAGGATAGTTAATTTTCAATTTTCATATTCCATTATTTTTGTTACCATATCTAATTTAATTATCTCCATAATTTCATCTCTAATAATGTTGTGTCCATACACACTTCTTATTGCATTACAGTGACATGTGACATGTTCCCCCCTTCTCGGTTCACTTACCCTTGAAGTTGGTCAATGACTCATCTTATTCTGACGGTATGTTTCCAACTGTTAAATCCCTATATTATTAATATAGACTCAAATCTGTATACATATGTTTTCTCTATCCAATGCTTTCGGTTGATGAGTATTCTTTCAACTTCATTAAATTGTTTTCATCTATTAAGTTGATGTCAACTGACAAGAATAAGGATATTTTGTGTTCATTTTCCTCATTCCATTATATTTGTTTCCATATGTCATTTCATTACCTCCATAATTTCATCTTTAATAAATTTGTATTCAAGTCGTCACTAATAAAAGAAAACTATTCTTAGAAATACACTACACGACCAGAATTTTATCCTTTTGTTGATAAATCAATTCATTGTTTATAAATATTAAGATTACTTTTCATGAGTTATATTGAACTGTTCTAAGAACCTATTCTGTAGTCAATCGACATATAGAACTGCTGGATAATTTCACAGATGGAGAACTGCTGGATCATTTCAGATACGATGCAATCAGAAATGGAATTTCGAGCTGGGTACTTCTATAATTTTAACTTTTACATTCTTCTACCAGAATTTCTGCCTTTTGCTGTTATACAATTCACCCATGTTTTCTGTGAAAATATGATTCTGTGTATACATCTTATGTGTCATTGGCACACGATTTTACAGTTCAACCTTGAATATGTCTATTACTCAGGTTATATTTAATGAGTACTAATTTAATTCCATTAACATTAAAAAATTGAAATATTTCAGTGGATGTAGTGTATTATATGTATTACAAATTGTCCCTTCATGCTTGGAAATATGCAGGTTATAATTTAAATTACAAGTACATGTTTCTAAATATTCTGGTTTTAACAGATGTACGGTGCCATAACAGAACATACACTTCTTGTTTTTTATATTTTAGTTTTTGAACTAATTCCATGGATGGAATGTGATATAATGACATAAATCATCACAATTTTTTGAAATTGTGGTGATAAAACTATCTCTATGGAATCTAGGAAAATAAGACAAATCCCAATTGAGCTACGTAAAAGAAACATTTAACCCATTTTGTTATGATAATTTCAATTCATTTAATGTTGATTGTATTCTAAAATTCATTTAATAATATGGATTTCATCAATCTTCTCATGTTCAATTTGGGTTATAATCATGTTACTGAAAAACATAATGATTGAACATTTTATTAGAGATGGAATTATTTCTATGAGACCTGCAAGTTATATAAATGGTTGTGGACATTTTATTCTTGAATTGATTGATATATGATCTGAATGTTATATGAATATTGGGAGTTGACTAGATGATTTAGAATTTCCATATGCTGTTTCAAGGTTACATCATTCCTTTCTCTAATTTTTTTAATGCTATATCTATTTTTGGTTTAAAAATTTTAGGCATACAGAAAACACAAAAGAAAAAACCAAATTTTTGGAACCGCGATTCGGGTTTTAACTCTAGATATTTAAATTTAATATGTGTATTTATTTCTGTATGTTTTACATACATTTAAAATTTCTGTTGGGATTACATTTCTATATTGTATTTCAATTTATTGACTGAAGTTATAGGAATGCAGTGTTTCATATACTTTTTTAATTGCATATTTGTTTTAAATATTGTCTATTTTCTTTGCATGTAGTACTATCTCCATGGGAGATATGATTTGGTCACATTCGACAACTTGTTGAAGTAAGCCGGCCTAGACCATCATCTCAGAATCAAGACTTCTTTCTGTGCCGAGTGGAATTTGGGGCAATTTTTCAATTATTTTGTATGTAAAACATATTACCGTGTTTGAATTGAAGAACTTTAATTGTATTTACTTCTTTGAAATTCACAGTGGTTTCCCTTTTTGGCTGAAATATTACTGTGTTAGATGCAAGCACTCTCAGATGTTCATATCAGAATCGGTCCTTAGGTCATGCCATGTGTTATTTCAGGTGATTCTAAAGGTTTCTTCTATTTGTTTTTCTAATCTTAAAAGTGAATATGCGCCCAGATGTTCATATCGTCGCATTGGTGTTTCATCGTGTTTCTTTTAATGATTTGTTAGTGTCAAATTTTTTTATTGTAATGGGACATTGGTTAACTGAGAAAAGTCTATTTTAAGCCATCATTTGGGTGAGATCTTCAAAATAATTATATCCACTAAATTATAAAGTGAGGTTGTCGAGTTTATCTAACACATATTATTGAAAACTCTTGTAAGTAATTATTATTCTGATGCTTTTAGTGTTTTCCATTGCATTACACCTCAAGAGGGTAACACTTTTCTATTTCTATTTAAATGTTTCTTTTAAATTACATCCCTTTCTATGACGTGGTGTTTTCTTGATCAAATGATCCTCCTTCATCTTGACTCTATTGTTAATATCTTGAATGTATATATCTTATCAGTTATTCTTGAGGATTCTATTTTTCATTATTTTAGTCAATGATGTTAATTTTTTATATCCTTCAGTTGTTCAATATTATTACTCATGTCAGAGCATCATTTCATTTCATTCTAGGTAGGTAAAGAGTCATTTAGATCCATAACAAGATCATACTACATAGGAGAAACTGGGTCACTTCTGGTTTATGACATAACCAGATAGGGGTATCTCTATGTCGGCATAAGAGAGTTCGATATTGAGCGGTATTATCATGAACTGTTGGCTCGTCTTATCCAATATATTAATTGTTTTTTACTCCAATTTATACTCTCAAATTCAATATTTGTGTTGTTTGTAAGCAGTGGTATGGGTACCTTTGATGGTTTTATATTTTTATGTTTTCATTAGTTGTCTCCCGATTGCAGTTAAATTCTTGTATCATGAATCCATACAAAATCCATTTCTTTATTTTTTTATTTGATCTGGCATGAGACATTTAATCACCTTGCAAGATGGCTGGAGGATGCCTGTCAACATGTGAATCCCAACATGGCGATCATGATAAAAGGGAATGAATGTGATGTTGCTCATCGCGGTCAGCAAGGAAGGAGATCATTTTGCAAAGTAACATGGGATTCTGTTCTTCAAGGCTTCGGCAAGAACAACACAGAATGTTGAGTAGGTATGATCGCCTTGAGTTGATACAGTAAACTGTTTTATGCTAGATTAGTGTTTTCTTGCAGGCCTTCTTCCGAACTACTGCAAAGATTCTTCATAATATTCAGGAAGGTGTGTTTGATTTATCCAATGAGGTAAGAATCACAAACCATTTACCTTATACATGAAATTTCAAACCTATTATATTTCATCTACTGATTACGTTATTTATTTTTTCAATAGGTCAACATGGATATGAATTTAAAAATGAAGATTCAACTCCACAGGTTGCTAATTTGGATTCTCCTACTTCGACTTGTGATTTTTAGAGACAAATTTGATGATGAATTTTTATTCATTTTTCAGTTGTTGGGTTAGATAACATTCAGCTCTTTATTAGTATCTTATAACTCATATTTCAAGTACTTTTTGAGTGTGTAAATGATATCTTTTCATGTCCATTCCTTTGAAACTATCTAATGCTATCTTTATCCATGTTTTTTTGAGTTATAATTATTCATTAATGTTGTTATTTCTTCTTGGACCCTTCAAATTATAATAGTGGAATGATTCTTCTTTTCATTTTGTTCTTGTGATGTTTATTCATATCCAATCCTTTGTTTTTTTTATTTTCAAATTTTGAATTATCCAGTTGAATTAATTTTTTCATTGATATCATTGATATCTCCATCTTTAACACTTAACAAAAAATATTTATTCCTGATTAATTCTACTAAATATTGTCATTTCTATGATGTCTCAAAAATTTCTCCACCCCACCAGTATTCTAATATCATGTTCCACTTATTTGTGATTTAAATATATACAATATTATTGTTCATTATTAACTTTTAATAATAGTTTTCTCATACTCAATGTAAGAATTTATTTATAGAGTCGTGCGTACGCACGGGCGATGTACTAGTTATCTATAATAATATCTAATTATTTCAAATTAACACTAATTATTTATAATTATCACTAACAATATCAATTTCTTACTAAAAATAAATATAAATAAAAATCAATTTAAATCTAATTTAATTACAACTAATAAACAACAATTAAAAGTAATATAAAAAAATATAATAAATATAAAAAAATAAAATATAAATACCTTAAACATTGATATTCTGAAGGTATTGGCATCTTCCAATTGCTCTCATATAAAAAAATTTAACAAAATGAAATTTTTTCCATAAAAATGGCGAATGAAGAGAGAGGGAGAGGAAGATCTGAGTGATTTGAAAAATATGGGTGGGGGTATATATAGGTTAGATTAGTTGGGACGGGGTTAGTTGCGACGGGTTTCCCGTCGCAAATGGTGGTATTTGCGATGGGCCCCGATGCAAATACCCTCACCCGCATTAATTACAGTTGGTGGTTAAAAGGGTATTTGCGATGGGTCCTGTTACAAATACACACTTGCCAACATACTATTTACGACGGGGGGCTTTGCCCGTTGCAAATGGTATTTACCGCCACCAGGCTTTTGCGACGGGGCCCGTCGCAAATACCCTATCCCGCATTAATTACAGTCGGCGGATAAAAGGGTATTTGCGACAGATCCCGTCGCAAATACACACCCGCCGACATACTATTTACGACGGGCAGCTATTTCCGTCGCAAATGGTATTTACTGCCGTCGGGCTTTTGCAACGGGGATGCGTCCCATTCGCAAATACCCTTTCGACGTTTTGGCGCGCAAAGCACTCCAAACTTATTGCGACGGGTCTCCTATTCTCATTGCAATTAACCTACTATTTGCGATGGGAAAAGTCTCCCGTCTAAAATACATATTTCGTCGGACCTTTTGCGACGGTATATATTCCCGTCGCAATTGACCCTTCGCAAAAAAACACTTTTCTTGTAGTGAAACTAAAAAAAGGAATAAAGTGTTTTATATGTTTTATACATTTTTCTTACATCAAAAGGTGATGTGTTTCACTTTCATTTTATCGTATGTAACACATTACAATCACTATGACTAGTAATCTATATAGATCACTAACACAAGTAACTCTAAAATAGTTTGTTACAACTCACCAAAGTGGTTCCACACCCGTAACAATAGAGGGTCCCAACCAGTCATTAGGTTCCACCGACATAAAAAAATGTCAATAGCTCATATACTGCAATTTGAACTATTAATTCATTCTAGCAATTCATGTCCAGATATCTAGAAATTGATAGAACAATAGGGCTCCTACACCTCACTCTTTTCTAAAAATGTCTATTTTGAGAGTGATCAAAACAAATACATTTATTACTTTCATTTATTCTAACATTAATCAAACTTATATTTAACTATCCACCATGATAAACCTTAACAAAAATCTATATTTTCTAACAAACACATCTCCATCTTGCTGAAGACTACTAACACTACTCTAACAAGGCCAAAGGGTCCTTCAGTGTTTCTCATCCTAATTAACAGAATCTATCTGTTAATGATTATTCAAAATACTAACACCTACATAGTATGTATATATTCACACCTGTATAATAAAATCACCTGCACATTTTGTACCTTATATAAATGATGGAAAATTCGGTAGAGACTTTGGTGGATGTGATATCTGGGGAGTGGGAGCTTAGTGGTAAGTAGAGGTGGTGGTTGCAAACAATAGACATGTCAGGAGCTTTTAATTTCAGCGATCCTTTTATTTTTTTCTTAAGTTAGTTTTCCATTGGATTTTTGGGAGAGTATTTTTTCCCTTTTCTTCATATTTTATACTATGGTCTCTCCTTTGTAAATATTGGTGTTTTTTCATTAATTATTTATAATTTCATTTATTTTATTATCTAGGATGTACAATTATATTCGATGTGAGGATGTGTGTTTGTGTGCAGGTGCATTGGGATAAGGTCATCCATCATGTGTGATTGTCTTCTCAATGCTGGTTTCCAACCAAAAGCCTATTGGAGGTGGACTTGTGGTGGCACACTAGGATTAGTTCTTACCCAGGTGGGGTCTTTATGGATCAGGTCATGTCAATATCAGAAAGGATTCAAATCACAACACCAACAACTATATTAATATATTTATATTTATATTTATATACATATATTAATATAAATATACATAAATATATATATTTTTAATTATATGTTTACTTAAATTTTTTTATTGGGTAATATAAATTTGAGAAATTGTTTTATATAAATTATGAAAATAAGATTGATATCTAATTTTTGTTATAATATGATGTATATTTTTATATATATTTCTTATATGTAAAAATATGTTAATACATTAATATATTTTATGATATATAATCATAAATAAATATAAATATAAATACACACACATATAATTACAAGTATATATGTATATCATGGGTTTGGCTTTCTGAACTCATATTCTTATCTATTATTGATAAATATATATGTATATTGTAAATATTTATGTATATTATAAATTATATATTATGGATATAAATATATGAATTTAAATATGAAATATAATTAATGAAACGATAAAATTCATATTATTATATCTAATATATTATATATTTATTTATATAGTTTATTTATCTTTATTTTATATCATATATATATGTAATTCTAATTATATATGTAACTATAAATAAGTATAAAATAATAAATAAAGTAAAAAATGATAAAAATATATTTTTTATTTATATAAATATAAATACATATTTGTTTTAATATAAATAAAATTTAAGAATATATAAATATGTATATATATAATATATATTATACAAGGTTCCCTTAAATAGTGTTAAATAATAATTGATAAAACATTAACTTTATTTGCATTAAAAACTCATTAAGGATTCCATTTTATCAACATTTTTTATCACTGATACCTTTCGAAGTGCTTTTTTTTTGTTTTTTTTGTTCATATAGGTTAATAGTTTATGTGACCTATATTAATTGATAACCATTCACTATGTGACATTGATATTTTTTTTCAACAGCTATATTTAAATCCGTATATATTTGTTATGGACTTTTGTAATGATCTACTTTTCCAACTGCTCTATGACAGATACAATTTCTACGTTCAAACATACTTTTTTAAGAGTATTTATTTTTATATCCCTAATGTTTTTTAGAGTATTTTAATCGATTATTAGTTGATCCACTCCTACATAATTGGATTTTAAAATCACTAAAAAATCCTTTATCAGTACTAAAAATGTTGTTGATCTAAGATCCATAAAAAGTGGGACACTTTAATCATCACTACAAAATAATTTATAAAGGAGGACCATTATTAATGCTAAAAAATTCACTCATAAAGGATTCCATTTATCAGAGCTTATTTTAGTACTGATAAAGGCCATATTGTTGTAGTGTGCAATTAAAATTATAGCATAATATAGTAGAAAATATTCCTATATATGGAAAGTTCATAATATAATTGAAATAAAAAATACATAAAAATTAAAATTAAAAAAACACTACCTTTTCTAAATTTCAAACATTATTTTTTAGTATTACATTAGAAAGAACTATCACAAAAAAATCAAAAATATCGATAGTTTCATTGTCTTTGACACCCAACCCCCTATCAAAAAATCTCGATCATGGTATTAGTTGCTGAAAAAACCACCCCAACTCAAGCTAATGAATCCACCTATATAAGAAAAAATTTCTTATATTATCAATACTATAAATAAAGAAATTAACATAAATATGAAACAATACATTAGTAAAATGTCAATTTTAAATAAACTGATATACTTGAAGTCATACCAGTCACATTATACAATGGAATGACATTCAGATGATTCAAAAACATCACAAATGACTTATGGATAATTTTTCTATAGTATCTAGATAATATGAATATGATTGTTCGTTTTTTAGTATGTCGCATTTCTTCTTTACTAAAATTTCAATTTAAAAAAAAACACAAACTTTATGTCCTACTAGCCACATTGTGTATCGTTTTGATGTGAGACTAATTACCACATGTCAAAAATGAATTATGAATCGTTTTCATAATGTATCAATAAACTCCAATTATGGTTGCTCAGTTTTCAATGAGTGACACATGTTTTGAACTAAAATGTAAATTTTAAACTAATAATGGACACTTTGAGTCAAACCGGGCACACCTTGTATTGGATTAATGTGTGAATTATTCCTAAACAACACAAATTACTTGTGGATAATTTTCCTAAATTATCAAAATAATCGGAATGCATTGGTTAGTTTCGATTATGTGAATTGTACTTTTAACTAAACTGTTGATTTTAAACAAAAAGACATGCATAGAGTCATATTGGTCACACCTTGCATCTAATTGATATGTGGTTAATTCTTTTCATTATAAATGACATAAATATCATTTTAATAATGTATCAAGACAATATAAAAATTTTCTCATTTTTTAGTATCCCACATTTCTTTTTTACTAAAATAACAATTTAAACTAAAAACACACACATTGATTCATATTGGCCACATCATGTGTCAATTTTTTGTTAGAATAATTCTTACATCTCGAAAATGACGTATGAATCATTTTAATAAAGTATGAAGACAATACAAGTTTTTTTCTATGATTTCAATGAGTGAGACTTGTTTTGAAAAAAAATTCAATTTTAAACTGATAATGAATGCTTTGAGTAATATTGGGAACACCGTGTATCTCATTGAGGTGAGGATAATTCATACACATCAAAAATAAATTATATATAATCTTCCTAAAGTATAAAAATAATATATATTGTTTTTATTGTTTTTGAGTATGTGATGAGTGTTTGAAAACTAAAATGTTGATTTTAAATAAAATGAAACACTTGAATTCGTACAGATCACATCGTGAATAAAATTGACATGATCCTAATTACTATATGTCAATAATGACATAAGGGTAAATTTAATAAATAATCAAGACTGTATTATTGAATTTTCGTGGTTTTGAGTATGTCACATGTCTTTTTTACAAAAAAATGTCAATTTAAACTGAAAACATACAATATAATTTATACAGGACACATCATGTGTTAGTTCTATGTGAGGCTAATTCATATTCATTAAAAATGAATTATGAATCATTTTCTTAACGTATTAAGAAAACCCAATAATTTTTCATTGTTTTCAGTGAGTGGTACATGTATTGAACTAAATTGTCAATTTTAAACTGATAAGATACACCTTGAGTATTACTGGTCACATCATGTATCATATTACAGTTATGTTGATTTCTACATGTCAAAAATGACTTATGGATCGTTGTACTAAATTATCAAAATCAATTTTTTTTCATAGTTTTGATTATGTGACATGTGTTTTGAACTAACATGTCAATTTTAAATAAAAAGACACACTTTGAGTCATACTGGTCACACTGTGCATCAGATTGACATGAAGCTAATTCCTATATGTTAAAAATGACTTAAGGATTATTTTCCAAAAATACCAAGACAATCCAAATGAAATTTATCAATTTTGTATATGTTACATTTAGTTTTTTCTAAAATGCCAATTTAAACTGAAAACACACCCATTGAGTTATACCAAACACATCGGGTGTCAGTTTGACGTGATACTAATTCTTACACATCATAAAATACTCATCAATAATTTAAATATAGCATCAAAACTATATGAATATATTTTATCATTTTAGAGTATATGGCTTATGTTTTGAACTAAAAGGTCAATTTTAAATAAAAAGACTCACTTGAAGTCATCCTGGTCAAACCATGTGTCTTATTGAGGTGTGGATGATTCTACATTTCGAAAATGATTTATGGTTCATTTTCTTAAATTATTAAAACAATGTGAATTTTTTGCTTGTTTTTGTTATGTGATGTGTGTTTTGAACTAAAATGTCAATTTTAAATAAATAAACACACTTAGAGTCTTATTGGTCACACTGTGCATCAGATTTAGGTGAGGATAATTCCTACATGTCATAAATTACTTATGAATCATTTTCATAATGTATAAAAATAATCCAAATGTGTTATATTGGTTATCAGTATGTCACATGTCATTTTCACAAAAATTTCAATTTAAACTGAAAACATTCACTTTGAGTCATACCAGACACATCATATGTTGGTTTGACATGATACTAATTCCTACATAACAAAAATGGATTTTGAATCATTTTCTTATAGTATCAAGACAATATGAGGCAATTTTCACATTTTTTTATTGGGTGACACACATTTTTAACTAAATTATCAATTTTAAACAAATAACATACACTTTTAATCATACCAGGAACACTATGTATAAACAAGAGGTAAGATTGATTCCAACACATCAAAAATGATTTATGTATTTTCTTTATTAAATTTTAAACATAATTCAAATTATTTTTCTTATATTTGAGAATGTAATATGTGTTTTGACCTAAAATATAATTTTAAAACATAAAACCTGCACTTTGATTCATACTGTATACAACATGTATTGGGTTGAGGTGAGGTGGATAACTACATTAACAAATTAATTATGTATTTTTATCCGAATTTATAAAAAATATGAATGTGTTTTATTGGTTTTGAGTGTGTGATGTTTTTTTTGATCTAAAATATAAATTATAAACTAAAAAAATACACTTAAAGTAAAACCATGAACACTGTGTATCATATTTAGGTGTGGATGATTTAGGTGTGTATTATTCATACACCATTAAATACAATTATCATGATATATCTTTTCAGAAGTCATAATTTTCCATTTAATTATTGAAAAATACCCTAGTACATACATCTTTACGATTCATATCACATTTCAAGAATCAATTGGTTTCCTCTTCTATATGAAAGATATATGTTCTCTAATTTTTAGCCTATTAGATATAATTGAAAAAAGTATGCTTTTCCAAATGATATATGAAAACAAATATGACAAAAAATGATAATAAAATCAACATAAAAATAGTGGATAAAATGATGTATTAATTAACTAAATACGTTTTCTGAATTAACCTTTTCATGATGTATGTATACATTCTAGGCCCATTATCATATATTCATTATCTCAATGTTAACCTCAAATTCTAATATATTGTGTGCATCAGTTTCATTGAACATGTTACTATATCTATAATACCGGGAACACCATGTAATAGAATGAGGTACGACAGATTCCTACACGTCAAGAATGACATATGAATCATTTTCCAATGGTATCAAAATAATCTGAATGTGTTTTCTTGATTTTGAGTGTGTAACTTTTTTTATCTAAAATGTCAATTTCAAACTAATATTATAATATTTGATTCATACATATTATATTGTTTATTAGATTGAGTTGTGGTTGATTCCAACACATCACACCATGTATTTTTATTCATTAATGCATTCAATATTTATGGTTATATAACAATATTTGTATTTAATAGCTAGGAATTTTAATTCATTGCAGAATAAAAATAAAATTGCATCTTCATGAGTCCATCATCCTCATTGAGGGAATAATCATAGTACATGAGTACATAATGAGTGTATCATCCTTCTTCATGATCTCTATGAAAATTACAAAATAATTATTAGATAATAATGATAAGTAAATTAACTAAAATACTAGAAAAAATGATGAGAACATTCAAAAAATTATTATTAGGAAGTCACCTATTCATGATGCCTATATATAATCAGACAATAATCAATTCTACCCATTTGTTTCTAAGAAAATCTATTTCATATTTTGAATAAGAGGAACGTCGACAGTCTCGTACTACCGAAAAAATATAAGTAAAACAATTATTAGTAATAATTTAATTAACATTGTAATTATCCTTGAAAATTCCCATTTTTGAATACTATTATATGGATGTAATATGATATCTTTCATAAATTTTCAAGTATAATAACCAAAATATTTTCCCTTAGTTTATTATGGGTATTGTATGAACATTGAGAAAAATATTTTTTTTCATATATGTTTTGATAGTGCAATTTTATTATATATAAACTAATACATTTCCATTTCTAGAAGCCAATAGGCTTTTTTTCTCATGGATTTTCCTAATGAAATGATTTTGATGATATTTAAACATTGCACTATCATAGCATAGGTTTTATTAAAACATGACATAAAATGTATAATTTGTTGTTTATTTGTACAATTTGTCATGTAGGGTATTAATAATTGATAAATGACATCATGTGTGGTCAGTTTTTGGTTACCCATACATTAAATGCAAAAAATAAATATTTAGAGTATCTAAATTCACAATAATGAGTAAAAAATGTTTCCTAAGACCAAAAAAGAATAAGTAATGAAATGAATGAAAATATATTTGATAATAATAAACAATAAATTTTTACCTCTACATTGTGATTATTAACAATATTCTATCATATGTATGTTTTATTTGAAACATTGCAGCTGGGTTTTACATTATTACTCTATATTGCTTTCGTTCCAATGAAAATAGTTTTTTAGTAGTGATGTGAGGACTTATGAGTCCAAATTCATGTTCACATGGTTTTACCTTCAAATTGTATTAATATATATGCCTGTAAAATTTATGAATATTATTTATTCATAATTAACAATGTAGATCAGCTATTGGACAAACAAACCATGAAAACACAGCTCATGTATACATTTACAACTAAGACTCCTTTCCATTCATGCATGAGGATTTCATATACATTATCAAGACCAATATAGCCTATAATGGTTTCTCGATACATATGTTCTTCAAAATAAATTATGATCATATATCCAATTTAAATCATTTTATCCTTATGAAACATTATTGTTATTAAATGTTGAAGTTGAACAGGTGGGAAAAATATACTTTGGGATTTTTTTTATTGGTTGGTCAATTTTTTAGATTGTTTTCATCTGATCTTCCATTTCACCCCTTTCCATTGTTCATCTATTATAACATTCATCAAAATTAGGACCCTTTTCATTAATTACTAATTTTTTTCCATGAAAAATAAATTAGAAATGAATACATCATTATCAGTATATATTTTTACAAGATTTAATGGACTTGTTGTGAAATTTAAAATAGCATGCTTGTCTGTATTAATATATGCATCATCAAGTGTTATAGGTAGCTGAACGCTTGGATCATGAGCTACATGAATCCCCCACTCTCACATGACCTATTGTAATTTGTTTTTAATGTAGAGTATCTCCTTGGATATTGTAAATGGTACCCCTCACAAAAAGGAGATGGTTGGGTATTGATATATTTAAATAAATATCATTTTATGCCTATAGAATATCTTGATAGAAAAGTTATCAGTGTCGGCTTGGTTAAAATATCATAGAAACAATTATGAAAATATTAATGACCTCTTTTTAAGATATCTCTGTAAGGGGAAGAGCTCACCTCAAAGCTGCTGGGGTGGGGGATCTTCATGTAGTGGTTGTTTTTTTGTTGTCTATTCTCTTTGATTCCTTCCCATAACATCATATAACAACATTAATAATAAATTATGTTTTTTTATAGAAAAACTAATCAAATCTATGACTCTTCAATTTTCTTATCTTTATCCCCATGTTCATTTCTTTTCTGAAAATATGTTTAAGGTGGCACCTGAAAACCCACACCTCTGATGCAACCAAACTATTCTGGCCACTTCAAGGCCCCTGATATTCACGTTTCATCAGGTATAGATACAAATTATTGTTTTTTTCTAAGTAAGATAAAAATATATTAAAATAACTAATCATTGTTTTGTAGTACAAATTTGAATAAAAATAAATTTTTATTATGTCATGCTTACACTTGTTTCCCAAATATTCTGTGTGTTTTCATCTATTAGTATCCCATATTTATTTACAGGTGCCCCTTTTATAACACATTAAATGGGATGGAAGTGTATTAGGATTTCTATTCATCAATTTGTATATAAAAAAAATTAAATAATTATATTGTTGTTTCATGTAACATAAATCTATTACTATATATTTAAAATACATAACATATTTTTCAAGTGAAGAAGACTTCATCCTTGATTTGTGGTAGCGGTATGTTGGTTTTTCTACACATTGCATATTTTCAGCACATAGTTTTTGTTTCATAAATTAAAAATACTTAATAAATTTTATTAATACATGTACTTTCAATCAATGTAATACTAGTCATAATGTACCTGAAAAGATGTATCCTTAAAATGACTGTAGCACCACTATTTTTATGTAAGTAAACTTTTATTTATGATTTTTATGAGCGTTTGGAATACTTTTGGAATGTCTTGTGGATTTTATAAAGGTTCAAAAATTGATCTCAAAAAGTAGAACCATGCAACTCCTACCAGAAATAGTTCAAGGTTAAACATGGGTTATGGGCATGCATATGGTTAGGCACATGGTTTATCCAAAACATGTGGCCACCTAGGAGAAGCTGTGCAATGTGGGAAATATGGATTTTTCATGGCTAGACATTTTTTTCTAACATTGTGATTTAACAGTGATGGATTCTTCTTGAGGTAGAAGCTATCGCACGGTTAGCACACAGTTTTCCAAACCGTTTTATTAACCGTGCGCTGTTTAAAAGGTGGATAAGGCTCAGGATTAACTATAAACCTATCATTATCCCTATTTCAACCCTATACATTCTTCTTTCCTACCAAAGTCTTTGGAGTCATTCCCCTTTGATCCATAAACAATCCGGAGGAAAATCTTGATGCGTTAGAGCATGATTCCCTTGGTAAGTCTTTTTTTTCGATAGTTTTCCTTAAATATACTCTCTTTTCTCTCCTAATTTCATAGATATAGTCTTATATGGATAGATCTATTGTTTTTTGGCTAATAATGATTATATTTGTATTAATTTATGTTTGTGGAAGATATCTAAGGTGGGTTTTTAAAGATTCAAATCGGTTTTATGGGTGTTTTTGTGTCATTATTCATTTTATCCATAATTCCCGAGGTGTGTGGCTTCACTCATTACCCCGATTATTAGAAATTGAATGATTATTTTATAATTGTTTAAATTTATTGATTTTAATTGTAAAATTGGTGTTAAACACATGGTAGAAACCTTCTTTAGTGATGGTTTGTGGATTTTTAGGATTTTTGTAAATTGGTTGTGTAAAGTTCTTTGTTTTCATAATTTAAAAATGTTTATTTTAAAATATAGAATTTTTTGATTTGTGGAAATGGTTTTTTTGAAATTTTTTCAATAAAAGATAAAATTTATTTAAATGGATTTAAATAGTTGATTTGAAATTTTTTTGGTGTACATGGGTTGGGTGAGTTCATGGTTTTAACATGACCTTGAATAAGGGGACTGTACCAGTGGGGTACAAAGGGACGTGACCCTAGATTAGGGGTTTGTGTCATTGGATCACAAGGATATTTTCCACTTTGTGGTATCTTATTGGATGAATGAGAAAATTCTCATGAGTACGTAATTGTTAGTGAATAATGCATGTGTCGGTGGCTGTTTGAATCATTGAATGGTTATTACCAAAGGGAATGTGAAATGGTTTAATTCATTGATTTATGTTTTTTCTATAAATAGTTTGGTTAGAAAACTATTTTATTGTGAAACTATTTGCATTTGGAATATATTTTTGAACTACTTAAAATCGTTTTATATAAATTATTTTATATTAACGTGAAGCTTGTTCTATTTTAGTGGTATGAGTAAGGAATTCATTTGGGGAAAATTTATTTATTTTAATTTTTCACCCCTGCTTTGGAACTTTTGTGCTTTATTAGATATTGTTATTCAATAAATTTATAGCGGTAAAGTAACACCCTAATTATGTGGTGCTTTTGATACTTTTTCATAGATTGTGGAATCGTATCATAGTGCATTTTTGTATCTATGGAGTTGTTTCATTAGAGTCTAAGAGTTTTGTTGATTTAGTCTTCCCCTATGGTACTCTGATTTTGGTTATAGTTTACTATGGTGTCATTGTATTTTTCTTTTATAATCAGTTGTATAAATTTTTTATCATGCATAATTTATTGGTTATTTTTTTATGGTGGGTTTGGTTGGGTTGTTTTACTTCTCAAATGGAATATCATCACCCAATTATATTGAATCCCTTAGAATTTATTTCCATCCTTTAGTGCCTTGGGGATGTCTCCTAAGGCCCAGTAAAACTTCTTCCTCAACTCAAGACAATGAGAATGGGTGGAATGTTTCAAGTGGTATCATACGTGGTCGGTCTTTCTTTAATATTGAAAAGTGGTATCATCTAGTTTGGCCCTTGGATTATAAGTAGTATCAGTTTGTTAGATACTTTGTAATAAATTGGGACATTCTTGGAGTTGAAATTCATTCTAGACTATTCCTTGAGTTGGGAAGGTAGAAAGGAGTAGGGTTGTTGGTAATTGAAATTTAGATTATAAAAATATATATATAACCTTTTTATGATTAACATCAAGTTACCAGGGAGTTGGGTATATTTGTTATTTGGAGATACTTATAGGAATTTCAATCTCATTGTCATGGGTTAATCCAATGGGACGAGCATGACATTAATTAATGAAATGAATTACCACAAGAAGTGAATATTTGACTTTGAGTAATGATTTATGATTTGGTGAAAATGTGATTGTTTTTTGAAAAATGTAGAAATTGTTTTCAAATGTGAGATTTTGAAAAGGGAATAGTTGTGGTATTTTGAAAGAGGGTTGATTTTCAAAAAAAATAATGGAATTTTCAAAAAATGTTTAATGAAAAAAAAATTGGAAATAAATAGTGTGATAGAATATGTGGTAGAATTTGAATTATTAATACTTCAATTTCTAGAGAGTGATACTTATAGTTTTTGGTGTGCTTATAGAAAATGGAACTCGATCAGAGTCATAGAAACCAATCAGTAGATGTTTCTAAGAATGTGGTTACACTGGGATCGTAGGTGAACCAACATCTAGTTAAGAGTATAGTCCAGGCATTTTAGGTTGTGGATAAAGGGAACCGAAGGGATGAACCAAGAAAAGCGATATCATTCCACTCAGTTCTAAAAGAAAAATCAACCCGTATTTCGAGGTGATTTAGAACCATAAAAGGCATAGGTGTGGTTGAATAGGTTGAATCAAATATTAAACATTCGAGGCATACGGGTGGAGTTGAAATTTATGTTGGAATTTACATACTAGAGTATATTTCATGCCAATGGTGGGATTTAGCAGTTCAGGCTATATTAGAACAAGACATTGGTTGGGAGGATTTTGATTAATTATTCAAAAAAAATTATATACTCATATGTTCAATATTTCAAGAATTACTGATTTTTTTTAAAGTAGGGGATCCTATTAGGGATAGAGTATGCAGCAAAATTCATGAATTTATTCTTTTTTCACCCAAATTTTCTATATGTGTTTCCATGAAGGCACACATTTTTTAATCAAGGATGGGATACGAGATTTTCTCTAATATTTTCATGTTGTTTATAAGAAAGAATAAAGAGATGGTCAATAGAGAGATGGTTATAGAAAGGGATATATTAGGAGATATGTGTGGAGGAATCATATTGATACATATGGGTAATGTTGGGAACAAGAAGAAGAGGGAAACATATTTCCAAGGTACGGGCATGACTCCGAATTAGATAGTTGGATCGGTGAATCTTCCTCCCAGTCCTAAGAGTAAAGTTAGATGTTTAAATTTTGGTTATTTCAACCACATGAAGCATCATTGTACGAAAACACTGATATAATTCCACAATTGAAATCAGATGGGGCATCTTTGACACTTTTTTTATAGTGCATCAGGGTCCAGTGTTTGGGACACTTTTCTTGTGTCATAGACAACATGTGCTTCAATGGGGTGAGTGAAATAGAATACCTATTGTCAGTAGAATAGATATATACATGGTGAATCAAGGAATACCATGACTCATTGGAAAGGTAAATTTCAATAGGGAAATAAGGAATAGAGTGTAGTGAGTAATCAGTTATACGAAGCTTAGCAAGTAATTATGGAATATCACTCTAGAGCATCGATGGTGAGAGGTATTATTCTCTTTAATCCTACCCTTATGAAATCTATATTTGATATGGGTGTATCCCATTGTTTATTGATTCTTGTTCTGTTGAATTACTAATTTTAAATGTTGAAAGGGTTCCTAATATTCTGAAACTAAAAACTCATCTCGGTCAAACATAATGTCAAGCCTTTATATGAAATGCATGATCTATAACTATTGATGGAACTGAGTTGAAATGGTATTTATAAATGCTTGATATAGATGTCTATGACCTAATCCTGGGTGCGTATTGGTTAACTATATTCAAGGCTCACATTGACTATTATACCTGAAGGGTTAGTTTTATAACTGAGGATGGTTCCAAGCATCTATTATTAACGAGATCGAAAAGTAAAGGTAGGTGAAATTGGATTGTGGGAACTGGCCATTGGATTGATATCATACGAGTTAGAGGAATTTAATTTGGCATCAATGGAAGAGATTGAGAATATTAGTTTTCCAGCAATTTATTATCAGTTTCCAGATGATTTTATAGAACATTTCTCATGGTTACCACTTATAAGGGAAATGGAGTTTATGATTTATCTCTATCCAAAGACTAGTCTTGTTTACCTTACATTATATATGATAGATCCAATAGAATAAATATAACTGAAAGTGTAATTGGAAGATCTAGAATGTAAAGGGTTCATTTGGCCTAGCACGTCTCTAGGGGAAACACAAGTCTTGTTTTCCGAAAAGGTTGTTGGAACTCTTCAGTTGTGTGTAGATTATCATAATCTTAACTAAGTTATGATAAATAATAGGTATCCACTTCCATGTATTGATTATTTGTTCGATAAATTTAGGATAGATTAGTGGTTCACTAAAATTGACTTGCGCTTAAGATATCGCTGATTGTATGTTCATAAAGATGATATTACAAAGAAATATTTCAAGAGTACATATGGACATTACTAGTATGTGGTAATGAATTTTTTTCTAATTAATGAACTAGATGTATTTATGGAATTGATTAATATGATATTTTAAGAGTATCTATATTGTTTTTCAGTGGTGTTTTTCAATGACATATTTTTGTATTTATGGACAAGGGTTGAACATGGGAAAAACTTGGCGATAGTGTTGGGAATCTTGAGAGATCATCAATTTTATTCTAATATATAAATGTCTGGTTTTTGTATATTAGAGTTATGTTTCCTTGTCCATGTAATATATCAAACAGATTTTTCTATAGATCTATAGAAGATAGAGGTTATTATATCATGGAAACTGCCAAATAATGTCTACTGTTGTGTTCATAGTTTATCATGACTAGCTTCACCTATGATAGCTTCGATAAGAAATTTTTTTCCATTCCAATGGATTTAAGAATTTCGTAAGTCCTTTATAGAGCTAATGGTTTTCCTAATATCAACACCAATCAGGATATTTTTTTAATTAGGAAAAGGCTATGTGGAGTATTGTAATTCTTCAAGATCAGGGTTGGGATGGGTTCTCATGTAGGGAGATCATGTGGTTAATTATGGGTAAATGTAGTGACAGTTTCATTAGAACAACCACCCAACACAATATTTAGAGTTATCCATTTTCATACATGATCTAAAGACTTGGTGTTATTGACTGTTTGGTGAAAGATTTAGAGTATGTATAGATCATAAGATATTGAAACATATTTTCTCAAAAAGGGATTTGAATCTATGACAAATAATATGGATGTAGTATCTACAAATATTGGAATTTGACGTGATGTATACAATGGGTAAATTAAATTTGGTGGCAGAAGCATTAAGTACAAATTCATATGTTCAGTTAGAAAAAGAAAATCTAAAACAATGGTGGATAATGTCATTGATAGCTGATATAAACCAAGAACGTGAAGACCGAGGTGATGTTGTAGTTTTCCTTCTAGTTTTGTTTGTTCTTGATTTGGTTAATATAGTTAAGGAGGCATAAACATCTAATTTATAATTTTTTAAGATAAGGTCAAAACTCAATGGTGGGGAGACCATTGAGGTATGTAAGCTGTATAAGATTTCAGTTTTATGGTTTTGAGATTTGATGGTCCTACCTACATCTTTTTAGGTGTTAATTCTTTATGCTTACCACTGTTTGATAAGGTATGTTTATAATTGGGTACAAAATATTTATAAAGGATTGATAGCATTGTTTTGGTGGGTCTTTATGAAAAGGAAAGTGTCTATGTTTTTTTGAGATGATTATCATTTCAATAGGTTAAGGTAGAGCATCATCAACCACAAGGTATGATGTAGTCTTTACCTATTCTTATGTGGAAATGGGAGGAGATAAAAATGGATTTTGTAACAAGTCTCTCAATAATGGTTTGAAAACATGATTCCATATGGATGATACTGGATCAACTCAAAAATTCATCCCATTTAATCGCTATTCATTAATATAATATGGTGGACGACATGTCAAAAATTTATATCTGCAAAGTGTTGAAGAGGTATAGCGTACCTATTCCGGTAGTGTCAGACCGAGATATGAGGATTACGTCTGGTTTTTGGAAATCATTATAGAAATCCTTTGGGACTCAATTGACTATGATTACAATTTATCATCAGTATATGGATGGGAAATCCAAAATGACAATACATATAATGGAAGACATGCTTCAGGCTAGTGTAACGGATTCTTGTGGCTCATGGGAAGATCACATATTGTTAGTGGAGTTCTCATATAATGATAGTTATCTAACCTCGATACATATAGATCCTTTTAGATCATTGTATGTGATTCCTTATTGTTATCCACATTGTTGGATAGAAATAGGAGATACTACAGTAGTTGGATAGAGCATTGTCCAAGAGACAAAAGAGAAGATTCAAATGATCAGGAAACTAATGGATACGACATAGAGTCATCAGAAATAATATTTGGATCATCTTCTATGGTTTTCTTCATTGAAGTTGAGTGATCATTTGTTCTTAAGGATTACTCCATGGTTGGAGAATTTCCATTTTTAGAATCAGGTAATGTTATCTTCTCAATACATAGTCCTTTTTAGATACTTGAATGACTTGGTGAGGTATAATATCAGTTGTAATTTCCACCATGGTTAAATGAAGTTCATAATTTGGTCCATGTATCTCAGTTGAAAAGTATCATCCTGATCCTAACAATGTGATTAGTTGGGATCATGTTGACCTAGAGTTGGATGCTTTGTTAGTGAATGTGCTGGTGAAAATTGTGAATAGAAAAGAGAATGTATAAAGAGTAAAAAATCAATTGTCCATTGTGTGTTTTTTGGAAACATAGTCTGATTCAATAAGAGATTTTTGAATGAGAAAATGAAATGGTTGAGAAATGGCCATAACTCTTTCATGGAAATGCTTATTTTCTACATTCCAAATATGCAATGGCCAATGGTTGATAGAATTTATCACCCTTAGTTTCATGTAAGTAACCCTTTATTAATTCTTTTTATACATGAAAAGTGTTTGGGTGATGTTTTGGAGGGTTTGGACGACTTATTAAAAGTTTTGAAGAATTTATAAAGGTGTGTGGTTTCAGAATAGTTAATGGAAACCATGAAACGTTTATAATAAACCATGTGAAGATACTAGTTAGTCCCATTGTTTGGTACATAGTTTGGTCAGACCGTATAGCCACCCAGGAGAAACCATGAAAATTGGAATATAAGGATTTTTCATTGTTGGGTCATGGATTTTATAACCCTGCAAACCAACTGGTCTAGGTGATTCTTATGGCAGAGGTCATTGCATGGTTAGCGCACAATTTTCCTAATCGTGTGACTAACCATGAACTGTTTAAAATTTTTATCCTTAAAAAGCTAATCTTTCTCAATAATAACTCCAAACAACTATTTTTTAATTATTTTTTACCCTAATACATATTTATTCCTCCGATTTTGTTTGGATTCTCTCCCCTTCAATCCAAAATCAATCTGTAGAAGAATCATAGTGCATTGGAGACTGATTCCCTTGGAAAGTCTTCATTTTTTTAGTTCTTCTTAGATCTACTCATTTTACGTCTTTTAGTTTCCTATATCAAGTAAATTTTGGATATATCTATGCATTTTTATACCAATAATGATGATATTTGTCTTTGTTGATGTTATGGAAATATATCTAAGGTGGGTTTTTGGAGATTCAATCCAGTTTTTTGGGGTTTTTTTGTTGTTCTTCATTTTCATCACAATTCGTGAGGTAGGTGGCTTCACTCTTGAATCCTATTTTTAGAAAATGAAGGATTAGTTTCAAATTGGCTGACTTTCTTTAATTTTATAGTGAAATTGGTCTGAAAATCATGGTAGAATCCTTCTTTAGAAATGGTTTTTTGAATTGTGTATTGGTGTAAATTTGTTGTGAAAGTGATTTGTTTTCATAATATTAAAATATTGATTTTAAAAAATGGAATTTTTGGATTTATAGAATAGGTTTTATAAAAGGTTTTAAATAAAAGAATAATTTTCATGAAATGGTTGAATTGAAATGGATTTTGAATACATGGGATGTGTGAGTTCTTTCTTTTGATGTGACCCTGAATAAGGGGAGTGTTCCATTGTAAAAAAATGGAGCATGACCCTGGATAAGGAGAACATATTGTTGGGGAACAGAATATTGGACACTTTATGATGACTTAGTGGATGGATGAGAAACCACTAATATGTATACGAAACTGTCAGTTAACCATTCATGTGAGGGTGTGTGTGTGAATTGTGTAATTGGCATTCCAAAAAAAATTGCGAAATGGTTTAATTAATTGATTATTGTTTTCCTTAGAAACTATCTGGTTAGATAAATTTTTTAGTTTGAAACGTTTTTGATTTCTAATAGATTATTTAACTAATTAAAACCATTTTATATAAATTGTTTTATTTAAATGTTCTAAATTGTTCTATCCTAGTGGTGTGAGTAGGGATTTCATTTGGGGGAAACCTATAGAGTTTATTTACTCACCCATTATTTTAATATTTGGTGATTTTATAAATATTATTTATCGAGAAACAAGTAAAGGTAATGTATCACCCTTATTTTTTGGTTCTTCATGATACATGGTCAAATATTTTAGATTTCGATCATGGAGCATGTTTGGATTTGTGGAGTTGTGTCTTCGGAGTCTTGGAGTTTTTTTATTTAGTCATCCACCATGGTACTCTAATTTTGGTTATGGTGTAGTTTGGTATCATTTTCTTTTGGTTTTATAGTGATTTATATTACACTATTATCATGTATCATTTAGTGGTTATTTTATTATGGTGGGTTTGGTTGGGTTAGTTTATTTCTCAAAGGGAAAACATTCTCTCAATTTTATTGAATCCCATTGTGTTTATTTACATCCTTTATCACCTTGGGGTTGTCTCTTAAGGAAAAGTAGCAATCTTGCCTCAATTATATCCAATGAGGAGGGGCAGGATTTTATAATGACTGATAAATGCATCCCATGCTTTTTTGTTAATCAAGTGTAGATACATATGTGGTGGGTGTGGGTTAATTTTCCCAGTAGAAGTTTTGAGATGATACTATGTATGAATTATCTAAAATCCCATATGATCCTTTCCAATGAGCATTAATAAAAACTTCATTCAGGAATCATCTACTATAAATAAACTCTACAAGGGATACTAAAGATAAAATCTACATTTCATTATTATTTATTACTAAAAAATAAATTATATCAATATTTTTCCTAATATCTTCCAAAAATTAGTTTTTTATGCATGGGAACAACATTGTTCTATGAATCTACATCAATTTACCTAAGCATTTGAGTGGTGATCCCAATGTAACTACTAAAAATGGCCTTGTTGGGGTTAACTGGGAGGTTGTTTTCTTTCCATCCAACATTGAATTTCATTTATTTGTCACTATCCTTAATAATTTTTGTTAACACCATCATGTTATGATGATCTTATTTTTTATAGGACACAAGTTGTGCACCATCTACGATTTACTCATCTTCAACATCATTAATATTTCATTCCTATGGGTTTGTAGCATTGTAATGTGTAAGAGGTTTTTGTTCCTATGAATTGAGAGCATCAACATGTTTAGAAACATGTTGTCCCTCAGGATTGGGGGCATCAACATGTATAGAATTCATTATCTGAAAATGTGGTTGAACAATTAAATTATATTATAGAAATTATGTAGTGACAAAATAATAATAATAGGTAACACAATGTATATTAAAAAACATTATCATGATTATTGCATTGTTTCTTTTATGTTTGAAGGTATTTGAACCCTTTATCGAGTATCCAGATCCCCTCATTATGGTATCCTATGAAATATAATACCTCGTCTATATTGGGGTTGTTGGGAAAAAAAAATATCAAGGTAACATTGTAGTGTTTTTTTATTGATTTTGTTTTCTAAAAAGGTATATTTCCATGTATAGTTGTGGAGGTCCGAAGATATTCTTGACTAGGTATGTTGACAAAGATAAAATACAAAGGAATGGATGCCCTAGAAGTGGTATAGAAAATTGTGTACACAAGGTGGTGTCATTTCCTAGTGCTTGCCAAAATTTTGGGTCCTAAATTTAGAGGTTGGATCAAGCATCACGAAAGATGTATTTCCATGAAGGCCTTGTAAAAATATGGAAAAGACATTCATTTAACAAATATTGGATTTTATGAATGTTGTTTCACAATGGTGCGGATCATCATGAACGAGCATCATGAATGTGCAAGGTTTGACGATAATCTTCTTGACTCTGAGAAGCTTCGCGAATGGGAAATATTTTTAGTGATTCACACAGGCCGGGAACTTCATGAATGAAATGGGAGAGCATCATGAAATGGTGATTACGTGTATGGAAGATTTCAGAAGTGGTGTAAATTCTTATAAATAGGCCTCTACCACCTATAGAAAATCATCGATATATAATGATGATTCTAAGGATATGGATTTGTGAAGGTGGTTCATGAAGGGTGTTCTTGAAAAAAAAATTACAAAGAATGGTAGTTCACAAAGGATATGAAGGATAAATTAAAATTTTAAGCTTCATGAATAGAGGTTTCTTCGCAAAGGATAATTGAGATTCATGAAAGTAGGTTTCTTTTCGAAGGCTAAATGAGATTTGTGAAAGGTTTCAACTTCATGAAGTCTTTTTGAGATTTGTTAAAAGTGGTTTTCTTCGCAAGGGAAGTGATCATCATTAAAGTGTTCTTTATGGTTTTGCCAAGGAATATGGGTTAAAGTTAGATTCATCAAATCGGTGAAATTGGTTCTTTAACAGAGAATCTATCTATAACTGATGATGTATTCATTATTTATAATGAAGGGACCTACATGTCCACAAACAAAGTTTGGATTATTTCTGGAGTAGTGAGAAAAGGAATAGTAAGAAGGTGATACTTTCCACTATCAGTGATCCATAGAAAGAGAGTTAGGTAGTGACCCTTGGGAAAGTAGTGTGCTGACCCTAAACCTATTAAAGGCAGTGATCCAGGGAATAGAAGTGATCTAGCCTGAATTTTTAATTTTTGCAGAGATCCTTATTTGATTTGGTACACAATAACATTTCTATTATATTCTCATTTGACATAGCCCAGGGAGGGTTAAACAAGTAAAATTAATGTTTCTCGTGCATGATTTCGTTTCTGTTCAAACATTGTTATGGGAAAGAGAGTGGGATGTTTTTTATTTAATGATGAAACAAGATTCGAAGGGGTAGTTGTTTTAATTTTCCATACCCTAATTCACCCACCCATAATAATGTATTTAACCTAGTTAGGCTAACAATTTGTATCAGAGAAAAATGTTTATAAAGTTTTTGGTTCTCTCCCTATATAATAATTAGAAGTTATCAATAACACAGGGGTTCTGATCTTTGATTGAAAAAATTTCCAATTATGGATGAAGTGGATGCAAAAATACTTGTATTCATTAGGAATGGGTGTATTTACAGTAGGAATGCATGTAATTTTGGCCAATATCAACTGTGGTGCTTCATCAGAAGTTGGATAAAGGTAATTGGATGTCGATGATAAAATAATCAATACTTTATGAGGAACCTTATAAAACAAAATATAAATAATGGTGATGTCAGGTATGTTATCACATTACATGTGGGAAATTTTTTTGAATATTTACGAGGGATACTCAGAAGTTAGAGAAGAAAAGCAGCAAGTTCTAAGGAACAAGTATGAGGATCTCATAATACACCCAAATGAGTCTTTTGAAACATTATTTGACCGAATGAATATTTTTTTCAATGAAATGTGTGGTATTAGAGAAATTATTGGATATATAATGATTGATAAATGCATCTTTAGAAAAATAAAACCTCAGTTTAATATAAATGTTTCTATTTTATATTATAAAGATATGAAGAAGATGACATTGGATAGATTTCATAGTAATCATGATGCATATTGGATAAGAAATGATGATAATGAGTCTATGGGAAAAAGTTAAGCCCAAATAAGTGGCATTTATGCCCATAAAGAAGCTCATAATTGAATATGGTCAGTAATGGGAAGAGATGGTTTAGGTGATGTCATTCCGTTTCTTCAATTTCCAAAGAGGAAAATTAAATTTCAAAGGGAAACTCTCACTTTCATATTTTTGATGTTGAATGGTTATAAATTTTATATCTAGGTGCCCTAAGATGTTTCAAGAATATGATGAGGATAATGTCCAAATTCCCATAAGTAGGTATTCATTCCTTGTGAAAGATAAGAAAATTTTAAAATGAAAATTATTCAAAAAGAAGAATCTTTTTTTAAAAGAATATGATAGTTCAGAAGAATATAAGGAAGATGATTTGGAGGAATAAAATGGTCGTGAAGAAAATTATAAGGTATAGGTTTTAAAAAATTCATAAATAATGCAAAAGAAGTGACAATGAAAATGGGAGAATTCAAATGAAGAGTTGACCTTCTGGTCGAATTTGAAGCCACTCTTGAGGAAATAGATGTTTGGAGAGCCAAAATAGATAAATCCAACAATGTGTTATGTGATGACAAACTTTATATATAGAATTAGGAAGAAGCGATGTTTGATATGAAGGGATAATTTAAAAAACAGATGTATTTAATGCTAGAGAGCTTTGAAAATGGTTTTAATTGCACGATAAAAATCGAAGAACAAAAAATAGAAATATATTGTTTGACTAACAATGGATAAGATCAAATCACACTTATTAAAGAACCTGAAAGATAATTCATTATCCTTTGATGAAGTGTTAAGGATCAATAAAAACACTTGACTCTCAATAAACCATCTTGAAAGAGGATCATTCAAGAAACATAAAAGATACAACGGGGCATAGAGTTCCAATAGAATAAAAGCAATAGTAAAATACAAATTATAGGGTTTGTATAAGGATTGTTCAAAAATAAAAAGTAGTAGTGGTTAAATTAATACAACAATTTCCTTCTCTCATATTGAATATTTATTTGGGTATGAATCAGAACCTGCAGATTCAGAGAATCCAAGGGTGAACTATTAGAGAAACATTTACACATAGGAATGCACCCTACATGAGATGTTATTATTGAAAAAATATGTGACACTCAAATAATGTTTATTCCATATCCATGATGTACATAAGGTAATAAGAAAACATAGGTATTCATACAAAACTCAATATTCCATAACATCATTTGATGGAAAAAGATTCAGGTGTGGTATATTTTGGCACATGGAATGATATTTCTCATAAAAATTGAAAATAAATGTGTAAAAACAATATTAATATGGTTCAAATTAACAATTAAAGGTATCATCAAATGATCATAAAATGAAAATTCAGTTTTTAATGCTTCTAGATGAATTCTGTCTACCATACTTCAAGGAAGGTCAATATTATCAAACTACTTTAGGAATGAAGTTAAAAAAATGGAAAAAAAGAATACAGTTGAATAGGTTGTGGTTGTAGATATTTCTTTCAAAGCACCAGATTGCACTGGAATATGGGTCATTGATAGTGGATTCACCTACTATATGATAATAAATAAGAAACCAGTGAATGGATTTAGATACAACAAAGAAGGCATTGTGATATTTGGGAATGATGAAGCCATGAAATTTATTTGATCAAGAAAATAAAAATTCAGGATGAAAGACGTGAGACATGTTTAAAGGTCTCAGTCATAACTTACTAAGTATCAATGAATTATGTGATTCATTACATTCAATAAATCTTTCCAAGAAATTATGTTTCATCATGAAAAATTATGGAACAATTGTTTTGTAGGGAAAGAATAAAAAATGGAATCTCTGCCTTATGAGTAGAGAAGATGATATGTGCTCTCTATCCAAGGAAAAAAGGAAACAAATTATGGCATAAAATTCTTGGTCATTTGTTCCAAACATCCTTAAAATATTTGGTGAAATCTTATTCTTCTAATGACCTCCTAATGTTATCACGTGATATTACGCATACGTGCGATGATTGTAAATGAGGGAAGATCATTCCAAAGACTTATATGGAAAAATAGAAAAAGGATAAAAATGTGCTTGATTTGGTGCAAATTGATGTGTGTAGACATATTTCACCAATATCTATTTATGGGAGGTGATATTATATTTTCTTCATTGATTATTATAGAATAATTTCTTCGGTTTCAGTCATAACTCACAAATCTAATGTGTTTAGTAGAATAAAAACTTATTGATGGGAATTCAAAAATATGTTGGGTCAAAGAATCTATAATATCTAAACAAATAATGGAACAAAATTCACAAATATCCATGTAGAGGATTATCTTGAGATACATGGGATAATGCCGCACGTTTTTTCCACAATAACGCTATACCAAAAAAGGAGTAGTTGATAGAATAAATTTAATTATCAACAACAAGGGTAAAACAATGCTCATTAAGAATGATATTATAGATAATTTTTGAAAAGAAACAGTCATGAAATCAGTCTACACATCAAATAGAGAATTATTATGTCTAAAAGAAGAGAAGACTCCATATGAGATTTGGTATGGAAGAAGCCAATGTTTACTATTAGAAATACCACCTATACCATCATAATATTCCCAATGGTTTATAAAACTGTTGGTAAAAGGCTACTATACCAAAGGTTATATAGAACCATTGGTATAATCATATGGTTTTTTATTTTACCAACGGTTTAACGAAACCATTTTGTGTAGTGATGATGAAGAGGGTTTTTCCAATCCTTTAAACAAACCATTTTCATTATGTTTTGAAGATTTTTTCCCCAATGGTTGTAAACCTTTGGGATAACTTTATATTCCCAACGGTTTTAAAAACCATTGGGAAATAAAATACCCAAATATCAATGCCTCCAGGGATCTCAAACTCTAGAGATCTCGAAATATTTTCCCCAAACGAGAGCTCAACGCACTATCTCGAATATGTTTTCCTAAACCTCGACAATCTTTAAGATTTTTCCCTAAATATCGATGTGAATGTTAATTCCCAGCACAATAGGTCTGGTTTACATTGATTTTTTCTTTCACATTAAATTGGTATGTGTGAGATCATTTATTTGAGATTTTTTCATTCCAATTTGCTGCAATGCAGTATGTATTATAATCCCCTTACAAATAGAAGGCATATATCATTTTTGTTGTAGTTCGAACCCTACATTCCAACAATCCCTCGAGGGTGATAACTCTAATTTCCAACTCGGAATCTATCATTGATTCAAGTGATTTTTGTTCTTCCATTTTAAATCAATATGTGTGACTTCATTTATTTTATAATTTTTCAATCCATTTCGCGACAATGTACTGTGTATTATGATCCCCTTGTGAACACCAGAAATATATCATTTTAGATTGTGGATTTATTGTGATTTATCTATATAGTATAACTTTTATTGATATTGAAGAGGTCAATATGATCCTGAGTTATTTTATCCATGATTTGTTTTAAATTTATGGTCTATTTTCATGATTTCATTGGTTAGACATAAATACAATTATAGAATTTTTAATCCTAAGAGGAACAATTAGATACTCATGCATTATGAATGTACCCCTAAATGTTGCCATTGAAATATCACACTATAACTTTAAGAGGATGATATCCACACTATAAGTCATTCAATGAAGTGGCGCTTCCACCTGAACCACTAGAGTGGTTTTGGGGTCATTTTCAAGTGTGAAGGGTAATGGAACGAAAATTTACACTATTACATGATCATTTATTCCATCTTCAACATGTGGTTTGGTAATACACTTGTAATATTTTTTGGTATTCAAAATGAGTGTTAGGAATTCAAGTAACTATTTTCTTAGGTAGGTATAAAGCATTATTAAGGTATTTATATCATTTTCTATCCTAGGAAGGCATCCATAATAAAAGATTATAACAATCAAATAACACAACAATGTTGTTCAGGCGTATACATTATTTACTCTCTGGTATATATATCATGAAACAAAATAGCATAGTCTTGCTCATGTAATTATTCTCCACTATCTGATAATATTTGATGTTTGTGGAGGTTCACCTGAGGTGTTGTTGTGGAGTAACTTGGATTATATTTCTTTTCTTCTATTTGGGGCATTAGGACCCAATATTAGAGTGTTTTATTTTTATTAATATTTTTGGATAATTATATGGTGTAGGTTTTTGTTGGATAGGTGTCTCATGAACCCATATATAGTGGTAAGTATAGGTTAATATGTTTATGAAATTTCACTTCTTGATTATCAATGTTACATGGAGACCCCCCTGGACACCCCCTACCCCCTTGGACAAAACCCCAACCCCCTGGACAGCCCCCACCCCCTGGACACCCCCCAACCCCTTGGACACCTCCCCCCCACTGGACAACCCCCCGCCCCCTGGACACCCCTACCCCCTTGGAAATCCACCCAAACCCCTTGGATACCCCCAATCCCCCAGACACCCCCACCCCCTAGACACCACCCCACTCTCATGGAAACCCCCCCCCCCCAAACACCAAGACAGCCCCCACCTCCTTGGACATCACCCCACCCCACTGTACACCCCAACCCCCTAGAAAGCACTGCCACCCCCATGGACAACCCATCCACCCCCATGGACTGCCACCCCCCCACCCACCCACCCACCCACCCCCGTGGACAGTCCGCCCACCCCCTGGACACCCCCAACCACTAAAAATCCCCAATATCCCTGTGGAAAGCTCACCCACCTCCCGGGACACCCCGTAGTCCCTTGGACAGCCCCGCCACCACAATGGATCCCCCCCCAACTCCCCCTACCCCCTGGATAGCCTCGCCCACCCCGTGGACACCCCCAAACTCCTGGACAACCCCACCACTACGGGTGATTGCCCGCCCACCCCCTAGACAACCTCTACCCCGCTCTACATCCACCCCACCCATGTGGACAACCTTCCCACCCCCAGGACATCCCCTACCCCCATTGACACCCCACCACCCCCGTGGATAGATCGCCCATCCCCTGAACAACCCGTACCCCCATAGACTGCCTCACCACCCCCGTGGATAGCTCATCCACCCCTGGAAACCCAGTACCCCATGGATAGCCCCCCACCCCCGTGGATAGCCCTCCCACCCCATGGACAGCCCACCCACCCCTAGGACATCTTGTACCCCCCTAGACTACCCTACCACCCCCGTGGATAGCTCGCCCACCCCCTGGACACCATGTACCCCTTAGACATCCCCAAACCCCTAGAAAGACATGTGGCCACCCTAGACAGCCCTGCCACCCCCTTGGAAAGCTCAACCATCCCCCCCCCACACCCTGTACCCCTATGGATAGCTCTTCCATCCCTATGGATAGCCCACCCACCCCCTAGACACCTCTTACCCCCTAGACAGAACCCCCGCCCTTTGGAACCCCCCCCCCCCCCCGAAGACCCACCTGGATAACCCGACCACCCATATAGATGAGCCCTCCAACCCCCTGGACACCTTGTACCCCCCGGAACAGCCCGCCCACCCCCTAGAAGCCCCTACCCCCTGGACATCCCTACCACCCTCGTAGAAAGCCCACCCACCCCCTGGACACCATGTGCCCTCTATATAGCCAATCCACCCCCTTTGGACAGCCCGTCTACCAAACCTGACACATTGTACCCCCCAAGACATCCCCACCACCCCCATGGACAGCCTGCCCATCCCCCTAGAAACCCTATACCCCTAGATAGCCCCCACCCCCGCGGACAGCCATCCCACCCCCTGGACAGCCAAGCCACCCCATAGACATCCCGCCCACCCCCTGGACACCTTGTACCCACCCTTGACACCTCTTACCCCAAGAAAGTCCCCTCTACCCCCTAGACATATCCACCACCCCCCGTGGACATCACGACCACCCCATAGACACCCCTGGATACCCCCCCACCCCCATGGATATCCCACCCACCCCCTAGAAACCCAGTAACCCACTAGATAGTCTCTCCATCCCCGTGGACTGCCCTCCCACCCCCACAGATAGACCGTCGACCCCCCTTGTAACCAAGTACCCCCTAGATAGCCCACCATGACCTTGGATAGCCCTACCACCCACTTCGACACCCCATACACCCGTGGACAGCCATCCCCCCCAGTGGACAACCCACCCACCCCCTGGACACCATGTACCCTTTAGACATCCCTTCCACCGCTATGCACAGGCCTCTCATCCACTGGACAACTTGTACCCCGGATAGCCCCCCCCCGGAAATCCCCCCTAACCCCTGGACAACACCACCACCCCCACGGATAGCCCACCAACCCCCTAGACACCTCATACCCCCCAACCCCCGAACAGCCTCACCACCCCCGTGGATAGCCCCTACCCTCTGTACACATTGAACTCCCTCTAGACAGCCCCCACCCCTAGAAAGCCCATCTGACTCCCCTGGACAGCCCCACCACCCATGTGAACAAGCTCGGACACCCCCTAGACACATCGTACCCCCCGAGATAGCCCACCCACCCCCTAGACACCCTTTATCTCCGGGATAGGTCGCCCACCCCTTGGACACCCCATACCCCCTAGACAGCCCCGCCACCCCCGTGGACAACCCGCCCAGCCTCCTGGAGACCTCGTACCACCAAGACAACCACGACAACCCCATGTCCATCCTTCTCACCCCATGAACACCCCATACCCCCCCCCCCGGACTGCCCTGCCACCCCTGTGGACAGCCCTCACACCCCATTGCACACCACGTACCCTCTGGACTAGCCGCCCACCCCCTATGACGACCAATACCCCGTGGATAGCCCCTCAACCCTTGTCAATAGCCCTCCCAACACCTAGACACCTCACCCCCTAGAAAGCACCCCCACACACCCACTGGGAATCCCTCCACCCCACGACCCCACTGGACAGCCCCGCAACCCTCCTGGAATTTCCGCCCACCCCCTGGACACCTCGTACCACTGGATAGCCCCCCCCCCCCCCCCCGTGGACATCCCACCCAGCCCTGGACACCGAGTACCCCATTAGACAACACCACCACCCCCGTGGACTGCCATCCCACCCCTTGGACACCTTGTACCCCTGGATATACCCTAACCCCTGGAAAGCCTCTCCCACCCCCCACCCCCTGGACTGCCCCACCACCCCCGTGGTCATCCCTCCCAACCCTGGACAATCAATACCCCACTGGAGAGCCTTCACCCAATGTGGAAAGACTGCCCACCCCCCTAGACACCCTAAAACACCTAGATAGCCCTGATACCTCCTTGGACAGCTCGACCACCCCCTGGACCCCTCTTACCCCCCTTGGATAGAACCACCCTCTAGAAAGACCCCCCCCCCCCCCCCACTGACCCCCTAGATAGACCCACCACCCCCATGGATAGCCCTCCCACCCCCTGGACACTTCGTATTCCCCAGATAGCCCCCCTCCCACCCCAGCCCACCCCATTGAACAGACTACCCACCCCCTAGACACCTCATAACCCACTGGACAGCCCTACCACCCCCGTGGATAGCACTCCCACCCCCTGGGAACCCCCACCCCCCATGAACAGCCCTCCACCCCTTGGAAGTCCTCCCACCCCATGGACACCCCGTACCTCCCTAGACTACCACCCCCCCCCTGTGGACACTCCGATAACCCCTGGACACCTCGTACCCCCTAGATAGTCCTACCAAACACGTGGATAGATCACCTTCCCCCTTGGACACCTCTTACCCCGGGACATCCCCTCACCCTTGGAACCCCCCCCCCCCCTAACACCCCCGACCCCCTGGACAGCCCTGCCTCCCACGTGGACAGCCCGCCCACCCCTGGACACCTCGTACCCCCCAGGATAGCCCCCCGCCCCCGTGGATAGCCCCCACCCCAATGGATATCCCCCCTAGACACCCACCCACCACCCCTAGACACCCCTCATCACCCTGGAGACCCCACCCCCTTGGACACCCCCAACCCTTGTGCACTACCCCCACCCCCGAGACAGCCCCCACCCCCTGGACACCCCCACCACCTAGACACCCCACCCCCTTGTTCAGTTTATGTGATCATTCAAACAATCTAATGAAATATAAAATTTCTTCGATCTAAAATTTAATCAACTACTAAATAATTCTCTTCCACAATTGTACATGATCTTGTACACTCATTTATAGTTCATGAAATATATTGTGTTATAAATATAATATTTTTTGAATTTTATTTTATTATTATCATATAGAGTTGTTTTTCAATTATGGTTTCATATAAAGTGAAAAATTCTTGTTTACATAAATATATTATCAGTGAAATTTCAATTTTATTTGAGTAGAATTTTATAATTTGGAATTTATCTGTATTCAAACCTAAAAAACCAACATTTCTAACATGGTGAACATTTCAATGCTTAAACTATGATTTTTATAAAATTTGTATAACTCTAGGTCCTCTCTTTAACATTTTACCAGGTAACAAACATGATGGTTTGTATTCTTCTAGAAAACATGTATAGAAACCTTCATTAGCTACCTGGGCTATATAAATTAAATTTTTCATAATTTAAATAACTGATTTACCCCATATGAATCTGGTAGAATATATGTACCATGATTTTAATAGATTGACGAAACTTAGTAAATAACCATCCTACTAAAAATTAAATTTTGTTTTTACATCTTGTATGATTTATTGACTTCAGTTTATATCTGTTCAAGCTCATTTATTTAGTTTTTTGGGTTACACATTAGTTATAATTTTATAATTACTTCCATATTTGTTTATAAATGAATTAAATGAAACCAATTGAAGAGAGGCAATAGAAACATACGATGGACAACAATCGCTGCTTGACTAAGATGGGAATTCCACCACAAGTTCCTATAGTGAGTATTTTATTTCAAATATATATTTAAATAATATATAATGTAATGTGATTAATTTTTTTTTCAATATTTTTGTAGGATTCATATATTAGTCAATAGTTATTTGATGAGCATCCTAGTAGTTGTCCTAGTACTTAGGGTGTTCGTACGAGGGGAATGGTACGAGAGCTAGATGATCTGATCGGCGTACCCGATTAGACCCTTCCCCTCCCACTAACATACCATCCATCCCACATTTTGATCCAGATGTGTCGTTAGGGAGACACAAAATATTTAGGCCTCCCATGTTTTCACCACCCTTTATTACTGAGCATCCTAGACCATCTATACAATATCCGATGATGATTTCCACTCCCCATCCACCATTCGGCCAGCCATCCCTGTCATCTTCTTTTACATGTGCTTCTTTCTCTTCGGGCTTTTATATTCCATATTCTTCGATTCCTGCTACACTATAGTCTGTCCCTGTGGAGAAGAAATTAGTACCCACTCCACCTGTATAGGTTTTTCCTTCAGTTTCTATGGATCTAGCGGTTCCCATTGATCAGACTACCGCAGGTATACTTATACAACCAAAACAAAATTTTACACCATTATTTATTTTCCTTATAACATGTATTGATAAAATATTTGTTTTTATTTCATAACAGATACATCTACTGATAAGAGGTTGGGGTGGGGGCATACATGCATGCGTGCACTATAGAAACTCTACACGTAGTTGATGGTGGATTACAATGAAGATAGTCAAATGATTGAAAAATTAGGGCAGCAATGTCGGAGTTTTTTGGCGATGCTTTCCAAATAGTCTGACTTCATTCCTAGAAGCGTGCTCTTAGGGAGACAGTTTCCAAATGAAGTCAAGGATAATGCATGGGTAGAGATATGGGTAAAATACATTGTTGTATTTAATGAAATATATTCTTTTTTATATTTATATGAATTAATTTTTTGCTGTTAGCTTCAGTTTAATTTCCCTGATGGTGAGGTTTCATGGCCAGCACATCTAAAGTATTTTGGTGAGCTTTAGAGAGCATATAAGCATGATTTATATATTAGCAGGAATGCTAGAGTTGGCACAGAGATAGAGGTGGTCCCTATCATGGATGATTGTCTGTTAGAACAGTATCGACAGATGATTACTCATTGGACTATTAGCCAATTTAAGGTATTAATCACATTAGAGGTATTATAATGAAAATTGTCATCTTTTTCATTAATACTAATTATTTAATTTTATTTATGAATCATCAAGATGAAATAAAAAACATGGATTCTAAAAAAAAATCCACACATTGGGATGTACAATGATGCCAGATCATGAGATGTGGCAGGTATGACAGTTTATAATTTTTCTTTTCATCTTGCACATTCTATTGCTTGTTCCATAATTTATTCGATTGCTAAAGTTGTTATATAATTTTATTTATGCAATTAATTATTGGTGTCATCTTTTTAATTATGAATTCATATATTCAATTTCATTTTAGAGGCATAAATTGAATATATAAGGATGTGTGCCTCCAGAAAAATTGTTTTTTTGAGTAGAAGGAAGAAAGATGGAAGTGCAGTTAATGAACCGACTTAGAAGTTGATTTTAAGTTTTAGATTTGTAGATTTAAAATTTTAATCTCTAATTTTTATCTTAGAAATATTTTTATATTAGTAATAAGAATATTTATAGGAACTTTATGCCCATGAATCAATCAATTTTGGGCCAAACGATCACCTACATTAGGAGTTGGGAGATGAGAGACCTGGTAGACTACGATCCCGACTTGGAAAGAGTATAGTTCCGACGAGGTATTGGCCCTCATCTGGTATGAGATTTAGTTTCACCAAGTTCTAGAAGGTTATGGAACAATAAGAATAGGTAGAAAAAAGGGACATAGAGATTCCAGAACATTTATCTAGGGAAAACACTGCATTTATGAAAGTGATAAATTTTTTATGTCCAACATATCCGCCAGAGGCCAACACATCTTGTGATGAATATATGTCATCGATGAGTTCTACATATGGTGAACCAAGTGGCAGTTCTAGTGGTGATTGAGAAAATGGAGAGGAGGAGGTTGAGGTGGAGGAGGAAGGAAAAAAGGAGGTTAAGGTAGAGGAGGAGGGAGAGGACGAGGCTAAGGTGGAGGAGGAGGGAGATGAGGAGGTTAAGGCTGAGTACGAGGGTGAGGAGGAGGGAGTTGAAGAGGGCAGAGACGATTATGGGGACAATGATGAGGACAAGGTTGAAGATGATGATGATGGTGATGATAGTGATGGTGATGAGGGACAGATTGATATTTTACATTTTTTACTGAAATTATTGACCATTGATGTTTATTGATTTGTTGTTCCTTAATATATGTGTGATTAGGTAGTTTACATTATCTTTATTTTTTATCTATAAATAATAAAACTTGATTTGATTATTTTTTGTGACTGATTCACCCCTCCCCTGGACAGCCCCCTAACCCCCGTGGAGAGCCTGCCCACCCCTTGGACACCCTGTACCCCCCTTGGACAGCCCCTCCATCCACATAGACAGCCCTCCCACCCTCCTGGATAACCCCTCCCCCCATGGACAACCCCCACCCCGATGGTTAGCTCGCCCACCCCCTGGACACCACCGACCCCCTGGACATCCCTGCCACCCCTGTGGAAAGCCCACCCACCCCCTGGGAAAACCTATCCCCATGTGGACACCTCCCCCCCCCCCCCTCAGACACCCATACCCCTTAGAAAGCCATGCCACACCCGTGGACAGCCCTCCCACCCCCTGGACACCTCGTAACCTCTGGATAGCCCCACCCACCACCTTAGACACCTCATACACCATAGATAGCCCCCAACCCTACGGATAGACTGCCCAACCCTGTGGATGGCCTGCCCACCCCCTTGGACACCCCGTACCCCCTAGACACCCCGCACTCCCTAGACATCCCACCCATGCCCTGGACACCCTGTACCCCCTGGACAGCTATCCCACCCTCGTGGATATCCCGACCACCCCTCTAGACACCCCTACCACCACGACAGCCCCACCACACCCTTGGACAGGCCACCAGCTCCCTGGACACCCCTACCCATGTGGAAAGCCCCCCACCCTCGTGGACAACCCCCACCCCCCCCCCCAGCCCAGACACCCCCTACACTCTGGATAGCCGCACCGCCCTCGTGGATTGCTCGCCCACCCCCTAGACACCCCATACCACACTGGACATCCCTTCCCACCACCCCTGGACACCCTGTTCCCCCCATGCCACCCCCCCATGGACAGCCCTCCCACCCCCATGGATAGCATGCTCAACCCCTTGGAAACCTCATACCCCCTGGACATCCCTTCCACCCTTGTGGACAGCCCACCCATGCCCCTGGACACCTCGTACCCCCAGGACACCCACCCCCGTGGACAACCCACCCTCCCCCGTGGATAGTCCGCCCACCTCCCTAGACGCGCCCTACCCCTCTCAATAGTCATGCCGCCCCCGTGGATAGCTCTCCCTCCCCCATGGACACCCCACCCCCTATGGATAGCCCCCACCCCTGTGGATAGCTCGCCCACCCCCTGGACACCCCTACCCCCTAGACGGCCCTGCCACCCCCATGGACAGCCCGCCCACCCCCCTGAACACCCTGTACCCCCTGGAAAGCCCCACCCACCCCCTGGACACCTTGTACCCACATGGATGGCCCCGACCCCCGTGGACAACCCCGCCCACCCCATAGACACCCCTACCCCCTGGACATCACAACCACCACCATGGACAACCCCCACACCCCTAGACAACCAACACACCCATGGATTATAGGGTTTCTAACAACTCGAAGATCACATTAATCATAGTTACCCACTATGTTGCCTCCTGGGATCCTTGATCACCAATAAAAAAAGTGGATGCTATTTCAGAAACACCCATGCATAATCAATGATCTTAGAAGAACATGTTTATTCCACTTCCACATGATTTTGAGTAGAGACCAAGACTAGGAAGAAAATAGTTGGATCACAAGAATGACTACCTGAGATATCCCCTTACTGACTTTCTGATTCATTTAGAGTGGTAACATTCTAAAGAATTATCAAACACAAAACCTTTAGTAAAATAATTAGATGTCCTAAAATAAGGGACACAAAATCACAAATCCAATAAAGATACATCAAAAAAATTTGTTCATAAAACAATTTCCAAATAACTTAATAGATACTTATTTCTATTTAATACTCCCCAATGGTTAATAAAAATAACTTTTGACGTTTTATTTCAAAAATAATATTGTATTTTTGTCCAAAAATAAAAATGTAATCCATTTCCTAATAACCAAATCCCCCTTATTACAAACCCACCCCCTAGACAGCCCCCAAACCCCCTAGACACCCCCACCCCACCCTAGAACCCCCCCCCCCCACCACTCCCCTAGACACCCCTACCCTCTCAACACCCCCAACCCCCTTGGCGTGCCCCCACCCCCTGGACACCACCCCACCAGCTATACACCCCCCTATAGACACCCCCACCCCATGGACACCCCCACCCTCATGGACATCCCCCCCAAACCCTTAGACAGCCCACCCCTGGAAAACACCCCACCACCTGGACACCCCCCACCACTATATACCCCCACCCCCCATGGACAGCCCCCTACCCCTACACCCCCCTAACCCCCTGTATAACCCCACCCATCCTAGACACCACCCCACCATCTGGACACCCCCCCACCCACCCACATCCCGATGGAAATCCCCTCGCCACCTAGACAACCCCAATCCCATGGACAGCCCCTACCCCCTAGACAACCCTACAACCCCAACACCCATGACAACCCCCACCCCTCATAGACACCACCCCACCACCTAGACACCCCCCACCACCACCACCACCAACACTGAAACCAACACCACCATCACCCTGGACACACCCACCCACATGAAAATCCCCCACCACCCTGGGCAGCCCCCCCCCCCCCCCCACACCCACTTGGACAGCCCCCCAACCCCTAGACCGACCCCACTCCCCTTAGACACCATCCCACCCCCCGGACACCCCCCACCCCCTGGACACCCCCACCCCCTGGACACCCATACCCCCCTTGGAACCCCCCCCCCCCCCCCGCACCCCCATGGACACCTTCCATCCCCCTGGACACCCCCAACCCCTGGACCACCCCTACCCCCATGGATACCACCCCAACCCCCTGAGCAGCCAATCCAACCCCCTAAATAGTTCTCAACCCCCTGAATTTTGAATTGAATTCTTTAGGTATTTAATTAACATATATATTATTTGTAAATAGTGTATGTGTATAATTTTTGTATGAGTATACGTATTGTATGTGTATACTTGTTGTAATTACATTATGAATTATTTGTTAATTTTGTATTCCTATATAGGGTAATTAAATAAAGAATTGGAGGTATTCATAATTTTTTATGAATTATTTATTATATGGATTCTGTATGAATTCATTTATAATTCTGTATATATTCTATAGCAATTTAGAATTTTTCCGGTAATTAGAATTGCACATTTATTGAGAATTGTGTGTGAATTATGTATGAATTGTGTAAGTATTCTGTATGGAGATACCCCAGACCAACTTTTTATAATTTTTAGGTATTCAGAATTGTGTATGAATTGTGTATGAATTATGTAGGCCTACTGGTGGAAGCTGGTGAAATTGCTTCAGGTACAAAGGGGGAGGCCAGCTTGCTGCAAGTACAACAGGGGAGTTGAACTTGCTGCTGCTGGTACATAAAAGCTATTCCAATAGTTTAAAACAGTTGGCATATCTGTAAAAACAACACTTATACCAATAATGTTATGTAAACTGTGGGTAAAACAATATACCAATGGTTTAAAAACCTATGGTATAAGTTTTTTTACTTGATATTTACCAATGGTTTGTGGGAAACCGTTGGTAAAAGGCTATACCAACAGTTTGTATATGGTTGGTATATAGATGATTTTTGATATTAGAAACAGTTTTAAACAGTTGTTAAACATTTACACCAATAGTTTCAATGAACCATTGGTATATACTCAATTTTTTAGATATATCCCAATGATTCTCATAGAACCATTGAGATATATCTATCCCCACAGCTCAAGACCCAACATTTTGGATAAATGTTGGTATAGTTTATAACAATGGTTGTCGAGACTTTATCAACAGTTTTTAACTATTTGGAAAGATGAAATTTATAGTAGTGTGTTGAAGTACTTTAGAGTCTCTAGAAGTAAGTGTTTCATTCTCAATTAGTATAAACACAATAGGATTAAATCTCATGGATATTAAGGTATATTACATGGCTACTCAAGAAAAATAAAATCATATGAATGTTTCAAAAAAGGAAAGTAAAGGTATTTAAAAGCAGTGATGTTACAATTGTTGATAATGAGAATAATCTTCAGTAAATACATGGTCAATATCAGGAGGATAGTGATGAATAAATAATAAGATTACTGGATGTTCAATATCTAAAGGTTGACTCAGAATAAGATTGAGGTATTGAAAAGGATGAGCATAAACTTGTAACTACAAAAAAACCAAAAAGAAGAGCCAAAATTGACAGACGAGACATAATTGGTGATCAGAAAATGCCAGTGCACACAAGGATGATGAAGAATCTATATTAAGAAACATTCTTATCATAGGTAGATCCTAATGGTTTTTTGAAAATAAGTGGATATGAAAAATAGATTTAGTATATGAATGAAAAACTCGACCAAATTGATAAGAGGCATTCATGGGAGATTTTTTGAGACTAATATATAATAACGTCATTGGGACAAAATGGGTATTTTTTTAACAAGATGAATGAAGATGGCATGGTAATTCTAAATAAAGAATGATTGGTGTAAGAAGAATACTCCCATGTAGAGGGTATTGACATTGATTAAACATTTTCACCCAATTAAAGGTAAGAGACAATCAGATTATTCTTGGACACAGTAGTGCAAATAAAGTTCAATGTTTTCCAAATGGATGTCAAGTTGGAATTTATGAATGGGGTTCTAGATGAAAAAGTTTATATTGATAAGTTAGATGGTTTTCTAATTCATGAATATTTGAAAAATGTTTATCAGTTGAAGAATGGACTATATGGATTGATGTAAGCACCAAGTGCATGCTATTCCGAACTAGATCTGTTTTTGAAGAAGATCTATTTTAAGTGTGGTGTAGTTTATTAAAATCTATATGTCAACAATTCTGGTAATCAATGTATGATGGTGCTGGTATATGTCAATGAAATAATATTTGGTGGATCAGATAAAGTGTAGTTCAATCAATTCAAATAATTCATGAAAAGTGAATTCATAATATTAATAATTGGTGAACTAATGTTTTCCTTAGTTTACAAGTGACAAAAGGAAATAATGGAACATTAATTTCCCAATAAAAATATTCCATTAAGGTTTTTAAAATATTTATAATAGATAAATACAAATATATGATGACACTAGTGGATACCCAAATGAAACAGTCATGGAATGATGAAGGATAAGTAGTAAATTTCATAGAATATATAAAAATCATTAGTATTCTATTGTAATTGATAGAAAAAAGAACAGAAATTACTTTCACAACATTCGAAGCATCATAGTATCAATGGAATCCAAATTAAATCAATTTTCTTGAAGTGAAATGATTTTTTTGGTATATTAGTGGCATGAGGGACTTCTGATTCTTGTATAATGAAAAATATCAGCAATAGTTATTTGGCTGTTGCGGTGCGAATTAGGATAGATCAGGTGGTGGTAGAAAATAAACATTATGTGGTGGATTATATCTTGTAAGATTGTGTATTTATTGGCATAGAAAGAAACAATATTTCATTTCATTGAGAACCACATAAGCTAAATATATTTCAGATACTCAAGTGTGCACACAAATATTGTGGATGATGCAGCAGCTTGATGCTATGGGATTTGATGTGAAGTCTTCGATCAAAATCCATTATGATAATTCAAGTTCTATAAAAAATAAACAATATAGTCCATCACTCAATGAAAAATAACATTTAAATAAAATATCATTTTAAAAAAGAGAAGGTTAAATTGGATTATGTGCTTCAAAAAAATCAGTTGTAGACATTCTGATTAGGGCCTAACCGAAATAATCATTTTAATAGAATCGATTGGATCTAGGAGATTATTCTACTTACCACACTTGAAAAAGTGTGAATGTGGGACCCCATATCCCAATGGTGTGGTGTGTTTATTCCTAATTTATCATGTTGGATTAGATTATTTGTTGAGTAAACCATTGATCATTATATTAATCACAAGAAGATAATTTTAGTATAATATGGATGAATATTTAATGGGGTATCTAAATTTAAACAGTTTTTCAACAAACCCAATAGTAGATATTGTTGGGAAAACTACATCAAGGTAACATAGTTGTATTATTTGATTGATTTTGTTTGTTTACAAAAAACAATTCCATAGATATTTGTGGCGATCCCAATATATTTTTGTCTAGGAATGGTTACCAAGATTCAATATAAAGTAATGGATTCCCTGGAAGTGGTACGAAAAATTATGTACACAAGGTGGTATCATTTTTCAATGTTTTCTAATTATTTGGGGTCCAAAATTTAGAGGCTGGATCAAGAATTATGAAGGATGTATTTCCATAATGGTATTATAAAAATATGGAAAAGTTATGAGTTTCTAGAAGACTGAGTTACCCAAAGGTCATTTCGTGAAGGTGTGGATCATCATAAATGAGCATCATGAATGTGTAAAGGTTTTAAGGTAATCCTTATGATTCTAAGAAGATTAGTGAATGGAAACATTATATGGTGATTCATGCAGAAAGTTATTATCCTAAAGAAATGGGAGAGTCATGTAATGGTGATTATGGAGATGGAAGATTCTAGATTCATTAGAAACACCTATAAACACGCCTCTACCCCCTTCATAAATGTAATGAGGCTTAATGAAGATTCTAAGGCTACGAATTCATGAAGGTGGTTCAAAAAGGGTGTTCTTGAAAAAAAATCAGGAATAAAGGGTGTGTTCAAAGGATATGAAATACAATCAATTATTTTTACAATGATTTAAAGATATTTCTTCCCAATGGATATTTGAGAATCATGAAAATAGTTGTACTTTGTGAAGGCAATGAGAATAATGAAAGCATTCAGAAAGAATATCCTAGTGAAACTAAGGTAAAGTGATATTCATCAAGTAGGAAAAAGTTGGACTTAAATAGATCGTCTATTTAAAACTAATGAAGTATTCATTGTTGATAATGAAGGGACCTATATGTCCATAAACAATTTGTGGATCTTTTCTGGAGTTGTGAGGAAATGGAGAGGAAATAGCTTATCCTTTCCACCAATAGTGATCCATTGAAAGAGAGTTGTGGAATGACCCTTGGGATAACAATGAGATGATCCTAACTTGGTGAATATAGTGATCCTGGGAATAGAAGTGATCTAGGATAACCCTTAAATTTTGGTAGTGATCCTTGGTGGATTCAGTAAATCACAACATTGTTATTTTATGCTCCTTGGACATAGAGCAGTGAGGGTGACCCTTGTAAAACTAATTTGTATTGTGCATGATTTTATTTCTATTCATACATTGTCATGGGGAAGAGAGAGAATAGTTTTTTAATGATAAAATAATATCCGAAGGGTTAGTTATTTTAATCTATCCTAACTTGATTCAACCCTAGGAACTTTAACCTTGGTGGGATAAATGGGACCACTGTGAAATGATTGTGACATACAAATAAAAGATTCATCCTTTTTTAAATTGGTACCTATACATTCAGTTATTTTGGTCAACAATAGAATAATTGAACACAATTAGTTTGTTGGTTATGGAACATAAAATACTTGTACTATCTGTGATTCCATTATAAATTGCTCATCTTTGTACCCTTCCTTACTAAAATAAACTTTCATGGATCCAAATTCATAATATTTAACTGTACTCCTATTATCAACCCAGTTTCATTGAAAAATGGGCACTTTGAATGTTTTATAACCCAAATCCCATATTTATTTGATGATTCCAATGATTAAAATATTAGACTAAATTATATTTGTTTCCTTTGTACAAAATACATGCATCACATCATTTACAACTGTTACTCTACTATTTTTCATGGAACTACATTCATAATGTTCATTTGTATAGTATGTATAACCAATAATTATATAACCATTATAAGACAATACATGCTCACTTGGTCTTCTGTCTAGCCATTGAAGTTACTCTGAAGTTGAATCTAGATTTTCAGTTGACTCCATAAAAATATTGTCTCGAAACCATACTATAAATTATTGGTTAGGTGTATTTGATATCCAGATTTCATCCCATGATGGATTAATATTCCAAGAAATTACATTATGGATTTCAACATATGGTGAAACCTCAAATATTTTATGTAAAATAAAAAATGTGATCCTACTCTTTCTCAGTAATATTAACTATGAAAACATCTTTTCTGGAAATTGCTTCACCCATAATCCACCCGGTGTGATGATATTTAGGTTTACCAATGCACTCCACATCTGAAAGGTAGTCGGTACAGAACTCAATGGATTCCTCAACAAAATATCACTTTTCAATACAATCTTCTATCAAACTTCAATTTTTTAAATACTCTTTCAAAATATTCATATATCGTTTGATTGGGTAGATACATCAATAAGTTGCAGGAAAAAATTATCAAATCCCTCTTACCAAGTGAACCATCATATTAAATAATTTCAATGGTAAGAACATGTCTAATTTACATAATATGAAGGTAATTTTTTCCATAGTAATAAATTTTTTGAGTCTATAAATTTATTGCATCTAACTATCAAAAAGAAATATATCTTTGTTATGTATGGTTTAAATTCCAGGTAAAATTAAATGTTAAGTAACAATCTTTAAATCATTCATCAAAAATGGATGTCATGTGTTTTACGACCTTTTAACATTAAATAAGTCATTGACATGATATTCCTGATAATTTATGGTCAACACTTTGGAACCAATACATCATTAATGAAAATTAAAATTGAATATCTCTCTTATATGGAAAGTGTATAAGAATCTAGAGGAAGAAAATTCTATTTTTCACTCTTCACAGGGGCCCAATCTACCCTTATCCCCTTTTCAATAATGTATAACATAGCCTTAATTATATCCTTTGTTTTTTAGGTACATTTATAATGTGAAAATGACACTATCACAAACATTTTTTTCATTTATAACATCATGTAAATGCATGATGTACAAAAAATTTCACTAAGGTAATTCAAAAAATGATCTCTTTTTCCATCTAGTTTTTTAAGGTTTTTCAATAAATGTTTACCAAATTTTGTGTCCATATATTTTACATTCATAAGAATTTTATCACCTATTAGTGAGGATGGTGTTGTACATTCTTTTGAACGCCCATCAAATGATGTCATCCAAGATTGGTACTTATTTCATTGAGGTAGAAATAAGTGAGGTCCAGGAAACATAGTCTTCAATTAATGTTTCAACATAATTGAACGGGTACCTTGTTCACAAATGGGACACCCTTGAGTTCCATTAATTCTAAATCCTAAAATTTTTCCATAAGTTGGAAATTCATTTATCATTCCATACAATACACCTCTTGACATGAAATATTCATTTTTGTAAGCATCAAACAACGTAACACTAGAATATCAAAATAATTTCAAATCATTGATCAATTGATCCAAATAAACATCAATATCATTACCCAGTTTTTTCACAATATAAACAAGATAAAATAATATTTTTTCACACATAACCATGGTGGAATGTTATAATTTACCAATATAATCTACTATTTACTATAAGTGATTACTTGAAAATGAAAAAGATTCACTCCATATGTAGATAGCACAAGATGACGGTTTCTCAACTCATTTGAAAATTCAGGATAGTCATGATCAATTTTCTTCCTATGAGGAGAGTAATCCTAGGGAAGAAGTTTCCCATATTTATGTATTGTATCCTTATACCATGTAAATTTCCTTATAGTCTCATCACATTTATATAGGCACCTAAACCTTCGAATGATTGGAAAGTTACATAAATGTTTCATAAGACCTGATTCATCTTTCTGGTGTTAAGAATCACAACACTTTGAGAATTATTTATGTTATTTTTTCTGGGATCATAACCATTGAATATATCATTAATTTAGTTTCATATTTTTTGAAATTATTCTCATTATCTTCAATGATCATATCATTCAAAGTGAATGTAATTTAGTAAAATTGGCATCACACCTTCCGTAAGATACCGACATTTCATAAATTTATGTACTTGTTTAAATTTTGGTTAAAATTATTTTATTTGTTTAATGACGTGGTTATTAGGTGTATGATGAGTTTTGTGGGTGTCTTAGGGGTTTGAGAAATTAAATGATGGGGATGGAGGAAAAACAATGGGAAGTTCGTGGTTGGTGCATGATTAGTACAAATTTTGTGCCTGACCTAGGAAACTATGTGGCTTGGAAACACTTTCGGGTGGATGCTAGAGCACAGTAACCATGTAGTTTTCGAAACCATTCAGTTTCATCCAAGAAACCATGTGGCTTGTTCTCTCTTTGATAGAGGTATATGCATGGTTAGAACACAGTTTGGCTAATTGTGCATCCAAACCATGTGGTCTTTAAAAGGAGCTTAATTATCATTTTCCCTTTTGATCTTATTTCTTCCTTCCAAGATTTTTTACCCCATCTGATCCCCTATAGTATGGGTGATGAACCAGTATCCCTATCCTCTTACATGGGTGATTTCAATTTGACTCATTTGAATTTGGAGTTTCTCTTTGTGTGAATCGTTACTCCGGGTGACTCTAACACTCCTCCTTGCTCTATCTTCTAGATTAGGGATTTAAGAATCTCTTTTATCCTTTTGAATCCCTAAAACCCTTCACATTTACATTAGATTATAATTTGGATATTTAATGGGTGTTTGAGTTTGAATCAAGGGTGGAGGTTAAGCAAGCATTTGTCAATGAACATGAGATAGGTGATCTTAAATCTTTTTCCCATAGTCTAGATGTGATATATGTTTATGTATTTTTCTATTTATCTATCATGTATTATTTTCATGTATTGGTTTAAGGAATGTGATTTAGACCTTATATTGAGGTTTGAAACCCCTTTTGAACCCCCTTATGTCTATTGGTGAATTAAACCGAACCTAGCGTAATCCATGGGGTTTTTTAAACTCTTATAGATAGTGAAAATAATTTTTAAGAATTTAGATAGGGGAACTATGAGAGTGAATGGGTAGAAAATGAGTAATTTGATATGTGGTTGCGGTTAATGGGTTGATTGAAATGGTGATAAGTTTGCTATTTTATATTCCTCGGATGTGTGAAATGGTTTAAGGGTGTGTTTTAGATATTTGAATTTTTATATATTTGTGGCATGAAAATTGATGTTTTAAATTGAGTAATGCTTTTAAAGAAGGTGTTAGCCTAAAATTTATTCAAAATAGGGTTTTACTATAAAAAATCAAAATTATTTTTGAAATTTGGGCAAGGTTTACTTTTATGAAAGTAGTTTAATGGTTTTTTGGGATGGTTGAAATGGAAACAAAATCCTTAAGTCGTGTTTTTATTTTAAAATAGGAAGACCCATGTTTTAAAGGGTTTCATCAAGATGATTTCAAATATGTATATTGAATTGTATTTTTATATCATGATTTGGTTTTAATGGTGTGTTGGGACTATAGTTTTTGTATTGATCTATGTGCTAGTAAGATAAGACCATGGATATTATGTTGTCATGTTAACATGGTTATTAAAAGAACTAGATGATGAATGTTCATAGTTTAAGAAATACCATAATAGATAGTTTTTTATAATATGAAATCTATAGGATCTAATAAAGTGATCATTCCTTGTGAATTATGAATTGTACATGAAATGAATAAGTGGGTTAATTCATGTGAAATAATGAACATGTTAAATGGGTAATTTCTTGCGAATTCATAAATGTGTTAAATGGGCTAGTGCATAAGAATTGATGAATATGGGATAATGGATGGGAATTGTATAATATAAATAATAGGTTAAGGAATGATAAAGGGAAATGGGTTGATGTTAATTAGCATGTTGAATATTTATGATATTTGAATGTTATTTTTATTGATTGTGTATTGTTTTTGATATGGTATTTGTGGTAAATAGATATACAAATATGTGAACATGGTTTGGTGGTGTCGGATGATGGACTCAGGCTCCTCCCACAGGTCAGGTTAGACTGAGGCTCTAAACCAACCCCTATAATGCATAGGTTAGGAGGTAGAATGATACTCTAGGCCCCAAATGGTTTCATTGGATGAGACTACCTAGACTCAGTCTTGATGTTAGGTATGATGTAGTTGATAAGACTACCTGTACTAAGGATCTAAGGTATTTGTGATGTATTTTCTTGTGAAATTTTTATCCTTAGTAAGATAGGGAACATGAAATATTCTCTTATTCATGGTAATTGATCTGCTTAGGCCGTAGCATAAATGATTTAAATACCTAACCCATGGGACAAATATGGAGGATGATCAAGTGAATATTGTTGTCTAATGGTTATGTGATAGTTTATTTATTATTAAACACAACCTTGAGTTTAAAAGTGTGTATAACACCTTGTTTCTTGTCTTAGAATCCCAATGTGACCTGAGTTAGTTATTTTTATTGGTTGACCCTAGGGAACATAATGGATAAAATAGATATTAGATAAATACATAAATTATTTCCTTGTGGAATTTTTTATTTTTTTCACGTGCTTCCTTGAATAAATTTTTATATAGACCATTTATTGACTTAGACATTATTGGTGGTGGCCTACGGAGTTGTACTCACACCCTTCTCAGGCCACTATGACACGTTTCTACCTGAGTAGATGCTACTTGGTTCTAATACCAGTTTAGGACAAGGACTTGGTTTTTGGTTCTAAATGGGATATAAGGTTGGATCATGGGAGTTCATGATCGACGTGGGACTCAAGTCCATATTTTGGGTCTTTTGGTAGTTTTGGTTCTAGTTTATGTTTGTATGACAGCCTAACAAGTATTGTATTCATCATATCTTTATATAAAGTGTTTCCTGGTTATTTTTTGGTATTTCCACATGTTTTACATTTCCTTTTTATATTGGTTATTATGTTTTTTGATATTATTCATTTTTTAGAATTACTCTGAAAAGTGGTTATACTCTCCCCAACGTTTCTTCATAAACATGTGTTTATATTCAATAGCTTCTAGAATATAGGGAGGCATTCCAAAGGTAATGTGATAACCTTGCTAGAGGTACCATAAAATTCCCTCTAGTTTGGGTAGATTACAAAGTGGAATCATAGGGGGGGTATATTTTATCTTGTGATTTTACGTACGGTAGATATAAGACTGGGATCTTGTCAGGGATTAGTAATGAGCTCATGCCCATGTGCCTACATTAAAATTTATAAGAGAAAAAACCATGTTCCAAGGGTATTAATTGGTTTTCGGTTTGTGATTTTATTATTTATTGTTATTTCCACCTTGAGTTGTGCACTTGGATGTTATATTATTGATTTATGAGGTTTTATATCTTGGCTTGGTATGTCAAGAGACGGTGAGTGAGTTCATGCATCATAGTATAAAAATAGGATTAATTGGTCGTATATATGTTTATAGTGACTCATAGTTACTTGGGATTCATATGTTGGTGGTGTACTTTTCATATTTTTAATTTTTATATTGATTTTTCCAAAAAATTCTTGATAAAGAAACTTTTTAGAAATATAAAACCTTGGGTTTAAATGGTAAAGTCTTTTTACAAAAGCAATTAGTAAGTGATGGAAAATTTAGGCATACTGGTTGTGGGTAAACCCTATGTTGTCTGTTGACCCTATTTGTGGGTTGTTAGCGCAGTGAGAGTACCTCAGTTTTGAGACCATTGGTTACAGGATGGGAGACCTTGTTGGTTTGGATGTTCTGGTTAATATTCTTGTCAAGTCTTTGTTTATCTGGTAATTTAGAAGCTGGGAAATTACATTTGATGATATGTATATGGTATCTCATGTGGGTTGAAATATTTTGGGTTGTGTTTCGGACCCTAGAGTGTTTTTTTGGATCATGGTGTTGATGTACGTGTGTGAGTATCTATGTTGTGGGACCTAGAGTAAATGGTTTCTTAGTGTATTAGACGTAGTGTGTTTGGAACGAGGGTAGGGTTACCACCCATGAAAATTGAGTTTTTTGAAGTTTTCATGTGTTGGCTTAGAGAGTGAGATAAAGGCATTTTTTAGACATGAATCTGGTTTAGGGGGTTGGTATCAATTGACATTGTTTGTGACCCAGGAAGGGTATCGGTTGGGGTTGGTAGTAATTTTGGGTGTGTATGGAACAAGTGAATGGTTGGACTTTGGAAGTGGGAAATATTGAGTGTCTCCGAGTATGGGTTTTCCCTAGATTTCTATGTAGAAAAGAAATTTTTTTGGAGATGCAACATAGGTTGTGGCTATGATTTGATATTATTGAGATATTGAGGGTGGTATCAAGGAATGATGGACTACTGTGGAAGGTTACTTAAGATACGAAGTGCGAGTGGTTGCTTTATATGTAGTATTGAGGCATGGTCAGCGCCTTCGAGTTTCGTAAAATCTCGTGGTTATGCTTTGGTTTCTTTCTTAAGAAGATATTTGAATTCTTGTGGTTGGTTATATGGTATATTTTGGGAAGAGTAAATGTTTTTTTGGATCCTTGACATGTATCCTTGATGGTGTTTGATGCAGGAATTGATGTTCATTTTAGGAGAATAGGAAAAGAGTGACCAAGGTATGGATGGAGACTTCTAGTATGGAAGTGACACCCAGGGATGCTGGTGGTCACACAGTTGGGATATTTTTTATGAATGGTTGGTTCATTATATGAAAATGTTGAGAATTCCTTGAGTCCAATGAGGTTTATGAACAAGGAGGCATGATCAAATGAGTGAATGAGTAATAGGCCCATTTTTGTTGATGTATGACTCATTTGATCTAGATTTAGGCTTAGTTTTTGATCGCATGAAAGTGTGGGACCTTCAAGGCCTTGAGTAGGTCCATATGTGGTCTTATTTTGGGACATAAATGATGTCGTTGGGATAGATGAATAGGTGATTCGAGATAAACGCATATCATATTTTTGTATGTTCACAGTGGAATGCATAAGATATGCACAAGACATTTAGGTTATGGATTATTGTTGTGGTAAATGTGTTTCCTTTTAGATCATTGTTGTCATGATGGAATGACTTGAGGTGGATAATGGCAGTGATTCTAATGGAAATGTTGGGTCACAACCACTTGGTAGAGATTCATGAGGTGGTTGTGAGTCTTGGTTGTAAATTTCATTCGAGTTGTACTGTTTTATTGTGGATTTAATGTTGGAAGGAAGGAAATCCCAAGACTTGAAGATGGTTATGGTTTCCCCATAATTAGAGTTGACATCATTAACAGATAATTGTGGTGGTGTTTTTCAATAGCATCATAGCATGCTTTTACTAGTGACGATCATGTCCAATATGTTGAAAATGTCTCAGGTTCACTGAGAAGGATCTGGAAATATTTCTACCAAATTGAGAGTGTTTTTTATATATGGGACACCTTATAGGTCATTCTCTTGGGGGAACACATGTGACATCGTCTTTGGGGGAGAACACCATCGACCACTTGTAGATGAGGTCCTTAGGATGGATAGGGCTTCGAAGAATTCCATGGGTTTCATTCTTAGATGTTAATAATAGGATGTTGTTCATATTTGTTTTTTATTATATAAAAATATGGATAAAAACTTATATGTTTTCGGTTCATCTTGTAATCGAAGCGTGAGCAACTTTTTGTTGAAATTTCATGAGGAAAGCAGTGAGTTAAATACTCTTAAGGTGGGGAGTGGTAGGTCATTCATGGATGAATAAAGTAGGTTGTGGAGTGGATGTAGTGGATTCGGGATTCCAATGAGAATTCTATAATGTAATGTTTGGAATCATTGGGGAAGACTAGGTGGATCGTGGATGCAGTGGTAGATCGAGTTAAATGGAAACATAAAACATGGGATAGTTTTAGAAGTGATCTAACTGATTACAATGGGATGTGTTCTTATGTTTTGTAGAGATGACAGTTTTTTTGTGGATAAGTAGGTCCTATGGTGGTGAATTTCAAATGAGGATTAAAAAACGACACCAATAACTTTGTGTGGATGATGGGATATTCCTTACGTAAAAAGGAACCATGTCCAGGTAGAAGGGTGACATGCCTACAATGGAATTTGGGAATCAATAGAGTGAGTCAGTCGGGATGGCATGAATCAGTTTTCTAAGAGGGGACGTATATTTTTGGATAAAAGTCACCTTCGGTTAATGTTGTATTGATGACTGCACTCTGGTAATGGGAGTTCTCAACACCAAAAGAGGGTGATGAAAATATAATGTGTATGGTGAGGAGAACCATAGAAGGAAAGTGGTTTGTCACTGATGTGAGTGGTAATATGAGTTCCTGGGCTCAGATGAGAGTTTTATTGGTGTTTTGGTTCTGGTAATAATCATCGGCTCGGGTTTAGATCGATTGAGTATCTTGATATGAAGGTTATGCTTGGGATGGGCCTTTCAAATATTCAGAATTGGGCTGAGTCCATTGGGCCTCAATTTGTGGATTGGGGTAGGTTGTGAGATGTGGTGAGAATCTAGATTTCACCTCAAGTGATTCTAGTCTCGAGTCACCATTGGTTCCTAGAAGAACATAGTGAGATAGAACCATGTGATTTAGGAGATGATTTTTTGAGATGATCAGACCAAGGGAATTTCGGTTGGATTACCCCGAGTAATGTATTGCCTTCTTGGTGTCCTTTTCATATTGGATGAGTCATTTTACTATAACCTAGTATTTTGTTAATGTTGGTACTGATGAGGTTGAGTTTGATGCATCCTTGAGGAGCCTTAAGTTCGTTTTTTTGGTTTTCAGTAGATAAGGTCTCTTCGGGTTGGATTGTTTCTTTGGTCCAAGTGTGGTGATGGTGTGGATGTTTCTGTGAGAAATCATGGGAAATTAAAGTTGATGTGTGGGCCTTTGGACGGAAATCTATTCTTGGAGGCTCAATAATTTTTAGATGTATGTATTGATAATGATCAATTATAAGGGTGGGAGGATGTAATATCCTTACCTATTATAAATGTACATACTTGTTTAAATTTTGGTTAAACATATTTGTTTTCACAATGATGTGGTTATTAGTTTTATAATTAGTTTATAGGGTGTCCAAGTGGGTTTGAGACATGAAAGGAGGGGGATAAAGGCCAAATAGTATGAACCACGCAATTAACATATGGTTAGTACAAACTGTGTGTCTTGCCTAACAAATTGTGTTGCTTAGGGACCCTTTCAAAAAGAGGGTATTTAATGGTTACCATATAGTTTTCTAAATCATGTGGGTGATTCCATGAATCCAATATTTTTCCCCCACATGGATATAGGGATCATCATGGTTGGTGCATGGGTTGGCTAACTGTGTGGCAAAACCGCATGGCCTTTAAAAGTGTGCTTTTATCATTTTTTCCCCTGATCTAATTCATTTCTTCCCTAATTTTTCACCACATTCAACCCCATATAGAAAGGGTAAAGAATCAAAAGCCCCATCCTCCTACATGGGTGATTCTTCTTCGATACTTGGGTTTTGGGAGTATCGTTTGACAGAAATTGAAGCTTCAGATGATTCCAACTCTCCTCCTATCTCTATTTTCGGGATTAGGGATTATAGAATCTCTTATCTCCTTAGGAAGACCTAAAACCCTCACATTTCCAGAATATACTATGTTATGGATTCAATGGGTGTCTGAGTTTGAATCAAGGGTGGAGGTTAAACAAGAATCTGTTAATGGACATGAGGTAGGTGGTCTTAAATATTTTCCCCATAGTTTGGATGTGTTATATGTGTATGTAGTCGTGCTATTTCACTTCCATGTTATTATACCATATTGGGTGAAGGAAGGTGATTTGGGCCTTATATTGAGGTGTGAGACCCCTAAATAACCTCATTGGGTCCATTGGTGAGTGAGGTCGAACCTAGGTCTACCCATGTATTAAGTTGTACCCTTGTAAATGGTGAAAATAATTGGTAATATTTGAGATAAGGGAATTATGAGAGTGAATGGGTAGTAAAAGTGTAATTGTTTATGTGGATAGGGTTAATGGGATAATTGAAATGATTATAAGTAAGATTTTGTAAATGACATGGAGGATAGAAATGGTTTTAATGACGTGTTTTAGGTCTTTGAACTAGTTATAGATTTATTGATGTAAAATGTTGTTTTTAAGAGATTAATTCATTGAAACGAGGTCTTGACCTCAATGTAATTCAAAAATGGGTATTTTTAAGATATTTCAAATGATATTTGAAATTAGGGAAAGAATCCCTTTTGTGAAAGTGGTTTAATGGTTGTTTTGGATGGCCAAAATGGAAACAAAATCCTTGGTCATGTTTAGTTTTCAAAGAGGAAGAACCATGTTTCAAAGGGTGGATTAAAGATGATTTCAAATAAGTATATTGAATTTTTTTTATACCATAATTTGGTTTTAAAGTTTCATTGGTACCATAGTTGTCCAATTGATATATGGTCTAGTACGATAGGTCCATGAAGATTATGATGGGATGTTAACTTGGTTATGAAATGAACTAAATGATGAATGTTCATAGTTGATGACATAACATAAGGGATTGGTTGGAATAATATGAAATGGTTTGTATGTAATAAAGTGATTATGTTAAGTGACTTATGAATTTTAATTTAAATGCATATGTGGGTTAATGCATGTGAAATAATGAACATGTTAAATAAGTAATATATTTTGAATTGATAAATTTGTTAAATGGTTTAGTGTATGGGAATTGATTAGTATGGAATAATTTATGTTAATTGGTAAATATACTTAATGGGTTAAGGCATGAGAAAGGGAAATGGGTTAAATGGGTTATTCAATGTAACCAGTGAATGTGATGATGGGTTAAGGCTTGATGTTAATTCACATCTTGAATAATTATGATATGTGAATAATATGGTTATTGATTATTTATGGTTTTTGATATGATATATGTGGTAAATGGATAAATAAAAATATGTGCATGGATTGGTTGTGTTGGATAATGGACAGAGGCTCCTCCCATGGGTCTTGTAAGGTGGAGACTCTAAACTCCCTCCCCCCACACACACATGAAATGCATGGATTAGGGATTCAAACTGATGCTCTAGGCACCTAAAGGTTGCATAGGATGAGACTTCCTAGAATTAGGTTTCAAGGTATGTGATATGTAGTTGATAAGACTACCCGGACTGAGGCTCCTAGGTAAGTGTATTGTATTATATTTTGAAATTTTTATCCGTAGTGAGATAGGGAACTTGACCTATTCTATTATTTATGGTAATTGACCAGATTAGGCCATAGTATAAATAATTTAAATTCCAAACCCATTGTAAAAATGATGAGGATAATCAAATAAATATTGTTAAATAATGGGTATGTAATAGGTTTTTTATTAGTAAACACCCCCTTGAGGTTAAAAGTTTGTGTAACCCCATGTGCCTTGGATTAGATTCCCAGTGTGACCTGGGATATTTTTGTTGATTGGTTGACCCTAGAGAACATAATAGATAAAATGGATATTATATAATAAATTAAATGGTTTCCTTATTTTTTATTTTTTTTATTTTTCATTTGTTTCGAAGAAGACACTATTGTACATACTGGTTATTTATTTAGACATTGTTGGTGGTGGCCTGCTGAGTTGTTATCACATCCTACTCGAGCTTCCATGTCATGTGGGTATTCAAGAATATGCTTCTTGTTTCTGATACTGGTTTAGAATAGTGACCTAGTGTTTGGTTGTGCACGGGATTTCAGGTTTGATCATAAGAGGTCAGGACTGTTTTGGGACTCAAGTCCATATTTGGGGTCTTGTGGTAGTTTTGGTTCAGGTTTATGTTTGTATGACTACCTGAAATGTAGTGTATTCATCATATCATTATAGTATTTGTTGAATGGTTACATGTAATCATTATCCCATGTTTTCAATTTATTTATTGTTATTGGTTATTATATTTGTTTATATTGTTTCTGTTGTAGAAATACTCTAACAAACATGTATAGTCTCCCGAATATTTCATTATATAACTGTGCTGCTAGTCAACAGCCTATAGCGTATAGGGAGTCATTCTTAAGGTCATTTGATGACCTAATTTGGGGAACTATAAAATGACCTTGGGGTCAGGGGCGTTACACCATCCATTTCCAACTTTAAATTATATAGCTTCATTATGGCTGAAAATGTTTTAAATTTAGTACAACCATCATACAATAGTTTCTAGGCACAACCCTTTATCTTATCAAAAGATATTGGACAATCACTAACATCATCATTAACCTTCATTTTCATATCCTCAATATGATCTTCATCAACTTTCATGCATATAATCACATCCTCTATATGGTCTTCTTCATTTTTCATGCTTGTAATCATATCAGATGATCAGTAAAATGCAGTGTAATCTCAATCACTCACTGTATTTACTTTTCCCCCATGTTTATTTCAACATTTATAACTTTGAACTATTCCATGATAGATCCTACGTTTTTTCAACTCCTTGGGACTAATTAGTATTTAATAACAATAGTTTAAACATGAACAATGAATTTGAGTAGGGTCATATCCATTATATTTTGAAATCATGATTAACTATTTCAATCCATCCTCGTAATCTTTTTTCCAATGATGCAAATCTATCCATTTTCAATTCATATTTATCGTACTTGATTCTTTAATATTAATTTTTTAAAAAATAAACATAGAGTATGATCTTATAACCCATAAAAATTAATTCTTATAGAATCATTTAAGCTACATGAATCCATTATTCTAAGATAGTAATATCTGAGTGATGTGTATTGATATAAATAATGTTACAAAGAATCTAATTAAATTTTCATCAATATAAAAACACTTAGATCGTGCATAGGATTAATTTTATGAAATATAATATGATAAATAGATAGATGAGATCCAAAAAATAATAAAGCAATTGAAATCAAAAATAGAGACGATTTATTGTTTTTCATGAAATGAAAAGTGGTTTTTAGTTACCGTATTATTAGGAGATGAAGTTGAATTTTTTAAGATGATGAAAACATTGACAGGGACCAATCAAAATTTCTTGAGAGCCCAATGTTTGAAGAAACTCTAGGATTTATATCAAATGAACTAGAAGTCTCAAACTAGGGTTTCTATTTTCCATTCCGAATTTAGACAGTTCAAATTTTATCAAAGGACCCTTTTACCTACCTATTACATGCTATCCAATTCATTAAACACTGCATTCCACATTAAAATATTACATTTTTTAAATTGAAGTTAAAAAAATTAAATAACCCAAGAGGAATAAAATACCATCATTATCATCATAACAAGGATTTAAAAAATTAACTCTCAAATTATAATACATGTAATGAAAGTAAAAAATGTTTTCCAAGGAATTTTAATTTTAAAGGACATATAACTTTCTAAAAAACCATTTGAAGAATCCTATTTTTAAGACAATATATAAAAACCAAGTCCAAGACATAAAATTTGAGTTCATGAACCACCCTTTGTCCTTACACATGTATTCTTTTATAATTATAGATACCACTCATCCTATTTCACATATTCATACATCATTGTGTAAATATATGAAATGATGTATCTATATTTATATTTATATATACTTTATTTAATTCCTTCATTAACAAGTAATAAAAAAATGTTTGTCATTATCTTGGTAAAACAGTTTATATATCAACAATAATTTTCATTATCTAAACAATACATTGAGCATGTATCAAGAAACCTTAAATGACTTCATGTGCCATTAAATTTTAGATAATGAAAACCAATATTACAAAGATAAACTAGTTTTCAATACTCAACATGTAATGTTGCATGTTGGAGCTAAAAAATAGTGGAGGAGTTGATAATCACAATGGTCATTGTGTTGGATTGATTTTTTTAGCTAATTTATAATTGGATTAATGACCTATATTATGATTATACAGTCATACTCCATTAGAGGTAATGTAATATGTGTTGGGTTGTGATGAAATATAAACTTGTAAAAGCATGTAAGCAATTGATTTCACCCATGTTATGGTTATATCGTAACATTGGGTTCTTTTATACGTGATAGTTAATTCTATATATAACCTATTATAAGCTCTTGACAGACCTATGATATGTTGATATCATAGTAATCATTCTCCAATTTTCATGGCTGGTGTAGTAATAGATTCTTAAAATGTGCTTCCTTAGTTTTACTTGATAATTACATACACACAATTTTTTTCGCATGCATGCCTCTCATGCACCATCAATATCACATGTATTGACGTGCATATATAGTCTATGAGCATAACCAATATGTTCATTTCATATCACATGTGAAAAATAGTTAACAAATTAGTATTCATAAAATATATGTATATAATATGAATGTTAAAAAATATTAAATATTATTTAAAAATATAAAATCATATCAAATCCATAACAAGATAATATTATTAAGAAAAAATATAAAACAAAAAAATATGAATATAAATAAAGAGTATGTGTATAAGTATCAGAAATATCATGAAATAATTATTATCAAGCGCTGTAAATATAAAAAATCGGAAAAAATCATACAAATATAATTAAATACATTTTGTAATTACTATACAAATTATAAACAAATAAGGTGATATTAAAATGATTGTGGGTCTTCTCAAGTTGGTTTAAGTTGTGGATAATGTTTGTGTAGTGTTATAAAAACCCATTTGGGACTATGGGCCTTCTATATTTGGGGATTTTCTTATGAGCCTTCAAACTTTACATACTCTTCGGTTGTAACTTCTGGTTATGGTGCATTTAGAATATATTTCCACGTAATGGGTTCCATCCCATCTTGTAGTGGGTTCTGTTTTCTTAATATAGGTGTTTGATCCTTTCTTGTTTAAAATATATGTATGTATGTATGTATATAATTATATAAAATTATATAATTATAAATATATTTATATAATTAAAAATATATTTATATAATTAAAAATATATTTATATATTTATATATATTTGTATAGTTTTTTATATTTATATAATTTTTTATATTTATATAATTATATATATTTATTAGTATGAAGATATATGGAGAGTTTATCTCTCATTAATGAAGTAGTTCTATCCCTTAAATTATAGGATTTCTCATACAATCTATTGGTCTCAAGTGCTGATTGTTGAGAAAAAATTCCTTAATGTGTCCTCTTGGTGTGTTTTGGGTGTGATTGTGTTTGTTCACAAAGGGAAATGACTGCGAATGAGTATGGTTGTTGTTTGACGAAGATAGGTTTTTATGGTGGTACAGTTTCTTAGTGTTTACCAAATATTTGGGCCTCAAAATCGAGATTTTGTGTTTGGAAATGTATGATTTTCTTCATAGGAATGAATGGTGTGAAGAACGGCGAAAAAAATCGGATGAGGAAGAGAAATGAATAGATCGGTACATGGATCACGTACCATGTTTGGTAAGGGTACATGGACATGTACCAGGCAGCGTGAATGGTACGCGGGAGCAGTTCGTGAAACCAAAAGTGGTTCTTGGCGGAAGGCGGTGTGGTACGTGGATGGATTGTCATCAGTGGAGGAAAATGAAAATGTAGAAACTAATGTAGAATGCTGGCCGCTGGGGATAATATTGCATGGAATGGGTGGGGTTCACGGTGGCAGGAGGATCGGTATGCAGAGAAGGTTGGATTGAAATTTGCTAAATATTAGGTTAGTGGATATTGAGGATATAATTGCCTATATAAGAATCGTTAATCTCCATGATGAAAATGAGATATAATATGAGTAGACAACATATTTTTATTCTAGAATTCGTAGAACTCTGAAGGAGGTTTGCGGGGGAGAATTCCGCAGAGGTTGTAGTGGTTCACAGGAATGAAATTCCACAGAAAGTTTTTAAGGGATATTGTATCCCACAAAGGATGTGGTACGCGAATTAAGAATGTGCGGCACACAGGTGGTTAGTGAAGGTAGTCCATAAATAGAGAATATTATTTGGATGTAGGGTGATTTGAACTGGCAGTCCGCACACAATGAATAGTTCGTGGATAGGTGGGGTTTTGAATAGGAGGTTTGCAGGATCGGCACACAGAGGTGTTACACAGTAGAGAAGGTAGATACAGTCAGTGGACAAAGGGAGCTTTGCATAAGTGGAATTGATACCTAAAGGACGTGTTTTGTGTACCAAAACTGGTACTCAGTATGTTGGAGAAGATAATGGTTCATGATTTAAACAAATAGGCATGCGAAAGCTTCAAATTACTCTGAAAAAGTATTTTCTGTTATCTATCTATACTGTGGAATGTGGACTTCATTTGTGGGTGAAAAGGAACGTCAACAGAGAATCAACCTATAGCTGAGGATATAGAAAATCAGGAAAATTAAGGTACCTACATGTCTATAAATTATTATTGATCAACAAGTCTATAAAGTATGTGTGGATTCCTTTCCAAGAGTAGTGAACGTAGGAAGACGAAGATGAAGACCCATTCCACCAGAAAATGAGCCCAAGAAAGAGGCATTGGGAATAACCATTTGGAATGCAATGAGAAGACCCAAAACCTGCTAAAGGTAGTGATCCATAGCGTAGAAGATCTTTCCCGAACATTTTACTCATTATTGGCAGTGAGCCTTACTGAATTTGGTACATCGACACATCATCATTCTATTCTCTTTGGACGTTGCCCAGTGAGGGTGAACCAAGTAAAAATTGGTGTGTCATGTGCATGATTTCATATCTGTTTATATATTAATATTGGAGGAAGAGAGAATTGAGTTTATTCTAATAATTAAATAATATCCAAAATTGTGAATGTTCAAATCAGCCATACCCTGATTCACCTTGGATCTCTCCCAAGAAGTAAAAATAGAGATATTTAATCGTAATGGAATCTTGATCATTGATGGAAATATTTTTCAAATGTCGATGAATCGTATGCATCACTACTTCTAATCAGTAGGGATGGATGTCTTCACAGTAGCTATGCATAGAATATCCACAAACATTAATAGTGTTGTTTTATCAGAAGCTGATAGAAGGGAACTGGATTCTGATGCTAAAGGGATCAATGCTCTAGAGGCACCTTATCAAATGAAATTTATACAAAGATGATATCCCTTAAATCATCACATGAAATGTGGGAAATGTTTTTTAACTTTTATAAGAGAGATAGATAAGTTAGAGAAGAAAAGCTACAGGTTCCGTGGAACAAGTATGAGGATCTCAGAATAAACCCCCATGAGAGTGTTAATGCATTCTTCGACAGGATAAATCTTACTATGGAAGACATGTGGGGTCCTGGAGAAGTCATTGATGATATAAAGATGGTGAAATGTATCTTGAGGAAACTTCCACCGTAGATTAATACAAAAGATTCAATTTGGGATGACAAAGACATGGAAGAGTTTACACTAGATAACCTACACAATACCCTTGTATCATATGAGATATGAAACAATGATAACGATGTAGTGGAAAAGCGGTAGTCTAAAGAAGTGGAATTCAAGTCCATGAAGAATATCTCTATTGAAGATAGTCTTGAGGAGGAAAATATGGATGATTTCATGTCATTTCTATCCTCAAATCTGCAATGGGGAAAATATAAGTTCAATGGTAAACATCTATTTTCATGAATTCAATGTGGAAATATTGGAAATTTCTTAGTAAAGTTTCCTAAGATGTTTTATGATGAAAATTATGAAAATGAAGAAGTTCCCTACAAAAAGTATTTATCAAATTAGAAAATAAGGAAATGTACTAAGGGAATGTTCTTCAAAATAATAATCTACCTTCAAAAGAGGATGAAAGTTAAGAAGAATTTGATATAGAAGAGTTGGAGGACTGTAAGGATTATAAAATATATTCATTGGTGGCCATTGTCAAAAATTCTTCAACAAGAGAAGAAAGTGACAATGAAGAAGGATAAATTAAAGGAAGAGTATATCTTAATGTGGAAGTAGAAGCTGCCCTAGAAGAGGTTGATATTTTGAGATCCACAACAAATAAAGATAACAAAGTTGTTCATGATGCCAAACTCTATATGCAGCAGTAGGAAGAAGAGAATTATGATCATAATTTTGTAATTGAAAATATGAGGTCCCCAATGTCAGAATGCTTAGAAAATTTTATTGAGCACAAAATCAAAATTTACGAGTAGAAAGTGGAAATAAATATTTTGGCTGAAGGAGGAAAATATCAAATCAAATGTAGCGAAGAACTAGAAGAGGAAGTTGTTGGTCTTTAACAAGTAGTTAATTATCAGGAGAAATTTTAAACTCTTAGCTCAACATTAGGAAATAATATTATATTGGAAACAGAGAAGATGGAATTTGAACGGAGTGGTCTAGCAGAATAGAAGCACAAAAGAACTCCTAATGATAATGCTAGTACGGGGCTTGATCAAAAATAGAAAGAAGTTATGGTTAATGCTAGACTACAAGCATCCACTATAATATTGAAGATTCATTCAGGTACCATGTTGAATCATGGTATTCAAAGAACCCAAGGAACAACTAGTGGTGCACCATTTCCACATAGGAATGTACCTCATATAATATGTTGTAGTTTTAGTAAGATGGAACACTCTGAAAATATATATTCCATTGCAAATAGGTAACAATGGAAAAAAGACCCACAAAGGTGGTTGTACAGACCTAAAAACATCAGTTTATAATTTATTTGTCTTTGTTTCAAATGTTAAGGACTCAGACATATGGCAATGTATTGCACATCAACAATATAGAAGAATGTGTCGAGGTAGACTGAATTTTGTCATAAAAAGTATCCAAATGTATCTCCAATATAGATAAAAATTAAAAATCCATTAGAACCTCTATACATAGAAGATGGTCCACCACATACTAAGTAAGATCAAGATTATAATTCAATGTGGGATATAAATCCAAATACATGGGTAAAGAAACAAAAGGGCAGAACAGGCGGTGGTTTTAAAAATTGCATTCAGGGTATCATATCGCATATGGATATGGATCATTGACAGTGAATAAAATTCCCACGTGATAGGAAATACAGATCTAGTGACAGGAATCAGGTAAAATAAATAAGGTATCGTGGGATTTTGTAATGATGATGGCTTGAAAATTATTGGTTCGGGAAAATCCATGTTTGGAGGAAAATACCTGAGACGAGCAGATGTCTTGGTTATTGAGGGGCTTAGTCACAACTTTCTTAGTTTTAGTCAATTTTGTGATTCAGGGCATACCATATGTTTTTTCATGAAATTATGTATCATCGAGAAAAAGGATGGTGTTGTTGTGTTGCAAGGAAAGAAAACAAAAGGGAATCTCTACCTCGTAAGTGGAGAAGAAGATATGTGTTTTCTGTCCAATGTTGTTGAAAAAAAGTTATGGAATAAGCTTCTGGGCCCCATAATCGAAGCATCCATGGAAGATCTTGTGAAATATGATGCGACTTAAAATATCCCTATATTGTCATGAGATCATACTCATATGTGTGATTCTTGTCAACAAGGAAATATCATTAGAAATACATATAAGCCAAAGGATCAAATGTCAACAAGATTTCTTGAGTTGGTGCATATTGATGTGTGTGGGCCAATTTCCCCAAGGGGTATTTATGGGAGGAGATATTATGTTCTATTCATTTATGACTATAGAATAATGTCATGGGTATCAATAGTCACCCAAAAATATGAAGTGCTCAGTTTCATTATAATATATCGATGAGAATGTGAAAAGATGTTTGGTTAGAAAAACTAGATGATTCAAACAGATAATGGAACAGAGTTCAAAAATATCCAAGTTGATGATTATCTTGAGATAAATGGGATAAGGCATCATGTTTAAGAAGTAAGAACTCCACAGAATAATAGAGTAGTCGATAGTAGAAATTGAATTATGAAAAACATGGCTAGAATAATGCTCATTGAGAAAGATCTTCCAGAGAATTTTTTGAAAGAGGCAGTGATTATATCAGTCTACACATCAAATAGGGACCTATTGTGCCCAAAAGAAGAGAAGACTCTATATGAGCTATGGTATGGAAATAACCCATCGTTAAAATACTTTCGAGTTTTTAGAAGTAAGTGTTTCATTCTCAATAAGGAGAAACATAGGATGTTTGAATCTCATATAGAAGAAAGGAAGTTTCTTTGGATACTCTAAGAAGATCAATGCTTATAAATGAATCAATAAGCGGCTAGGAATAATAGTTGAAAGTCATGATGTGAATTTAGTGGATAATGAATATAATCTTCAGAAAATACATGATCAAGCTCAATAAGACGATGATGAAGAAATAAGCAGGTAAAGAGACGTTCTAGCTCCATAGGATGATTCTGACGACGACTCAAATAATGAGAATAAATCAGTGACTGCCTAGAGACTGGTGGGTAGAGCTGAAATTGATAGGAAGAACATAATTAGTGATCAAATTGCACCAGTATAGATAGGGAGAATGATTTCTATGTAGAAATAATTATACTTATCACAACTAGAGACTAAATTCTTTGTTGAAGCAACTTGAGATGAGAATTGGTTACAAGAAATAAATGAAGAGCATGACCAAATTGAGAAGAATAAGATGTGGGAAATTGTTTCGAGACTAGTAGACAATAATCTCATTGGGAAAAGTGGGTATTTCATAAAACATATGAATGAAGACATTGTTGTCATTTGAAACATAGCATGAATGGTATGCAAAGGTTACTTTTGGGTATATGGTATTGATGTTGATGAGAAATTTTAACCTATTTCAAGGCTAGAGACAATCAGATTATTTATTTCCCTATTAGTGAAAAGAAATTTTATGGTTTTCCATATGGATTTCAAGTCATAATTTCTGAATGGAGTTACAGTAGAAGATTTCTACATTTAGAAACTAGAGGGTGGTATCATTCCTGAAGATGAGAATAGAGTCAATCAGCTAAAGTATGATTTATACGGATTAAAGAAAGAACCAAGAGCATAATATTTGTGGCTTAATCAGTTTCCAAAGAAGCTCGGTTTTCAGCCTGGTGGAGTTGATTACAATTTGTATTTCAGCAACAGAAACAGTCAAAGGATGATGTTACTCGTTTATGTTGATGACATAATATTTGGTGGATTAGATGAAGAAAAAATAAGACAGTTTTCTAAATACATGAAAAATGGGTTTCAAAAGTCGATGATTGGTGAGATGATGTTTTTCCTTGGCTTACAAGTATCGCAACGAAGGAATGGATCTGTTATTTCTCAATATAAATATCTCAAGGTGGTTTATAGAAGGTTTTGAATGTATAATTCCAAAGATATGGTGACTCTAGTTACTACCCGGTTGGAATATTCTTGGGATGATGAAGGCAAGACATTTAATATCACAAAATATAGTCAAATCATTGGATTTCTGTTGTAACTGACAACGAAAAGGCCTGATATCGTTATTTCCTCATTCCAAGCAGTGAGGATTAAAATAAATCCCAAGGAGATCCACAATATTTTAGTAAAAATATTTCTTATTTATATCAATGGTACTATTGATTTTGGCCTAATATAGAATGAAAAATCTTTACTTCAGTTATTGGGATATAGATACGTGGATTGGGAAAGTTCCGCAGATGATAGGAAATCAACATTAGGAGGATCTATTTATATTTGAGGGTTGTGTATTTCTTGGCTAAACAAGAAACAAGACCTCATTTCATTGAGCACTCAAAAGCTGAATATATTTTATCTACTCAAGCGTGAACAAAACTATTGTGAATGAAGCATCAACTTGAATATATGGGAATTGATGTGAAATATCCTATCAGAATCCATTGTGATAATTTCAGTTCTATAAATCATAGAAAAAATCCACTCGATCACTCAAGGACAAAGCACATTGAAATCAAATTACATTTGATCAAGGATAATGTAGAGAAAGGGCATGTAAAGTAGTATTATGTAACAACAGAACAACTAATTGTTGGAATTCTAACAAAGTTCTTACCCAAAAATCATTTTAAAGGCATCGAATGGCGCTAAGATTCCAATAGACATCCCGCACTTGAAAAAGTTTGGATGTGGGACCCCTCTCTTCGAGGTATGATATGTTTTCCCTAATATGTTGATATGGGTTCTTTACCCTATTGTAGAGAACCTTGAAGTGACCATTGGGATCATTGACAAAGGGGGAGAAGTGTTATTATTCTAGGGGGAGAAAAGACACGGGGAGAATCTGTTATGTAGAGTAGTGAGATAGGGGGAGTGGAAGATGAGATGAAGCTATTTGGAGGAGCTATAATATAGGGGGATAATTATTCTGACGATTCTTGAAGTGATTGATCAATGATTAGATATCACGACAGTTGAGGTTCATGATAAAAGAGGTTTATTAGAACTAGTGTGGTATCAAAAATTGGTGATTATCAATGAAGTGATACATTGATTAACTTTCCTTATACTCTTATTTCTCAAACCAATCCTGGATCATATGTGATTAGAGTATATTTTATCTAAATCTCTGATCGCTATCTTAATCGCATAAAGCGAATGATGGATAATAATAGAAGAAGTATTAATGAGGTCTCAGGATTTGAAGGATTGTTATGAGAACCATTTTCAACAAACACAATTGGGGTGATTGTTTTAAAAAAAATCCATCGATGTGTCCCCTTGGTGTTTTTTTGTGTGATTGTGTTTTTTGAAAAAGGAAGAGGACCACGAATCATTATGGTTGGTGTTTTTTGAAAAATGGTTTTTTTGGTGGTGCAATATCCCAGTGTTTACCAAATATTTCAGCCCCAAAATCAGGAATTTTTTATTCTAAATGTATGGTTTTTTTCCTAGGACTGAATTTTTTTATTAATGGTGAACGAAATTGGAAGAGGATGATAAATGCATAGCCCAGGACATGGGTCACATACCATGTCTAGGATGGGTACGCAACTGCGTACCAGGAAGCGAGAACGGTACGTGGGAGTGGTTTGAGAAACTGAAAATGGTTCATGGTAGAAGGCGGTGTGGTACGCAGATGGATTTTCTTCAGTGGAGGATATCGGCCCTATAGGATCAATGGATGTCCATGGGGTGTTATGGAAAACACTGAACCGAATTGGTTCAATTCACGGTGGCAGGAGGATCGGTATGTGGAGAAGGTTGGATCGAAGATTTTGTAAATCAAAGATTAAAAAATAATGTGGATATATTTTCCTATATAATAATTCTTAATCCCACCAATTATAATATGATCAAATACCATTAGAAAACATATTATTGATCCCGAAATTCGGAAAATTCTAAAGGAAGTTCATGAGGGAGAATTATGTGAAGGTTAAAGTGGTTTGCGTGGAAGAAATTATGCCTATGTTTTTTGCAGGACAATGTATCCTAAAGGACGATGTAGGTAGAAGAAGAAGACATGGAACATAGGTTGCTAGAGAATGCAGTCGATGAACAAAGAATAGTTCGTGGAAAAAGGGTGATTCGTAGAGGCATTCCATGACCAGAGAAAAATTTGCCGACATGAGGGGTTTCGTAGAAAAGGTTCGCAGGATTGGAATGCAGAGGAGGTATGTGATTGAAATGGTAGAGGTGGTTCGTGGATGAAGGGAGGTTCATAGAATGGGAAGTGGTGCATGAATGAGGTTTTCCTCATACCAAACCCGATACATAGTACATGGGAGAAGAAGATGGTTCACGATTTACACAAGGAGGATTTTGGAAGATTCAAATTAGTTTGCGAATGTATTTTGAAATATCTAGAAATACTTGGGAAGGTGGACTTCATCTATGGGTGAAAACGTAACATCATCTGAGAATCTACCTATAGTTGAGGATATATGAAATCATTAAAATGAAGGGACCTAAATGTCCATAAAATGTGATTGACCCGCAAGACTATAAATTGTGTTTGGATTCCTTTTGAAGGGTAGTGATCACAGGAAGAGGAATACAATGACCCTTTCAACCGGTAGTGAGCCAGAGAAAGAGTCATAGGGAGTAACCCTTTATAATGCAGTGATCATAACTTAATCCTTGTAAAGGTTGTGATCTTGGGCATTGAAGATCTAGCTAAAAAATTATAATCCTTATTAGTAGCGATCCTCAGTGAATTTGGTACATCGGCACATCGTCGTTGTATGCTCCGTAGATATAGCACAATGAGGGTGAACCGAGTAAAAAATGGTGTGTCCTATGAATTATTTTATATCTATTCATATATTTATATGGGAGGAAGAGATAAATGAGATTTTTCTAACAATGAAACAGGATCTAAAAGGGTGAATGTTCAAATCGGTCATCCCCTGATCCCCCCCCCCATCAGGATATTCGACCTAGATGACCTAACACTGATGAAACTGTTAGGAATTTTGAAATGTTTGCAGTATGAAATGGTGTGCATCATCAACCTTAAATTGATTTGTAATTTATTGTCCTATAAATCTCTTGTTATCTACATATATATCTTCAAATGACAAAAGAGTACTATTTCTTCATTGGAAGGGTGAAAGACCATGCTCTCCTATTGAACCCATGTGGAGGGTATCCACATTTTGGGGTTTTTAGGTGGTGGGATGACTGTGTTTCAGTGTTAAACAGTATTTTTTGGGTGAGGAATTGTAAAAATATATGTGGTGCACGATGAAGATGACACAATTTGGCGATGAAACAAAAAATTGTAGTTTCTTAGCATGAAATAGATCAAACTGAGGGTACCACTCTTGAAATCTAAGGGCCCCTAATTTCAAGATGAGAAATCCACTGCACTATGCTTTCAATTTCATCTCATGAGAAGGGGATTTATATGAAAATATCCAAAACTGATCGACATCATGTGCAAACCATCAAAACCCCATATCCAGAGAAATCATTTCATCAAATATTCAATCATCTAGACCTCATTATTTTAATGTGATTTATTTCGAGTGATGATGGTGTTCTTACATGCCTCATTATTCTCTTTAAAGAATTTCATATTTTTTTCAAAAAATGTAAGAGAATCATTCTTTGAGAATTGATTGTGATCATTTATTGAGTCGTTATGAAGACCAAGAAAAAATCTATCTCTAGTGGAATCACCTACTCACTGTGAAATCACAACCATCATAGAATCACACTTCTCTAGATATATAGGTTTCGAAGAGCCATAAATAGGGATAACCCTTTCCGGATCTAGAAAAGATCCTGAAGAGGCCAAATGCATGTTGTCTATACCAGAATCATCACCAATCTTCTTCAAGGGACTAATGAAAACATCTTCTAGATTGAAGTATGAATCTAAGATCAACATATTCAAAAGATATTACCCTAATTTCCATGGTCCTATGAAAACCGTACATCGAAACATAATCACCATTTCCCTTGTTCTCTAGCTCCGCCCATCAATATTATTCATATAAATTAAAAACATATTGAAAATAATACATGTATAGTAAATAAATATATGTGTATATAAATATCTAATAATGATTAAATTATAAAAATATACAAATCATTTAATATTAAAAATAAATAAATAATATTAAATGAATGAAATATTAAAAAAGAATAACTATAATTTAATAAACCAAACCATTTTAAAAAACGAATTCATATAAGATTAACTACATGAATTATAAAAAAGTAAAAAATGAAATAAATATTAAAAAATTATTTTAATTTACTTAATTATATAAATTTAAAATATTTTAAAAATATTAAAAAATAGTAAATTAATTTCAATAATTAATAATCAGATAAATTTAAAACATATTAAAATAAAACTTAGTTAAATATAAATACATATACAAATGAATAAATTACAAAATTATTGTATAAAAAATGAAAAAATACATCAAATGTTAAATAAGTACATGTCATACATACACATGTACACATGTTCCCTATATATGTACGTCTAACATACATGTCCACATACAGTCACACACATACATACATATGTACATGTACAACATCTATATATATATATATATATATACATACAAAAAACACACACACACACACATCATAATACATATATTTACATAGACATTGATATAAATATATAAGTTCAAATATCACATATTAACAATACATCATTATATATATATATATATATATATATATAATTTTTTGAATTATTAATTAAAAAATATATATTAATATATAATTTTTATAATAATTATATGCATGAATTTTATAATTAATTTATATAAATAAACATTAAATTTTTAATATAAAAATGTTAAGATTATAAATATTAATAATATTTATTATGAAAGGTTTTTATCAGCATTAAGATAATAACTGGTAAATATACACCATTATCAATGTTAAAAAAATCACTGATAAAGGTTACACTTATATCAATGATTTATGTTTAGAACTGAAAAATCTAATGCTGGATAAATCACAGTCTATGGTAGTGATAATATTTCTTAGACTAGGTAACTTTGAGGGTTTTCTGTATTAAACAAATTAGTGTGTGTTTGATTAATGATTTAATCACTTTTGGGAGTGAAATAGATATTTATTTATTTTAGTGTGTTTATGTTTTATTTTTTGCGTTGACTTCTACCTTTCTTAACACCATCAACTCATTTTAGTGGATACATTTTGACATAACTAGTTTAGATTAAAAAAATTAAAAATCTTAAAATTAAATATAAACAAACTCATTTTATTCATAACAAACAAGGACATAATTAAATTTTTAATTAATCACTTATAATGGTGAGTGTGGGATTTCTTTATATACATTTTCTAAAGAAATAATTACTAAAAAATATTAAGTTAATTTTATTGAAAAACTAATACAGAAAAAAATCATATCCCTTAACACCACCGGGGTTTTCTGGTGGAGGGAAAATGTGTTATGGGGGGGTAACACCTTTGGCATGGGATAAAATTCAATGACATTATACCCCTTAATACCTTTGGACTGGACTAATTTTTTTTCATTTTAATTTTTTTAATTTTTATTTATTTTGTTTAAATATATAAAACAAAAGTGTTTATCATAATTTAACTACTAATTAATAGCTAGTATTATTGTAATTAAATCACTCTATAATAATGATTGAAACCATCCCCCAATACTCCAATTTATAGGGGGGTCCAATCCTAGAAATCCTTATAGATTTCCAACATGGGATTCAGGTTTAAACTTCACTATGGAGAATAAATATTATATTATCATTAATAATTAGAAATTAATTAATAATAAATATAATTACAATAAATAATAATACCAAAATAATAATTAATTATTAACATTTGATATTAAATATTAATAATCAACTAATTAAATACTAGATAGTGATTAAACAATATTAATTATTTATAATCATTAATAACTAATTAATAATAGTAATAATAAATAAATAATTAATTAATAATTAATTAATCCGTATTTAATAATTAATAATTCATATGTATTAATTAATTAGTAATTAAATATTATTCCATTGAAAATAAATTATATTTATAGTAACTGAATAATAATAAATATATTATTATTATTATAATTTTTTAACAAGTTTTTATCTATGCCCCTTTATTAAAATAAAGAAAGGCCAACAAGAGGAATAAGTAGCCAAAAAAAATAAACACCTCTCATCCAAATATTAAAGTAAAAAAAACACAAACAAACAATGTCTAAGATAACACCTGGTTCCACGGTTAGCAACATCAATTAAGAAACATGAGGGCGAGTTCCCATGTTGTGGTGTGAGATTTGTCCACCCAATCCATGAAGATGACGCCCCTCCTCCATGTTTTAACTTGCTACCATTTCCCACCTCCATCATCAACAAATTAATCATCAGAAGAATCATTTAATTCTTTATCATTGGAATCATGGATATGTCTTTGGTCGTCCCCCTTACTACTATCAAAGGCAAGTAGCTAAAAGGAATTGTCGATTTGAACCTTACAGATGTAAAATACCGTAAAAGACCTTATAGAAATAATAGATATAGTGTCACCAAGTCCTATAGAAGGCTCATGAGGACTGCATGAAATCATAATTAGGGGACTAAATCCCTCTATTTCTAGAGGAGACATATCAACTGAAGTAACCATCCCCACTACATGCCTCTTAACATACACTGATTTACCAAACGCATTATTGGGAGACAAAACACCATGGTAGGTTGGTATAATCATCGTATCCTCATTAATACCCTTGAGACCACTTTTATTCAATGAATCTGAATTTGGAATCTCATTACTCTTCACGGTTAATTTAGATTCAGCATCATTCTCAATGCTAGAAGATCTGGTTGGATTGATTCCACTAGATTAGATATCCATGAAATGATCATTAAGATTTATGGAAGCACCAACTTCATGATCCATTTTTTCACCTTGAGATAGAAATAAAAAATTATCCATTTAACGTTCCACTACATCCTTCATGCTGAGAAAATTAGAAGAATCAAGGTGGTATAAGGTAGTGGCATGCATGACCTTGTTCACCTTTAGTGGCTTTTATGACTGTAAATTCATTTTACCCTTTATATTCTTTGAAGAAACAAATTTATGTTCCTGACAGAGTTAGTGGATGGTACCTTTTTTTGCTTCAATTTTTTGTCCATTCTGGCCATCTTCCTACTCCCCAGGTCCAACCCTAATATCCCCATCATTGGATTTGTCCTTTTCAGAAACCAAATCATCCCATGACCTCAAAGGATTAACCAAATGAGAATGGTTAGACCCAATTCCAACCTCAATGATATTGAAACACCCTATAGAATTAATAACATGCCCATATTGATGAAATAAAGGCTCAACTACTAGCTGCAAGTCTTTCCCATCTTTAGTAGAGATCACTGATGGTTTTATAATTGAAAATACACAAGTTTTAGAAGTGGAAGAATGTCGGTCAGAATTTTCTTGATCCTTCCCAGTAGTGTCAAGATTTGACTCCTTTTAAGAGTCAAGTTCCATCACACCATTACCATTTTACATTCAAATACAATCCTTGTACAAGTGGCCTTTCAAATTGTAATAACCATAGATGATATTCCTTTGATTGACATATTTGGGGTGTCCAACTGCATTATAATCAACACATTATTAAGGATATTCTCATATTCCACATGCAATTTAAATTCATCACTATGGGTTGAATGCGTTAAAATCATTCTTGCAAAGTGGCAGAATCTCACTTTCTCAATTTCTCTATCCAACCTAATTACAACTAAATTGTCATGGAGAAATCATGAAGAATTTTCAGGTCCCATTGTATCCAATTGATCCCATGTAGCCTAATTCTCACACACAAATGTTGAAGTTTTAATAATTTTCTATTATTTTTAATTATTTTTAATTATTAAATAATATTTAGTCATGTTCACGAGTTTCAGGATGATTTGGTTTTAAATTTTAAAATTTTTTGGTTTTGGGAATAGGTGTACAGTTGGCGCATAGTTATAAGAAATAGCTCACCGGCCTAGGGAAAACCACACAACCCAAAAAGAGGATATTTCTTAGCCACACATCCAGATACATGACTATGTGTCATCCCCCAATATCTCATGGGGCCTCCTCCCTTTGGAACAAAGTCAACCGCACGGTTGGCGCAAGGTCTGGCTGACCATGCGGCGAAATTGTGCCTCCTATCATATTTTTAAAATAAATTAGTTTTATTATTATTTATTATTATAAATAAATGTTTTTTGTTATTATTATTATTATATTATAATTATAATTATTATTATTATTATATTATTATTATTATTATAATAATTATTATTATTAAACCCTTAATGGGTTCTCACCCCGTTTTCCCAATACTTCGTTCGACCACACCCATAAGGGGATCTCATGTGCACCTCTCCTCTCTCCTCCCTACTTTGTTGGTCAATACCCCTACTTATAATTTAGTAATCTCCCTTGATCATCTCTTTTTCCTTTCTTTCACTTTTATTTTTGGTTTTCTTTCCCTCCAATGTGGTGTTCAGGCCATAGGAAAACCTTAACCCAAATATGGTTCTTTGTTTTTCTTTTTTCATTTCCTTAGGGTTCATGGTGTCAGATTAAGGATTGTTTTAGCCATGTTTGTCGAAGGTAGTGGTTTCACCTTTGGTTTCGAGTTGTTTTTCTTCCATTTGTATTCTATATCTCAATTTTAATTAGGGTTTTCAAAAAATTTGTTTTCCTACTAATTTTCTGGTATATTTTGGATCATTGGTTATGAAGGTGACCAACACACATATTCAAGTTTAATATATATATATATATATATATCATCTTTGTATATATTTCATCATGGAGAGGGAGATATATACATTTTATATTGGGTATATATATTTATATCTGTGTGTGTGTGTGTGTGCACATATGTGTATAAGCATAAAAGGAGGGTCTTTCTTACTTCGGTGGATCTCTTTAAAGAGGATTCGAGTTTCCATCATCAAAGGGTAGTTTGTTTTGATGTAGGTTCCTTAGGTCTGAACCTTTAATTTTAATTCCTCAATTTCATGAGTATTATAAAAGTTTGATTTTATTATTTTATAGTATGATCATGCAATGAATGTTGATTGTGGCCTTTGGGAATAGATTTTCATTTGTTTTACATAATTCACCAAATCTTACAACATGGGTTTTTGTTATTTAAACATGTTTTCATCTATATTTTAAAAATTTTGGTATCTTAAATTCATAATTTTTATTCTAAATTATTTTTAACATGTAAGTTATAAATGACCAAATACGTTTTCTTAATGTGACTAGGTCCAGTGGGCACTTTCAATTATAATATGAAATTGGAAATCCCATATTAAGTCATTCCCCCTTTAAATCGAAATTTGATATAAGTGTGGTATGAAATTTGTTCCTGGTAATGGGATTGTACTTTATTTATGTGACTTTGAAAGGTGTTCCGCTTAGGGTGAGAGTTTAGAGGTGAGATAGTAAATTTCTTATTTTTATGTCAGATTTATTTTGTGTATGTGTTTGTTAGTTTAATTAAACATAACTACATTTTTTTATGGGAACCCATGGGTATTTAGGTGGGAACCTTAAGTTTTCATGTTTCACTAGTTAAGATTACACACTGTCTAGTGTCCCTAAGTGGATAACCTAACATCATTTGGGATGTTCCCACCAGTTGATCCAGTTAGGGTGTCTCCGAGTGTTACGGTAGTGTTTTATGATATCTTGTTCTAGTAGATATTGATTATGTGTTTGTATTATAGATTTGTCATAGGCCATCTAGACCATCACCTAAGATCCCATGACACCTTTTTTACACGTACACTACATTCATCTGTTTTTTGGTATCTTTATAAAGTGACACTGATTTTTTCATTTCATATCAAAATAAATTTTCAATAAATGGTTGTATTTTAAATAATTGATCTAAAATGTGTTCATGCTTGGAATTGTTTTGAAAAATGTAATATAAAATGGTTTTACATTAAAATGAATGATTGAATATTGTTTTGAAATAAATGGAAAACCTTATTTTCTATATATCTAATTTTCAAACTATAATCACTACATTTATCATTAAAGGAAAGGAAATAAGAAATAGTTTATTCGGGCATGAATAAGGAGTTTTAATACTCATTCTTATAGCTCAATATTTTTTTGTCTTCTACATCTTCTTCCATCTTAGACTCGGTTATCGTGGAGAAACTTTGGTTTAGTTGTTGATGGTGGTCTGTAAAGCCACATGGAAGTATGTCCAGTTTTATTTATTTTCCACTTTTAGTTTATTATTAGTATTATTTATTTATTTATATATTTTATATGGTTTAAATCATTCCAAACTAAGTACTTTTTTATATACAACACTAATTTTCTTCCAAGAAGCATCGGGAACATCTATTAGGCCTTGTTATGAGCCGGCTCGGTTGACAAGTTTAGGGCTGACCCGGGATGGTTCATGAAAAAATTGTATTAGATCATCTCTTTTTTATTTGTGATTTCAAGTAAATTTGAAACAAGATTGTTGGAGATGAGGAGGTAGGTCATGATTTGGTGCCTGATCACCACCAATCATGATGAGACCTAAGTCACCGAGGGTAGTTAGGTTTTGATTCTTTATTTATAGTTTTGGGTTTATATTGTTAGAATTTGTTTAGTTTGATGGGATTGTGTATGTTGGGGGATGATAGTGTATTTTAGATAGTGTTATATGGAGATCTTACATATAATAGAGAACCATGTGGAGCCTGAGTGCATGGTTCAATAGGTTTCAAATAGATTGTTCATTCTTGGAGCATGGTCTTCTAAACCATATGTTCAGGTAATGCATGAACACTGGTTCCCTATTTCTATAATTTGTGTGTGTCCATTGCTTTAGTTTGATTTTGGTATATTTGAGTGAATATTTATAGGGAAATGACTTTTTAAAAGGGTTTTTGGAGTGAAAAAATTGGGTTTTAAATGAGGGGAAGATTCTTTTCTAATGGGATTTTTTGTTTCAAAGGAGAAGTAGGAGTGGTGATCCAGCTTCAAAAGTGGATATGATAGAAGTGATTTTATCCAAGAGAACATTAAATGGGAAAATGTATTGGATATTTTGACATTGTGTTAATGATTTTTTTGAAGTGGAAAATGATATTAATTTCAAAAGGGGGAAATGAATTTTAAAATGGGTCAATTTCAATTAATGGGTTTTAAAAGAGTGATCTTGGATTATTCTGTGATATTTGTTAGTTTCTTAACATTTATATTTAATTTGATTTTGATTTTATTTTTATTAAGTCTTTGTTTATGATCTTGGTTTTTGGTTTTAAATGTTAATTAGAGAAGTTCTGGTTCAATGTTGATTTGGTTTTGTGCTTTACGTTGTTTAGATTATTCCACCCAAAATGTCCTAGAATGTTTCTAAGAAGTTTCTTCCATTCATTGGCCCCTCCCAAAATCTTATTGGAATAGTAGAGACAAACCCTTATTAGTAATTTCCCTGTATCTGTAGTAATCTTAATATGTTATAGGTCATGGAGCGGCTTTAGGAAATTTAGTGTCTTCCAGTTTTTTGGAAACATCAGATGTCATGAGTGAACAAGTTGTTTTGGGTGTGTTTGAGGAATAGGGCTAGACCAGTGAAAGGTGATCATTTAATCCTCATTGTGAGTTTGTATTTCCTGGGAGATCATTAAGAAAAATTTTATCCAATGGTAAATTCTTGAGTAATTTATGTAGTGGAAAGTGGTAGAGCTTGTAGATGTTCAAAAAGGTCAAAATATGGTGAAGGGGGTATGTTGAAATTTTCAATGAGTTGGTTTCCTTTTCTCCGGAGTTATCAATCAGTTTGAAACTTCTTTTTTGTGTGGGGTCTTTGTCCAAGGATGAAGGATAACGTTCTTTCATTTAGGAAATCCTCAGGGGGGTACCCTTTGGTAGTTGATAGTCTTGTTTCTTTTGGTTCTCTTGAATGTTTCCCATCCAATGAAATGTGGGAATCAGAGGAACCTATCTTGGACTAATCACTTTTTTGGTTCCTGCTTCTCATCAAAAATAAAAACTCCTTTATTTGATTTTTATGTGGTAATATTTGGAATTATAATCCATATTTTTGTCCTTACCCAAGGGAATGTTGACCATGTGGGCTCTCATGACACCAAAAGAGAGACTTTTAATAAAGGTTCATCAACTCATGATTGTAGCAAAACATATGCTTAAAGACATCAGAGCTTCAACCAAAGGACTCAGAGTGAAGCTTTTCACATAGTGTATGGGTTTCCAGTTGAGGGGGATTTACATACTAAATTTTGTATCCAATGTCATAGTGGTGACAATAACTGTTTAACCCTACTTTGGTTTTCTTTTATTTGGAACCATTCATTTTAGAGATCTAAGTATCCTCTTTCCAGAAAATAGATTTATTGTGCCTTGGGGAATATGAACTCTTAAATGGTCGGTCTTTCTTTTGATCAGTTTTAGTTTTCTATTTGTTCTTATTTGTATATGCAAGTTTCTTTAGAAACAGTGAATTGTGTCTTATCCAAGTTCCATGTTCGAGTCTCTACGGTTGATCCCTTGTCATGTTGGTGGGTTGTTTCATTGAACGTTCCACTTAGTGTAATAGACTTGATAGTTAGCTCCTTAATGTTGGGGAGACCCACTATGGGCCAAGTTGATGTCTTCTCTTATGTTGTTTTGGAGTTCCATTGGGATTTTAATGGTCACAAAGTGTTTCATGGTTTCGTTTAGTCTTGATCAATTTTGAGTTTTGGTTTTGTTCCTTGTTTGGTTGGGTGACTTTATGGGGGGGAAATTGTTTTAATGGTTGAGAGAATTATCACACCACGAAATTTTATTTTTAATTATTTTTAATTTTTCATAGTTATTTTAAATTATTAAATAATATCTAGTCGAGTGATTGTGTTTTGGGTTTAACCGGATTTAAGATTTTAAATTATTTTACTTTCTATAGAGGCGCATGATTGGTGCACAGTTAGGGGAAACCATGTGGCCTAGAATGTGGATCTATTCTGGCCACACAGTTTGGCCCATGGTTATGTTCCATCCGATAGGATCCCTTGTGGCCTCCACCCATTGAAGTAGAGGTTGTCGCACGGTTGTTGTATGGTCTGGAAGACAGTGAGGTCAAACCGGTTTTCCAGCCAGATTTCAAAAAAAATATAGTTTTATTATGATTTATTATTATAAATAAATTTATTATTATCATTATTAAACACTTAATGGGTTCACTATCACCTCCACGCCCCCATTTGTTTGACCATGCCCATAGGGGGCTCCTGCCACATGCCTCTCCTCCATCCTCCCTCAATCGGTTGATTTTCCACCAGATTTCCAATGTAATCATATTTGGTAAGATTATCCTCTTCCTTACTTCCTATTTTATTTTAGGTTTCCCTTACCTCTATTGTGGTTCACACACTATGCTTGAAACTTAACCAGAAATTTATAACATACTTATTCTTCTCATTGGATTCAGAAGGCGAGGGGATGATACTTGGCCTTAAGAGACATCCCCAAGATGCCAAAGGCTGTAAATAAATGATGAGTGATTCATTAACAGGGGATGATTTTCCCTTATAAAATAAAACAACCAACCAAAAAAATAATATCTAAATAAACCACTACATGATTCCTGATGGAAATAAAATACAACTCAAAGAATACCATTTATATGGAAATCAAACTACATAAGAGTAACACTAAGGAATACTTCAAAACAACCAAGTACACAACTAAGGACTACATAAACAAAAAAAACTCAAAGAAAACCATAAATCCAAAGATGCATCCTGATTCATGATCCACTCCACAAAATAGTCCAAGTATCACTAAGCAGCACTATAGAAGTGTGATATGTTACCTTTGCTCATGTCTCGACAAACATCTAAAAATCACCAATGTTTCAAGGTAGTGGTGAGTAATGAAACTCAATAGGATTTCCCCAAATGACTTCCCTAATCATGAAACTAAGATAGAACAATTTAGAACATTTTTTAAAAAAAATTATAAATTTTTTAAAATAATTTATCTCAAAACCAAAACTATTTCTAAGAAAACAAAATTTCCATAAACATTTTCCCTGAAAATCAACCAAAAATGTTTTCCCAACCACTTCAAAAAACATTTGGCATATCCCATTCCAAACCACACATTGAATATTTTTAATGATAGTTTCATACTCATTAGCAGTTTCTCGTTGAGCTACTATGTAATCGCAAGCCAATTAAATCCCATGCACCATTACAGATTTGGCACCAATCAAACGACCATATTTCAACCAGGACTTGTGATAAAATATAAACACACACCCCAATGTATTCCCAACAATCATTCCAATGTAATCATGCCAAAACCATTTTGATGCCAAAACCATTTCAATGCCAAAACCATTTCAATAAAACAACTTTTTTATTGAAAACAGTTTTCCATAAATTGAACCAATAAACTATTTTAAAATAAAAATTCTAAAATCATTTGTCAAAGCACATTATAGGACAATTCCACAATTTCTCAAAAATCCAAACTATCACTAAAAAACGTTTTTACCAATATTTTTACACAAATTTCACAATAAATATTAATAAATTTAATCAATTTTAAACTATGACATCATGTTCTAAATATAGGAGTTGAGTATGAAGTCGCCTACCTTAGATAACATAGAAAAAATGGAAATTAGCATGAAAACATCTATGAAAATGGGTTACAAGTCCAAAAACCTTCCTTAGATCCATTTTCATGACATAAAAAAATCCAAATATAATCATAGTTATAATCAACTATCTTAGATATATCCACAACAGACATAGATCAATGAAATCGATAGAGAGAGAACTATATCTAACTAGAACAAAGGAAAACCACCAAGAACGATGACTTACCATGAGAATATTGCTTCAATATACCAAGATAATCCTTCAATTCAACTCGGGATCAATAAGAGAAACCTGGTTATCCTTTAAGATAAATAAATACCGAGTTAGGTTCATTTTGTGGAAAAAATTGGGTTTAAAACATAAACCTGGCGTAGATAAACTTTTTATGGATCTAATTTTTATTCCGTGCATGGTTAGTCACATGGTTAGGCAATATATACACATACCATGCACCATATTATGTCCCAAACAAGAACATTGCATGGTTTTCTTACACAGTTTCCAAACTGTGAGCCAACCATTCCAAATCCCACTATCCATTTTTTCATGGTTTCTACTTGGTGGTCATACAGTTTGGCCAAAACATACTCCTTAACAATGCACCAACCCAAATCCATGTGTCTCATTGTGTGTGGTTTCTTGGGGAAGTTTCATGGTTTCTACTAACCGTGCACCAGGCGTTCACCTTTATAAATTCCCCAAAACATTCCAAACTTATTCCAAACCCTCCCAAACATCACCCAAGCACATTATATACAAAAAATCATAAAATAAGGGTTACTTAATTAAAACTGAGGGTACTATATTCCCTCTAAAATTGGAAATTCAATCCCTAGAATGTTGAAAACTATCATTTCCCTGAAAGAGTTTCAGTCATTTTTCTTTCATTTCATTCTCTTGTTCCCAAGTCTCTTCCTATATCTAACCACGTTTCCACAAAACCTGCACTAGACCAATGTTTTTTCCATACACTACATTCTCTTTCATGTCCAAAATTTTATCCATTATATTTTCTAATGAATCATCCCATTCTATTTCAACATGATCCCATCGAATCACATGGTCATGATCATGCTGATACATCTTTTAGTGAGATACATGAAACACATTATGTGAAACACTGAACCGTGGTGGAAAAGCCATCCGACCTGCAACGTCACCAACCCATTAAAGTATCTATAAAGTGAATATTTATAGAGGATATAACTTTCTATGGTTCCAAAAATAATGATTCCCAAGCCTTGGAGTGATCCTTAAAAACACAGGATCACTCACCTTGATTGAGAACATTCGCCGACGATGATCCACATATGACTTTTGAGGATTCTGAGCTGTCTGTATTATTTTCCTGATCAATTAAAGATTCTATCTTCTTTCTTGGGAAAGGAACAGCCCAACTAGTGATGCCTCACCTCTTTCTAACCAAAAAAGTGGAGAACAATAGGGACACCCATACAATGCTTCAAAATAAGCCATCTGTATTGAGGACTGCTAATTTTTTTATATGATAGCTCTAATAATAGAACTTGCTCTTACCATGAGACACTAAAACCCATTACACAAAACCACATCATGTATTCCAATGTTTGTATAATATGTTCAGACTTTTTTTACATCTGAGGATGAAACACCATACTCATTGTCATCTGATTCTCAAGGGATTTCTATAAGGATTTCCAAAAATGTGATGTATATTTCATATCATTGTATGATATTATTGAAACAGGTATTCCATGATTCTTTTACACTTCATGGATATAGATTTTTGACAAGTCCTCCACTATATGAGATTCAATAATAGGGATGAAATGGGCTTAATTTTTTAGCATAACCACTATCACCCTAATGAAATCATGTTTCCAAACCGTTCTTGGGATACCTATTACAAAATCCATAGTTATCTTCTCCCATTCCCAAACTATAATTGGTAAATACTAAAATATACATGTTGGATGTTGATGTTCTTCCTTAATATGATGAAAAGTTAAGCATATCAAAATAATCTAAACTACCTTCTTTTTCATGTCAACCCACCAAAACTGTGATTTCAATGACTTAAACATATTTTGTATCCATGGATGAAAAACCCATGTTGAATGGTGGTATGTATGACGAATTTGTTCCTAACTCTACATAGGTTTGACTATCTGATTTTTGAACTCCAAAACTGTACTCTCATCCAACTTCCATCCTTAAATGGTCTCCCCATTATTTAGTTTTGACATCATAGCTACAGATTCTGCAATAGATATTTGTATCCCTTTAACCATCTTTGCCAAATTAAGAACAAAGGAAACTGGAAAGAAGGCCTAAAATTCACCTCGGTATTCATATTCCAAGTGCATATCGACTAGGACTGTCATCAACAACCACTCATTTGAAGCATGTTTTTCCAATTAAGCATTTAAATTTAAACATTATGCATCTTCAAACAAATTACATTTTCATAGTGTATACGTCGTGTCAAAGATAAAAATTTGGAGATACTCTATCCTTCTTCTTTTGTCTCAGATTCAAATCACATTGTGAGAAAATATGCTTCAAACTCTTATGATCCATGAACATAGTAAATTTATCACCAAAGAGATAATGATGCCAAGTCTTCAAAGCATCGACTAAGATGGATAACTCCAAATAATGGTTTGTTTAGTTCTTCCCATGCACCAATAACTTCTTTAATCCATATACAACACCACGATCTCCCTACACACGAACACATCCCAACCCTGATCCTGAAGCATCAAAATACACCATATACCCTTGTCCTGATTCTGGAAAAATAAGGATGTGTGCTAATGTAAGGCGGTAATTAAGCTCTAGAAATGATTTATAGCGTTATTCATTCCATATGAATGGAACATTCTTCTTTGTTAAAGATATAATAGGTGAGGCTAATCTGGATAAGTCACGAAAAACTTCAGTAATAACTAGCTAGATTAAAGAAAAATACATATCTCGAAGAGATTTTCTATTTTTTCCAAGAGATAACAGACTATATCTTATTTGGATCCATAGGAAAAACATATTCTGATATTAAATGACTATGAAAGCATACCTTTGGTATCCAAAAATCACACTTTGATAGTTTGGCATACAGATAATGATCCCTCAGGATTTCCAACACTGTCGCCAAGTATTGCTCGTGCTCAACCCTTTTCCTTGAATACACCAATATTTCTTCCAAAAACACCACCAAAAAAGAAACAATGTATCACTGAAATATATGATTCATCAACACTATAAATACTTCTAGTGAATTTATAATATCGAAAGGCATCACCACATATTCATAAAAGATATATTTGCTTCTAAAACTTTCCTTTAAAATATCCTCCTTCGTAACCCGTAATTGGTGATGTCCTAATCACAATTCAATATTAGGGAACCATTGAGATGCCCCTAACTGATTGAATAGATCATAAATTTGTGGAAGAAGATACCTATTATTTATCATAAATCGGTTAATCTTATGATAATCCACACATATCTGAATAGTTATATCTATATTTTTGAAAAATAAGACCGGTGTTGCCCATGGTGACGTGCTCGGCCGAATGAACCCTTTCTTTTCTAACTTTACTAGAAGCAATTTTAGCTCCTTTAATTTTATTGGTTCCTTTATTTAAGACTAAAGGGAAATAGTATTGGTCCCTAGAATTATTTCAATCATAAAATTCAATTTTCTCATAGGTGGAAACACTAATAAATATTTGGGAAACATATCTAGAAACTAATCAACCACTACTGTAAAACTGTTCTTCTTTATCTTGTCTGTCGATTCCAAATTCAACAATGCCAACTGGTAAAAGATAGTTGCAACTACGAGTTCCAATAATCCCATTTTACTTGCATTTTAATTTCGGTCTCCACGAAAGAGATTCTCAATGCTCTCTTCAGTCATAAAAATGGCCTTTCGTGTATAATGATTGATGTGATACTTAAACATCATCAACCAATACATACTCATGATTATGTCATAGACATAAATCTCCATCATTGAGAAATCACATACCATCTTATCTCTATAAATAGTTTATAACATTCTCTTAACACAATGGATCAACATTATTTTCGACCAATAGGGGTTTTAAGTTTTAGTACAGAGGGTATCATATCATCTTTGAAACTAAAAAAAATCAAAATCATAAGAATAAATAAATAAATGGGATTCAACCATATCAAACAAAACTTTCATAAGGGTGGAATTCAAAATAATCATACCTATCACTGCTGATTTTACAAACAGATCATCCATAACTAACTACTCATATCTATATAATTTCATGATCACCGCACTTTGTTCATTGTTTCCTAGTTGAGTTATCACTTGATAAGGAATCATGGTTTTCCGTGAATCACCCTGGCTAGCTCTGATCTGCTGATGGGGATTTTCCCACTACCCTTGTCCTGTCGAATCATGCAACGCCTAAGACATCTAAGAAATTTATCGAACACTATAACTTGTAGAACTACAATAATATCACTAAAGGTGACCCATTTTTTTTACAATTGTGTAATGATTTTGGTGGTGTTGTACACTCCCAGTTCATGTGATTGAAGAAACAACATTAAAAAAATACAACTTTAGTCATGGGTACTAGAGGAAGATTCACTAACGTTTGATTTTTAGTTATACTCCCACCGTGGAAATAAGTGTCTCTCTTCCGCTTTCTCCTACCATTAGAATTCCCACTATTTCTTGTGGGTGTCAACATGCTTCATCCTCCCATAGTTCTTAATATGTATCATTCAACTACCATTAATCTATTTACTATCTCTAAATAATCATTAATATAGAGCACAGAAATATTGAAGAGAATCTCCTTCCTTAGCCCAAATTCAAATATGTGCGCCTTCAAGGATACACTCATAGCATCTTCAGGTGAAACATGCACTAAATTTATTAATTTAGCCGCATACTCTATGTCATATCGATGATCCTTATTCAATCTAAATAAGTATATCATTTTTTAATTAGGAACATATGAGGATATAATTTATTGTTATATAATTTCTCAAAATACTCCTATGTAATATCATGGTCTAATTTAGCCTGTACAACTAAATCCCACCATGGGCATACAAGATATTCCTCCATATAAGTCACTAGTTTGACTTTTAACTCTTATGGTGTGCTAATGAAATTGAATATTTGGTTCACCCTATTCAGCCACACCTCTACCTTCTCTAGTTCTGAATGTTATAACCAATCTGATTATGAATAATATACTTTTTAGGTATTTTCATTGGTTGTCACGGATGTTTGAGATGAAATGAAATCACTTCACTTTGTATAAGTGGTTGATGGAATTTAGGGAAGTTAAAATACTACCCATGGTAATTGTGAAGATGCATTGTTGATTTGTATTTCACAAATATCATATTTCTGTAGAACATGTGTTGAAAGCCTTGTGAATGATAGAAGGAGTAAAGAAGTGTTTTTGAAAAAGGAAAGAAAGTGGCATGGATGTGTGGAGTGAAATTATAAGTGGAAAATAAGTGTGTGTTGCATGAAAGTCATATTTACAAGATTTATTAAGGATAGGGGGAGTAAAGAAGTGTTTTTGAAAAAGAAAAGATAGTGGCGCACAAGTGTGGCGTGAAATTATAAGTGGCACGCTAGAGTATGTTGCATGCAATACATATTTCAAGATCATCACATCAAAATATGACAAAGTTTAAGATTGACACTCAAGTCAAAAAGAGGCACACAATTTAATAAGTGATGCACAAGTTTATTTTGTGAAAAAGTAATATTTTAACATCATCACATTAAAATATGACAAAGGATATAAAGGGGAGCACAAGTGGTGGAGCGGCATGCAAGTGATGCAGTGGCACGCAAGTGATAGAGCGGTGCACAAGTAATGGAGCATCGTGAAAGTCATGAAATGGCACACAAAATGATTTCTGTTCCTCGCACAAATGGTTACCAAAATTCCTAAAAATAGACATCTACCCTCTTCATTTTATATTCTCAACACATAAGATAAAATTTGAGCTCTGATCGCACAAGTGGTAGAAAGTGGCGCACAAGTTGTGTGTAATGCATAAAAGTGGCATGAAACTAGAATTGGCACACAAGTTATAAGTTATGAACAAGTAGGGAGTTGTGTTCAAGAAGTGTTTTGTGTATAAGCCTAAAGTGGGGCATAAATTGTGAGTTTTTCACAATAGTGGTGTGCAAGTAGTTTTTGGTGCGCAAGTAGGAAGATGCTGAAGCAGGGCGGAACCAAAGAAGAGAGGTGAAAAACTAGAGAGGTACACAAGTAGGGAGGTGTGCAAGCAGAGTTGCATGCAAGTAGAGAGGCACAAAAATGGGAGTGGAATGGAAGATGTTTACACCAGGAGGTTCTTACTAGCTTCTGGGTAAGAAAGTGATTAATTTCATTGAAATATTTTATTTGAGAAAGTTCATTAAGAATCACAAAAAAATACATTACCCTAGTTGTTCTAAGAGTAAGAACATGCACTATTCGATTGTTTTCCAAGTTCAACAGGATTGTAAGGGAATATCCTACTCATTTTATTTCACATCAAAGGATTTTTTTTATTGGATTGTGTGGTACTGGATTGTTTTTTTACAATACCAAGTATGTAGCTACGCGTGTTGTGTAGTGAACCTCTTAAATCTTGTGTTCATGTGGTTGTGTGTGTTCATTAGGGAAGAAACTCTTTAACAAGAGGCAAAGGATGTTTAAAAAATAAGTAAACATAAAAAGAATATGATATCACTGATTCAACCCCTCCCCTATCAGGGATACTTATATCTTGACTAGGAATATCAATTGGTATCAAAGGATGAGTTTCCTTCATTTGGTATTTACTGAAGTTTTTGAAGAAATTTTTTGATGGAGAATATTAATTGCGTGAATAGTAAGGGAATTCCGATATTTGATCTAAATAATTATAATATCTTGAATGATAGAATGATGCCTAATATTATGTCTATTGGGTCTGCTGTTCTTGAAACCACAAATGATTAATTTCCTTCAATTGATGACAAGGTTCCTCTTTCACCTGCTAATAAGAAACATCATGAGAATGATGGAAGAGATAAAAATGTATTACTCTAATCTGGTTATGAGAGTGAGGTTTTACGAGTGAAATTTTTTTCTATATATAAATGTATCTCGGATAAGTTGAATAAAATATATGAAGGAAATACAGAAGTGAAGAAGGAAAAACATAAAATCTGGAGGTTGAAGTATGAAGACTTGAAAATGGGAGAATCTGAATCTTTTGGAGACTTATTTACCAGGGTAAATAACATTGTCAGTACAATCAGATGTCTTGGTGAAATTTTGAAGATTATATAGTTGTTGAAAAGATCTTGATAATTCTACCCGACAAGTTTGATGCAAAAGTGTCTTCATTAGAAGACAAATACCCTGAAACATTATCTTTGTATGATTTTCATTGAACTCTCATTACTTATGAGATGAGAAGGGAGAAAACTGTAAAGGGAAAACAAAAGCTGGTATAGATATGTCATTCAAGGATGAAAATATAAATAATTCAAAGAAGACTCTTATTTAAGATGATGCTGGTGAATCCAATTCTAATGATGAGGTATGTAAATGATTTGAGGAAATTTTAACCATGTTTTCTAAGAATGTGAAGTGAGGTACAGGGAAATACAAGGGTAACATCCCTTGAAATATTTTATGTGTGGAGTATTCTTTCACTTTGGGGATAACTATCATAAAAAGAGTAATGAAAAAGATATTGATGAGGATAACAAAAGGAAAAGAAGGATGTGGAATAAAAAACATGACAACGATACATATTTTTCAAAGGGTAAGGATAAAAATTTATTCAAATAAAAAAAGAAGAAATTTTTTATTTAAAGATGAAGAAGAAGTAGATAATGAATTTGAATTTGAAAAATCATTTTCTCAGAAATATAGAAAGAATACCTTTATTGTAGTAGTTAATAATGAAGATTACAAGAGAAACAGTTCTGAAGAATAAGAAGAAACTCAACATGAATATCATCGGAAAGAAGAATTGAAAGAATGTTTGAAGAAGATTAGAAGGATTGAGAAGGAAAAAAAAGAGTTTATAAATGAAAATTCCACATTGAACAATCAATAATTTTATCTTAAAGAGAAGATTAAGATGAAAAAAGAGATTAATGATATGATGAATTATTTTGAGAATGCAAAAAATCATAATGATCATCTTGAAGTAAATTTTATGGCAAAATAATAAGAGTTGGAACATGTCAAATAGAATCTTTCTAAAGATAAAAAAATGAATATCAGTTTCAAAAAATATATCTCAGATGTTGGTAAAAGTTCTAGTAATAATTAACTAATGAAGGATCCAAAAATGTTTCCTTCAAATGATTATAGAAAAGACAGAACTGGTTCTGATAAGAACAAAGAAGGAAAGGCTATGTATGTGGCCATTGTCTACAATGCCAAAAAATCATAAGTACATTAAAATTATAAGTCCATAAATATTTCTACTACATATGGTACTAATATGACTGAATAGAAATTTGAGCTGAATAAGAAAGTTATGATTGCAAAAAAGAAGGTTGATGGTAAGTTGAGTACTATTAAGAAGGTTGTTGAGAATCATGTTCATAACATCAGCCAGTATATAAGTTTCAGAGGTAAATACTTATTCTATGGTTACTGCTGGTATTGTGGTGGATTCGGACACACCACAAACATCTGTAGGGTCAATAAAAAACATTACTACTATTCTAAAAGTTATGGAAGACATGGTTTGTTGGGGATTCAATCCAATCAATGAGGGAATTACGAGAAGTGTGTTCCGAATAAATATGAGAAGGATGGTGTGAATGTTGAAAATAGGTTTCAACCATTGGAAACTATTTTTGAATGATGTGAACAACCTAGGCATATTTCTAAGGGATGCCTTGTTTTGTTTCCAGTACAAGAAAAGGTTCATAATAAATCTCAGAAGCTAGAGGTGAAGAATAAAAAAGAATATTAGAAAGATCTTGTAGTTGAAACATCCTTGAAATATTCAAAAGGATAACGTCAATGGATTAAAAATAGTTGGTGTTCTTCTCATATTATAGGATACTTAATGTTTCTGAAGAATGTGAAATACTTCAAAGAAGGAATAGTTACATTTGGAAATTATGAATCTCTGAGGATCAAAGGTGTTGGATCATCCATCATCGGGAAATAAAAAATAAAATCAATGAAAATATTATATGTTTATGTGCTAAAAGACAATCTATTGAGTGTTTCATATCACTTTAATGAGGGAAACAAAGTTATCTTCAGAAAATATGGGTATTTAATGGAAAATTAAAATGATGGAAAGGTAGTTAGAAGAGGCCAACATACAAAAGGGAACTGATTCCAAGTTAGTGAAGTACAAAACTCTTGTTACATGGCTATAGTGGATGAAAATCAGTTATGTCATAAAATACTAAGAAATATGTGTCAGAAAAACATATACATGTTATAAATGCGAGACATTTTCTGATATATTCCTAATTTATCTAGAAGAAGATATTGGAATTTCATTATTTGTGAGAAAGTAATGATTAAAAACACTATGCATAAGAGAGTTGACATTCATTAAAAATGACCCTTTGAATATATACGTTCTAATATATGTGGACCAAAGTGAAAGCAATCAATAAATGAAGATAAGTACTTCATTACATTCATTGATAAATTTACTCGCATTAATTATGTTATGTACATGAGATAAGAGTTTGATGCTCTGAAAATGTTTAAGAGTTTTAGGAGGAAAGTAGAGAAGGAATGTGAGTATTCAGTGAATAAGTTGAGAACTAATAATGGTGGAGAGTACAAGAATGAAGAGTTTGAAAGTTACCTCGAGAAACATGGAATTCACCATTAGTTCAGTTCACCATATACACCTCAACAAAGTGGGCTTTTTGAAAGGAAGAATAGAAGTCTTTTTGAAATTTGGAAAACTATGCTACTTGAACATGGCCTCTCTCATTATTATTGGAGGAAATCCATGATTACTATAGTGTGTATTCAAAACCGATGTTTCTACGAGACAAATTCTATATGAGAAACTATATGAATTTGTTTATAAAAAACACCATGTTTTCAACACTTAAGAGTTTTTTGGAGTCCATGAATCATAAAGAAAACGGGCGGAAGACATGGAAAGTATGAAAAAAGAGGAGATGACGAAATGTTTCTTGGATATACTCTAGAAGGAATAGGACACAGATTTTTTAACAAAGAAATGGGAAGAATCATAGATTATTCTGATTTGAATTTTTTTTTTAAATTTTGAGAATAAAAAGAAAACATTTTATAATATAAAAGTTGAGGAGGATAAGGAAATTATTGTTAATGATTTGGATAATGCTACCAATAGTGGTAATCCTACTTAAGAAGAAGAATCAGAATTAGAAATTTCATGTGGTTAAGATGAAATCCAAACAACTCATCCTAGGATGAGGAAGAAAGTAGGGGCTCGAAACATTATTAGTGATAAACATCAGAGGGTTCACACAAGAAGAACAAAAAAATTCTATTACACATACTTCATTGTGTCCAAAAGGGGAGCCAAATGATGTGAATGATGATTTTGATAATAGAGAATTTATTTAGGCTATGAATAACGATCTTGATCAGATAGAAGATAATCATACATGGGAACACGTACCGAAGACTGATGACATAAATGTTATTGATACAAAATGGGTTTTCTTGAACAAGCTGAATGGAGATGGAGATAAGATAAGAAATGCAGAAATATTTGTGTGAAATGGATACCCTAAAATTGAAGGTGTTGATTTTGATGAGACTTTTTCTCTAGTGGATAGACTAGAAACAATTAGAATATTTCATGTTATTTATGCACAATGAGGTTACAAAATATTTCAAATGGATGTGAAGTTTTCATTTCCTAATGGAAATCTTGATGAATAAGCTTACATTGAACAACATTGTGTCTTTTTTGTTGGGAATGATGAAAGTTATGTGTGTAAGAGGAAGAAATGATTGTATTGGCCAAAACAAGACCTAAGTTCAAGGTATTCCAAACTGGATACCTTCTTAAGGAAGATGAGTTTCAAGAAAGGAAGAGTAGACAATAATCTGTACATTAAAAAAATACTATGAGTCTTCTCTCAATGTAATTGTTTAGGTTGGTGATATTATCTTTGCTGTAAATGATGAATGGTATTTTGAATGATTTGATGAAGAGATGAATATGTTATTTGAAATTTCCATGTTGGGATAAATGAAATACTTTCTCGGGTTACAAATATTAAAGAAAAAGAACCACATCATTCATTATCAAGAGAATTATGCTAAGAAACTTCTGAAAAAATTTGGCATAGAAAATTCCAAAAGAGTTTCCACAGCATTTTCATTGGGAACCAAGTTTTCTAAAGATGGAGAAATCCAAAAATTTGATCAGAAAGCGTATCAAAATATGCTTTGAAGTTTATTATATATGACTGCCTCACGACTCGACATTGTCTATGTTGGTACCTTATGTGCCATGTTTTAGAGAGATCCTAAAGATTCACATTTAATTGCTGGAAAGTGTATTCTCAAATATATCAAAGGTACAAGAGAATTTCAAATTAGGTATGATGGTGGAGAAAATATTTATCTGTTTAGGTATTCATATACTTATTAGGTAGGAAATGTTGATGATAGAAGATCCACATATGGTGGAATTTTCTTTCTGGGGAACTGTTGTGTTAGTTGGAATACAAAGAAACAGAATATAGTAACTCCAAGCATGGATTAAGTTGAGTATGTTTCTTCCACTCAAGCATCTAATCAACTTATGTGAATGAAGACTCAATTGGAAGATCTACTTATTGAAGTGAATATACCCTTACTCTTAGGATGTGATAATCATAGTGAATTTAATCATACAAGGAATCTGGTGGAACATTCTTATTCAAAAGGCATTAACATAAAGTACAAATTAATCAAAGAGGAGATGGATGAAAATGAATTGAATATGGATTTTGTTCATATAGTGGAACAAGTTGCTGACAAATTCACAAAACCTTTAATAAAGGAACCATTCTCTAAATTTAGGTGGAACATGGGATTCCAACCTCCTTCAAATCAAGGTTGAGGTATGTGTTTCTATCACCTCTCTCATCTTACCTTTGGATAGTGTTTTAAATGGGTAGAATAGTTACATAAATATATCCTTATGGTCACATGCATAAATGGGGACTTTTGGATAAGCTATGAATTCATCATGTAAGTCTGTGAACTATTCTAACAGTTTCTTGGAGTGCTTGTAGGAAAAAAATGTTATTGTCTACTAGGAGTTGAATCCATAGAAGTAGGTTCAGAAGAAAATGAAAATGTTCATGTTTTGGTGAAGGATGAAGAAAAATTATGTAGATGGTTCATAGTCATTACTTTTGGACAACATGGTTTTGCTACCAATAATTATTGTTTCCTGCAATGAGTTAGCTCGTATAGGCTTAGAATTTTTGATGTGTAATCCATTTTTCGGTATTACAATGTTCAGTGATTTGTGAATCTTGGTAGAAAAAAAAATCCAAAGGTGGAGATTGTTAGGACCAAGATGATTAGGAATAATATCAATTTCATGTATTATCTTTTTTTAAGGATTTTTTAGATGATAAAAAATCTATTCACATTGTATAAGTGGTAGTTGGAAGATAGAGAAGTTACAATACTTCCCATGGTAACTATGATGATGATTTTCTGATTTTTATTTCAAAAATATCATAATTTTGGAGAATTTTTTATTCAAGCCTTATAATGAATAAGGGTCGTAAAGAAGTGTTTTTGAAAAAATAAAGAATGCGGCACGCAAGTATAAGTGGAAAGAAATTGTATGTTTAACGCAAGTTATAATTTCAAGACTTATGAAGGATAAGGGGACTAATGAAGTGTGTTTTGAAAAGGAAATAATGTGGCGCCCAACTATGGTGTGCAAGTATAAGTAGATCGCAAGTGTATGTTTCACAAAAATAATATTTCAAGATCATCACATCAAAATATGATAAATTTAAAGATTGGAACGCAAGTCAAAAAGTAATGTGCTTGTTAATTTGTGATGTTCAAGTGTATGTTGTGTGAAAGTCATATTCTAACATCATCACATCAAAATATGACAATGGAAAGAAAGGGGCGCACAAGTGGTGGAGTAGTGCACAATTGATGGAGTGGCGGGAATGTGATGGAGCGGTGCACAAGTGATGGAGCGGTGTGCAAGTCATGAAATGGAATGAAAGCTGAGTTGCATTCGTCGAACACAGGGTCACCAAAATTCCTATTAATATTTTAATACCCACCTCATTTTTCATGCTCAACACTTAAGAGAATATTTGAGCTCTGATTGTTCAAGTTGTAGAATGTGGGGTTCAAGTTGTGTGTTATGCACAAAAGTGGCATGTAAGTAGATGTGGAGCACAAGTTATAAGTTGCTCATATGTAGGGAGTTGTTTGCAAGATGTGTTTTGTGTGTAAGCCTGATGTGGTGAAAAAATTGTGAGTTGTGAACAATAGTTGATTGCAAGTAGTTTTTGGTTTTCATGTATGAAGGCACGCAAGTAGGGAGGTGTGCAAGCCGGGAGGCATGCAAGCCGGGAGGCACGCAAGCTGGGAGGGGTGCAAGCAGTGTGGCACACATGTAGGGAGGCCTGAATGAAGAGACTAGAACACAAGCTATTTACACCAGGACATTCCTATCAGCTTTGGGGAGGAAAAGTGAAGATGTTTTTTGAAAGATTATATTTACAAAAGATCACTAAGATGAATAGGAACATTACATTAACCTATTTGTGCTAAGAGGGAGCACACACACAATAGTATTGTTTTCAAAGTTCTACACGAGTGTAAGGGAATATCCTACTTATTGTATTCCACATCAAAATATATTTTTTCTAGTGGATTGTGTGGTACTGGATTGTTTTCAAACCATATATAGGGTGTATCTACTCTTATTGAGTAGTGATCCTTGTAAATCTTTTGTTTCTATGGTTGTGTGTGTTCTGTAGGGAAAAAATTATTTAACAGGATGCAAAGGTTTCTTTAAAATAAATTATACCTAAAAATAAAAAGATATCACTGATTCACACCTTCCCCCTCTGACTGATACTTGGATCATGACTGGGAACATCAATTAGTATCAGAGGGTAGGTTTCCTTCCTTTGGTCATTGCATAAGTTTTTGAAGAAAATTTATGATGGAAAATCATAATTACATGAACAATAAGGGAATTATTATATTTTATGGAAAGAATTTTTATATTTAAGAATTTAGAATAATTCATTTTCTTATTTCTCTTGGGTATGGAGTTCTAGAAACTTAAACTGATGGATTTATTCTTATTGATGACAGGTTCCTCTTACACCTACCGATAAAGAAGAATCTTGAGAATGATGGAAGAGCTAAAAATGTATTACCCTCATATCTTTATTAGAGTGATTTTTTGAGAGTGAAATGTGTCAATATAGCTAATGGAATATGGGATAAGTTGAAGAACATCTATGAAGGAAATACAAAAGTGCACAAGGAAAAAATAAAAATCTAGAGGCTGAAGTATGAAGACATGAAAATTTGAGAATCTAAATTTGTTAGGGACAACTTTACTAGGTTTAATGAAATTTATAGTACAATCAAATGTCTTGGTGAAAAGTAGGGAGATTCTACTTCCGATGAAAATGTCTTGATAATTCTTCCAAAAAAGTTTGATACTAATGTGTATTTGTTTGAAGATAGAGACCCTAAAACATTTTCTCTAGATGATTTCATATCACTATCATTACTTATGAAATTAGAAGGGAGAAGACAATGCAGATGAAGATAAAATATGATAGAGATATATTATTCAAGGCTGCAAAGAGAGATATGTGAAAGAAGTAACTTATTAAAAATGATGCTGGTGAATCTGATTCTAAAGATTAGGTATATAGAATATTTGGATGAAATTTTATCCTTGTTTTCTAAGAATGTGAAAAGAGGTTCGTGGAAATACAAGGGAAAACATCCCATTAAAGTTTTTGAGTGTGGATCCATTTGTCACATTGTGTCTAACATTCCTCAAAAGAATAAATAAAAAGAAATTGATGATGATGACAGAAGGCCATGAATTCTGTGGAAGAAACAAGAAAACAAAGATAAATATTTTTCAAATGGGAAGGAAACAAAGTTCATCAAATAAAAAATAAGAATATTTTTAGCTTAAGATGACGAAGAAGAAGATAGTGAAGATGAATCCAAGAAATTATTTGTTGACAAAGCTAGAGAGAATACCATTATTGCAGTATTGAATAATGAAGATTACGGGAGAAACAGTTTTGAAGAAGAAGAAACTCGACTTGAATATCAACTAAAAGAAGAGTTGAAAGAATGTTTGAGGAAGATCAAAATGATTCAGAAGGAAAAGAATAAGTTGATAAATGAAAACTCCACATTAAAAATAATGAATTTTTACCAAATGAGAAAATAAAAATGGAAAATTATATTGATGATCTGAATAATTCTCTGGGGAATTCAAAGAATTGTAATGATCATCTTGTAGTAAAGCTGATGGAAAAAGAAGAAGAGTTGAAACATGTTCAACAAGAACTTTCTAAAGATAAATAAATGAATATCAGTTTAAAACATTCTATATCAAAAGTGGGTGAATATTCTAGAAAGAATAAACCAAATAAAGATCCAAAAAAGTTACCTTCAAAGATTGATAGGAAAGACAGAACTAGTTCTACTATGAACAAATATGAAAAGGATATGTATGTGGAAAAAGTCATAAAAGATAAAAATTCATAATTATATAAAAATCCTAATCCCAGAAAGATATCTACTACTCCTGGTACTGATAATTCATCACAAAAATCTGAGCTGAAGAAGAAAGTTACGACTAAAAACAAGAAGGTTGATGGTCAGTAGAGTTCTATTAAGAAGGTTGTTGAGAATCATGTTCACAAATCCAGTCAGTATAGATGTTTCTTAGGGAAATTCTCATTCGCTGGATACTACTGGTATTGTGTTTTATTCAGACACACTACAAACATGTTTTCATTCAATCAACATCATTACTATTATTCCACAAGTTATGGAAGACAAGTTTTGAGGGGGATTCAATCCTTTCAAAAAGGCAAGTAAGAGAAGGAAGTTCTGAATAAATCTGAGAAGGCTGGTGTGAATGGTGAAAATAGGTTCCAACCATTGGAAACTAATTTTGAAGGATATGAACATCCTGGACATCATTATATGTAATTTCTTGTTTTTTTCCATCATAACAAATGGTTTTTAACAAATCTTAGAAACTGGAGGTGAAGAATGAAAAAGAAGAACGAAATTCTCTTGTTGTTGAAACCACCATGAAAGCTACAAAAGGGGAACGTTTTTGGAATATTGATAGTGGGTGTTCTTCTCAAATGATACGATATAAAATGGTTCTGAATAATTTTAAAGACTTCAAAAAAGGAACAGTTGCATTTAGAAATGATGAATCTCTGAGGATCAAAGGTGTTTGATCATCCATCATCGGGAAAGAAAAAATAAAATCTAGGAAAATATTGTATTTTGATGGGATGAAACAAAATCTTTTGAGTGTTTAAAAACACTATGATGAGGGAAACACATTTATCTTCAGAAAATATGGGGTTTTTGTGGAAAATTAAAATGACGGAAAGGTACTTACAAGAGGCCAATATACAGATGTGAACTTGTTCCATGTTAGTGAAGTAAAAAACTCTTGTTACATGGATATAGTGGATGAAAATCAGTTATGGAATAAAATATTGGGGCATATGTGTCAGAAAACATGTGATTATTATCAACGCGAGGCAGTGTTTTAGATATGACTTATTTTTCAAGAAAAAGATATTTTTGTTACACTATTTGTGAGAAAGGGTAGATTAAAAACTCTATGCACAAGAGAGTTGAAATTAATTCAAAATGACCCTTGGATATTATAAATTATGATATATGTGGACTAATGATCATGAAATCAACAATTCGAGATAATTAATTCATTAATTTAATTGATGACTTAACTCAGATTACATGTGTTATGTATATGAGACATAAGTCAGATGCTCTGAAAATGTTTAAGAGTTTCAGGATGAAAGATGAGAAGGAATGCGAGTATTCAGTGAAGAAGATGAGAACTGATGACGGTGGAAGGTATAAGAGTAAAGAGTTTGAATTTTACCATGTGAAACATGGAATTCTTCATGAATTCAGTTCACCATACACACCCTAACAAAATGGGGTTGCTAAAAGGAAGAATAAAAGTCTAGTTGAAGTGGGGTGAACTATGTTACTTGATCATGGTCTCTATCAATATAATTGGAGGCATGCCTTGAGTACTATAGTGTATATGAAGAACTGACATTTCTACATGCCACATTTATATATGACTCCATATAAAATGTTTTATAAAAAATTCCATGTTTTAAACACTTAAGAGTTTTTGGGAGTCCGTGCATAATAGAGAAAAAGGGTGGAAACCAAGGAATGATTGAAAAAAGATAATATGATGGAATTTCTATTGGTTATTCTCCAGAAGGAAGAGGATATAGATGTTTCAACAAATAAACATGAATAATCATTTCTTTTTTTGATGTGAAATTTGTTGAAACTGTTGAGAATGAAAAGAAAACTTTTTCCGATATAGATGTTGAGTAGGATAGGGACAGTTTTGTTAATGATTCTGATAATTCTACCAATAGCTGTAATCCTACTCAAGATGATGAATCAAACATGGAAATTTCAATTGACGAGGATGAAATTTGAACAGCTCATCCTAGGGTGAGGAAGCAAGTTGAGGCTTAGAACATTATTCGTGATAAACATCAGAGGTTTCAAATAAGGAGATCAACAAATTCTATTACACATACATCTTTGTATTCAAAAGTGGATCCAAATGATTTTATGTATCTTTTGAGAATCCAGAAAAGATTTAGGCTATGGAAGAAAATCATGATCAGATAGAAAATAATTATACATGGGAACTCGTACCCAATCTGGATGACAAAAATGTTATTGGTAGGGAATGGGTTTTCTAGAACAAAAAGAATGAATAAGGAAAATTGATAAGGAACAAGGAAATATTAGTGTGAAAAAGTAACATGAAAATTAAAGGTGTTGATTTTGATGAGGAATTTTCTTTTGTGGCTATATTGGAAACAATTATAATATTTTTTATTATTGATGCACAACGAGGTTACGAAATTCTTAAAATGGACGTGATGTCTACATTTCTTAATGGAAATCTTTATGAAGAAGTTTACATTGAACAACCTTGTGGAATATTTGTTGGGAAGGATAAAATTTATGTGTGTAAGCTGATGATAGCCTTGTATGGGCTAAAACAAGCTCCCAGGGCATGGTATTCCAAACTAGATACTTTCTTAAGGAATATTATTTTGAAGAAAGGAAGAGTTAATATAAATATTTACATCAAGGAATTCCAGGAATCTTCTCTCATTGTAATTATTTATGTCGATGATATTATCTTTGTAGGAAATGAAGAATGATCATGTGAATGATTTGTTGAAGTGATGATGAAGTTCTTTTTGATGTCCATGCTGAGAGAAATGAAATACTTTCTTCGGTTACCAATCATATAGAAGAAGAACCACATTTTTCTTTATCTATAGAAGTATGCTAAGTAACTTATAAAGAAATTTGGAATGGAAAGTTTCAAACCAGCTTCCATACCAATTTCAGTGGGAACCAAGTTGTCTAAATATGGAGAAGGCCAATAAGTTGAACAAAATGATTTTTGAAAGCTGATTGGAAGTTTATTATATTTTACTTCCTCAGGACCCAACATTGTCTACATTGTTACCTTATGCGCAAGGTTTTAGAGTGATCCTAAAGAATCATATTTAATTGCTGGAAAGAGGATTCTCATATATATCAAAGGCAGAAATTTTTTTGGAATTAGGCATGATGGAACAAAAAATATTGATTTGTTTGGGTATTCAAATGCTGATTGGGAAGGAAATGTTGATGAAATAAGATCCAAATCTGGTGGAGTTTTCTTTCTAGTGAAATGATTTGTTAGTTGGAATACAATGAAATAGAATTCAGAAACTCTTAGCACAGATAAAGCTAAACATGTTTCTTCCACTCAATATGCTACCCAAATTATGTGGATAATGACTTACTTGGAAGATATACTTGTTGAAGTGAAGCTACCCTTACTCTTATGATGTGATAATCAAAGTTCGATCAATTTTAAATGGAATTCAGTACAAAATTATCGTTCAAAGCACATTGACATAAATTAACACTACATGATGCATGATGAAAATGAAAGAAAACTAAAAGAATACAATTTATATCAAAATCAAACTACAAAATAGTAACACAACAGAAGACTACAAACAACCAAGTACACAGAAGAAGACAACAAAACCAACAAAACTCAAGGGTAACCATAACTCCAAATCCCCAACCTAATATATGCTCTATTCCACAAAACAGCCAAACTATCACTACTAACCGTTGGATAAGTGTGATAATTTACATTTTCCCATGTCCAAAATTACCAATATGTCGAATTAGGGGTGAGTAATGAGACTCAGTAGGCTTTCCCCAAATGACTTCCCTACTCATTCCACGAGGATATAACATGTTAACATTTTATATAAAACAATTTATATAAAACATTTAAAAAAACTATCTCAAAACCAAAAAATATTTCTAAGAAAAATATTTTTCCATAAAAATTGTTTTCCATGTAAATAAATCAAGCATGTTTTCCCAACCACATCAAAAACCATTTGGCATATCCCATTCCAAACCACACATCCACATATCCATTCTTCTTTATGAAAATTACATACTCATGAGTGGTTTATTTTCAATCAACTATGTCATCACAAGGTAATTAAATCTCATGTGTCGTTACACCTTTGGCACCAAGAACAAGTTCCAATTTCAACTAGGCATTATAATGAAATATGAACACACACCCCTGAGTATGCCCAACAACCATGAGAATGAAATCATTCCAAAACCATTTCATTGCCTAACCCATTTCAATGGCATAACCATTTCAATGACAAAACCATTTCAATGCCAAAACCATTTCAATGAATCAGTTTTTTTATTGAAAACATGTTTCCATAAATTGAACAAAGAAACTATTTTAAAATCAATATTTTAAATTCATTTATTAAATCACATTACAGGATAATTCAACAATTTCACACAAATCCACAAACCATCACTAATGAATGTTTCTACCATGATTTTCACACAAATTTCATAATAAATTTCAATCAATTTAGTCAATTTGAAACTAATAATTCATGTTCTAAATAGAGTATTGTGGAGTGAATCCACCTACATTACAAAACATTGTTAAAATAGAAAATGATAGGAAAACATCCACATAAATGAGTCGTAACTCCAAAAACCTGCCTTAGATCCCTTCTTCTAACATCAAAAAAGCCAAATATAATCACATTTGGCATCAACTGCCTTATATCTATTGAAAAAAGACATAGATATAAGAAACTAAGAGAGAGGGATAATTTGATCTTAGGAAAACCACAAAGAATGGTGGCCTAACACAAGAATCCAAGTTCAACGTACCAAGAAAATCATTTGGATCACCTTTGGATCGATGGGAGAATCCTCTAAAGCCTTTTAGAGGAAGAAATACCGAGTTAGGGTCAATTTTGAAAAAAAGGGTTAAAACATAATTCTAACCTAGATCCACTTTTGTGGATATAGTTTTCAAACCATGCACAGTTTGTTGCATGGTTAGGAAAACCGTGTGATAAATGTGCGCAATCTTCTATCCCAATAAAGAACTGTGCAAGTATGGATTTCATGGTTTCCAAACCATATAATATCCATGCCAAATCCAAATATCCATCTTTTCAGGGTTTCTACTGGTTGGCCGCATGGTTTGGCCAAACTAAGAACCCTAACAGTGCGCCTACGTAGTGCCCTATCTCTCATTGTGAATGGTTTCCTGGGGAAGTTGTACCATTCCGACTAATATTTCACCAACCATGAAACTTGAGAAAATCCCCCAAAACACCCCAAACTTCCTTCAAATCCTCCCAAAATTCTCCCAAACTCATTATATACATAAAAAGCACAAAATAATGGTTACTTACATGAAACCGGGGATCTAAAAATAGATCTTTAATTTGGTTGTTTCATGGTTATTAGGGTTCGCGAAGTTTGATTAAAGATGGTTTTATCTACGGTTGTCTAAGGTAATGGGTTCGCCTTTCGTTTTAGGTAGGTTTTCATAATTTTTGTGTCCTTAATATTTTTCTAGTACATTTTGGATCGTAGTTCGTGAAGTGGAACTGCAGACATATGCATGGGTAAGGAATATATATATATATCTTCAAATATATTCTCCCTTGAATTGGGGAATATCTAAATTGCACCAAGGGGTATTTTTGTGTGTGTGTGTGTCAATGTCATGTTGTACTGTTTCTTATCCTGCGCCACACCGAACTCCAACTGAGTCAGCGCCACCAAGCCATCCACCCACGTCGGCAGATTCAGTGGTATCCCATACATGCTCCTTTCCCCACGTTCTTCAGGGTTCTCCTCATGCTCACTATCTCACTCGGACCTATGGCGACTGCCAAAGAAGAGTAGTTCAGATCCCATACGTGTAGTTTCTTTCTCTCATTACACTTTAATGTGTATCTTTTTGTGAATCTGAGGATGTAGTTCATGCTATAGTTCAGGGTGCACAGGAACTCCACATACTCATTTAGGGACATGTCATAAAATAGTCCTGGGTCGACGACTCAATCAACGTTCACCAACCCCACACCCATGTCCAAACTCATCACCCTCTACGCCATAGAAAGGTCTGATATGGGCTCACGGGTCTTGTCAACCGTTGGGGAAGCGGTGGTGATGAGGGAGGAGGTGGTGGCTACGGGGCTCCAGTCCGAGTGTGCCACCTTCACCAGTGCCCTCATTCCTCTCATGTGTGTGCACGCCATCAACATGCCATAGACAATGCAGAACATGGAGTATACCTCCTCGTTGGGCATCTCGAGGGGTTCATCTTGGGTTCTAGGTCCACGCGGCGAAGATGTTGATCCCCAACACCGTGTTGTCTGGCATCAGTATATTGGCGACCATGGATGTGTTGGGAACCTTTCTGGTCAGTGCACAGTGTAACTCCTCCTCAATAAGAGAACAATGTCGTTTCTCTTCTAATGTGGTGTTTTTAATGTGGGCCTAGTTTGCGTGAATTAATTCATGAAGTGACACACTTTTAACAAGGAGACATAATTTGACGTGGGTTCTTTTTCATTTATAAGGAGGAAAAAAAGATATTTCAACACACCGACATCAACAACACTGAGAGAAAATCTAATTTGGTGATCACCTTTCATCATTGATCATATTTATTTCTCTTCATAATTGATTAACTACTTTAATTATTGAGTATTACTTTTGAGATCACTTCCAATTTTTGAGAATTCTCTACGGGGTACCCCTTGATTTTTGGGAATCCCTCTTTCTGGACTAGGTCCCATGGTTTTTCCCTTCTTGGGTTTTCCATGTAAAAATTTCTGGTGTAAACATTATTTTTTCTGTAATTAATTTTTTTTTGTGCATCTTCTTTTATTTGGAGGGAATTATTTTATTTCTGTTACACGTTCACATTTTCTATTGTTTGTAAATTCATCCTGTTCCAGACTTTCCCAATATCAAGTATTAGAGGGTTTGTTTTTTTATATCATATTTATTACGAAGGCCAATTAAAGTTAGATGATTTTGTTGAGTGGTACTAACTACCATATGTGGCAATGTAAAATAAAGGTTCTTCTTTTTGTCAAACGAATGCATTTTCCAGTGGTTAGTAATCAAAATCCAAAGAGGATTTCATATGAATAATGGGTGTTGGAGCATGATATGGTTTGTGGTTTCATTCTCCAATGGGTCGAAGACTACGTGATGAACCACATTGTCAACATCTCTCACTCCATAACACTGCGAGAGAAGCTAGAGACGATCTATGTTTCCATGATATGAAACAATAAACACTTTATTCTCAAGAAAATCATGAACTTGATGTATCGAGAAGGTACGTTTATTTCTAATTATTTATGTGTATATCAAGGATTTTTTGATCAATTTTCAGGCATGGGTACCAATTATGAAGATGAGGTTTTAACTCTTTTGTTTCCTAACACTTTACCTGATTCATGGGATAATTTATGTGTTACTCTAACCAGTTCTACTCCTAATGGTGTTTTGACATTTATATTTGTCTAGTCTGTTGTTTTAAATGAAGAGATCAGGAGACATACTTAAGAAAAATCTTATTCCGAGCTTTTTTTCATAGAGAATTGGGGGAGAAGCCAGGACTAGGGACATAGCAGTCGAGGTAAGAGTAGCGGTAGAAGAAAATATAGATCAAATCAGAGAGATTTAGAGTGTCATAATTATGGTATTAAGGGCCATGTTAAGGTGTTTGATTATCTACTGAAAAGAGAAAATAAAATGAAGGAAAATCCATAGAATAAAAAATGGAGATTGAGATGATCATGTCGCTGCCGCTACAGGGATTATCTTGTTATTGTTTATGACTCCATTAACATTGATTTTTATGATTCTTGTTGGGTTGTTGATAGTGGTGCCTAATTTCACATGACATTGAAGAAGGAGTTCTCTACATATTAGAGCGTATGAAATTTTTTGATTATAAATATAGGAAAAGATGGTCATGCTGACGTTGTAGGCATGAGGACTATTTGTTTAGAGACCAATATAGGAAGTAAGCTAATTTTGAATAATGTTCAAAATTGATTTTATTAATATTTTCATGACTTATTGTATACCCCATTTACTGATTTTATATGAAATGTGCATAATTTTTGTGAAATATTAATGTTTTAATATTAAGTATAATTTTTGAGCATTTTTAGAAGTAGTCCAATTGAGTCAGTTTACTGTTTTAATAATAACTATCACTAGAATGATCCATACTATGTGGTGCTTAATTTTTAGGATTCTCATTTCAATAAACCACATTCCATAAAAATGTACCATGAGCCAATTCTGCCATTAGAAGGGTCATATAGTCCTCACAAACAAGACAAAAGAATCTCTGAGGAAATTGGACTATTCATGAAGATTTATTTACTGGGATAAATAAATAAATCCAAATACTAATATTCTCCACCATCGTTCGGGGGATAATTTAAGGAGTCCAGGATAAAAATTTCAATTCCTAATAATAAAAAAAGGGTCCCAAAATATGCATTGATATCCAGAACACCATTCTGGATGAGAAATAAAATCATCACACATTTATTAACATTTCTCCTGATGTGGACATCAATTCGAGCTGGTATTTTGCAGTGTGAAAGAGAAGATATGGTCGGACATTGATTTTGAAGAAATAATTTTTATTTGGGGGCATATTACTGTGAAAAAACTCATTCACATTTTGGCCATTGGAATGTCTGGATTGAAATAGACATAATGACATTATTTATTAAAACTTCCATAACTTTGGCTAAAAAAGTCTATTGGTGGCCAAATTTTGAGGGTGGACAGAAGATATCAATATCTAAATCTTTTAAAAATACACTATCTCGTGATTCATCTTTATTGATTGGTAAATATTCAGTTCAAGTGGAGGGACAGATTGGGAATGTAAACAGTCCACTCCTTGGGCTATAAATACTCTCCCCTTCTCTCCATCAGTGGGGTTGGCATTTGAGAAGAGATGAGATCATATTGGCACGACCAAAGCCTTTCCAAGGGATTGGGATGACCTTAAATACTCATGTTTTCACTTGAGAGACATTTCCTTCTCTCTTTGTTTTCACTTACTTTCATGTTCTTCGTTTTTGTAATTTTGTATGTCCTTTCTTTTGTAATTCTGTTTTAATGCAAATTTCTTCTTCAATATCACTTATTCTTATCCACCTTTTGTAGTATAATATTAATAGTTTTAAAATAGGTTGAATCATTTTAATTTAATGTACCTTATTTTTCTTCCTCATTGAATCGAAATTCCATTTTTGAGTCTCAAAATCATTCGCGTGTGTGTTCGGCACACTATTCTTTTCTTGTCCGTTTATTTTTCTAATATTTTTACATCATAACCATAAACATTAAACCCATATTATCAATAATACTAATGGATGAGTATATATACCACTGTGGTGAGTTATAATTTGGGGATGTTAAGTGATTGAGAGTTTTTTCTCGATTAGTATTCTTTAAATTAATACTGTGTATGTTAAACTTAATATGTCATGGATTAATGATATGTTTTGTTTAACAAGTGGTTTCCATGGATTATTTTTACCATAAATACACTACCATAAATAATTTTTGATTGAGATTAGAACCCTAAGTTATTTTAATGTTTGGATTAATGTCTTAACACCTAGGAATTCCATTCAACGTCAACTTATGACATGGGTATTAATTTAATGCAATACAAAGCAAGGATCAAGGATATCACAAGCTTATCTCCCCAATAATAAACTCACCCCAATCATAATATATTTGTTAAATAAAGAATCAACCATAAATCATTTTGATTTAGCTCTGCAAACAAACCCCTCCAATCAAAATACAATCAACTAAAAACAAACGACTATTACAAAGTATCATCGCTGAGGATTCGACCCGAGTGCTTCTATACACATTATCAGAGCACCGAAACTTTGACCGGTCGATAGGCGACAATCAGCCGTGCGTTTCAAATGGCGCTGTTGTCGAGGATGGTGCTTTAAGTAATCATTAGTTTCTGGTTATTGTAAAAAACACAAAAAAACAAAATTTTTAAAAAAAATTGAAAAAAAATACACAATGAAAAACCCATCTTATCATAAAAATCATAAACTGAAAAAATAAAAAGAAAAACACGTCTTCCTAATTTTTTCCAATATCTCTCTGAATTCCCCGTATCCTTCCAAACAATATCTTGGATTTGTTTGACCCTGAAATTGAGTGAACACTACGCCAACTTAGGAGGAACATAAGAGAAAATCAACTCATTCAAGAACCAGTCCTCATCCAACCAGTTGAATTTGAAATGGCCAATCCTAGGGAACAAAACCTTAAATAACATGATTCCCCTGATATGAATTACTAATCTCTTGTTATTTAATATCCAAAAATAGAGGATTACTTTGAACTCAAATCAGGTTTGATTCATCTTCTTCCTCATTTCCATGGGCTAGCCAGTGAGGATCCACATCTCCACCTTAAAGAGTTCCAAGGGGTGTGCTCTACCATGAAGCCTCAACAGGTTTCTGAAAAACAAATCAAACTTCTAGAATTCCCCTTCTCCCTAGCTGAAACTTCTAATTCATGGCCATACTACCTTCCTCCTGGTTCCATAACCACATGGAATGACATGAAGTGACTCTTTTTAGAGAAATTCTTTCCTACTTCTCGTACTGATTCTATCCGAAAGGAAATAAGTGGTATCCGTCAGTTCCCAAGTGAATCACTCCATGAGTACTGGGAGAGGTTCAAAAATCATGTTGAAACCTACCCACAACACCAAATTCCTGAACGAATCTTGATCCCATACTTCTATTAGGGGTTATTGGATATGGAGAGAACTCTCATTGATGTCGCATGTGGCGGTGCTCTTTTTGATAAAATGCCTGCAGCAGCAAGAGATCTCATAAGTAACATGGCTGCAAACACACAAAAAATCCATACTCAAACACATACACAAGTCAAACAAGCCCATGATAATAAATCAATTGATCCGGACAAGATGACCGAGGGGATGAGTGAACCTACAGGTCATGTGCGACAACTTGCTGTGGCTACCAAATCCCCAACCTCATCTTCTCCACAATCACTATTTCCTGGACCTATAAAAAACCGTGGAATCTGCAACTCTCCATCTCATCCAACTGACACATTTCCACAACATCAAGAGGATCAATCCAATTCATCTGGACCAATGGAGCTCAATGCAGCATATGCTCAGCGAAACACCAACCCTCAACTATCGGGTCAGTTTGTTAGAAACTTCAACCAACCTCTCTATGATCCCATCTCTTCTTCCTATAACCAAGGCCTGAGGTATGGTAATCCCATCTCCCATCCCCCTCAATTACCTCCTCAAAACCCAAACCAATTTTAATATGGTCAAGGTGTTGGTAACTCCCAACAACCTTATCCTTTTCTTCCTCCAACTCAAAGGAACAATCCTCCTCTTGTATTCCATAATCCTAGCGAGCCTTCCCAATTCCAAAACCAATACAAATTCTTTCCTAGGAACCAATATCAAGGTAATCCAAATTTGGGACAATCCACTTATTCTAAGAAACCATGGGATAGTGCAGTGGATGATCTTGCCTCTTTCACCCGTTCTAGCCTCAAAAACATTGAAACCCAAATTTCTCAACTTGCATCCCACCTTAGTCAGTAGAAACCATCTAATTCTTCCCAACTTCTGGCTCAACCATTACCCAACCCCAATGTTAATGTAAGTGAAATTGCACTTAGATTGGGAAAGAAAATTGCTATGCCTCAAGATAAGTCCTCCAACCCCCTTTAAATGTTGACCTAGAAAATGAAAAGAAAAAGGAACTTGAAAAGGAATCTAAATCTATTCCATCACCTCCTTCCATTCCACTTAAGAATCCAATTCATTTTCACAAGTTGTCTCTAATCCAAAGATGTCCTTTGAACCGGATCCTGAAATGCTCGACATGTTTAGATGTGTTGAAGTCAACATTCCTATCTTAGATTCCATCAAACAAATTCCCATGTATTCCAAGTTTCATAAGGATTTGTGTATCGAAAGTGGAAACTTAGGACCTTTGGAAATGTTTCCACTCAGCAGTCTATTCCCATAAAGTGCAAAGATCCAGGGACCTTTACGGTCTCATGCCAAATTGGAAGTACCAACTTTGATGATGCACTCATAGACCTATGAGCCTCAATTAATGTCATTCCCAAATCCCTATTCTCCAACCTTGGTCTAGGTATCTTACATATAATGGGTGTTGTCATTCAATTATCCAGTCGAAGCATAACCAGTCCTGAGGGAATAATTGAGGATGTCCTTGTTCGTGTCAATGATCTTATCTTCCCTGCTGATTTCTGTGTCCTTGACATCGAAGTTGAGATTAAATCTTCCCAATATCCCCTAATTCTTTGAAGACCATTCTTCATGACTGCTACAATTAAGATTGATGTCCATTCAGGCATCTTATCCATTAAATTTGGTGACCATCTGGTCAAATTCAATATTTTTCATTCCATGTGATACCCATTAGAGAATGAATCTGCATTATCTATTCACTCATATGAAAGTATCCATGATAGTGTGTTGAATCTCAATCCATCATGTTCTTCCTATTGAACTGATAAAGGATATTTTGAAATATGCACCATGATTAACCAATTCATAAATGTATAAGTTTATGTTGACATTACAAATGTAGACTCCATTGACCAAAATGATCTTGAAAACTATTTAGAATCTCATCTCACCCATGAACACCAATTCTACAACATTAATGGTAATAAAGAAAATGAACTTGAATGCTCATCTGTTGATTTAAATATTATTATCCCACTTTCAACCTTTCCAATCCGTGATTTTGAAAATTATGTTATATGTGAAGTGAACCCTGAAGCAATGTGTTTATATTGCCCTGATGGTAGTGATGTTTGTGATATTTGTACCCTAATTAATAAAGTGATCACTGGTGAGGTTGAAATTGACTATTCTTTGGCGTACAACATTGAAATAAAGGATATTGAAAATTTCATTCAGTCTTATGACTCCACTGATCCCCATTACTCTACATCGGTAAGTAATGAAATAATTGAGTCAAAAACAATTGGGATCACATAATGTGGTTTTGTGTTATCTAATCCTTATATAAATGAACCATAAAAATTGAGCCATCTTCATGAATTTCCAAGCATAGAAAACCATTACTTTTTGGATAACATCATTCCTCAGGTTGAAGACCAAAGCGATGATATAAATATTCTCTTTCCACCCCTATTGAATTGAAAGCACACCAACAAGGATGGGAAGAAATTATCCAATGAAACATCAGGCCTCCTAGAGAAAAAGTATTTCTTAAAGCACACTGGAGTTGAGAAAATACAATGGCCACCGTCAGACTATGGATAGTCTACTACAACTGTCTAGCTGTAGACAAATAAATGCAGCGCTTCTTGGGAGGCATCCCATGATTTCTTTTACTTTTTTGAAATTTCAATTTCTTTTTAGTTTTTGATTATATGAATAATAATTTTTCTTTTTCAGGTAACATACCACAATCCAGGATCAACATCGACTTCCATTGGATCTCCAACTTCTGTACATGACCCACCACTAGATGGAGATGGAAACCCGCCAAATCCAAACCAGGGGGCACCCCTTTCCCTTTAGCTTTCTCTCTATATCTTCCTCTCTCAACCTATTTCTTCTTCTTCATCTCTCTTTCATTTTTTACCACTTTCTTCATCAAACACTTTCTTTTTATCTTTCTTGTGTGGGAGTGTATTTTAAAAAAAACCATAAAAACTAAAAAAACCCAAAAAGACAATCACTTAAAAAATACAAAAAAAGAGTCATGCTTACTCACCATCGAGTTTTGAAATTTTTTCCAACCATTTTTCATGTTTAACAGAAAAGATTTCATCTAAAAAAATTTCTATTTTCATCGTGACTTTGGATAAAGAATAGTGTGTCAAAACCAACAAATTTTGAATGCTCAATTTTTGATTTGGAAAATGATTTTCCCCAACCGGGGGAACCAACATTAGCTTTCATGCCAAGGCCACCTATGGAAATCATTTCAAAATGTGTGTTTTCACCCACATTTATTAATCTTTAGTTTGTGGACCTTTGAGCTGAATTTTCTACCTTAGTGTGTATTAATATGATAGAGACATTTTCTGAACAAAATGAGAATCAAAATAGCCAAATAGCCTCCCATTAACCATACATTAATCCTCCTTTTGAAATCCCCTTCGAGCCTATGAAAACCTTTTCCTTGATAGCCACATTACAAGCCCAATACATTTCCCCACATAATATCAACATGGATTTTCATTGCATAATTTTTTAAAATTTAAGTGTGGGGGTAATATATTTCATTGTTTGGGTACCCTATTTTTGATTTTCAACGAGTTATCATCTGCTTGAGGGAAAGCATCCATTTCAGTGTGGGGAAGAGGTTGTCATTCGGTGTGCTTTGAGGAATGTAATGTACTTCCATTTATATAATTTTGTAAATGTTATTTACAAGTGTTAAAAGAATAAAAAAATGATGAAAAAAATCAAAAAAAAATGAAAAAATGGGTTGTGTCTTCGGTAGGTCAAATATCACTCTTCCTCAACCTTTGATCTTGTTATAACTATTACAATTAGTGTCACAAGGAGATCAAACATGGGTTGGGATATGAGTGTGAGATCTGTTTCAAGGTCAACCTTCGAAAAAACAAAGAGAAAAAAATGAAAAAAATGAACAGTTGCATTATATTCTTATTAGGAGAAGTTTTTTGGTTTGTAAATATTTAATCTTCTCGTCCGCTTCAAATTCATATCCCTTATTGTGCCTCTCTTCAAACAATCATTCCCTTATAAATATGTGTTTTCATTCTCTTCCATGTTTTATTTCAAAAAAATGTGAATTGCTTTTCTATGTATGTGTTTTTACCCTCTTCTTCTCTCCCTTGGACATTATATTCGTACCTTCCCATAGCCACTGAAAACCCCCTTAAAAATACCTCTTGATTATTGTTCAATTTGGATAGGGATTGGAAGCTGAGAGATCTTTTCAAACTCTAATATTTTCACTTTTGGTTGGTGAAAGAGTAAACCTGCAAAAATGAATTATATCATCTTGAGTGGTGTGAGTTTTGAGTATCCACATTTTCCATTTCTAAATTTGAGCATTAAAAATTTAATTAGTTTTGGAAAATTGTTTCTGTAACAACTTGTGGTTGAATTCAAAATGGATGAGTGAAATAGTCTAAACCTCCCCTGATGGGAGAAAACAAAATTTTAATATTTGATGGTGAGTGAAAATGATTTTGTTATGTTTCTATATTTGTTGAAAATGAGGACATGCACAAAAGTAAGTGTGGTGTATTTGTTGTTATTAATATTTTCATGACTTATTATATACTCCCATTACTGTTTTTATATGAAATGTGCATAATTTGTGTGAAATATTAATGTTTTAATATTAAGTATAATTTTTGAGCATTTTTAGAAGTAGTCCAATTGAGTCAGTTTAATGTTTTAATAATAACTATCACTATACTGATCCAAATTGTGTGGTTCTTATTTTTTAGGATTCTACATTCAATATACAACATTTCATTAAAAGGTACCATGAGCCAATTCTGCCATTTGAAGTGTCATATGGTCCTCACAAACAAGACCAAAGCATATGTGAAGAAACTGGATGAATTCCAAATTCTATTATTCTCCACCATAGTTTGGAGGGACAATTTAAGGATTCCATGATAAAATATTTAAGGCCTAATAATAACAACAAGGTTCCCAAAATATGCATTGAAGTCTAGCCCACCATTCTGGCCGAGGAATAAAATCAGCACATATATATTGACATTTATCCTGACGTGGACATCCATTCGAGTTGAAATTTTTCAGTGTGAAAGAGAAGATATGGCTAGACAACTCTATTGAATAAATGAGTTTTATTTGAGGGCATCTTACTATGAGAAAACACATTCACATTTCAGCCATTGGAAAGTCTGGATTGAAATAGACTGAATGACATTATTTATTAAAACCGCCATAACATTGGAAAAAAAATTTATTAGCGGCCAAAATTTGAGGGTAGACAGAAGATATCAATATCTACATCTTTGAAAGAGACACTATCTCGTGATTCATCTTCATATATTGGTAAATCGTCGGTTCAAGTGGAGGGATAGATTGGGAATGCAAATAGTCCACTCCTTGGGTTATAAATACTCTCCCCTTCTCTCCTTGAGAGGGGTTGGCATTTGAGAAGAGAGTATATCATATTGGCACGACCAATGCCTTTTCAAAGGCTTGGGAGGACCTTCCATTCTCATGTTTTCACTTGAGAGACCTTTCCCCCTCTCTTTGTTTTCACATTCTTTCATGTTCTTCATTTTTGTAATTTTGTAAGTCCTTTCTTTTGTATTTCTGTTTTAATGCAAATTTGTTCTTCAATATCTCTTATTCTCATCCACCTTCTGTAGTATAATATTAATAGTCATAAAACAGTTTGAATCATTTTAATTTACAGAACCTTATTTTTCTTCCTCATTAAATCGAAATTCCATTTTTTATTCTCAACATCTTTCGTGTGTGTGTTCGGAACACTAATATTTTCTTGTCCCTTTCTTTTTCTAGTATTTTAAATCATCACCATAAACATTAAACCGATATTATCAAAAATCCTAATATATGAGTAAATCTACCATTGTGATGAGTTATAATTTGGGGATGTTAAGTGATTGAGAGTTTTTTCTCGACGAGTATTCTTTAAATTAATACTGTGTATGTTAAACATAATATGTCATGGATTAATGATATGTTTTGTTTAACAAGTGGTTTTCATGGATTATAGGAACCCTAAATACACTACCATAAAGAATTTTTGATTGATATTAGAACCCTATGTTATGTTAATCCTTGTATTAAAGTCTTAACACTTAGGAATTCCAATCAACATCAACTTATGACATGGGTGTTAATTTAATGCAATAAAAAGAAAGGATCAAGGATATCACAAGCTTAACTCCCCAATAATGAACTCACCCCAATATTCATATATTTGTTAAATCAAGAATCAACCATCAATCATTTCAATTTAGCTCCGAAAACAAACACCACCAATCAAAATACAATCAACTAAAAACAAATGACTATTACAATGTATTATCGCTGAGGATTCGACCCGAGTGCTGCTATACACATTAGTAGAGCACCGGAACATTGACAGGTCGATAGGCGACAATCGGCCGTGCATTTCAAATATGTTGTAGAGGTTCTATTTAGTCTTATTTCTACCAGAATTCTTGATGATGAAGGGTTTATAAGTACTTATGGTGATTTCCAATGGAATATTTCCAAGGGATCATTTATTGTGGCTCGAGGGAATAAGCGATTAGGTTTGTACTGGACTAGAGCTTTTATTTCTTGTGATACTACTTGTGTTGTTGAGTGTAGTGTTTTGTCCAAGATATGGAATAAGAGGCTCAGCTACATCAATGAGAAAGGCCTTCCTTTTTTAGACAAGTGAAATCGTCTTATTGATTTCAAGAGAGTCAAATTGGACACATGTGATAATTGTATGGCTGGGAAACAGAGCAGAGTGAGATTTAATTGTCATCCTCCACACAAGAAGTAAAAGGTATGTGAACTTCTACATTATAATGTTTGTGGCCATTTTAAATCTAAGACCTATTGTGGTTATCTTTATTTTGTTACATTTATTGATGACTACTCACGAAAGCTCTGGGTTTATGTTTTGAATACCAAAAGTCAGATGCTCTGGGTTTTTAATCAATTTCATTTTTCTTCTCAGAGGGAATAAGGCATGAAATTGAAATGTATTTTCACTGAAAATAGGGTAGTGTATTGTGGTTTGTTTGATCGGTATTTTAGGTAGGAAGGTATCCGACAACAGAAGATGCTACCCAAGATATCTTTGTTGAATGGTGTAGCTGAACAGATGAACAAGACTTTATTGGAAAGAGTCCGTTGTTTGCATTTCGAAGATAAGTAACTCAGAAATTTTTGGGGTGAGTCTTTACATACTGCTACTTATATTATCAATTTATCACCTGCGGTTTCTTTGTAGACAGACACTCAAGACAAATTTTGGTATGGAAAAGAGATCAGGTTCGATCACATGCGTGTTTTTTGTTGCAAGGCTTTTGTTCAGGTTCCTAGAGATGAGAGAGCCAAGGTACATGGTAAGGAATGCTAGTTTATTTTTATTGGTAATGGAAACGATGAGTTTGGGTACATGTTCTATGATCATGTTTTGAAAAAACTTTCCAGAATCCATGACGTAGTGTTTAAGGAGGATCAGACCATTGCGGACAATAATAATGGAGAAAAATCAACATCTCCAACTTCTGATGGTTTTTTCAGTCTTGATCAAGGTTCTAATTCACATTTACATCATATTGTTGATTTTGATGATCATATTGATGTACATATTGATTCTCACAATGAAAAAGTTGGAGTTTATGTTCCCGATGCACCTTTTTTCAGATGATTCGGTTCCAAGGGTTATTAATGAACCAACAGTTTCGCTCTGGAGGTCATCTTGGAATCACACCATTTCTACATGGTATTCACCAGATGAGTATGTGCACCTCACTGAAGGGGGAGAATTAGAATCAATTGATGAGGTAATGGAAAGTGAACAGAATGAAACATGGGTTGCGGTAATGTATGATGAGATGACATCATTCCACGACAACCATGCTTTTGAGATGGTGAAGTTATAGACATGTAAGAGAGCTTTGCAAAATCCATGGATTTATCATATTATGAATGAAGAATCCAATTATATTCCATGGTATAGGGAAAAGTTAGTTGTTAAACTCATCCACCAGAAGAAAGGTATTGATTTTGAAGAGGTTTTCTCACATGTTGTCAAAATGTCTTCCATTGGGGTTGTTCTTGGTTTGGATGTTAGTTTGGATCTATAGATTGAGCAGATGGATGTGAAGACAGCTTTCCCCCATAGTGATTTATAGGATGATATTGATATGGAGCAGCCAAAGGGTTTTTTTGAAACAGGTAAAGGAAAGTATGTCTGCAGGTCGAAGAAGAATTTTTATGGTTTGAAGCCAGCTCTGAGGTAGTGGTATAAGAAGTTTGAATCTGTCATTTCTCATCAGGGTTTCAGAAAGAAATATTCTGATCATTGTGTTTTTGTTAAACGATTTAATGATGATAAATTTATTATACTATTGCTTTATTTTTATGATATGCTCATTGTTGGCCATGATACTTTTAGAATTGATAGATTGAATAAGGATCTTTTTTAGTCTTTTGTGATGAAGGACATCAGGCCAGCACGACAGATTTCTGGAATGATGATCTATCTTGATAGGAAGGACAAAAAAATTGGTTATCATTCGAGAGATACATTGAGAAGGTTATTCAGAGATTTTATATCGATGGAGCTAAAGTGGTTACTACTCCTCTCTATTTACATTTTAAAATCAGCGCTAGTCAGTCACCATCTACTGATGGAGAGAGAGAGGAGATGCAACACATACCTTATTCATCTGTTGTTGGCTATTTTATGTATGATATGGTATGTAATAGACTAGATATAGCTTATTAAATTGGTGTGGTCAGTCGTTTTCAATCAAATCTAGGTAGAGAGCATTGGAGATCAGTGAAGTACATTTTTCGTTATCTTCGTGGTACTTCTAATCTAGGATTGTGTTTTGGAAATAGGGAACCTATGCTTTGTGGCATTACAGAACCAGATATGGAAGGATATATTGATTCAAGGATGTCTACTTTAGGCTATTTGATCACTTTTGTAGGGGAGCTATATCTTGGATGTCTATATTGCAGAGATATGTTTCTTTATCTACCACAGTGTCAGAGTTTATTACAGCTACTGAGGCGTACATAGAATTGGTGTGGATGAAAGTGTTTATTCGAGAGATCAATATAGATCAAGACAGGATTCTAGTATTTTGTGATAGTCATAGTGCTATTTTTTTGGTAAAAAAATCCATTTCTCATGGCATGTTAGAACATATCAATGTTCGAAATTGTTGGATCCACAACATCCTCGATTCAAGATATTTAGAGCTTGAGAAGATCCACACTGATAAAAACGGGTCAGATATGTTGAACACGAGTTTACCTAGAGGAAAATATGAGACTTTATGACTGATTATAGCATTGGCAGTGATCCACAATTGAGTCGGAGGGAAATTGTTTGGGAAACATCCTAGTTGGCGCACCGCGTAACGCCTCCTCAATTGGAGCATCACACAACTTATATTTTAATGAGGTGCTTTTAATGCTGGTCAACACCGTGTTAATTAATTCATGTGGTGACACACTTTTAACGTGAATACATTATTTGATGTGGATTCTTTTCCCTATATAAGGAGGCAGCGACAAGACATTTCAAGACAGCGACATCAACAAAATTGAGAGCGAATCCCATTTGGTGATCTTTTTTTCCGATTATCATCTTTCATGCTATCTATATTTGATTCACTATTATTCTTGTGTATTAATTTTTAGATCCTTTCCAATTTTTGGGAAGACTGTACGGTGTAGATCATGATTTTTGTGATTCCGACATTCTAGACAAGGTCCCGTGATTCCCACTTTTTAGACAATGTCCCCTAGAGTTGAAGGTGGCCATGTCGGTGGAAGGTACGTCTCCCTGGGGTGGATGGTGGCAGTACGATCACATCAGGGAGAAATATAATCCTTTTGATGACTTTCCCAGCATCAAACGCCACCACCGCTATAGACAATGAATGGGAATCTGGTACCAACTCGTAGCTGTTTTTCTCTGTGTTTACAAAGATCATCCTCATGCCGCCCGAATACTTCACCACCATGAATATTTTGATCCTTGTGTTCCCGCAGTTGTCACAGACCACGATTTTCACAATCACGATAATATTTTCCATCTTCAGGATTCCTTCAATGCACCAGCTTCCATTCGGGCAGTTGCTCACGTAGAACAGCAGGAATCAGATATCTCCGGGCAGGGCCTTCCCAAAGCAATGTGTCGAGCCGATGATGCAGGTCCAGTTCTCGAGGACTATAGTCACGCAGAACTGTCGATCAAATCTTCAACCGGCGATGGTAGCGACCCACGGCGCACCGTTGGACAGGGTTCCCAAGCCGGGCCCCTCATTTCCGGCTGTGCATGAAACAAAGATGTTTTGTTTCTGTGGCCTCCGCAAAAGTCTCCCTGTACAGTGAACTATCCCAGAAATCCACCTCTGCGGTATTTCTTTTGATGAACAAGGATAAAACATCCACGCCATCCCCTGTGAAGGTGATAGTAAGAAATAACGAACACAACACAACATTAAAAGAAATAGGAAGACACCAATAAGGCTCAGAAGGCCTCCAAAAAAAGGTTCAAAAGGCCTCCAAAACAATGTTTTGAGTCCGGGTACCGTAAATTTTCAGCATTATAAAATAGGGAACCCTTTTAATTGCACTTAGATTATCAGCACTTTTTTAGTGCTGATAAAAGTGATTTCTAGTGCTTTTAAAATCCATATATGTCGTAGTTATTATAATGTTGAAATGTATGTAGACTACATGTGATTACAATTAGCGGTCCATAACAATCAATATCTATCAAGAAAGATCCAAATACTAGAATTAATGACATGGGATGAATCTTGGATAATTAATGACCGTGCGAATTTTCATAATGGGAAAACAGTTCATGCGAATTAACACCCATGAAAATTCTAACATTTATAATAATCATCTTATTTCTCAGCACCCCATTGAATTTCATTGATTTTATGGATTATTATTGCAACGACTCACCGCCATTAGATTCCCACATAGGCCACTAGTGATGTCCAGTTTAACCCCCAAAGCACATCTTCAATAGGACACTCGTTGTAAAAGGGTATGAAAACACATTTTGGGAAGAATCTTCCTTATAAATTTTATGAAAAAGATGAAAAGCCTACGTCGCCACCACCATCATAAATAAAACTAAGATCAATCTTGATTATGTAAACATGCACGTAATCACATAAAAAACAAAACCATTTACGATGATAATACTAAAGAATAAATCAACTCATGTGGGCATCCACTCTTCCAACACCAACAATCCACACGACACAAGCTAATATAACCTAGCCCAATCATTGACATTGCTCTGAAATTATTTTAAATACATCATATAAAAGTGGAGGTGAGAATATCGGTATAATTAGTGGGTTTGACCCCAAAAACTCTCATGCTAAAGTACAATAATCATGTCAAAGGCTCAATGAACCAACAATAATACCAAATCATTACCTACCGTTGTCCTACTACATTACATCTCACCAAAGATCACTCATGTAATCTGCATACAAGAAATACCACTGAAATACCATTACACAACATCACCCATTAATAATGAGAAAAATGTTAGGACAAAGGGGGTACGCACTAATATAGATATGCCCTTTAACAACACACAAAAAATATTTTAACAATGCTAAAAATTGATGTTATCCTCAGTACTGTTAAGTGGGTGGGGGTCCCCTTTATCAATAATTGAAATAACACTGATAAATGTCCAACCTGTAACCTGTTGTAGGGTGATGTTTGTATAAAAGCACTGTAACACATACCTATAACCTGTATGAAAAATATATAATTTAATAAAATTAATTATTACACCACAAATAAAAAAACACTACTATATACATATCAAACAACGTTTGGTATAATTACATTTACAATTACTATCCAAAAACATTTTAAAATATTAATCTTTCATCATCTTTGACACCCGTGATCCCCTCTCAAAAAAGTCCATCAGTGGTATAAATTTTCTAATATATCACCTCAACCAAAGAAAAATAATCCACTTATATAATAAAACAAATCTTATGTTAGTATTACTATAAAAAAATAAATTCATCATTAATATGAAATAAAACATTAATAAAATGTCAATTATTAATAAAAAGACACACTTGGAGTTATACCGAGCACACCGTGTGTCATATTAAGGTGTGGTTGATATAGGTTACAGGCACAAAAGAAGCATGTGATGGGTCGTGCCTGACATTGATTTTTTTCATGATTGATGATCGATCCTAGATTTACATAATGATAAACGTTGTGATATGTGGAATTGAATCAAAGAATATAGATAAGGGATAGAATGCTTGAACCGGAGAGCGGATCATGACATATTATTTATAATCAATTTAATTAATTAAATTATCCCCTTATTGTAATTCATTCTTCATTGATATATCAGACATTAGATATGCATTTTACCATCATCGAGTTGTAGTAATCAAGAGAAGATTTCCAATAACAGTGATCCACACGTGTTCCACAAATCTCTGAACGTTACCATAGGAATTTCTGGGTGCCAGCATGAAAAATCATATTATTTACATCTCCCTCCTTTGATCACTTTGAGAACCACTTCCAATTCGTTCCCCTTGACCTCTCTTGACTTGAGAGTGTGAGGTAGAGAAGACCGCTCTCCATTCTTGGAAGCTTTCTTAGAGTAGGGAGCTCTCTAGGGATTGAGAGGATTATCCAAAGCTGTTATGCACAACCAAAACCAATGAATTTGCTCAATTAGAAAATAATATAATTGGGTTTATATAATGTTAGGGTTAAAATAAATTAATTGAACAAGTTCCCTTTATTATTTATTTAATCCATGAAGAAGCCCTTGTCAAATAATAATAATAATATTATTATTATTTATTGACGTGCCCTTAAATTGAGAATTAAATTATATATCATTTAATCAAATAATATTCAATATTTATTATTTCTTACTAGACCATTAAACTCAGTATGACGTTACCCCATAATATTTTTTGGGCTTTCAATAATGACTATTTATTTATTAAATAAGCATCACCACATTATTCTATAATAAAGAATTACATATTATATTTACTAAATAGAAAATAAATATTTATTAAATACCCTTCACACATTATATTCTCTCGAATAACTGGTGACAGAATATATGTTGTCAAGAAAACCTGAATGTAATGCCCTGACCCTAGTTAACCATAGTTGGTGCATTATTACATATCATTGGCATGATAAAAAGAATCATGTCCCGAAAGACCGATCAGCTTTGCAGCCTTGGAAGTACTAGATACATTCATACATTTTACATTACATTATTAAACAAAAACATCAAAAACATTTTTCACCTTTTGAACACACTTATATCATTAAACTATCTCTACAGGTCGACCATAAAATACTTCTTCACATCCTGGAAAAAATAAAACATATAAAGGGGTGACCTTGTTTACTCAGTATGGATAACAATATAGAGGAAACTTTCATAAATAAGCATAAACATTTAAGGCATTTTATAAGACAGAAAAAATCTTTTTAAACTTAAACATCAGCATAAAATGGAAAAGATAAAATCAAATAATTCCATTTACTTATTCACATGGATATTCTACTAGTTGAATAAGCACATGAAATATGAATATCCACTTTCATAATGATGGAATGCATAATCCCAGACTTCATAACCACATAGTCAAGCCCTTGGGCCAAGACTACAAATAAGATTTTGTCAAGGCCTTATTCCAAGACACTAGTTTGTCTCATGAGACCAACCGATGCATCAAGGAGGAATAGAAGGCTCCAACCATAACATACTAAGTCCAATTCATTCCTCACATGAAAAGGTTTAAACATAACATAAACATTTGTATTAAAACTAGTATACGAAATTTCAATACTTTATCCATAAACCATGAATGGTGTAAATATAACACATCCACTATAAAACATATCAAAAAACCATTAATATAATATGGATGTTTTGTATCATAATAAATCAACTTCAAACAAGCTCAAAATCCATCAAAGGATGTTGACATAGATGAAATGAAAACATTTTTAGAGAAATATCTCTATCTATTTTGAGATCAATTAAAAGTCATATAATTATAGAAGAAAAAATTTATTTTTAAAATATTCTTATAATATTGTATGGGATTCTTCGATGATGTTATAACAGTGGAAAATAGCGACACCCACCGTATAAGTTAAAAAAAGACATTTTTACCTTAATTTTTTCGAAAAGGTCATAGAGTACCTTGTTTGAGAAATGATGGAAAGATTCATTCAAAAAATATATTGTAAAATAAGGGTATAAATGAATTTAACCAATAGTATAGTAAATAGTAAAAAAAAATTCAATTTATATTTTTATGAAAACACATATGTGGATGATAAAGGGGTCCCAGTAGATGCTTACGAAAACACAACCCCAGATAATAAAGAGATTGTTAAATTAACCCTTACTTTGTACTTTTCCTTTGTCGAGGGTAAGTTAACCTTATGTATAATAGTTAAATCATTGTTAGTAAATTATAAAAATACTATATACAAAAATTTTATATCATATGTGATCCTCTAATATTGCTTTGTTAATAATATTTTAGTAATGCCATAGTTTCAGGTGTTAACTGATCTGTTTTCCATTAAATACTCAGTTACGTAAGCCCTGTTTTTCATGGATAGGATGTATTTTATTCATATACAGAATTATATTACATTATTAAACATTATTTTAAATAAAAAAATGAAAATTATTCTTGAATGATTACGATGGGGAATAAATCTCATCGTGTTCGTGGAGACGGTAATCCGTACGTACGCACGAGTGACAATATCATTATATTTATGGTGAAATAGAATGTAATTGGATGGTAAATCATATATAAAAAATAAATAACATGTTATATTTATTTTTTAAATCACTTAAACTCATTATTATACCCATCTAAATAATGAAGTATTTGAATAACAAACTACACCAAGACGTTGAGATGTTAAGTCGTACGTACGCACGTATAATAACTTTGTCATTTATATGATGGATAGAATAATGAATATGGTTGTAACATTTTAATAACATAACAGTATATATAATATAATAGAGTTATTATTTTATAATTGAAACAATAAAGAAAGAGTTAGTGGAAGAAGAAAATAACTTGAAAGAGGTGTTGAAATATTTACCTCTTCTTCGAGTTCTTTCTTTTGATTTAATCAAAAGGGATCCTTAGGTTGACTTTCTGATCAAAGTATGGACTCTAGGTTTAAGGGAGGATAGTTGATAGAATATTTGGTCAGGTTTTGGCCGATCCAAAAGGCTTTGGAGGTGTGAAATTAAAAAAGGGGAAGTGACCTTTTATAAGAGCGGTGAGGGTCACTATAGGAAATGCTTGAAATATTATTTTATAATAAAATAATTTTCGGTTTCTAATGGCTCAAAAATGAATTATTTCGAGGATAAGGTGGGTATGGGTAGAAAAAATCTCAATCAATAGGTTTTAGGTAGGTTTAGGTCAACATATTAACCTTATCTTTTAGATTTAACTCTTAGATAAAAAGTTTGACATTTTCCATGTCTCTTTGTATTTTTATATTATATGGTTAATAAAATTACTATAAACTTCCAAAAGAACCCCAAGTAGTTCATTATTAATATATGTAACCTTAACTAAGTCATTTTCCGAACAATATAATTTTAGTAATATTATATCAATTAATAATATAACATTTATTTAAAAACTCAATTATGTCAATTTTGACAATATTTAACATTTGTTTTTGTGAAAATCATAATAGCATGATTACTTCAAAAAAAAATCTAATCAACCATAACATGTAATATTATCCAATAAAATTAGTATAATTTTTAAAAATTCTCAAATTGTATTTATTTTAATATTTATAACATCAATTATTTTAATCTTTCATTAATATGGTAATTACTACATCATCATTGTGTCATAAATAAATTATATTATTTAATTTCTAAAAATTATAAATAAAATACAATTATATTGGAAATAGTTTTATATATATAATGAATATTTATAGTTGAATTTATATTGTGTGTAACCCTATATTAAAAATGGTTTAGTAATTAAACTTTTAATTTAACTCTTTTAACTCCTTTTAAATAAAATAATAATAAATGTCCTAATCTAATCCAAGTGGACCAAAGGGGATCATATTCTATTCATAAGGTTGTTTCTATTCAAATTAAACTTATCCAATAGAACTATTACACGTGTTAGGGTAATTATGATATCATTTTTACCCTTAATTAACCTATTTTCTTTTAACTGTGGTAAATAAAAGTCAAAAGTTACTATTCAACAATAATTAATTTTCATCTTATTGAACCAAATTTTACTTACTGATATCAATTGTGTCTCTATGATTTTTAAAATTTTACACACGGAAGCGGTAAAATTTTGTTTTATGTACATTTGTAAATGCTCTTAGTAGGTGGGTAAAAGACGGTAAAAAGATCAATAAATTATTTATATATCTAAACTTATTAAAAAATACTCCAATGAATTACATTGAACTTATATTGGTATTATGTATCTATTTTAACCTAAAATAAATTTAAAATAAAATATATAATTATTTAAATAAAAATTTCGGTTTTAACCAATAATATAGTGTTTTCACTATTCATCAAAAATTGACAGTTTTCAGAAAAATACAAAAAATTCACCCTAAGATAATTTCGATATTCTGAATTAAAAAATGAAGTCCATTTTGAAAATTAAAATTTATAAAATTTCAAAAAGTGGGTATTACTATTCATAACGGCTAGTTTGGTTGGTCACTGTTTGTTAGAATCTCAAAGTAGCGTACAATGAAAGCTATTGCATTATTCAAAGGGGAACGTATCCTAGAAGCTTGGGGTGTTATATTCTCCTCTACATATAAAGATTCAGGTGGTTCTTCACCATATGTTCCTCGAGTTCCCAAGTTGCCTCTTCTATCTTATGATTTCATGATAGAACTTTTACCAGATGAGTCATCCGATTTCTGAGAACATGTTCTCTTGTATCATGAATTTTGGCAGGCTCTTCACTATAAAACAGATCAGGTTCCAGTTCAATTTTCTCATAGGTGAGTACATGCGTTGGGTCAGGTATGTATTTTCTCAACAGTGATACATGGAGCACATCATGATCTTTGGAGAGACTTAGAGGCATTTCCAAATGATAAGCTACAACTCCAATTAGTTCTATAATATTGAAAGGTCCGATGTACCTGAGACTCAGTTTACCCTTCTTATCGAAATGTATAACACCCTTCCATGGAGATACCTTTAAGAAAACATGATCTCCTACCTGAAATTCCAATTCCTTCCTTCAATTATCGGCATAAATCTTTTTCATACATTGAGCTACATTGATATTGGTTTGGATAACCTTCACCTTTTCCATCGTTTCCTCAACAAGTTCTGGGCCTACATGTTTTATTTCACCAACATCATCTCAACAAGTTGGTGTGTGTCATCTCTTTCCTTATAACGCTTCACATGGTGCCATTAGAATACTTGAATGGAAGACATTGTTATAGTAAAATTCTACCAATGGTAAATATTGATCCCACACACCTTGAAATTCAAGTGAGAAATATTTCAAAATGTATTATAAGGATTGAATAGTCTGTTCTGATTGTCCATTGGTTTGAGGATGGAAGGTAGTGCTCAAACAAAGTTCATTATCTAGGACATTTATAAGACTTTTCCAGAATCATGATGTAACAAGGGTATCACGATCAAAAACAATCGATAGGGGTACTCCATGAAGTCTTATAACTTCATTAATATATAGTCTTTCCATACGTTAATGTGGTAAATCTTCTCTTATAGAATGAAAATGTGCTGAATTGGTAAGATGAAAAAATGACCCTTATTGCATCATTCCTTCTAATATTATTTGGTATCCCCCCTGAAAAAGTCCATCGTAATATTATCCCATTTCCACATAGGTATGGGAAGAGGTTTCATGACTCTTTTGGGTTGTTTCCTTCCATCATTCACTTATTGTAAAACTATACATCTCGACAAAATATCAGCAATCTCTCTCTTCATGTTGACCCACCAAAAATGTTCTTTCAAATCTCTATACATCTTGGTGCAACCATGGTGTATAGAGATATTGGTTCTATGATCATCATCCAACAATTCCCTTTTTAGACCAGGTATATCAGGAACACAAAGTCTCTTCGCAAATTTCAAAATTCCATCTTTATATATGAAGTCTATCAATCTCCCATCATTCATAGAATTAATTTTCTATTGAAATTCCTCATCATTAGTCTAAGATCTTTTTATCCTTTCTTGTAAATATGGTTTGAAAACCAATTGAAAAATAATTGATGATTCACCTTCCATGCTCATTCCCATATCCATCTTTATTAGATCAAGGAAAATAGGATCCTTTTCAAGTCTCATATTGTTCAAAACTCCATGATATTTTCTTCTCAAAGCATCTGCCACCTTATTTTCTTTCTCTGAGTGGTAGTGGATAGTGGAACCATAATCCTTGGGTAGTTCAAGCCATCACACTTGACTCATGTTGAGTTCTTTTTGTGATAAAATATACATCAAACTCTTGTAATCAGTATAAATTTCAAATTTTTCACCATAGAGATTGTGTGTCCATATTTTCAGAGCCAATATTATAGATGTTAACTCAATATCATGAGAAGGACAGTTTTTCTCATGAATTTTTAGTTGTCGTGATGCATAGGTAATAACTCTATCATTCTGCACAAGGACACAACCATTTCCTTTCTTTGAAGCATCACTATAGATAACAAACCCATCATTCCCTAATGGTAGAGTCAAGATAAGATCAGTGACTAATCTTCTCTTCACTTCATCAAAACATCCTTCACACTCTTTTTTCAAAAAACATTTTACCCCTTTACGTGTGAGCTTGGTTAATGGGTTATCCAACCAGGAAAAAATCTGGACGAAACGTCAATAATAACCTACTAAACCAATAAAACTGCGTACCTCAGTTATACTCGTTGGTGCTGACCATTCTTGGATTTCCTTGGTCTTTGAAGGATCAACATAGATTCCATCCTCAGAGACAATATGTCCAAGAAAATAAATCTTCTAAAGCTATAATTCACACATGCTAAACTTCCCATATAATTCATTTCTTCTAAGAGTATTTAGAATATTGCGCAAGGGATTTTCATGATCTTCGTATATTTTGGAGTATACCATGATATCACCAATAAATACCAATAAAAAGTTCTCATGATATTCCTTGAAAACTATATTCATTATTTCCATGAAGACAGAGGGTGAATTAGTTAATCCAAAAGGCATTGCTGTAAACTCATAATGCCCATACCTGGTTCGAAATGCTGTTTTCAGAATGTCTTCCTTCTTCACACACAATTGGTGATATCCAGATCGAAGGTATATCTTTGAAAAATTTTGAGCTCCAAGAATTAGGTCAAATAATTCATCAATGGGAGGTAGGGGATACTTTTTATGTATTGTTATAACATTGATCCCCCTGTAGTCAATGCAAACCCTCATAGAATCGTCTTGTTAACGAAGAGGATAGGGGTTCCCAATAGAGAAACACAAGGGAGAATAAATTCCTCATTACTCAATTCCTCTAGTTGTTTCTTTAGTTCCACTAATTTAACAGTGGCCACTCTATAAGGGGACTTCGATATTGGCCTTAAACCAGGAATTAAATCAATGGAAAACATAATTTCTCATTCTTGAGGTTGTCCAAGTAAATCTTCTGGAAACACATCGACATATTCTTACACAATAGGTACGTCCTCTATTCTAACATTATTTTCCTCACCAATAGATATTTCATTCTCTTATTCCCCAATAATTCAATTTAGTAGAGCTAGTAGGGGTGGACCTAGATAAGAGTCAGGTGGTGATGTTTCTGCTCTAAATATAAGGTACTCCAGATCATCATCGAAAATTGTATCCTCCTTCTTCTTATAACAATTTTTTATATCATGGTTCGAAATCCAATCCATTCCGAGGATTATATCAAATTAAATCATGGGTATGATGATGAGATTAGAAGATAACGAACATTTATATGCCCTAATGGGAACTGATTCACAAAACTTTATTACGATGATACTTCCCTTAGGGGTTTAGACAGAAAACTCCCTTGAAAAGTAAAATTGAAAATATCTAATTTTCTTAGCAACTGGGAAGATATGAAACAATTCGATGATCCATAATCAAATAATTCATTTTCTAAACATGAGGAAACCATTAAATTACCTGCCACAACGTCTTTCAAGGATTTAACCTCAGCAGTAGTGATCATATAATCTTGGCCTTTATCCCTTGGCCTTTTCTAAGGTATATTTCCTTAGTGCTTAGGAAAATAATTTTTATAATTCCCCTTTTTTCTACAATTGAATCATTAATCATTGACAACCTCTTTCTTCCCCTTGCAATCACGAGCTTGATGGCCTTTTTCACCACCCTTTTAATAGACTCCCTTTCCCTTCAGAAAATTACTAGGGTGTTTTTTCCTACATTTACCGTAGGATGGATATTCAACATTTCCCTTCATCCCTTTATTTACATTTCTAGAGTGTTCAGCAGATCTCTTTTTCTCTTACTTTTCTTTAAAGTTGTAATACTTAAAGAATTGATTTTCTGTCTTGAGAGTGCATGAGACAATATCATCGTATGATTAGAAGGATTTTGATACTAATTCTCGATGGAGAAATAGTTTTAAACCATCAATGAATTGAACAATACTACTCCTTGGGTTATGTATATAATCTGCTACATGCCTTTCTAACCTTGTAATGTTAGCCTCATGCTTTGTGACATTTTCATCCTCCTTTTACCTCCGACTCAGAAATTGTCTTTCCATATCCGCTCGATGGTCACAAGGAAATTATTTTTCCAAGAAAATCTCTTTAAACTCCCTCCATTCTATATTCGATACTTTTTCATCTTCCATTGTGTTTTGGATTAATTACCACCATTGATCTGTATCTCATGTGAGGTGATAAACTGCCATGAAAACTTTTTCTCTGTCGCTACTACCCAAAGCATGAAATATTTTCTCTAAGGAATTTATCAATTGCTCAAATACTAATAGATTTTTACCCCCGTTGAATGTTGGTGGCTGTTTTCTCATTAAGAGGTCTTACATTGATCCTCCACATTGTGGATCAGGGTTCTCTATACGGGTAAGGTTATTATTAATAACCTGAGTGAGTTGTCCTTGTATGGTGATAAGATGATCAGCACCAGTTGTATCACCAGCTCCACTATAATTATCTTGAGTAGGAGGGTAATACCTAAATGGATTACGTGGGTTCATACGGTTTCCATTCCTTCCACTAGTCACCATTTCTAAACAATGGAATACACTAGATTAGTTTATGAATCACAATACATAATTCCCAAATTGTAAAATAGTTAACAAAAATTAAACAGTTTATAGATATAATCCATAATCATAAAACTTTCTTCGTTGAGGAAGTATATAATCATAAAACATTCATATTGGTTTGTAATGAAAATGAGAAATATCCTAAGCATATCCCCCGGTAGTGTCGTAACCAAGAGTGCAGCAAGGCCCGTTGTCATGCACCCGATCTAGTTTGAGTCTAGCTCAAAGTGGTGTTTTTAGGTTTTACCCCTAGGTAGATCTGTTCCAGAGCTGCCATTACATTATTATATCCAAAAAAGGATGTATTTCTTGGGAAACTCACAAAATCTCTTCAATACCAAAATTATAGGATGTTCTTCTATACTAATCCTCAACGTCTATCTTATGGTAGTGTTATCTAATCAGAGTTTTTCTAAATATAGCTTCCAAGGATTGTACTAATATTTTTATGATACCAACTGAAATTCCCTGACCCCAATTACCCAGAGTCAGTGTATTATTACATAACATTGGCATGATACAAAGAATCATGTCCCAAAAGGCCGATCAGTTAAGTAGCTTTGAATGTACTAGATACATTCATAAGTTTTATATTACATCATGAAATAAAAACATCAACGACATTTTCCCCTTTCGATCACACTTATATCCTTTGCGTATCCCTATAGGTCAACCATAAAATACTTCATCACATCCTAGGAAAAATAAAACATAGAAGGGGTGAGCTCAGATGCTCAGTAAGGATAACAATATTGTGAGAAGTTTCATAAATAAGCATAAACATTTAAGGAAATGTATAAGACTGAAACAAACGCCTTTTAGACTTAAACTTTAGAATAATATGAAAAATATAAAATAAAATAAATCAACATACTTATTCACATGGATATTCTACTAGTCTAATAATCACATGCAATATCAATAGACACTTTCATAATGATGGAATGCATAATGCCAGACTTCATAACCACATAGTCCAGGCCTTGTGCCAAAACTACAAATAAGATTTTGTCAAGGCCTTGTGCCAAGACACTAGTTTGTCTCATGAGACATTCTGATTCATTGAGGATCTATAGAGGGCTCCACCCGTCACTTACTATATCCAATGCATTCCTCATATAAAAAGGTTTAAACATAACATAAACATTCGTATTAAAACTAGCATATGAAATGTCAATACTTTATCCATAAACCATGAATGGTGTAAAAATAACACATCCACAGTCAAACATATCACAAAACCTTCAATACAATATGGATGTTTTGTATCATAATAAATCAACTTCAAACAAGATTAAAATCCATCAAAGGATGCTGACATAGTTGAAATCAAAACTTTTTTTGGAGAAATATCTCATTCTATATTTAGATCATTTAAATGTCATCTAATTATAAAATAAAACATTTATTCTAAAAATATTCTTATAAGATTGTATGAGAAGCTTTGAAGAAGTTATAATAGTGGAAAATATCCACTCCCGCCGTATAAGTTAAAAAAAGACATTCTTACCTTAATTTTGTTGAAAAGGTCATAAAGTACCTGTTTCAAAAATGAGGGAAAGATTCCTTCAAAACATATATGGTCAAATAAGGGTATAAATGACTTTGAACCATATTCTAGTAAATATTAAAATTGTTTCAAATTACATTAATAAGAAAACGCGGATGTAAATTATAAAGGTCTCCCAGTAGATACTTACATAAAATCAACCTCAGATAATAGAGAGATTGTGAAATTAACCCTTACTTTATACTTTTCATTGGACAAGGGTATGTTAAAATCATGTATAATATTTAAATAATTGTTATTAAATTATAAAAAATATATATACATAATTATTATATCATATATGATCCTATAATATTTCATTGTTAATAATATTTTAGTAATATGATCGTTTCGGGTGTTAACTGCTCTGTTTTACTTTATATCCTTAGTTACGTAAGAAATGGTTGTTATGGATAGGATTGATTTTATTCATATCCATAATGATATTATGTTCTTAAAAATTATTTTTAATCATAATATGAAAATTATTCTTGAATTATTACGATGGGGAATGATTCTCATCGCATTTGTGGAGACAATAATCCGTACGCACGCACGAGCGAAAATATCATTATATTGATGATGTAATAGTATGTAATTGGATGGTATATCATTCATACAGAATAAATAACATGTTATATTTATTATTTACATTAGTTATACTCATTATTATACCCATCCAAATAATGATGTGATTGAATAACAAAGTACACCACGACGTTGAGACTGTAAGCCGTACGTACGCTCGTATGGTGACATTGTCATTCATATGGTGGATAGAATAATAAATATGGATGTAATATTTTAATTACATCATAGTATATATAAGATACTGGATTTATTATTTTAGAATGTTAACAACAAAAAAAGAGGAAGTGGACGCAGAAAAGATATTGAAAGAGGTGATGAAATATTTACCTCTTCTTCGGGTTCTTCTATTTGATTTGACCAAAAGGGATCCTTAGGTTGACTTTCTGATCATGGTAAGGACTATAAGTTAAAGGGAGGATAGTTGAGAGGATATTTGTGCAGGGGTTTTCCAAGCAAAAATTATTTGGAGGTGTGAAATTAAGAGAAGGAAAAGTGACTTTTTATAAGAGAGGTGAGGGTCACTTTAGGAAAAGCTTAAAATATTATTTTATAATAAAATCATTTTAGATTTATAATGGCTCAAAAATGAATTATTTTGAGGCTAAGGCGTCTATGGGTTGAAAAACACTCAACCAGTAGTTTTTAGATAGGTTTAGGTTACCATATTAACCTTATCGTTTAGATTTGACTCTTAGTTAAATAGTTTGACATTTACCATGCCTCTTTGTATTTTTATATTATACGGTTAATAAAATTACTATAAACATCCAAGAGAATGCCAAGTGGTTCACTATTAATATATATAAACTTATATAATTCCTTTGGCCAAACATTATATTTTTAGGAAAATTATATCAATTAATAATATAGTATTTGGTTTAAGAACTCAATTATGTCATTTTTGACACTATTTAGCATTTGGTTTTTTGTGGAAATAATAACAGCATGACTACTTTGAAAAAAATTATTTAATCAACCTATCATGTAATATTAACCTAGAAAATTAGAGTAATTTATCAAAAGTCTCAAATTACATTTATTTGGATACTTATAATATCAATTATTTTAATCTTTCATTAATAAGGTAATTACTGCATCATCATTGTGTCCTAAATAAATTACATTATTTAATATCTAAAAATTATAAATAAAATACTATTATGTCGGAAATATTTTTATCTTTCTAATTAATATTTTTATTCGAATTTATATTTTGTGTAACCCTATATTAAAAATAGTTTAGTTATTAAACATTGAATTTAACTCTTTTAACTATTTTTTAAATACAATAATAATAAATGTACTAATCTAATCCAAGTGGACCAAAGGGGATAATATTTTATTCATAAGGTTTTTTGGTCGAATTGAACTTATCTAATAGAATTAGGAAATGTGTTAGGTTAATTATGAAATCATTTTTACCCTTAATTACCCTATTTACTTTTAACCGTGGTAAATAAAAGTCAAAAGTTACTATTCACCAAAAATCATTTTCAACTTATTGAAACACATTTTACATAATGATATCAACTGTGTCTCTCAGATTTTTGAAATTCAACTCACAAAAGGGGAAAAATTTAGTTTTATGCAAATTTGTAGATGCTCCTAGGCTATAGGTAAAAGATGGTAAAAAGTTCAATAAAATTTGTATATATATAAACTTATTATAAAAACTCCAATTAATTACATTGAACTTATATAGGTATTATGTATCTATTTTGACCTAAAATAAATTTAAAATAAAAAATTATTTAAATAAAAAATTCAGTTTTAACGAATAACGTAGTGTTTTTCATTATTAATCAAAAATTGAATGTTTTCAAAAAAATACCAAAAATACACCCTAAGCTAATTTCGATATTAATAATTAAAAAATGAAGTCCATTTTTAAAAATTAAATTTATATAATTTCAAAAAGTGGGTATTAATATTTCATAACAGCTAGTTTGATTGGTCGTAGTGTGTTTGAATATCGATGTTGCGTAGAATGCAAGCTATTTCATTATTCAAAGGGAAATGTACAATGGAAGCTTGGGGTGTTACAATGAAAAAAAAAGAAAACCAAATGTGTGAATAATATTTATTCAACTTGTTAAATAATAAATAATAATATAATATTTGACTAAGATTTTGGACATACTTAGTGTGTAACCCTCTAGGTAACTTTCTCAGTGGCATTAGGCGAAGAAGCCTCATGTCCAATGTTAGCATCTAGTAACACACCAAGGCATCCATAGAGAAATAATTTAATTCCACAGTGACATAATACTTGTTATGGGTTATTACTATGTAATATAATCCTTTTATAATAATATCATTAATCATGCAGGTTGCATGTTCGTGCCATCAAATTATGTGCTCAATGTCTCTTTTCTTGACATCCCAGAAAATGATCTTTCTTATATAAAACTATGACCATGGATTTATTTAGGATATATAATTTCCATAAAATGGCATGAGATGTCACCTTCCATTAAATAATAGAATGGAAAAATTATTTCTGGCATTATTCATTAATACAATATTACTCAAAACACACCCAATATATCTTACCTTGTTGTGATCATCTGTCATCACGGTTTTCGTCAATACATAAAATTACAAGACTCATAATACTTATTAATAATAATGGTAAAGTCTAAGGATAAATACATACATCTATAGATATGAACATCCAATGATACATATAAATGTGTATTTCTTACTGGCGGGTCTTGTTCTCGTAATATCATACACTGGATATTACCAGGGGCATACACCAAGAGAAGGTTCCCCAAAGTCCTATGAGTCTCTACCCATGATAGAATGTATCATGTGTCCCTAAAATGATATCATCTGGCTATAGATCATATATTTAAGAATAGTGTCGTAATACTTCTAGGCTCTCATCATAGTAGGGAACTACTATGACCTTTTAGCACGACAACTACTCTTAAAAAATTATCACATAATGTGTTACACATAAGAACAATCATGAAATGATAAGTATTTTATTAATATTAAAAACTATGAATACATGTCATCATAAAGTACACAGAAGTTGGTTATAGGGAACTAAATCCAACATACCTCCACTTGAACAAGAACCAACTGCTAAAAACCTTCAGTTTGCTAGCTCTTTCATGATACTCATGCTTCTACTAAGATATGCCTTTATTCAAGGGGCACTCCATGTTCTCTTTTGTGGGTACTCTGCTTACAGAAACTTCACCCCTCTGATAAAAATCCCTCAAGATCTGATACTTCTAAAGTATATGATTTGTTCATCAGTGTGACCTTAGATCTATTTCAAGATCCACCACAGCAGTATTATCAAAATATAATGTGATACAGTATTTACTACCAGGTACCACATCAAGATCCTAGAAAAAGATATGTATCCAAATGAATTTCTTGGATGTATCATAAGCCGCTATATAATTGGACACAACTGTAGAATCAGTGACAACTGACTACTTTGAACTCTTCCAACTCATAACTCCTCCATTGAGATGGAAAAAATATCTTAACTGTGACTCCAATTTATTATTATTTGTCTAAAAACAAGAATCAATATATCCCCTGATGTCCAACTCCGCATATCCTCCACACACTAGGAACATATCCTTAGTTCTTCTTATATACTTAAGGATAGCCTTAACATTAGATCAATGCTGTTCTCCTAGATATACATGATATCAACCTACCATGCTCAATTCATATTAAACATCGAGTCCAGTACTTAACATGGAATACATGATTGATCATATCACTGAAGTGTGTGAGATATTACTCATTATCTCTTTATCATGTTATTTCAAAGGACACATTTTCTTTGAAATATATAACCCTTGTGACACTCGAACCGAAGTCCACTTCGATTGTTCCATACTAAATCTCTTTAGAATCTGGTCAACATATGTATTTTGAATTAGTCCAAGAAGCCTATTGGAACTATCACAATTGATATTGATCCCTAGAATATATACTGCTTCACCTAAGTCCTTCACAGAAAAACACTTGTTTAAACTGTCTATAATATAATGTAAGACTAGTATGTCATTTCCAATAATTAATATGTCATCAACATATACTACTAGGATAATTAATGCATTTCCACTAAAACTCTTGTAAACACATTTATCAAATTCATTCTAAATGAAACCAAATTCTTTTTTACTTCATTGAATCAAATGTTCCTGGACTTGGATGCTTTCTTCAGTATATAAATGAAACTCTGAAATTTAAAATCATTTTGGCATCAAATGGAGTCACAAAACATTTTGGTTGTGTCATATAGACGTCTTTCTAAAGGTTCCCATTAAGGAATGAAGTTTTGACATCAATCTTCCAAATCTCATAGTCATGGTAATCTACTATAGCAAGTAGAATTATGATGGATTTAAATTTGGAAACTAGTGAATAGGTTTCATTGTAGTCAATTCCTTGATGTTGTGTAAAACCATATCCGAATAGCCCGAAGGCCTTTATTTTTATTGATTTTTTATAACCCCATTTCAAAGAATAATGGGAAACACTTAAAAGGCTCGTAGGCTCAGATATTACATGGCCAGTAGGATTAAGAGATTACATGAACTGAAGGACTTAGGGAACTCAACCAGACTATAACTATAAGGAACTACCCCTCCCCAACATCCGCATCATGATGGTAGCTCTCCAGATGTTCATGGTTGTCTATCTAGGATTCATGTTCAAGCATAGGATGGTCCCGATGGAATACATATACCCTCTCATTCATCTAAATCAATTTGGTTCTACTCTGGTGAGTGCACATGCTCTAAATCCTCCTCTGGTGATGCACTTTTTTGTAGAGTATGTCTAGGGAAACTGCTCTTATCATGAGGCCCAAGGGCCTTGAGGTGGCCCAAAGGCCTTAAATGTGTCCCGAAAGACTTACATACCTGATGGCCTGGGTGGCCCAAAGGCCTTAATGACTCTAAGCCCAAACCGGTGGCCCATGGTGAATAGTTCTGGATACTATAGTACCGAACAATATCTGCTACTGTATCTACTACTCTAACTGCTACAGTGCCTGCTATAGTATCCGCATATCACTACTATAGTCCCGATTGTAGTAGCTGCTACATTACTGATATAGTATTACTACAGTAACCTATAAATATGCTTGTGATTGGTTTCGAACATAGGTCTCATGGATGCAGGTAATGAGTCCTCACCAACTAGGATAAGGCTCATGTGCTTGTTTAAAACCTTTGTCCACTAGCCTTTCTTTATAGGTATTTATTTTACCTTCCACGTCCAGTTTTTTCTTTAATACCCATTTTTACCCAATGGCCTTCACATCAACTGTCACATCGACCAAAAACCCAAACATTGTTCTGATACATAGAATCCATTTTAGAATTTAAGGTGTCTTTATATCTTGTATCTTCTGAGCTCTCTACTACCTCTTTGTAGGAGAGAGGTTCATCATTTTCAACCAATAATAACTCACCATCTTTGGTGACAAGAAAACCACATCTCTCTAGTTTTCTTACCTATCTTATGCATCTACGCAGTACTTATGTTTCCGGAACTACTTCTTCTACCGGGACTTTTAGAATGTGTTACTATGCCAACTATTGTGTATCTTGAGAATCAACTTCATTGAAGTTAATCTTGCTCCCACTATCTTTTTTTATGATGTTCTCCCTCTCAAGAAATACATATTTTCTGAAGAGAATCACTTTCTTGTTAGAAATGTTTTATTGGTAGTATCACTTTGTTTCCTTGTGATACCCTTTAAAGATACACTTGGTACGCCGGGGTGCTAGTTAATTTCTTAAGAAGGCCTTAACAAATTCCCCGCAACCCCATACAAATGTATGTGACAAAAGAGGTTCCTTTCCACTCCATAACTCGAAGGGAATTCCATTTTCCACTTTACGTGGTACTCAGTTTAATATGTATACCACATTTTATAATTCATATCCCCAAAAGGATTTATAAGATCTGCATGACTCATTATCAACCTTAACATGTCTAACAAGGTACAATTCCTCCTTTCATTAACAAAATTCCACTATGATATGTAAGGTGAAGTGAGTTGGGATAGAATGACAAACTATTATAAAAAGATGATAAAATCTAGGTTAAGATATTAACCACTTCATTTTGGTTGAATCTTTTTTATCCTATTTACAAGAAGATTATCTAATTCATTCATTATTTATTTCAATTTATCAAAGGACTCATACATATACCTCCTCAAGTAGATATAGCCATATCTAGTCATGTCATCAATAAATGTTATGATTTAAGAGTATTCAACCATATATTCTAGTGGAAATGGTCCACACACATCATTTTTTACCAATACTAGAATCTTTATAGCCCTTTCACCCTATCCACCGAATGAAGGTTTGTCCATTATTCCTTTTAAAAAATCATGAAATACTTCAAGTGGTTTTATCCCAGATTAATCTAAATAACCATCATGATAGATCTTTTTCAAACACATCTCGTTTACATGACCATATGATGATGCCATAACTAGGTGTTATATGAGTTGTGTGAACATGATTAATTATCAATTTACAAAACATGGTTCTCATAATTAAGTACATAAATACCATTATTTAATGTTCCATACCATAACATATGTTTTCCTCATAAAATAACAAATTTTATTTCCATACATGAATATAAAACCATCTGCATATAAGAATTATACAAAAATTATGTTCTTGGAAACTGTTCATATATATTAACAATATTTTAAAACCGAAATAATTATTATTGGTAATGAAAGGTGGTAGTTTACAATGGATAGAGAATAAATCCCCAAAACATTTGAAACTATCAAGTACACCAATCCTCTAGCAATATTTTCCAATCTTCTTGGTTCCTACATTTGGATAAAGTTGAGAGAACTGCAAGATGTATAAAATACACAATGTGTAGATATTGAAAGATTACACTTTATAGAGAATTCACGTTTAGATTCCCCTTTGGGTGTAGTTCCTCTTACAATGGCTTGGATTTCCACATGAAAAACATATTTCCTCATTTTCCTTTCCCTACCTTTGTATTTTCCCCATTTTGAGAGGACGATGCTTGGGAGCTTTGTACTTGTTGTGAGCCACAGACCCATTTTCCTTATTCTTCCTTTTATTATTGACCATAAGGATTGTGTGTTTATCGTTCCCCATTTCCATATCCACTTAAAAAATTAATTTCTGATGTTCTGAAAGACTCTTCTTATTATTACTCATATTGTAATTAACAATAAAAATGGAGAAGGTCTTGGGAAGTGATTAAAGTATGTGATCTGTATGCAACTCATCATGGAATTTAATCCCTACAATGTATAAGAATTCAATGCGGCCAATAAGCTTGAATGAATGAGGCCGAACAAGACAAGAATCTCCAATCATAGTTGTAAAAAAAGTAGTGGAGATCGTGTACCTCTCTTGTCTCATCTTTTCTTGATAGAGATCCTAAAGGTGATACATCATGCTATACCCATCCATGTCCTCATGTTGCTTCAAAAACACATTGGTCATGGATGATAACATGAAACATTGAACATATATGGAATCATTAAAATGTTTATAATATAGAGATAACTCTTTATCACTTGCCTCATTACAAGGAATACCATGAATAGATTGTTCTATCATATACAATTTCCTTTCACGGTGAAGGATAACACAGAAGATCCTTTTCTACCCTTTGAAATTTTTGCCGGTGAGAAGGTTATAATTCTCAAGTTTGGATCAAAATGATATATTGAAGTCATTTTAATGTTGTTTCTAAAAAATAAGATTAGAAATAGATTAGTACATTATCTGATAAAATTTAGAAAAAAAATTATATTTATTAATCTCCCACTATTTTATCAAAACCAAATAGCCCTCACCTTTGGATTTAATATATCCTTTTTCTAGGACAGTCTAGTGGGAAGGATCTATATTCCCCTTATAATTACCCCAACATTGGTTGGTCAAGAATCTCAAATGGTTTTAGGTAGGCATTCTAAAATGCCAACTACATTAACTCACAGTTCCATGATCTATTGAGTGGACTCCCCAACCCTGAAATTCTTAAATTGGATTTCCTCAACTATTGCCTCTCAGTTACACCACATTCTTCTTTGGAATTCAACCCTTGATTGAACTAAGTTTAGTCAACCCAAAACTTCAAGTTTTAATTCCGCGATAAATGAAAGAACCCCAACTTTGGATGTTCAAACACTTTGAACTATGGTTCGATTTTAAATGAAGTAGTGGAAGGCTATACTGACTTAGTATATATTATTGAGGGATTTTATTCTCTTATGTGTAATTTTTTAATTATTATCCTTATCACATGATTGTTAATATTAAGTGGATCTACTTAATTGATTAACCATGTCTTAGATAATATTTACACATAATCCATTTTTTTAGTTTTATCTTGCTTGCTTGTTAATTTTAGTAATTCACGTGACAATGAAAAAACATTGATAATGAAATAACCAAGAAACTTGGCAGAAATAAAATAATTAAGTTGTACGATCATGATCCTTTAATAATGGTTAGTTTATCTAGAAGTTGGTAAACTAACTATTGACCTAGGGGAAAAACACCTTGAACCAATTAAGGTTCGTGTTACAACTTTCCACCAGTCGACCTATGTATCTCTCTTAGATTGGTTTCACCTCGAATCAAAACATGAACCACCTCTACTAGATAGGAAAATCCATACATTACATATACTCTAACTCACACAAAGGTGAGGGGGAAAAGGTTTACATAAAAGAAACAATGGGCACACAGACCCTTACATAATAAGAGGAGATAAGGCATGCAAGTCAACAATTTAATTTAATAATTAATTAAACGAAACCAATAACATACAAAGGTCTGTTATATTCTTATGATCATCCATATGCATGTAATGAATTACACATTTAATAAAACTAGCATTCAATTATTACTCGTTCTTATTTAATATAAATCATGCTCGAATCAATTAATTATTATCATTAATGTACATAGTGTAATATCTATCATACGACTCACACATGATATAAAAATCTCACTGTAAAAAAAATGGGAATTTGCAACAGGGAAGGGTCTCGTCCTAAATAGTCCATCGGGAGAGAATATTTTCCACAACACCCTATTAACGTCGCAAATAATTAGTTATTTGCGATGGGGAGACGATACCCATTTCAAAAGGTTTGATGCGAGTTGCACGTAAGCTGCAAGAAGCATATTTGCGGCGGGTACAAAAGTCTGTTGCAAATACCCGACAACATTTTTAGTAGTTGTGGTGGGATTTATCTCCCATAAAAATAGTATATTGTTAGGTTGGTATTTACAACGAGACCAGTCACAAATACGATTTTAACTATCGCCCCTAATTAATAGGGGGTAGTATTTGCGAAGGATCTCGTCGCAAATAATCTCGTTAAACTAATCTAACCTATATATACCCCTTCCATTTTTCACTCTCATTCCACTCCTTTCTATACTCCTCTCTCCCTCTCTACTTAAATTTTATCTCTCAAATTTTTTCTAATTATGAAATTCTAAATCGAAGCAATATTCACTGCTTATATTCTCAAAATGATTCAATTTTAATGTATTTATTTATTCCTTTTATTTTTTAGACAATTCCTTTTATTTGATATTAGTTATTATTATTGTTAATTAGCTCTAATTAAATTAAATTAGAATTTGATCTTTTTATTTTGCACTATTTTTTTTATAAATACGCGTGATTAGTATTGATTAATAGTATTTATTAATTATTATTAGTTAGAAGTCATAGATATAAATTAGAAATATAATTAATAAATATTAATAATTAGTCATAATTAGTAATAATCAGAAATAATTAGTTAAAAATAGCGTTAATAAGTATTAAATTGAAATAAATAATTATAAAAAATAATAAATAGAAACAATTAGTCGTTATTGGTAATAATTAGTGATAATTACAAATAATTAGTAATAATTAGTAATAATTGGTAATAATTAGTAATAATTATTAATAATTAGGTGTAATAAATAATAATTAAAAGTAAAGAGTAATAATCAGTAATAACAAAGAATAATTAAGAATAATTAGGAATAATTAGGAATAAACAGTGATAAATAGTATTAATGAGGGATAATTAGTTATAATTCGTAATATATAGAAATAATTAGGAATAATTTGTAATATTTAGGATTAACTAGAAATAATTAGGTTTGATTACAAATAATTAAAATTAATTAATAATAATAAGGATTTATTACTAATAATTAGATTGAATTAGTAATAATTGAATATTTAGTAATAATTAGGAATAATTAGTAATACATAGGATTAATTATTAACAATTAGGATTAAATAAGATTAATTAGTAATAATTAAAAATAAATAAAATTAATTAGTTATATTTAGAAATAATTATGCATAATTAGTAATAATTAGAAATAATTAGTTATAATTAGGAAAAATTAGTAATAATAAGTAACAATTAGTAATAATTAGGATTAATTAGTAATAATTATGTTTAATTATTAATAAATAGTAATAATTAGTAATATTTAGGAATAATTTGTAAATAATACAAATAAATAGAAATAAATAGTAATAATTATTAATAAATAGTAATAATTAATAATAACTATGAATAATTAGTAATAATTTGGATTAATTAGTAATAATAAGGATTGATTAGTAATAATTGGAAATAATTAGGAAGAATTAGAAATAATTAGCAATAATTAGATATAATTAGCAATAATTAGCAATAATTATCATCAATTAGTAATAATTAAGAATAATTAGCAATAATTAGCAATAATTAGTAATAATTAAGATTAATTAGTAATAATTATGAATAACTAGTTAAAATTAAGAATAATTAGTAATAAATAGGATAAATATTTAATAATTATAATTAATTAGTAATAATTTGTAATAATTAGTGATAATTAGTAATAATTAGTAATAATTAGTAATAAATAGTAATAAATAATAATAAATTGTAATAAGTAGAAATAAATAGTAATAAATAGTAATAAATGGTTATAAATGGTAATAAATAGTAATAAATAGTAATAAATAGTAATAAATAGTAATAATTAGACCTAATTAGTAATAATTAGTAATAATTAGTAATAAGTAGTAATAATTAGTAATAATTAGTAATAATTCTTAATAAGTAGTAATAACTTGTAATAACTAATAATAACTAGTAATAATTACAAATAAATAGTAATAAATAGTAATAAATAGTAATAAATTGTAATAAAGAGTAATAAATAGTTATAAATAGATATAAATATTAATAAATATTAATAAATAGAAATAAATAGAAATAAATAGAAATAAATAGTAATAAATAGTAATAAATAGTAATAAATAGTTATAAATAGTAATAAATAGTAATAATTAGTAATAATTAGTAATAATGATTTATAGTTAGTAATAGTTAGTAATAATTAGTAGTAATTAGTAATAAATAGTAATAATTTTCAATAAATAGTAATAAATAGAAATAAATGGAAATAAATAACAATAAATGACAATAAATGACAGTAAATACCAATAAATAGTAATACATAGAAATAACTAGAAATAATTAGTAATAATTAAAAATAATTTTGAATAATTAAGAACAATTAGGAAGAATTAGGAATAATTAGAAATAATTAAGAATAATTTGGAATATTGAGGAATAAATAGGAAAAAATAATAATAAATAACATAATATTAGAATAATTAGGTATAATTATCAATAATTGTCAATAAATAAAAATAATTAGAAATAATTAGCAATAATTAGCAATAAATGATAATAATTTTTAATAAATTCGCATAATTTCTAGTGGATTGGCAACATTCATTTTGCTCAACGACTCATCTCCTTGTAAATTTCACTCACTGAAATCACTATGAAAATTTTTCATCAACATACATATATCAATTTTCATATTCATAAGAATGGATATGCATAATTTGAAGCAGACATTTCATACTAATTATAGTTAGAGAAAGTTGTATGGGGATGACCAATCCGAAAAAATATGCCCTTTTCCTAATGACTTATCTTCTTCTAACTTTCTCTGATTGAAATCACTATGAAAAATCTACTCCAACATAAAAATATCTATTTTTATATGCACAATAATGGAGAGCAGTGTCACGAGGCCAACCTGCTCTCCATTCAAATGTATATAAAAATTAATATTCATTTGTTGGAATAGATTTTTCATAGTGATTTCAATTAGAGAAAGTTACAATGAGATGACGTGTCAGGAAAAAGAGTTGCTTCCAATCCCCTAGAAATTAGGCCGCTCGTAATTAGTAGTAATTAGTATAAATTAGTTATAATTACTTATAATTAGTGGAAATTATTATAAATTATTATAAATGAGTGTATATTATTATAAATAATATAAATAAATAATATAAATAACTATGAAATATTAGAAATTATTATAAATTTTGAGAAAAGTGAATTTAAATTTCTTATATTTTTGTATAGTGTTTTTATTATGTCAAATTATTTGAAAAAAACTATTTATTTTATATTTTTTAGAGAAATATGGAACAAGGAATTCTAAAAATAGTCATTATTAGATGATCGCGCTTAGATAAAGCAGCACATGAATCCAAATGGTTCTGGTTTAAATCTTGTATATATTAAGGGTGTTGAAGTTTTCTTATCATTTTCATCATCAAAACTATAATTGTTTTCGTATGGGAAAATTAAGTGTCCTTATAAAAAATGTGTTCTGAGGACGTTTTATAGATTTGACAATGTTGGAGGTCATCTATTGTGATTTGGTTTTTAACCAGATTATGTTTTTTGGTATCAGTATGGTGAACACTATTCAATAAATGATACTAATAATTTGGTTCTAAATCCATCTTGATTTAAAAATTTATTACATGATGTGGTATATCCATCTTTTCGACAAACTGAAACTCATGATGATATTAATTTAACTCTTTAGTTGTAACTATCTCAATTTTATGATTTGTTAAGGTCCGATGAGGATTCCATATATCCTAGATATAAGATAAGAAAATTTGAAGAATTTTCCAAATTTATGGCTCCTAAATCATATAATGTAATGTAAAATAGTTTTTTTGATCATATATTCTCTTTGGTAAAAACACTATTCCCTGTAGGAAATGTGTTGGAAAAAAATTTCTATTAGAGAAAGAGGTTGTTTGGTAATCTGGGTCTTGGTTATCAGAAGATTAATTCTTGTTCAAATGATTGCATCTTATATTACGATGAAAATGATTCACTGGATAGTTGTCCCATATATTGAAATTTTAGGTATAAATAGGCTCATCTTGGGAATTCTAGATTGATTCCTATTAAATAGTCAAGATATTTCCCACTTACACCCAAATTATAGTGTTTATTTATGTCTCAAAATACAACGACATTGATGTCATAGCACAAAACAGATATTTCAACTAGTAAAAGATTAAATCATCCCTCTAATGACGATTCATGGAAAACTTTTGACCATGCTCATCCGTATTTTGTTTTAGAATCCCAAAATGTGTTATTGCGTCTTTCTATTGATGATTTATATCCATTTTGTTCCTACGGTATCCAATATTCATCTTGGCTTGCCATTATAACTCAATATAATTTAAATCCTCAGATGTTGATGAATGAGACATATATATTTTTAACCTTGTAAATTTCAGGACATCCAAAAAAGAATATTTATATTTATTTTAAACCATTGATTGATGATTTAAATTCATTGTTATGTAATGGTATCTGTATAAATGATGTCACCATGAAATAGAATTTTCTTGAGAATGTTGACTTGATGTTGTCAATTAGTGACTTCCCATCATATGACATGTCACTTGGCTTGAGTACACATGGTCCAAAATCATGTCTATACAGTATGAGATACAAGAAAGCATTTATTCTCTTCAATGGAAAAAATAGTTTTTTTATTGTCATCACATACTCTTTCCAACCGATCATCCTTTTTAGAGGAAAAAATATTATTTTAGAAAAGGTATAATTGAAATAGATGAACCTTAAATAATGATCTCAGATATATGAGTTAAAATAAACTGCCTCTTCATTAACTCTCATTATATTTATACCAACAATAAACAAATAGAAAATAAATTAATTTGAAAAATAAACAATTGGATAAAACAGATCATTTTTTTGGATATTTCATATTTGTCTGATTTTTTGGTCCATCACATGTTGGATGTCATGTATATTAGGAATAATTGTTTTAATAATTGATTTCATACATTTTTTTGGAAAAACTAGGTATAACCAAAGACCATGTAAAATCATGATTAGATCTTGCCCAAATTTACAGACAACGAGAACTTGAACTATTTGAAAACGTCATATCATAAAAGTTAATGAAGCCAAAAGTTTCTTATACACTTTCCAAAGAAAATAGATTATTATTTTGTCAGTGGATTTCATATTTGATACTTCCATATGGATATGATTCCAATTTGGATAGTTGTATCAGAAATGGTCATATTACCAAATTAAAAAGTCATGACTTCCATGTTATAATGGAAAATATTTTGTTGATTGGATTAAGAGGTTTTTTGAATTATATTATTTGGTATTTTATAAGAAACATATCATATATATTTTTCTAAGACATTTGTGTGGTGAAAATAGACATCAATTCACTAATCATACTGCTATAGGATGTTGTTTTAATTTTATGTAAACTAGAAAAAATCTTCCCACTGGATTTCATTAACTCAATGAAATATTTGATATTATATTTATTTCATGAAGAAAAATATAGAGGTCCATAACAGATCTAAAGGATGTACCAATTCTAGATATGCATGTATAATTTGAATAAAATTACAAAACAATGCATCAGTTTAAGGCTCATTTGAAGGAGCTTATTTGCAAGATGAATTTTTTCTGATCTCATTATTTTGAATTAGAATATCCCTTAGAACATAACCAAATGGGTCATAATGAGGGAAATTTAGATGATTAAATGTGAAATTAATTATCAATTTTTAATCAGATCAAACATAGCCTCAATGGAGTTCATGAATGATTACTTTAATATGATGAACATCATAGAGCTCATATATATGTTCTGCTAAAAATTGAAGAAATGAAACCATTTTTAATGTGGGTGATCCTTTCACTTATTCTATAATATTTTTTATAATAAATTATTCTTATTTTATTTTTAAGTTATATGATAATCATATCAAGATATAGATTTCAAAAATTACAATAGCCTCTCTTGAAGAATGTCAGCATATTAATTTTTCCTACTATTTTCAACAATTGATAACATAAATTATTTATGACTTAACATATAAAATAAATTTAATACTTGTTGTATTGCTGGTAGTTTTAAAAAATTTCAGGTATCTCAACATGTTGATTAAGATGATAAAAATTTGTGTATATTGAGTAACCCACCATCCAAAATGGTAAAATCATATAATGCATATGTGGTGAATGGTTTTCGATTTAATACACGTGCATATGGGGAATAAAAAATCAATGAATAGTGGTATATATTAGATAGGATCTCATCATAGGTAAACTGAATATTACTTTTCTAGTATGCTGGAACAAATTATTGAATTGTCTCATCTAGGACATCATTATATAACAATTTTAAAATTCCTGTGGTTGGATACTGATAATGGATTGTGTGTTCATTCGACCCATGGAATCATTGATATTAAACATAAAATCATTCTTATAGTAAATGAACCATTTGTATTTTCTTATTAGACATATCAAATTTATTATGGAAATTACGATGCAACTTCAAAATATTTGGGTGTTTAGTTGATAATAAATGAAATTAAATCTCGGGAAAATTAGTTTCCTCAAAGTGATTTTGGTTCTGCAGAAGAGAATGGAATTGAAAATTTTCAAGAGACTGCTCCAAATCCATCTTTTTTAGGAAGAGACATGGATATTAATGATGATGCCCCACATTTATGTGTCTATGGTGATGATGATGTTAATGATGTTACAAATTAATTTGAAATGACCAGAGATGATGAAATTGAAATACATAAATAAATTATTGATGCTGATGAGGAATATGATGACATTGACATTGTAAGATATGATGATGAGGATAAAGATGACCATTGACATAGTTAAATGATGATTATAACCATATATAATATATATCTATATATAATAATTATTTCTACTATTTTCTAACAACAATCATTTCATGGTTTAGATGGATGGGGATCTATTTCATTAATTGCAGGAGGTTGATCTACCTTTGTATGAGTAAGATTTTGGATCATCTCACCATTAGACCACTGGTGGTCCAAGGAGTACTCAGAGGGGGCATTTTCTTGCATGATTGATGATTCCTAACCCTATCCCCGAGCACCATCCATGTCTTAGATATGATCCACGCACGCAGATGTATGTTTACCTATGTATTTTGTTACCTTTCATTAATTTATTTATATACTAATTGTTTTATTATTTGTTTTTTTTTCATACCTTTTTGCATAGTTCTATTGGACAGGGGGACATTATATTGCACAATTATTTTTCTGAAGCATGGGTCACATGGAATGAGATTCCTATTGATGTTCAACACTGCATGTTTATCATCGGATGGTATATAAATAAAAAATATGTATTTTAAATATTATTTAATTAATAACATGATATTTTAAATTATTTGTGGGGTTTATGATATCCCATCGATTACAGCAGGCACAATGCTATCTTGAAGCCCTGATAGGGGTTTATACGTGAACATTTCCATCGATTTTTTGCACAATTTGAGAAGGAATGCAATGATAAATGTTGGAGTGATAGAGTTTGATGAGTCATGTCACACTCACCGACCTGATTACATTTCATCTCAATTTTGGGATGGACTATGTTCACAATAGTTGGGTGGACGTTTTCAGAGGATATCATCGATAGGATGAAAAAACTAGGGGAGACAGGAGTTGACACATCGATCTGGTAGTCATACATTCAGTATGCACAGAGAACATATGATAATTACTTTTTTTAAATACGTTATATAACATTAAATGAAATAATTTTTTTATAATCCAATAGGCAGTCAAATAGCCCGTTGTTATAGAGTTCAATGTTTATAGGAGGATGTAAAATGATCTGGTCACTGGAGAGATTAGTGATGATCATAAGTGTCAAATTGTGGTCAGTATAATTTATTTTAGTGTTTTAAATTTAACGAAAAATAATATTTTAACTATTATAATTTTAAATTGCAATTAAAAGAGTCATATAAGGCCACGACGTCTCAGACACAGACTGAGAGTCAGGCTGAGACTGAAGATCAGACTAGTGCCTATTGATTTAATGAGGCACCATATATGCAGGTGACCTAGTATACCTTCTAGAAAGGTCGAGTTATTGGTATCGACTCTTGATTGAAACCTGATAATTTTTATGGTATTATTGTGATGTCAGTATCCAACTCGAGAGGACCTCATGGAGAGGAATCATCATCTACTACACAGTATCATGAGTATCTATAATCTTAGAGTGAGTTTATAGATAGTATGCATAGGGAGCATGAGAAGATGCGTTAATGGAAGCAGCAAGAGATGCATCAATGGCCGCAACAACAACTGAAAGAGCTTTGACATCAACAGTAGAAGCAGGGGGAGGAGATGTATCGATGGTAGCAGCAGCAACACATGCTGATGGAGTACATGTGATGTCTGATTTGTGGGTTAGGTATGGATTTCCCTCCACTATATCCTCCAACTCCTCCGGAGTATCCTCCCCCTCAGTGATATATATTTTTTTAATAAATCATTTGAATATAATTTTTTTTAATATTAACTATTTACATTTCCATGTATTGTGTTTTTGTGTTTCTGCGAATATTTAATTTTTGGTTTAATTACTTATTTAATTTTTTTTATTTTATTTTTGTTTTTTTACAAATATTGATGTTTTTATGATTTTATAATTTTTTATTATTTTACTAATATTAATATTATTATTTCTCTAATATTAATTATAATAATATTATATTATATTATTAATATTATTATATTAATAATATTAATAATAATATTATTTTATTATTTTATAATTTTATTACAAATAATAATAATATTATTTCATTAATATTAATAATATTAATATTTTATTATTATTATTATTATATTAATATTATTTATATTAATAATAATAATAATATTTTTATTTTCAAATAGTAATTTATTATTATTTTCTAATATTAATTTATTTTTATTAATAATATTATTTTATTGAATATTATTTTATTTTTATCTTTTAATCTATTTGCGACAAGCCCTTTTGTGGTGGCCCATCACAAATACAATTTTTTTAAATAATCATGGGGAAACCATATGTGATGGGATCACGTCCCATTGAAAATAGTTTTTTTGCAACGCCCTTTTATACAATGGGGAACTTGCGATGGGTCCCCTCACAACTGACCTTTTGCGATGGGACCCTATCACAAATAACCCCTCCCAAATATTCCAATTTCCAATAGTTTTTGAAAATTACACAGATATGAATTAAACAAAAACACACACACACATATTAAAACCTATCACATGGCGTGTCCTATCTACCTAATAACCATATTTAAGCACATGTCGAAAAGGATTACTCGGTATAATTAATAAATTTTAAATCTACATAATTTTCTATATGTGCAGAGTGTGTACAAGCAGGCTACACGATGTGTACATATCTCACCGTCTATTTGAGGTACACAATTAGGGACTCGACATATTAATCATGAATTTGAAAAATTGGAGTACATGATGTTTATAAGTGACTACATGGCATGTTGTCTCCGAGTTACCCGGTCTCTAGTCAGGTAGGATGCGTATTGTAATGCATGGATCATCTTTGACTCAAAGGGACTACACGACGTGTAAGTGGGCTACACGACATGTGTAACAACCCACAATTTTATCAATGAAAATTCCCCTCTTATAATCATGTCATATAGTATAATCACATAAAATTACATTGATAACACAATACAAACATTATAATTGATGAATGAATAAAATAAGAGGTAATTCTAGAAGTTAAGGAACCTATACCAATGAATTAGTAATTGGACCTTTGGAATTATAATATGACCCTTATGAATAGTAAACCATCCAATAGGATAATAACCTCATCCATGAAAGTACAAATAAAATATAAGCATTTTATAAATGAAATTATGATATAATTATATAATAGTATAAGTAAATAAAAGTTTTAAAAATTATTAATTTAGTGTTGTTATTTTTATATGCCATATGTATTTATTAAACTTTTGTGGTTAATTTAATAATTTAATAGGAAATTTATTTTCATAAAATTTATTTATAAATTAATATTTTTTTATCTTATGAATTTAAGATAATTTTATGAGGCTTTAGTTAATTTTAAAAAGTGTTATAAAATCCATTATAATTATAAAATCATTCTTTTCCATGTAAATGATTATTTTAATTAAAATTAAAATTTATCAAATTTATAAAATTATTTTCATAAACTAGAGTTCATTTATTAATTATACCCATCAATAATTGGTTAGGGTGAATTTTTGGGATTTTTCTAAAATAGTAGAATTATTGGTGAATAGTAAGATACGATAATTTGCGATAAACAGTAAATACATGGATTTTGGAGCCATAGATGATGTATGTGTGATGTAATCCCAAAATCTCAATATATCGTACATTATTTAAATATTTTTTATGATAATTGTCAATATATTCATAGGCTTGAGTAAAAATAATAAACTAATGAATTAAATAATGAGAAAACGCCCCTCTCCTCCACTATAAATACCATCCCTCACCACCTCTTCTCCCCACACATATCAAGCTTTCATAATTGAACAAATTATGCTCAAATATTTTCCCAAACCCTGTCGCCACATCCAATATCTCTTGGACTCATCAAAATACCAAAACCATTTCCCTAAGGAGATTCTCGAGGAGAAATTCAAGAGGAAAATTCCTTTATCGTTTTCATTTATTTTCTTTTCACATTCTTTAATTTCATTTTATCTACTCATCACCTCTCATAAAAATATAATGACAACTTCAATAAATTACATATAATTTAATATTATTATGTTTGGGGAATAATCTATCATCAATTACTTCCCCCCTCTTTTCTTTCAAAAAAATGAAAACATTGTCCGTGATGTGTTAATGTATCACATTCATGGATGATGGGTTTTCGATTTCTATTATCATCATCAAGGATGGTCATGAAACCATTTTTACAGTTAAACCAGAATATATTATATGTTTTATATATTATTTAATGTTTTAAAACCATTATATATACATGATATTAAATAATAGAACAAAACTAGTTTGTTGTGATCGAAAAACCGCTAAAATAAATCTAAAAGATTATATTTAACATCTTATCTAATGATTCATCCGCACCCAAAATATCCAAAATAATTATATGATAATTTAATTTTTTTTTATTTTCATTAAAAAAAATTAAAAAAAATTTCTATTTCTATTTCCATTTTAGATAAACTTTTATGATCTTATACAATCAAACCGATCATGAAAATTAAGAAAATAATCATTACTAGATGATGAAATCGAACAATATAACTCATCAAAAGGCCATAAATGAACGTAATAAAATAATAATAAATATATTACTTTTATAAAAGGTTCTTTACTTATCAATTAATTAATTTAATTTTATTATTCAAGAAATATGATCATGTGTAGAATCGTTTTGGACATAAGGTAATGGATTTTACTTGAACCACCATTTTTTCCTCCCTGTTACTCTTTATCTATTTCTCTAACTCAGTGTTAAACATATTTATTTTTAGCTACTTATTATAAATTATGATTATATGTTCTAAAATCACATATCCATATCATACCATCTCTTTTTTCTTGGTCAATAGAAGCTTTAGAACGGTTCACTTATCAATTATTCCCCATAAGCAAGTCCAATTAAAGCGAACATCCCAATTTCTTACTTATTTTTACATGCGATCCATAATTTTTTTAATACACCATTATGTTTAGAAATTCACTCATTTTATCATGAAAAACTATCTTGGTTAAATTATGGTTTTTATGAACAATTATTCTTTTTCCATTTGAACTAATCTTGAAAGTTTTACCTTAAACCGTACTGAAATGTTTTATTTCTAAAGTTTCTTAAACACTAGTTTCACTTCAGTTTGACATCAATTATCACTATTTATGTCTCTATTCTCATATTAATTTCCATGTGTTAATTAAATACATCCTTTCGTGGATACTATTATAATATATTTTTTAATATTCCTTTTGACACAATTATAATATCTAATTCTTTCCATGGGTAACCATTATGTTTATGTTTGATTGATTATGTTTGCTTCATTTTTTGGAAACAATATTAATAAACATGTTATTATGGGTGGGCCCATATATATCTCCAATTTATTTGGTAGTATTTAATCTCTTTATATGTCATGTGCAACCATCTTGGTGGTTAGACTTGATTTTTGCTTTATGTGCAATGGTCTTTGTGGTTAGCCTTGACTTGTGATCCTCCATGTGCAATGAGCCTTGACTCATGATAAAGTCATGTTTTATGTTAATTCCAAATTACTATGATTCCCTTATTATATGAGACCATTTTATACATGTTATTTCTCCTTATGTTTATTCACGTTCCATTCCTTTTATATCATGATGTTATGATTTGTAACCAACGTGCAATGTTTTATTCCGATGTTTATTTACGTAATTCGATTTTTGATCATTAATTTTGTTAATGTTTTCCCTAGGTTATCCTATGTTGTTATATGGGTGTAATGGAAGTTAGGATCTCATTATGGAGATTATATAAAATATTTCTCATGATGTTTAATTATATACCTAATCTTCCAAAGACACTAGACTTTACGATCATTGACTTGTAATTTTTAAGTTTCTTTATGCCTAAAATCATGTAATGATATGTGTAAAAGTATAGGTTCACTATAGTTGGTATCAAACCCAATTAGGTCTAATTTTTTTTTGAGATGAGGAATAAAACACTTCTGTAAGAACTCTATGGATAAGACTAAGTATGAGAAAACATCCCTACATTTTGGTTAGTATAGTGTAAGTGGTTAATAAAGTAAAATCTTCCCTGTATGGATACTACAAGTTGATGTAGTTCTGGTATAGATGTAACAATGAGTAAAAATTCTAATAAAGTGTTTTAGGCCTGACTTAGGGTAAAATTACTTACAACATTTGGCCTTATTGTGCACCTTGTTTGACACTCCAAGGAGATATGCTTTGGTAAATTCATAATATCATTATAAACCATTATTAAGGGAATTAAAATTCCCCAATGAATATATGTAATGAAAACAGATCATGTATAACCTAGATTTAATCCATGGAGATCAAAAGTTAGTAAACAATTTTTCTTTGTAAGTTTATCCTTTTATGTTTAAAGTAACTTTTTTATGCTAAATATTCAATCTTTCTAATTGTAATTTCTTTTTCATAATTTATGGATGGAAATAGAAGAACCAAACCAAAAAATTAATGTGATGGGAAATGTGATGATTTCCCTAATGAAATTCCAAATATGATGGGAATGTAATCTCAATACTTTATTATATTACTTTATTAGCTAGCTAAAGGTATGAATAATTACTTGAATAAAGTGTAACACCCTCATTATCATAATAAAGAGAAAGTTATCATCGAATCACTCATGTGGAAAAGGCCCCCCATGTTTAGTAAATTACTCAATCCCCTCCTCACAAAATAATAGATAAACTTCATTTAGAAGATAATCTATCTCTACTACTTAGAAGAAGTGAAAGTTGTAATGATAGTTTATTATTTTAATGGGGATGCTGATCTGTGGTGGAAACTGATAAAAAACATGAATTATAAGGAGGAAATTGATTCCATGGATTCAGAGATATTAAATAATTTTTTGTCAATAAATATTTTCCCTGAACCCACTGTATCAATATGGGAAGAGAGTTCCCCAAACTTAAGAAAGAGGAAGATTATTAAATCAGGGAATATGAAGCAAACTATACTAGGCCTGCAAGATATTCATCAGAAATTGATGTTAACAATAAAATCAAGTTGGATTGCTTATTTAGTTGACTAAATCCAATTCTATAAAATGTGGTGTCAATTTGAGACTTTGATAATTAAGAGGATATTTTACATTTTTCTCTCAAGGTTGAAATGAATATCAGATAATCTTAGTGGTCTCAAGGGCCCAATTAAAAAAATCAGTAAATGGAGTCAAATATGGATGGATCAGCAATTAAATCCCATGATGGAAAGAATAATTAATATACCATTTGTAAAAATCGTGGATCAAGCATCCTGGTATCTATCTAACAGGAATCAAGAAAAGCTTCATATGTGGAAGAATGTGGAATCTAGAAAATAACTACTGAAGGGATATAAAGGATACCACTAATTTGGAAGAAGAATGAAAGGTTCATATCAACACTCAATCTGTAGTGCAGTGTTTCAACTACAAGAAACATGATAATTTTTTAAACCATTTCCCTATGCCAAGGGTTGTTGGAGGCAATCAAGACCAACAACCTTCAAGTCAGTGAGAACGGGTATATGATATTACTAATATTGAGGTAAAACCCTATAATGACATGATGATAGATATGATGGTTATTCATTCACAAATAGCAAATCTACTATATTATTCTAGTTATAAACATTCTTTCATATCTTGAAATCTTTGTAGAACTATTCAATCACCTCCTCAAAATTTTGAGGTTGAGTAATATGTGGGAACAAAAAATAGGGCATTAATTGTATCCAATGTTTATAGATCCTCCCCTATTAATGTTTGTGGACTGAAACTCCCATAAAATATTATTATACTCTCTTTGGTAGAGTTTGATGCTATTATAGGCATGGATTGGCTCTCTTTATACAAATAAACCATCAACTATTGGGAAATGTATATTACACTTAACATCCAGAAGCATCCTACAATTCTATACAAGTATAAGGTGGAGGATGAATCTCCTTAAAATTTATTGTCTCATGTGTGTATATAACTTCCTTATGAGAAATTATATGTAGCACAAATGATTGAGACAAAAGAGAAAATCTTGCTCGAAGACATTCCCATCATGAGGGATTGCTCTAATGTGTTACTTGAAGAATTTTTTGGCCTTCTTTCTAATCAAGAGGATGATTTTTTCAAATGAACTTATTCATGGATATCTTCCTATTTCAAAGACATCTTATAGAATGACCAATATTGATTTTAAAGAACTAAATATGTAGTTAGAGGAGAATCTTAAAAAGGGTTTTATGCACTCAAGTTCTTCACAATGGGGTGCACCAGTCCTCTTCGTCAAGAATAAGGATGGATCAATGTTCCTATGAATTGATTATTGTGAGATCAACAAAACCATGATAAAAAAACTATCCCCTTCCACAAAAAGATGAATTGTTTGATCAACTACACGGGGCTTGTTATTTCCCTATGTTGGACCTTTAATCAGGATATTACCCACTAAAGGATAGAAATACTGATATTACCAATACTTCCTTTTGAATGAGGTATTGAAACGATGAGTTCATAGTGATTCCATTAGGACTCACTAATTCTCCATCATCTTCATGGAATTAATGAATACAGACATAAGAGATTACCTCGAAAAATTTGTTGTAGTCTTTATTGATGATATTCTGACATACTCTAAGAGAAAGGAGGAACATTAGGAGAATTTGAATAACATTTTTATGACTTTTTAAGGGAGAAAATATATTAAAAGTATAATAAATGTGATTTAGGTATGAAGTAAGTATCGTTTTGGGGCATGTTATCACCAGATAAGGGGTATCTATGGACCCTTATAAGATAAATGCAATCAATGGGTGCACTAGGCCAACATATATAATCATGATCCACAACATTCTTGGTCTATCCAGGAACTGCTGATGATTTTTTACGAACATATAATATTTTTAAAGGCAACTAACTAATATAACTCAGTATTGAGTGAAGTTTGTCTAGACCAATGAATGTGAATACTGCTTTAAAGATTTGAAGAATAGGATTATCACTGCACCAGTGCTCACACTACCAAGAAGTGGGGAAATATTTGAGGTTTAAAAGTATGCTTAAAATAAGGTATTAGGAATTTTTATAATGAATAATGATAATATAATAGCCTAAAACTCAAAAAATTAGAAAATCCATGAGAAAAAATATCTCATGCATGATTATGGGTTGGCCGTTGTGATCTTCGTGCTGAAAATTTGGCGGCATTACCTCTATTGGGAGAAGTGCGAGATGTATAATTTTCACAAGAGTCTCAAATATATATGCACATAGAATGATCTTAATACGCGCCAATGAAAATGGTTGGATATCATCAAGGATTATAACCTCTCAATTCACTACCATCCTGGTAAATCAAATAAGTTGGTAGATGCTCTAAGTAGAAAAAATCGTGCAACATTGTCAATGTTGAGAATTGAGAAGGATCCAATCTTATTAGCTTCAAAATTATGGAAATGATAATAATTAAGAAAGAAAATTCATCAACACTTCTCTCAAATGATTTCTTAGTTTTCCATTATGGAAAAAATAATGGATTCTCAAAGAAAAGATGTGGAAATCTAGAGGATGGTGGAAGCTATGATAAAGGGGAAATCCCCAGAGTTTAAAATTGATGAGTAAATAATTGTATGATTTGGTTCACAATGATTTACACCATTCATTACATTGTCGAACATTCTCTATTCACCTATGGAGTACAAATATGTATCGAGATCTCTGAGAGAACAATTGGAGTGATAGTAAGAAAAGGAGAACACATATTATACGTTGAAGTCCCTGGTTTGTCATAAAGTTAAGGATGAAAGTAAAATGTCTAAGGGGATGATGAAACCACTAAACACACAAACATGGAATATTAATATGGAATTTGGCACTAGAGTTCCAAAGAAATCCATGTAAAACAATGCTATATGGGTTATTATGGATCATCTTATAAATACAACTCACTTTATCAAAATTTGAGAGGAATTATCACTAGTTTAACTTGAATAGATATACATCAAAGTAGTGGTAAGGATTTATGGGGTACTATTATCGATTGTATTCGATCAGGATTTTATATTCAACTCCAAGTTATATAAATGTATCCAATATGCTCTAAGAACATATTTGAACATCAGTATGGCTTATAATCCTCAAATTAAGGGTCAATCTAAGCATACTATTCAAACACAATAAGACATGTTGAGATCATGTTCTATAGACTTTAAAGGGGGATGAAAAAAAAATATTAAACTGGTCAAGGTCTCATACAACAATAGTTTTCACTTAAGAATCCAAATGGATCCATATAAATCCTTTTATAGGAAAAGATATTGAACACCGACATGATGGGATGAGGTCAGTAAATGTAATCTGTTATGACCTAAGATGTTCAAAGAAATGGTGGAAAAAGTGAAAACCATTTAGCAACATATTAAGGCACACCAAAGTCAAAAAAAGAGTTTTACAGACAATCGAGGAAGTGACCTTGAATTTAATTTTATATAAATGGAATTCCTCTGCATATCTCTTTATAAGAGGATCGTGAGATTTAGGAAGAAAGGGAAGCTAAATATTAGGTACATCATACCCTTTGAGATTCGTGATCATGTTGGATTTGTGGCCTATCGACTTGAACTTTCTCCAACCATGTCTGAAGTACATTATTTATTCCACATATACCTATTAAAGAAGTACATACCAGATCCTTCACATGTACTAAATTCAGAGGCAGTATAGTTGGAAAATGATCTCCCATATGAGGAGAAGCCAATGAAGATCTTGGATTATAGAGATAAAGTTACATGCAACAAGACTACTCTCCTGATCATGGTACTATGGTGGAACGATAAGTAAGAAAAGGAAACATGGAAACCTTATGAAGAAATAAAGGAGAAGTAGCCACACCTATTTTCAACATAATATGTAAAATGTAGTTATGAGGGTGAAATTTCATAAGGGGGGAAGAATGTAATGACCCAAAATTTTATGATTGAAAATTACATTATTATAATTATATAACATAATAAAATCACATAAAATCACATTGAAAACACAATAAAAACCTCATAAATGATGAATGAATTAAATAAGAGGTATATTATATAAGTTAAGGAACCTATACCGATGAAATTGTAACTTGACCTTAGGAATTATAATATGAACCTTATGAATAGTAAACCAACAAATTGAATAGTAACCTCACCCTTGAAAGTATAAATAAAATTTAGGAATCTTATAAATGAAAATATGATATAATTATATCATAGTTTAAGTAAATAAGTGTTTTAAAAGTTATTAATTTAGTTTTCGTATTTTTATTGTTTATAAATATTTAATTAAAATTTTGTGGTTAATTTAATAATTTAATAGAATATGTATCACCATAAAATGTATTCATAAATTAATTTTTTTTATAATTTTAGGATAATTTTATGAGACCTTAGTTAAATTTTCATAGTGTTATAAAATCAGTTATAATTTTAAAATCTATATTTTCCAAGTAAATAATAATTTTAAATAAAACTATAATTTATCATTTTTAGAAATAAAATTAATAAAATTGAGTTTATTTTTGAATTATACTTGTCAAAAAATGGTTAGGGTACAGTTTTGGTACTTTTCTAAAATTGTTAAATTTTTGGTGAATAGTAAAATACAATAATATATCATATATAGTAAATACATGATTTATGGATTCATAGATGATGTTTGGATGATGTAAGCCCAAAATATCAAACATTAATTCATTATTTTAATATTTGTGATGATAATTGTCAAACAATTCATAATTTTGAGGGAAAATAATAAATTAATGAATTAAATAATGAGAAAACACCCATCGCCTCCACTATAAATACCACCCCTCACCACCTATTCTCCTCACACCTCTCAATCATTGAGCCTTGTTCAAATTCTAATAAATGATCTTTACAAACCCCTTCCCTACATCCAGGATCACTTGTTCTCATCAAAATACCAAAACTGTTTCCCTAAGGAGGTTCTCAAGGAGGATAAATTCAAGAGGTAAATTCCTTTTTTCCTTTCCTTTTATTTTCTTTTCAAGTTCTTTCTTTTATTATTCTTTCCTCACTTACCCTCATCCAAACAACATTATAACTATAGAACCTTATATACACTACACTTTTATTATGTTTATGAATAATCTATCATTATTTCATTCCCCTCTCATTTTGTTAAAAAAAATGAAAACATCATTCAGGGTGTGTTAATTTATCATATTCAAGGATGGTGGGTTTTCAATTTCTATTATAGTTGTAAATATTTTTCATTGAACCATTTATATGGTTCAATAAAAAAACTCTTTTTGGATACCATCCAAATTGATGTTGAGTATTAAAAAAGGCTCTTTTCTGTAATCAATGTATGACTGTTGGGAACTCTTTGGAGCAATGTCATAAGAATGATTCATTTGAGGAATGTGTAATGATTTTTTATCCAATGAATCTTTATTGATAGAAGTCAAATATGAAATAATTTTCTTTGTCAAAGTCCATCATTCATGATGGCCATTAACTTAAAGAGATAATTCCCACTTTGGCTGATGTGTTGATTATTGGGAAATCTGATTCCCAGGTGACTAGTTTGAATGGTAAAGGACATGTGGTAGATGTGTCTTTAGAGATAGAACATAGTGGACCCTATTATACTAGGGTTTATTAGGATAAAAATGTTACTTTAGTCGAGGCCCCTACACAGTCTCTAGAATTGATGACCACTCCTCCCTCTTAGGTTAATTTCTGTAATAGAAATGATGCACAACATATTGTTGATTGTCATCAAGAAATCCAGAAGCTCTTTCAGGAATCTAAATTACTTGAGAAATGGGGGCATAGTATTGACAATGAAAGGGGGAATTTTGGTACCACTCCTAGGGATTCATGAAGTGGTAGACAAGCCTATTACAAGGATCAAATATTAAGTACCAAGGCAAAAATTATTGATAGTGAGGGTTTCATACTATTCCATTAAACATGAGACCATGCAAGGATTATTCTAATCATTCTAGTACTGGGAATACTAGATCATCTTCTATTGTGTCATGGAAGGTGGATGCATATATACTTAAGATTTTTAATCCGGATAAGTCTCAATCCAAGCGGGAGAATGCTGGTGACTCTAATTATGGAAATAATATTTCGTACTATGATATGTATACCTTCTTTTAGTTTGATGAGGGAAATTATGATTTTTGGACCTCTTTCACCACTCTTTTGTACTTTTTATTTCTTAATAAATTATAAAAAGAATTTCTTCTGGCTGGACATTCTTGGTTAACATCTTATCTAATGATTCTTCCCCACCCAAAATAACCAAATGATTTATATGATCATTTAGAATTTTGGATTTTTATTAATAACTTATAACTTCAATTATGTATTTCTATTTCCATATTACACGAACTTACATACTATTATACTAGTGAACCAATCATGAAATCCAAGAAAATGAGAACTCTCTGATGATGAAATTAAACAATATAACTCATCAAAAGGCCATAAATTACCTCAATAAAATTACAATAACTAAATTAAATGTATAAAAGATTCTGTAACTATTAATTAATTAATTTAATTTGATTATAAAATACATCAAGATCAAGTACAGAACTGTTCAAGACATAAGGTAAGAGATTCTACCAGTTTCTCTATTTTCCCTTCAGGTTACTATTTATCTTTCTCCAACTCAATGTAATAATTATTTATTTTTATGTAATTATTATAAATTAAGTTTATATGTTCCAAAATCATATATCCAGACCAAATAATCCCTTTTTTATGGGGAATAAATTTTTTAGAATGGCCCCCTTTTCAATTATTCAAGATAACCAAACCGAATTCAAGGGAACTTCTTGATTTCTTACCCATTATCAAGTGCTATCCATTTTTTTTAAGAAAACATTATTTTTAAAAATTAACTAATTTTATCGTGAAAATGTATATTGGTTCAATTATGGTTTTATACAAAAAATTATACCCTTTCAGTTTTAAGGAACCTAGAATGTTTTCCCTTAAACCGTACTAAAATGTTTTATTTCTATAGTTTATTAAAAACTTTTTTTACTTTAGTTTGACATCAGTTATCATGATTTATGACTATATTCCATTATAAATGACCATGTATAATTTAAATTCATCCTTTTAGGGACACCATTATGATATTACCTTTTGATATGCCTTTTGACATGATTATGCTACCCAATTCTTTCCATTGGAACCCATATGTTAATGTTTGATTTCTTATGTATGAAACATTATGCGGAAAAAATATTCATGAACCTGTTATGATGGGTGTGACCAAATAGAACTCCAATTATTTATGTAATTTTTAGTCTCATGAGACGTCATGTGCAATGTTCTTGGTGTTTAGCCTTGACTTGTGCTCCAAGTGCAACCGTCTTATTGGTTAGCCTTGACTCATGCTCCTTGATGTACAATGATCCCTGACTCATGATAAAGTCATGTTTCATGTTTCTGCCACATTACTATGATTCCATGATTATATGATCCCATGTTATAAATGTTATTAATAATTATTTGTATTCATGTTCCATGCCTTTTATGTCATCATGTTATACTTTCTATCCCATGTTCTTTGTTTATTACAATTTTTATTTCCTTACCATGTTTTGAGTTGTCTGATTTTGTTAATGTATTCCTGAGTTTATCCTATGAAGTTATAGTATCTCAATGGATGTTATGATCTCATTATAGAGATTAAAATAAAAGTTGTTTTCATGGTGTTTAATTATTTACCTAATCTTCCAAAGACACTATAATTTACAATCATTGACTTTTAATTTGATGTTTATGTATGACTAAAATCATTTAATGATATGTGTAAAAGGATAGAGTTTCTATAGAATTCACTCTAGTTGACCATGCACCAGGATAGCCTGATCAACCTGTGGTGTAAGAAATAAATGCACTACGTGTCATTAATGCACCTGGTTTGAATACATTTATGAATTAATTATCGACCCATTGAACAAAAGTACATAACATGTAACTCTAGTTATATAATGACTACTTTTGTGTTATCTAGATAGAATCCTCACCATTTCTTGATGAGTTCTTTGATTTTATTTCATTCATAAAATTAACTGTATTGATTAGATCTATGAGAAATGAAGGAGGAAGAAGAATATCGTGAAATTCGAATGAAAAGAAACATTAAAACTAAATTGAAAACTAAATCAAAAATATATAAATCAATCAATAATATTTAGATACTTCTAAATAATTATGTGATCGCATTGATATCACTTGTAGGTTCCGAGCATAGAGGAATCATGCGATGGGTCATGTCCATCCATTATTTTTTCATGATCGATGATCAATCTGAGATTTAAATAATGATAAACATCATGATCTACTGAATTGAGTTATGGAATATACAAAAGGGTTATAATTATGAAATACGATATAACATCATGACATATTATTTATAATCCTTTTAATTAATTAAAGAATTACCTTGTTGGAATTCCTTCTTCGTTGATGGAACTGATAACAAATCTTCATTGTACCGTCATTACATTGTAGTAATAAAAAGAATATTGCCTCTAGCAGTGATCGACACATATTACAAAAATCATTAAACGTTACCCTAGGAATCTCCAAGTACAAGAACGATAGATCCAATCGCTTGTGTCAGCTGCCTTTGATCACCTCAAGAACCACTTCCAAAGCATTCAATTTGATCTCTCTTGACTTGAGAGTGGGAGGGGGAGAAAGATCACACTATATTCATAGAAGTGTCCTTGAAGAAGGGATTTATCTGGGGCTTGAGAGTATTCTACAAATCCATTTCACAAAACTAAAACTAATGAATTGGATCAATTAGAAAATAATATAATTGGATTTATATACTACTAGGGTTAAAATAATATTATTATAAAAGCACCCTTTATAATTTATATAATCTCCACATAACCCCATGTCAAATTATAATAATAATAATTTTATTATTTCTTGACATGTTCTTAACTTACGAATTAAATCAAATATTATCTAATTAATTAATATTCAATATTTATTATTTCTCACCAGACCATTAAACTCGGTCCACCATTCCTCCACAATATTTACAGGGCATTGAATAATGAATATTTATTTATTAAATAAATACCACCGAATTATTCAACAATAAATAAGTATTATATTCACTAAATAGAAAATATATATTTATGAAGTTTTATTGCACACATTATATTCTCTCGAATAACTGGTGATAGAATATACTCGATCAAGAAAACCTGAATAATGATAACACCATGCACGAGAATAATATTTATTCAACCTATTAAATAGAAATTAATAATATATTATTTAACTATAATTCTGGACACACCTAGTGTATGACCCTCTAGGCCTCTTTCTCAGTGCCATTAGGTGAAGCAGCCTAAAGTCTAAGGTTAGCTTCTAACAACATTCCAAGTATCCAATATTGAATGATGTTAATGTTGAAATAACATAATAACTCATTTGGATGATTGTTGTGTAATACAATACCTTTATCATGATATCTCTAATCAAGAAGGTTTTTTACTGGTACAATCAACCTATGTGATCAATGTATATTTATTTGTCTTCTAGGAAAACAAACTTGCATATATAACACCATGAACATGTATTTATTTAGGATATAACATTTCTATCAAAGGGCATAAGATAACAAATTCTATTAAAGAACGGAATGGAAAATTCATTTCTCGCATTATTCATTAATATAATATTAATTATGATGGAGCCTACATATCCTACCTCATCGAGAAAAACTTTCGTCCCGGTTTTCATGAATACATCAATGTATATGACTCATAATACTTATTGATAATAATATTATAGTTTAAGAATCAATACACACATCCACAGAGTGAAACGTAACATCCCAGGTAAATAAAAAAATAATAAATTTTATTTTTGATTAACATTTTGTGAATTAAATATTAATTTTACTTTAAAGGGGTTTCAATGTTCGATGGCTTTCCCAATATGCAACAATGAGTTTCTTTGAAATCTTACATTGCACAATAATAATATAATATTATTATTTTAAATGGTAGTTAACGCCTAACCTTTGTATTGACAACAATGAAAAAAACTAACCAAAATATGATTATACATGCTTGTTAAATGTTTTTACATTTATCTGATAAAAATTAGAGGCTTGAAATGTGAATTAATCTAATTTTAAGCATAAATACTCTAATATTCATTAAAAGGTCGATTTACTACCATTTGATGGAGAACCCTCTTTAAATATAGTATTAGTTAATTTTATATACTCTATTTGACCAAATAAAATTATTCTTTAGAATTGAGACATCAAAATATACATTGGGTATAATTTTAGTATTTTTCTGATAAAATTCAATTTTTGATTCATAGTAGAAAATACTATATTTTAATTTAAAATTGAATTTTAATCTAATTTATTTGTATGGTTTGATTATATTTTTAATTAGTTTTAAAGTGTAATGAGATTATATTTTTACAATTTAATCCAATTTCTGTTATTGGAATTATTTTCACTTTGAAATTGTACATAAACAAGTCTCAATCTTTTGATAGTTATTATTTCTTAAAAACCACGTTTTTTGTTTTGACAACGAGAATTAATTTTAAATTAATTTCTGCCACTTATGTGTTTTGAATTTGAAAAAATGTATTCCATATTTTGAATCAGGAGGTCCAAATTGTGTAAATAGGTAACTTTTATTTTTAGACATTATGAATATGTACTTTAGTAAATATTTTATTTATCATGGATAAAGGGTAAATCTGGTAAATAAAGGAAAATATATATTTCTATAATAATTTAAAATTACCCTAAAATGTGTCATAATACTATTTGTTGAGACAATTTCTACAATGGGCATACTTGGGTCAATTTTGGTACCCCATGGGTCCACATGGGAGTGATAATGACACTTTATTTTAATTAACTTAAAGTAAAGGAAAAAATGACATAAACAAATATCTTTTAGTAAATTAATTTTTACATAGGGTTATATAAGTTATCTTTTAGACTATAAATATTATGTGGAACTATTAAAATATTTCCTACATCATGGTATTTTTTTTAATTTTTAGACACAAAGTAAATTAAATTATTTATGACACAATAATGATGCAGTGTTTACATCCTTAATATAAGATTTAAATAAATAAGATTATTAAGATTAAAATAATATCCAAAACCTGTAAAATTATATTTGGATTATTATATTTCTACCATGAGTCGTCTTATCATCGACTTTATTAAGTTTTGGACATTTATTAACCGAAAATCTTTATATAATAAAATAATATTTTCACACTTTCCTAAAGAGCCCCTCCTCCCCCTTTTAAAACTCCCTAACCTCTAAGGTATTATTCACACATCTCAAGACACATGGATCATCAAACCTATGACCAATTAGGCTCCTTAAAACCCTCTCCTCCTCCTAGAAGAATTAACTTAGGAAGAAGGCACTTCAATAACCCCTTTTGGTTTAAACCAAAGGGAGTTACCCGATTTAAAGGTAACATATTCTCTTAAGTTCTTTTGTTTTATTTTACTTCTCCAACCCCATAAACTCTTTTTATTCTTTAAATTTATAATAAAATAGTAACCTAAATATAATAGGTTGTTTTTATAAGAAATATTTTAACTAAGTTTACACAAAATTCTATCTAAGTGGTAAAGAACATACTGTTTCTGGGGATGGAAAACTAACGCCTCACGAAATGATGATTGTTCAAATATCTCCAACCACCTCTCATGGTTGCCATTATGATGGAACTGTATTTATATATGATATATATTCTGTTTATGATTTCTTTATGCTTCTGTATTTTCCATTTATGTTATACCTTTAAAGTTTCCATTATGGGAAAATGCGATAATTTCATTTGAGGAAGTGCGTACTACCGCCCCCTCAAAGTGATATGACTCGTTAATGCCATATGTGGGATATATAAAGGACGGAGTTAATGATATTATATGTTATATTATACTAGAATTATAATATACCGATTTATCCTTATGTTTTAATTTCATTTATTATCTCCAAATGTTATGTACTATTATAAATAGATACATATATTGTATATATATGATATCTGTATCATGAATATCATTTAGAGAAAATAGATTTTGGACCACTTGAACAACTTGTGATTATAAGATGTTCATTTTTGACTCAAGTACCATATATCGAAAAAAGGACCGTTATTAACCTAAATGATTAGATAATGTCTATAAAATTGTAATAAGTGATATAAAAGGAATAATGAACATGAAAAAGGTTATTTAAGAAAGTATAGATTAACTTTAGTTTATTATTCGGGAGATTAAAGAATGAATGGGTCAAATAGGACAAGAGGTAAGGGACTTCGTTTCAATATCCTTTCATTGAGTAATATTTTATTTTAATACAGAAATTTCTTTTATACACTGTATAAACACCTTTGAATTTTAAATTCATTCAAGGAGAATCTTTTTCTATGAGGAATTTTACTAAATGAAAAAAAGAATTTTTGTTTTTAACATACACAGTGACAACAAACTTTCACTCATCGCGAGTATTATTTGATCTTTGGCTTCCTTGTCTAGCCATAATGTTTTTAAAAGAAAAATAAATACAATGTACTCTTTCACATATTTTGGTATTGAATATGGTTTTTGGATTTATTATTTCAATATCTTGTGAATATATTTAAATGATATATTGTGATTGAAACGTGGAAATGTTATCTTTACATTGTGTTTATTTTATGTCTTATGAATATGTTATTGTTCTTGGGCATTGTTACGTATATGGGTGGTTCCATGATAGACCTAGGACAAGTGAGCCTGAGATATCTCTCTAATTCATTGGGTAACATGACGGAGGTAAACGTGAATTCTTCTCCTAAGAGATTTAGGAAATATACTATGATGGGTATTCCAAATGTAACTCCCTACGTAGATGTGATAGATACAATGTAAGTATGATATGGATTACACAAGTTACCTTTATGATTTATGATTTCAATGTGTTATTCATAATTCTTATGATTTCATAAGTTATGTTTAATAGCTTATGTTATGTATGTATTGATGGAAAAATGTTTTCTTTCTTTGTTTTATAAACCTTACTGAGCTTTTTATGCTCTTCCCATGTTTCGAAAATTTTTTCACAAGACTTAATGATGAATGGGGTAAAGGTTGGGATCAAGGGAAAGTCATGCTATTTAAAACATGGAACTGGACGTGACACTTTTTTTCAAGATTTTTTATTTTATAAAAAAATTGGAAACTCAGTAGAAGTGTCTCCTTTGAAATTTTTGAGATGTAATGTAATAGTTATGGCCTAACTCTATAAAACTCTAAAACTAAAAAATCCTCAATGTACATTATTAATTTAAATCAATATTATGTAATGTTTTAATGCCAGGTACTTATAGTTGGTATGATAGGTCAGTTTAGACAACATTTGGAGTTAGGGTATTGTTAAATTAATATCTATAAATTAATTTATGGTATGATGGAAGTGATATTTCATTTACAGATTACCATGTTGCTTCATCTAAGATATTTCTGTGTTCAGAATGTTTTTCTGTAGATGAAATACGATAGCTATGTTGGAACAACATCAAGAGGAATACAACATTCCAAATCAGAAACCTGAGATGGTCGGAATCAGAACTGAATAGTCTATTACAGTGACAGAACTTTTGACTCAAGCTATAAATGGTGGTGGTATCCATGCATGAGATCAGTCAGATCAACCACATAGGAACATATCAGTAGAGGATCATTTCTTGAGAAAACATCCCCTATCATTCCGAGGATCGTCTGAGCCTGTGCTAGTAGAAGGTTTGTAACGACCCAATGTTTTTCAATGGAAGTTTCCTTCTTATAATTATTTCATAAAACACATGAAAACAAAACATAATGAACTAATAAGTTCTAAGTGACCTTTAACCATAATTTTATCACTTCTATGTTTTTAATTTTGAAAATTCGACATACAAGATTGTGTTCAAGATGATTTTTGGAGTCTATTGAAACAAAAATAATTTTTGGTGAATAGTAACGTACCCTTATGAATAGTAACATACCCTTGTGAAAAGTATTATGACTCTTATGAATATTAAATCATCCAAAATAAGAGTAACCTTAACCATGAATAATTAAATAAAATTTAGACATCTTAGAAAGTGACAATTCGACCTTAGTAAACGTTTTGGTATTTTCTAAGTCATAAATAAATAATTTTAATTAATTAATTAATTTAAAATAAAATTTATTTTCCTAAAATGTGTACATAAATTATCGAAACAATGTCTTATATTTTTTAGATAATTTTATAAGACCCTATGTCTTTTTTGAAAGCACTATAAAGTCAGTTATAACTTTCAAAAACTGTTTTCAAGTAAATTATGATTTTATTTAAATATCAAATTAATAATGTTTAGATGTTTTTTTGGAAAATGAAATTTATTTTTGGATTATACACGTTGAAAAATGGTTGGGGTAAATTTTTTTTATTTTTCTGAAATACTTGAATTTTGATGAATAGTGAAATACCGTAATTTACAAAAATAAGCTAAATAAGCTAATTATAGAGTCATGTGTGATGTTCGGCTGATGTAAGCCCACTTGTTTCAGGATCACATGATAAAATTACTATTCATGGTCATTCAAGACTAATTATTCCTTGTCTTAGGGGAAATTAATAAACTAATGAATTTTATATTAAGGAACCCCTCTCCCCTCCACTATAAATACCACCCATCACATCCTCATTTTCTCACACCTATAAAGCTCCAAGACAACCCTAAACTCTACCCAAACATATTACCTAGCCCCTATTCCACATACAAGAGTGGACGGTTTCATCAAAAGACCAATCCTAGCTTCCTTATGAAGGATTTCAAGAGGAGGATTTAAAAGATGATTTCTCTCCCTCTTGTCCTTTATTTTCCTTTCAAGTTCATGTTCATTTCTTGATCTCTCCCAACCTATATTGATACAAATGGTATTTTAATTTCAGTATTATTCATATAATATAATGTTATGATGACAATGGGATATTCTATCATCCAACCCCCTTTCCCTCTTTCTTTTAGTTTATTAAAGAGAACATTGTTCGTGAGGTGTTAATTTATCACCTTCAAGAACGAAATGCTTTCTTCATCCATTTATACAATCATATCTGTTCATGAATCCATTTATATGGTTGAACCAGAATATGTTATATTTATTATATCCTATTTAATGTTCTGGAACTAACTTATGGCCATATTTCTATGTGATAAATTAAAACAAGTTCATTGTGATCCAAAAACCGCCCAAATTAACCCAAACAATCTTCAATTAATTTTTATCTAATTATTCATCCACATGGTATATAATATATCTCATTATAATATCATTTTAAATTATTTAATTTCGATAATAACATGTAATATTAGTTATGTATGTTTACCCATGTTTTACCCGAACTTCAATTTAAGAATACAAGTGAACCACTCAAGAAAACCATAAAAAAACATTCCCGAATAATGTTTTTATACTCTTTAACTCATCCAAAGGCACATAAAATCACTTACTGAAACCATAATGAACCATATTAATATACAAAAGGTTCTTTATTTCTAATTAATTAATATAATGTCATTGTACAGGACATTAAATAGAAGGAAGCATTTGGAAACAAGGTAAGGGGAAAATCTCGAACCCAATTTTATTTCTTCGGGTTCTCACTCTTTCACTCCAATTTGGTATGGTCACTTCTTAAAAATCATTTGATCATCATTATATTACATTTTATGGGATATAAATTTTTTCTAATGAAGTTTATTTCAATCCAAATGTTTTCTAAAATAACTCTTCTTTTAAGATCACAACTTTTACCTCTCCTTCATGGTTGATGGTTCTTGTATGAAGTATGTTGTTCCCTCTTTCTTTTCGGAACCCAAAGCTTATTAATGTATTATTATGAGATGAAACCCATCACTTACCATGGGTCAGTTATGTTCAATTTTGATAAATGTTCCATGTTTCAAGAATGATAATGATAATGTTATGATGTGACTGGAGCACCCAGAATTATACAGCACAATATGACTGTTTCAAAGTGACGGGTGCGCCCAGAATTATACAGCGATCTAATACATTGGGTAAAGTGATGGATCTCATGAGTAAATGTGAAATAATTTTTGAACAATATTCTAGCGTGGTTCACAAGTATGTGTGGTATTTAACCACTAATACAAGATGATTCATTTTTTATGCATTGCCACATTTCAAGTCTTTTATATATGCTTCTCTCATGTTCATGATCTTTTGCCTATTTCAAGATTATGCTCACCCCATGCTATATTATTTTTATGTATACTCTTATGATATTTTTAGCTCTCCTCTATTTATGTATATCCTCAGGTGGATACATATACTAAGGAGAGGAAAAGTGCCTATAAGAATCTAGAGAAGAAGAAATTAAATAAATGTTTATGCTTGATGTTGTAATTGTTATGTACAGTACTAGTTTTCCCAAGACACTAAACCTTTGGATCCTCTATGTGTAATACTATTATGTTTTTTACATTTTAAATGATGTAATAGTAATGTAAGAAAAGGTCGGGATGCTATAGTTGGTATCAGAGGAAATGTTTAGTTAATTTGGAAATTATGATTAGTGAACCATAGAGAAAACCTATTGCATGAGACTAAGGAAAATTTGAACACACAAATATTTACATAGGGATCCCATATGTTATGTTTTTGGTATAAATTGTTTAAATGAATAAGTTATTCATGACATGATTAGTTATTTTTTGTTCTAACATTTTCTATTTTAGAAAATGGTGGGAATGAGGAGAAATCTGGCCAACAACTCGTGCGAGGGCCAATGCAACGATTTCCCGAACGACATCCCCAATGATTTGGGAGGTTGAGTCCAAAACATCATGGTGATGATTACCCAATTATCTTAGGTTATGAATAGTAACCATAATAATGGGGAACATCCTCCTTCACCAAAGAGGGAGAAACTGTCTATCGAATGTTTTATGCAGCAACAACCACCGATGTTTAGTGGATCCTCCAATACAGTAGTTGCGGAACAGTGGGTCAACTCCATGGTGAAGATATTTTCTGTGTTTCAAGGTTCTGAGACAGAGAAGGTGACCAAATATGTTTATTGTCTAGATGGTTAAGCTGATAAATTGTGGGATTTTATTAAGAACACCAAACGAAGGGAGGAAATTTAAGAGATGGAATTATAAGACATTAAGAGAATGTTTCTTGATAAGTATTTCCTATGAACGCTTCATACAAATATGGAGAGTGAATTCATAGAGCTGAACCAAAAAGAAGGAGAAACTGTCACAACCTATGAAGTGAATTTCACAAGGTTTTCAATGTACATTTCAGGGTTTTTTATCAACAATGATATCAAAATTGATAGATTCTTTATGGGATTAAAACCACACTTTCGAAAGGATTTTCCAATTAGAGACTTTGGTAGTTATGAAGAATTTGTTCGATGTGATCTCAAAGTAGAGATGGAGTTTGAAGAATGTTTCCCTGGATAAGGTGATAAGAAACGAAATATGGAGTTTCATGCCAATGGATCTAATGACAAAAGTGGGATGAAAACTCAACGACCCACATGCCAAAAATGTGGGAATTTACACCATGGGAACTACCTCAAATGGATGGGGAAGTCCATCAAGTGTGGGAAAGAAGGAAACCATTCTCAAGAGTATCGAAAAGACATGAAAAAGAAGGATAATGTAGCTGATAAAAGGACAGAACCACTCATGGTTAAATGATACAACTGTAGGAATCTAGGTCACTATGAAAACTAGTACACTAAACCTTGAGCTCTCGAGGTCAATCAGTATCAGTAGCCAGCAAAGCAAAAGGAACAAGGGAAGGCTTACGCCATCACTACTGCAGAAGTGGAGCATGATAATGAATTCATACAAGGTACACTTCCTATACACTCAAGAATGTAAAAAGTATTATTTGATTCTAGTTCTACGCATTCCTTTATATCATTCTAGTTTGTTATAACAATAGAATTGAAGCCCAGAAACCTTGAAGTAGATATATCTGTAAAAACACCATGTGGTGCAATCATTGCAACCCAACTGTTTGACTCTTCTACTGTTGTCGTATATGGGATGATTCTTTTGGAAAATCTCGTAATACTTCCCATGGTGGAATTAAATTATATAATGGGAATGGATTGACTCTTGTTATATAGAGAACATATCAAATTTCGAGAAAAGGAAATATCTTTTCTTATTTCGAATCATCCCATGCTCCTCTAAAAATGCAAGGAAGATCATAAATCTCCTTTGGAAAATCTTTCAATGGAATTGGTATTAATTCCCTATGAAGAATCATACCTCTCCCAAATGGTTGAGTCGAAGGAAAGTGACAACCTTGAGGAAATTCCCATCATGATGGAATACGTCGATGTATTTCCCGAAGATTTACCTAGAATTTACTTGGACCGTTAGGTAGAGTTCTTAATTGAACTCATGCCCGGAGCTACTCCTATCTCGAAGTGTCCCTATAGGATGGCTCCTATCAAACTGGAGGATTCAAAGAAGCAGTTATAAGAGAATCTAGACAAAGGGATCATACGCCCTAGTGCATCACCTTGGGGTGCACATGTGATCTTTGTGAAGAATAAGGATGGAATAATGCAGTTGTGTATCGATTATCGGGAACTCAACAAGATCACCATAAAGAACAAGTATCCTCTCCCAAGAATTGATGACTTGTTCTATCAGTTAAGAGGTGCTCTATACTTCTCAAAATTGGATCTTTGTTTTGGATATCATCAGGTAAAGGTGACGAAGGAACATATTCAAAAGACTACCTTCTGAAGAAGGTATGGGTACTATGAGTTTTTGGTGATGCCCTTTGGACTTACTAACACCCCTGAAATCTTCATGGATTTGATGAATAGATTCTTTAGACATTACCTCAACAAATTTTTGGTAGTGTTTATAAATGATATTATCATATACTATAAGATAATGGAGGTACATGAAGAACATCTAAGACTTGTGTTGGAGACATTAAAAAAGGAGAAGTTGTACACCACGTTCAGAAAGTGTGACTTTTGGATGAAACAAGTCACGTTCTTGGGAAATATGATCACAAGTGAGGGAATTTTTGTGGATCCTTAAAAAAATGAAATTGAGGAATGGCCCAGGCCCTCTAGTGTCATAGAAATCCATAGTTTTCTTGGATTAACTGGGTACTACTGACGTTTTTTGAGAATCTTCTCACAATTGTCAATCCTGCTAACTAAGTTTACAAGGAAAGGGGTAATGTATGTCTGGATGGAAGAATGTGAGGGAAGCTTCATGGAGCTTAAGAGAAGGCTGATCACTGCACCTGTACTCACACTACCGAAAATTGGAGAATGTTTTGTGATATATAGTGATGATACAAAGAAAGTCTTGGGTTGTGTACTCATGAAAAATGACAATGTGATAGCCTACGCCTCACGACAGTTCAAGATCCATGAGTAGAACTACCCGAAGCATGATCTAGAGTTGGAAGCCGTGTTTTTTTCATTGAAAATCTGGAGACACTACCTTTATGGAGAGAAGTGTGACATATACACCGACCACAAGAGCCTAAAGTATATATTAACACAAAATGAGCTCAACATGCATCAAAGGAGATGGTTAGAGCTAATCAAGGATACCGATTTCTCTATTCACTATCATCCTGGAAAGGCGAACAAGGTAGTTGATGCTCTAACTAGAAAAGAACCTGCTACTCTATCCATGATGAGGATTGAGAAAGACCCTAACTTCTTGTATATTCAAATAATGGATTTTCAAATCATAAGGGAAGGGGATATATCCTACCATTCATAAATGATTGTGGAACCATCCATATAGGAGATGATTAAGGAAGCACAAAGTGATAATGTGGAGATACAAAAGAGGGTGAATGCAGTAAAAGAAGGGAAGCTGCAAGAGTTCCATATCGATGATCATGGTGTGATTCATTTTGGAACGTCTCTTTGTGTGCCTTAATCACCTGGGATAAAGAATGAGCTATTGGATAATTCACATAGCTCAACATTCTCTATCCATCATGGAAGTACAAAAATGTACCGTGATCTCCGAGAACACTTCTGGTGGGATAACATGAATAAGGAGATTGAGAAATATATATCAAGGTGCTTGGTATGTGATCAAGTTAAAGTTGTGCGACAAAATTCCAAAGGTATGATGTAGCCATTACCTATACCCATGTAAAAATGGGAAAATGTTACTATGGAATTTGTCATGGGTCTCCTGAAGACGTCAAAGGGAAATAATGCAATATGGGTTGGGGTTGACAGACTCACCAAGACTGCCCATTTTATCACTATTCGGGAAGATCTCTCACTTGAACAACTTGCAATGATATATGTGAAGGAAGTGGTGAGATTGCACGATGTTCCACTCTCAATTGTCTCTGACTGTGATCCAAGGTTCAAATCTAAATTCTGGAGGATCCTTCAACATGATTTGAGTACTAAATTAAATTTTAGCATGACATATCACTCCCAAACTGATGGCCAGTCTGAAAGAACTATTCAGATGCTAGACGATATACTAAGAGCGTACTCTCTAGAATTCAAAGGTTGTTGGGATCAGCATCTCCCATTGGATGAGTTATCATACAATAATATCTTCCACTCCAGTATTCAGATGGCTCCATATGAAGCTTTTATGGGAATCAATGTAGAACTCCAACCTGTTGGGATGAAGTTGGAGAATGAAAGCTACTTGGACCCGATCTTGTTCAAGAGATGACAGAGAAGGTTCAAGTCATCCAGAAACACATCAAACCTGCTCAATGTCGGCAAAAGAGCTATGGTGACAATCGTCTAAGGGACATGGAGTTTTACATTAGAGATAAAGTCTTCCATCGAATATCTCCATGGAAGAGAGTCATAAGATTCAGGAAGAAGGGGAAGATAAGCCCAAGGTATATTGGCCCCTTTGAGATCCTTGACCGCATAGGAGGTATGGACTATCGTCTTTAACTTCCACCAAATATGGCTCAAGTTCATAATGTGTTTCATGTATCATTATAGAGGAAGTACATACCAGACCACTCAAATGTACTAAACTCAGAGGTGGTGCAACTAGAAGATGATCTCTCCTATGAGGAGCAGCCAGTAATGATTATGGATCAGAGGGATAAGGTTCTACACAACAAGAAAACCTATCTTGTCAAAGTGTTTTGGAGGATCCCTAAGTTTGAGGAAGCAACTTGGGAACCAGAAGAGGTAGTGAAAGAGAAACACCCTCACCTGTTTGTGTAAAGTGAAATTTCGGGGGTGAAATATCTTAAGGGGGGAAGAATGTAACGACCCAAAGTTTTTCAATGGAAATCCCCTTCTTATAATTATGTCATAAAATCACATGAAAACTCAACATAATTAACTAATAAGTGGTAAGTGACCTTTAAACATAAGTTTGTCACTTCCGTGGTTTGAATTTCGAAAATCCGACATACACTATTGTGTTCAATATGGTTTTTTGGAGTCAATTGAAACAAAAATAATTTTTGATGAATAGTAACATAACCTTGTGAATACTAACATACTCTTATGAATAGTATTATGACCGTTATGAATAGTAAATCATCCATCATAAGAGTAACCTTACCCATGAATAATTAAATAAAATTTAGACATCGTATAAAGTGACAATTTGACCTTAGTAAATGTTTTGGTATTTTGTAATTCATAAATAATTATTATAATTAATTAATTAATTTAAAAGAAAATTTATATGCGTAAAATGTGTTCATAAATTATCTAAACAATGTCTAATAGTTTTTAGATAATTTTATAAGACCCTATGTAATTTTTTAAAGCACTATAAAACCGGTTTTAACTTTTAAACTCTATTTTTAAGTAAATTATGATTTTAATTAAATATAAAATTAAGAATATTTAGTAAATTATTTTCTAAAAATAGAATTAATTTTTGGATTATAAACTTTAAAATATGGATGGGGTAATGTTTTGGTATTTTTCTTAAATACTTGAATTTTTTATGAATAGTGAAATACCGTAATTTACAAAAATAAGATAAATAAGCTAATTATAGAGTCATTCGTGATATTATGCTGATATAAGCCAACTTGGTTCGGGAAAACATGATAAAATTACTATTCTTGGTCATTGAAGACTCGTTATTCAATGTCTTAGGTGAAATTAATAAACTAATGAATTTTATATTAAGGAAACCCCTCTCCCCTCCACTATAAATATCATCCTTCACACCCGTATTTATTCACACCTCTCAAGCTCCAAGACATCTCTAAATTCTGCCCAAACATCTTCCATAATCCCTATCCCACATCAAAGAGCTAATAGTCTCATCAAAAGTCCAAGCCTATCTTCCATAAGGAGGATCTCAAGAGGAGGATTTAAGAGGTAATTTCTCTCCCTCTTCTCCTTTGTTTTCCTTTCAAGTTCATGTTCATTTCTTGATCTCTCCCCACATATCTTCACCCTAATGGTATTTTAATTCCAGTATTATGAATATACTGGAATGTTATGATGCTAATGCGATATTCTATCATCCAGCCCCCTTTCCCTCTACATTTTATTTTATTAAAGAGAATGTTGTTCGTGAGGTGTTAATTTATCACCTTCAAGAATGACATGCTTTATTATTCCATTTATACCTTCATATATGGTGATGATACCATTTTTATGGTTGAACCAGAATATTTATATGTATTATCTCCTATATAATGTTCTAGAAATAATGTATGGACATATTGCTAAGTGATAAATTAAAACAAGTTCATTGTGATCGAAAACCCACCCAAATTAACCCAAATAATATTCATTAAATTTTTATCTAATGATTCATCCACATGGTATATAATATATCTCATTGTAAGATCATTTTAAATTATGTAATTTCATTAATAACATGTAATATTAGTTTTGAATGTTTATCCATGTTCTACCTGAACTTCAATTTATGAATACAAGTGAACCACTCAAGAAAACCATAAAAACAATCATTCCTGAATAATTTTTTTAAGCTCTATAACTCGTCCAAAGCCACATAAAATCACTTAATGAAACCATAATTAACCATATTAATGTAAAAATGGTTCTGGATTTCTAATTAATGAACATAATTTCATTATACATGACATTTAAGAGAAATAAGCATTTGGATACAAGGTAAGGGGAAAATCTAGAACCCAATTTTCTTTCTTCGGGTTCTCCCTCTTTCACTCCAATTTGGTATTGTCACTACATAAAAATAATTTTTTCTTCATTATATTTCCATTTCTGGGATATATATATGTTTTATAATTATGTTTATGTCAATCCAAATGTTTTCCAAAATAACTGTTCTTTTAAGAACTCAACATTTACCTCTCATTCATGGTTGATGGTTCTTGTATCAAGTATGTTGTTCCATCTTTCTTTTGGGAACCCAAATCTTATGAATGTATTATTATGAGATGAAACTGATACCTTACAATGGGTTAGTTATGTTCACTTTTGGTATATGTTCCATGGGGCAATAATGATAATGATGATGTTATGATGTGACGGGTGCACCCAGAATTATATAGCGCAATATGAATGTTTCAAAGTGACGGGTGTGCCCGGAATTATACAGATCTCCAATGCAATTGGTTAAAGTGATAGATCTCATGATTAAATGTGAAATGATGTGTGAATAAGATTCTAGCTTGGTTCACATGTATGTGTGGTAGTTAACAACTAAGACATGATGTTTCATATTTTTTTTGCATTGCCACACTTCAAGTCTTTTATTTATGCTCCTCTCATGTTCATGATCTTTTGCCTATGTCATGATTATGGTCACCCCATGCTATATTCTTATTATCTATCCTCTCACTACGATTTATCTCACCCATATTTATTTATATCCTCAGGTGGATACATGTACTAAGGAGAGTACAAGTTCCAATAAGAGGCTAGAGAAGAAGAAATTAAATTAATGCTTATGCTTGATGTTGTAATTGTTATGTACGGTCCTAGTTTTCCCACGAAACTAAACATTTGGATCCTATATGTGTAATACTATTATGATGTTTACCTTTAAAATGATGTAATAGTAATTTAAGAAAAGGCTGGGATGCTATAAGGGTGGATTGAAGCACTGGAGAAGATTTTCGATATTATGGGGTGTTCAGAACATCAAAAGGTTATTCTTGTTATTTACCATTTTGAAGGTGAAGCTGATCAATGGTTGTCAATGGTGAAAAATATCAGGGATAGTGAGGATATTGATTCTTTTGATTGGGATGAATTAAAAGGTATGATTCTTGAGAAATATTTTCCTAAGGTGTTTCGTCTTAGGATGGAAAAAACAATTCCTAGAATTTAGACAGGATAATGACTCAGTGGCTGCTTATGAAAAAAATTCACTCGACTGGAAAGTTATGCTCCAAATTTCATACAAGATCTTGATAGAAAAATCAACCATTTTTACTCAGGAGTAATGCCAAAGTATCTGAGGGCTTTATCTTCTCGTTATATGATAAGTTATGGAAATATTGGTCAATGTGTGGAGAATTTGGAAATGGAGGTTGCCGATGATCATGTTCTCATTGACAAAAAACATAATAAGAGGTCAAGGTGGTAGGTGAAAGGGAAATTTTTTTCAAAAAAACTGATGGTAAGAAACATAAGTTTACAGTTTGTGAAAACTGTGGTAAAAAGCATGCTGGGGAATGCCTTTTGAATTCTGGTAAGGGCTACCAATATGGTAAAATGGTACATAACGCTCATAATTACACTAAAAAGGATTAGGGTAATGGTAATACAAAATCCGATTTACAATCAATAAAATGTTTTAAGTGCAATGAAATGGGTCATTATGAAAATGAGTGTACAACGAAGAACTCAACGGAGGGAAAGCATCTAGACTACAATTAGAAAGGGGTGGTGAAATACTTTTCAACTACTTTAGAAGATGTTGGGCCATAAAATGAAGTAGTATCAGGTACATTATTTATTGGTTCAGATTATACCAGTGGGTTTTTTGATTCGGGGTCTACACATTCATTAATTTCTGAGAAGTTTTCTAGTACATTGGGAATTCTATCTCAAGATATTAATCTTGAAATTACGGTAAAAACTCCTAGAGGAAATTTTGAAACAAAAATAAATTATAAGAACCTTTATATCCTTGTGTGCGGAATGAATCTACCTGCAAAACTTATTTTTTTGCCTCTAGTAGAGTTTGATGTTATTTTGGGTATGGATGTGGTTTCTTGTTTATCATGTTAATATTGACTACAGAGATAAAGAGGTTTCTTTTTTGAAATATTTTTATATTGTGTAAAAGAATGAACCCTTACTTTTGATAATATATCAGGAAGCTAAGAAACTACTAAAATATGGAAATGAATGTTACCTAGAACATATTTTTAAAACAAAGGAACTATTCATATTAATGATATGATAGTGGTAAATGAGTACCTTGATGTTTTCCTTGATGAGTTTCCTAGTATTATACCTGATTGGGAAGTTGAAATTACTATTGACTTAGTTCCTGATGCTAATCCAATTTCAAAACCCCCTTATCATATGGCTGAAATTAAACTTTTAGAGTTAAATAAGAAATTGAAATAGTTATTAGATAAATGTTTCATTCAACCTAGAGAATCACCATGGGGTGCTCCTATCTTATTTATTAAAAATAAAGATGGTTCAATGAGACTTTTCATTTATTATAGAGCATTGAATAACATCACTATTAAGAACAAGTATCATTTTCCTCATATTGTTGACTTTTTTTGATCAGCTCTAGGGAGCTCAGTATTTTTATAAGATTGACTTATGGTTGGGGTACCATAAGTTGAAAGTAAAGGAAGTAGACATTCCAAAGACCATGTTTCATACTAGATATGGACATTATGAATTTGTAGTTATGCCTTTTGATTTAACAAATGCACCTATTGTATTCATGTATCTTATCAATAGAATTTTCCATGAGTTCTTGGATAAGTTTGTTGTTGTGTTCATTGATGATATTTGGGTTTATTATAAAATTAAATAGGAGAATGAAAGTCATTTAAGGGCTGTCTTGAAAAACTTAAAAGAAAATAAACTATTTGGTAAATTCTATAAGTGTGAGTTTTGGTTACAATAAATTTCTTTCCCTGGTCACATTGTTTAAAACAATAGCATAAATGTTGATCCCGCTAAAACAAAAGTTGTTGAAGAATGGCCAAGACCAAAAAATATAACCGAGATTTGTAGTTTTCATAGATTGGTAGGTTATTACTATAGGTTTTTTGAAAATTTTGCATCGTTATCTAGTTCAATGACTAAGTTAACTCGAAAAGGTATTAAGTTTATTTGGATAAAAGAATGTGATGATTGTTTTTAGAAATTGAAAATAACATTCGTGAACACACCAGTTTTGGAACTACCTTCTAGAAAATGGTGAGTTTGTTATTTATAGTGATGCTTCGTTGAAAGGACTTGGTTGTGTCCTTATGTAGAATGATAAGATAATTACTTATGCTTCATGCCAGTTGAAACCTCATGAGTTAAATTACCCTATACATGATTTGTAATTAGCCGTTGTTGTTTTTTGCTTTAAAAATTTGGAGGCATCATTTGTATGGAGAAAATTGTGAAATATATACCGACCACAAAAGTTTAAAGTATATATTGACATAGAATGAATTGAACATGAGACAGAGGAGATGGTTGGAATTAGTCCTGGATTATGATTTCACAATCATTTACCATCTGAGAAAAGAAAATAAAGTGGCTGATGCTTTGATTCGAAAAAGTAACACTTCATTTACCATGATACATTTGGAACAAGATCCTTTGGTTTTTTATTTGATGAAAATTTGAATATAAGTTGTTAGTGCATGAAATTATTATTTTTTGTTTCAGGTGTTTGGGAAATCATCTCTATAAGACAAAATAAAGCAAGCGCAGAAGGAAGACAATGAGTTGAATAAAAAGGTAGAGTTGGTTCAGAAGGGAAAGTTTCTTGAATTTAACGTTGATAATGATTGTGTTTTGAGGTTTGGGAAAAGATTATGCATGCCTTGTAATTCACAGTTGGAGAATGAGTTCTTATGTGAAGCTCATAGTTCCCCGCATTCAGTTCATCTTGGTAGGACTAAGATGTACAGAAGTCTTAAGGATTATTACTGGTGGGATGGAATGAAAAGAGATATTGCTGATTTTACTATGAAGTGTTTCACTTGTCATCATGTTAAAGCTGAGTGGAGGTTACAAAAATGGATTCTTCAACCTTTACCGGTGCTATAGTGGAAATGGGAAAATATATCCATGGACTTCGTTGTGGGATTACCAAAGACATCTCGAGGTAATAATGCAATCTAGTTTATTGTTGAACAATTGACTAAATCTGCTGATTTTCTTCCTATTCTAGATACGTTTTCTCTAGATAAACTTTCTCGATTGTATGTTTAAGAGATAGCCAGGTTGCATGGTGTTCCCCTCTCCATTGTATCAGATCGTGATCCCAGGTTTACTTATAACTTTTGAAAAGGCCTTCAGAAGTATTTGGGTACTGAATTAAATTTTAGTACAACATTTCATCCACAATCAAATGAGCAGTCAGAACGAACAATTCAGACCTTGGAGGATATGCTACGTGCTTGTTCACTTGATTGCCAGGGAATTTGGGACCAATATCATTCTCTGGTTGAAATTTCATTTAATAACAGTCTTCATTCTAGTATACAGATTGCTCCATTGAGTCATTATATGGGAAGCAATGTTGAACTCTAGCCTTTTGGGATGAATTAGGTGAAAGGAAGCTGATGGGACCCGAATTGGAAAAAGAGATGGAAGAAAAAGTTCTGTTGATTAAGAAGCACATGAGAACAACTCAGAGTAGGAAGAAACGTTATGCAGATAATCAGATGAATGATCTGTCTTTTGAGGTAGGTGATCACGTCTTTCTCAAATTTTCTCCATGGAAAAGTGTTATGCGTTTTGGTATGAAGGGAAAGTTGAGTCTGAGGTTTATTGATCCTTATGAAATCCTACAGAAAGTTGGATCAATTACGTACATAGTGGATTTAACTCTAAGTTTGTCCCTGGTACTCAATTTTTTTCATGTTTTAATGTTGAGAAAGTATATGCTAGATCCCTCTCATGTTTTAAGTCTAGAGGTAGTTCAGTTGGAAGAGAATCTCCCTTATGAGGAACAACTAGTCAAGATTCTTGACTGAAGAGAGAAAGTATCGCAGAATAAGGTATTTCACCAGGTAATGGTTTTTAGGAAAAGCCATATGGTTAAAGAGGCAACTTTAGAATCTGAAAATACTATGAGGGATAAATGCCCCCATTTATTTGATAAGTGAATAAAATTTCGAGGACACAATTTCCAAAAGGGGGAAGGATGTAACATCCCAGGTAAATAAAGAAATAATATAATTTTTTATTTTATATTTTGTGAATTAAACATTAATTTTACATTAAAGGGGTTTTCTATGTTTGATGGCTTACCTGATATGCAACAATGAGTTTCTTTGAAATCTTACATTGCACAATAAAAATATAATATTATTATATTAAATAGTAGTTAACGCCTAACTGTTGTATTGGAAGGAATGAAAAAAACTAACTAAAATATGATTGTACATGTTTTCTAAATGTTTTAAATTTTATCCTATAAATATTAATGGCATAAAATGTGAATTAATCTAATTTTAAGCATAAATACTCTAATATTCATTAAATTGTCGATTTACCGCCTTTTGATGGTGAACCCTCTTTAAATATACTTTTGGTCAATTTTATATATTCTTATTTGACAAAATAAAATTATTCTTTAGAACAGGGACATCAAAATTTACTTTGGTTAAAATTTTGTATTTTTCAGATAAAATTCCATTTTTGATGAATAGTGGAAAATACTGTATTTTATTTTAAAACTACATTTTAATCTAATTTATTTATATGGTTTGATTATATTTTTAATTTATTTTAAAGTGTAATTAGATTATATGTTTACCATTTAATCCAATGTTGGTTATTTTAATTAATTTCACTTTGAAATTGGACAAAAACAAGTGTCAATCTTGTGATAGTTATTATTTCTTAAAAAACACACTTTTTGTTTTGACAACGGTAATTAATTCTAAATTAATTTCAGCCACATCTGAGTTTTGAATTTGGAAAAATAAATTCCATATTTAGAATAATGAGGTCCAAATTGTGTTAATAGGTAAATTTTAGTTTTAGACATTATGAATATTTACTTCAATATATATTTTATTTACCATGGTTAAAGTGTAAATCTAGAAAATAAGGGTACAAAATATGACTATAATAATATAAAAATACCCTAAAATGTGTCCTAATCCAATTGGTTGATACACTTCTGACCATGATCATCAATGGGTCGATTTTGTGACCCCATGGGGCCACTTGGGAGTGATAATGACACTTTATTTTAATTAACTTAAAGTAAAGACAAAAATGACAAAGGCAAAAATATATTAGTACATTAATTTTTAAATAGGGTTATATAAGTTATCTTTTTTACTATAAAAATTATTTTCAAATATAAAAATATTTCTTACATCATGGTATTTTTTTATAATTTTTAGACATAATATAAATTAAATTATTTATGACACAACAATGATGCATTGTTTACCTCATTAATAAAAGATTTAAAAAAATAGGATTAAAAAGATTAAAATAATATATAAAACCTGTCCAATTATAATTGTATGACTTTATTTAGACCATAAATCATATTATATTTGATTTTAATAAGTTTTGTTCATTTATAAACTGAAAATAATTATGTAATAAAATAATATTTTTACACAATCCTAAAGAGCTCCTCCTCCCCCTTATAAAAGATCTCATCTCTAACCAATTACTCACACCTCTCAAGCCCCTTGTCTCATCCAAAATCATCCCAATTAGACTCCCTACATCACTATCCTCGTAAAATCCTAAAATTAGGAATAATTAACTTCAAAAAACCCTTTTGGTTCAAACCAATGGGAGTTACCCAATTTAAAGGTAACATCTTCTCTTAAGTTCTTTTGTTTTATTTTATTTCTCCACCCCCTAATTTTTTTCAATTGATTTATTTTATAAAAACACAAGTATTATTAATATAATATATTGTTTATATGAGATGTATAAGAACTACACTTACTCACACCTCCATCTAACAGATAAATAACATACTATTTCTGTGGATGGAAAATTAACGCCTCACGCTACGATGATTGTTAAATTATTTCCTACCACCTCTCATGGTGGAAATTATGATCATAATGTATTTATATATTATATATATTATTTTTATGTTTTCTTTATGCTTCTTTATTTTACAATTATATTATACCTTTATGGATTCCATTATGGGTAAACGCGATAATTTCATTTGAGAAAATGTGGACTACCACCCTCTCAAAGTGACATGGCTCGTTAATTCCATATGTGGGATGTATAAAGGATGGGGTTAATGATATTATATATGATATTATACTGTAATTATAATATAACTATGTATAATTATGTTTTAATTATATTAACATAGAAAATAGAAATGAAAGTAGTGTTCATGCGTACGTACGACTTACCGTCTCCATGAACGGTGAATTTCATTTCTTATCCCCAAATGTTATGTACTGTTATAAATAAATACATAAACTAGACATATATGATATATATGATATCTACATCATGAATATTATTCTGGAGATGATGTATATTTTACCACATGAACAACTTTTAATTATAAGAAGTTCATTTTTGACTCAAGTACCAAATATCGACAAAATGACCATTATTAACTTAAATTATTACATAATGTTTATTACATTGTAATAAGTGATATAAAAGGAATAATAAAATTGAAAAAGGTTATTAAGAAAGTATTAATTAAATTTAGTTTTTTATTCATGATATTAAAGAACGAACGAGTTAAATAGGACACGAGGTAAGGGACTTCGTCTCAATCTCCTTTCATTGAGGAATAATTTGTTTTAATACACAAATTTATTTTATACACTGTTCAAAAAACATTGAATTTTTATTTCATTCAAAGAAAATGTTTTTCTACAAGGCATTTTACTAAATGACAGAAATAATTTTTTTTAACGTAAACAGTGACAACAAACTTTCTGCCACTACGAGTATTATTTGATCTTTGGCTTCCTTTACAAGCCATAATGTTTTTAAAAGAAAAATAAAGACCATATAATCTTTCACGTATTTTGGAATTGAAAATGGTGTTTGTATTTATTATTTCAATATCTTTTCAATATATTTAAATTATATATTGTGATTGAATTGTGTAAATGTTATCTTTTCCTTGTGTTTAGTTTATGTGTTATGAATATGTTATGGTTCTTGGTAATTGTTACGTATACAGGTGGTTCTATGATAAACCATGGGCGGGTGAGCCCGAGATAGATCTACAATTCATTGGGTAATGTGAATGAGGTAAACATGAATGTTTCTCTTAAGAGTTTTAGGTAATATATTGTGATGGGTATTCCAAATGTAACTCCCTACGTAGCTGTGATAGCTACAATTTAAGTATGATATGGATGCCAGAAGTTACCTTTATGATTTATGATTTCAATGTTTTATTCATAAATATTAAGATTTCATGAGATATGTTAAAGAGATTATGTTATGTATGTATTAATGAACTAATGTTTTCTTTCTTTGTTTTATAACACTTAATGAGCTTTTTATGCTCATCCCATGTTTCGAAATGTTTTTCAATGGACTTAATGATGAATAGGGTCAATGATGGGATCAAGGGAAAGTCATGATGTCTAAAACATGGAATTGGACATGACCCTTTTTCTCAAGAGATTTTAATTTTTGAAAAAAATGGAATCTGAGTAGAACTGTCTACTTTGAAATTTTTGAGATGTAATGTAATAAGTATGGCATAATCTTCTAAAACTCTAAACCTGAAAAGATCTTCACTGTGAATTATTCATTTAAATAAATATTATATAATATTTTAAGGTCGAGACCTTTTAAGAGACATCCAATGAAACATATAAACGATGATTTTCTACTTGAGGGTCTGGTAATCATAATATCTTATACTGGATATTATCAATGGTATACACCATGAGAAGGTGCATCAATGTATTATGAGTCTTAACCCTTGATATCCAGTATCACTTGTGTTCCTAAAATGTTATAATCTAACTATATATAATATATGAAAGAATAGAATCGTAGAACTTCTAAGTTCTAATTATAGTGGGGAACTACTATGAACTTTTAGAATTACAACTACTCTTAGAATATTATCACATACTATGTTATGCAGAAGAACAATCATGATGCGATAAGTAGTTTATTAATATTCAAAACTTAGAATATAAGACATTATAAATTATATAAAAGTTGTTTTTTGAGAACCAAATCCAAAATTTGATTCCTACACATAAAAATGAGTTATGAATGATTTTACTAAAGTATCAAAACAATATGAATGTGTTTTCTTAGTTTTTTGTATGTCACATGTTCTTTTTACTAAAATTAATATAAATTTTAAATAATGAAACACTTGTAGTTATATAGGTCACACCATGCATCAGTTTGAGCTGTGGCTAATTTATACACATCAAATTTTATTTACGGATAGTTTATCTAAATTATCAAAACAAGATGAATGAATTTTTTCAGTTTTGCAGTATGCCATTTGTGTTTTTTACTAAAATGTCATTTCAAACTGGAAACATGCACATTATGTCATACCAGTAACATTGTGTCTCATTTTGACATGAGAGTACTTCCTATAAATAATAAATAAGTTATAGAACATTTTACTAAATTATTAAGACAATTGAAGTGTATTTTCTTGGTTTTTAGTTAGTGAAAAATGTTTTGAACTAAAATGTCAATTTTAAAACGATAATAGACACTTTGAGTCAAACTGGTCACACTGGGCATCATATTGATGTGTGGTTAATTCTTACACATAAAAAATGACTAATGAATCATTTTCCTAAAGTATCAAAATAATATGAATGTGTTTTCTTGGTTTTTAGTATGTCACTTGTTCTTTTTACAAAAATTAGAATCAATTGTAAATAAAAATACACATATGGAGTCATATCGGTCAAAATAGTGATTAGATTATGGTTTGGATGACTACTACACTTCATAAATGAATTTTTATCATTTTATTAAATTATCAAAATAATATAAATATGTTTTCTCAATTTTTAGTACATCACTTGTTCTTTTTAATAAAATTAATGTCAATTTCAAATAAAAAATACACTTTGAGTTATACTAGTCCAACAATCATCTTTCTGTGTGGTTTATTCCAACATTTTAAAAATGATTTATTGATAATTTTTCAAAATTATCAATGAAATATGAATTTTTTTATTTATTTTTAGTATGTTACCTGTTCTTTTTATGAAAATTAATGTCAATTTTAAATAAAAAGGAAAATCTAGAGTTATACTGGTCTCACCATGTATTCTATTGAGATGTGGTTTATTCATACACATTATAAATGAATTGTGAATCATTTTACCATAGTATAAATACAATTTGAATGCATTTTCCTGGTTTTTAGAATGTCACATGTTCTTTTTGCTAAAATTAATGTCAATTTTAAATAAATAGACATGTTTGGAATTATATTGGTTACATCGTGTGTCAGATTGAGGTACAGATTATTCCTACACATCAAAAAAGACATATGGATGATTTTAATAAATTATAAAAATAATATGAAGACATTTACTCAGTTTTGAGTATGTCACTTGTGTTTTTTATTAAAATGTCATTTGAAACTAAGAACATGCACTATGAGTCATACTGGTCACATCGTGTGTTGGTAGGATATGATAATTCTTCCAAAACGTAAAAAATTGCTTATGAATCATTATAATAAATTATAAAGACAATATGAGTGTGTTTACATGGTTTTAAATGAGTGACGCTTTTTAAACTAAAATTTCAATTTTAAAATAACAACAGTCACTTTGAGTCATACTGGGAACATCGTGTATCAGATTGAGGTGCAGTTGACTCCTTCACCTAAAAAATGAATTCTGGATCAATTTAATAAAGTATCAAAACAATTACAATGTATTTTTTTTAGTATGTCAGTGGTCTTCTTTATTTAAATTAATGTCATTTTTAATTAAAAAGACACCCTTGGAGTCATATGGTCACACTGTGCATCAGATAGAGGTACAAATTATTCCTAAACCTTCAAAATGACTTATGGATATTTTTAATAAAGAATAAAAAAAATAAAAATGTTTTTTCTCAATTTTGTGTATGTAACCTATATTTTTATTGAAATTCAATTTTAAACTAAAAACACACAATTTGAGTCATACCAATCACATTGTGTGTTAGTTTTATGTGAGAATTATTCATACATATCAAAAATGGATTTCAAATTATTTTAATAAATTATCAAGACAATCTAAGTGTGGTTTATTGGTTTTTAGTGGGTGATACGTTTGAACTAAAATGTCAATATTAAAATGATAACGTGCACATTGGGTCATACTGGGAACATCATGTATGAGAATAAGCTGAGGATGATTACATAACATAAAAAATGAATTATATATCATTTTCCTAAATTATAAAAACAATCCTAATGTTTTTTCTAGGTTTTGAGACTGGAAATTTTCGTTTTTACTAAAATTAATGTAAATTTTAAATAAAAAAACACACTTGGAGGCATACCAGTCACAAAATTCATTGGATAAAGATAAGGATGATTCCTACACATATCAAATGACATAGGGATAATTTTTATAAAGTATCAAAAAATATTAATCGGTATTCTCATTTGAGTACGTTACATGCCTTTATTACAAAAAATTCCATTTTAAACTAGAAACACACACTTTGAGTCATATCAGTCTCATAGTGTGTAATTTTGATTTGAGACTCATTCCTACACATTAAAAATGAATTGAGAATAATTTTTATAAATTATCAAAAAAATATGAGTGTGTTGTTTTGGTTTTCAAGGTGTTAAACTTTTTGAACTAAAATATCAATTTTAAACTAATAACTGATACTTTGAGTCCTACTTGGCATGTCATTCTTTTAATTGAAGTGTGAATTATTCCAAAATGTCAAAAATGACTTATGGGTCATTTTATTAATGTATAGAAATAGTCATAATGTGTTTTCCCAGTTTTGAGTATATTAGTTATCTTTTTTACAATAATTAATATCAATTTTAAATATAAAGATGCACTTGGAGTCATTCTAGTCACACCATGCATCACTCCATCCATTTATAGCTTTTAAATTATACATCATTAGTACTGATGAAAATCTTGTATATTTAGTGAAACTAGTATACAATAGAATCTCTACACAACCCTTTAACTTCTCAAACATTTTTCAATGATCACAAAGTTCATCTTCAACTGTCATTTTCATTTCCTCAATACTATCTCTATCAACATTCACACCTATAATCACATACTTGATATAGTATTCTTTCATGTCCATACTTTAAATCATATCAGATAATACATAAAAAACAGTGTTATCCTAGTCACTAGCCATATTTTCTTTCTCACTGTGTTTATTCCAACATTTATACCTTTGATAAATTTTGTGATAGATCCTGTGTTCATACAATACCTATGGACTAATTATTATTGAATAAAAATAGTGTAAATATGGAAAAAAGATTTGAGAAGGATCATATGCATGATATTTTTCAAATATGATAAACTCTTTCATGCCATATTCATACTCTTTTTCCATATGACTGGCATCCATCCATTCTATATTAACATCCATCCTATTTGAGTCGGTAATATTAACATTTAACAAAATAAATTCACAAAAAATATTCAATTAAGGATGGATCTCATGAATTTCTTGAAAGAAAATTGAAAGATTGAAAAATGGTATATTATACCACATGATCAAAAACAAAAACTTATTGAAATAAATTTATAAATATAGTAGAGGAGTTTTCACTTTTAAAAAATTACTTATATCGATAATTTATTTCATATTTTTAATGATCAAATCCATTTTTTAGATGTATAAATGTAGTATAAAATCATATTTACATTATAAAATTCTATGAAATACTACTATAGAATATAATAATACAAAGAAATATATTTTATTTGAAAACAATTTTCATAATAGAAAATATGGCTATTGAATATAATAATGGTTTCATAAATAAAAAAAAGAAATTATTATATTCTTTAAAATATTTTCAACACATACATTTAATTTATGAATGTATAAAGGTATTAAAATATTTATAAATTGAAAAAAGAAAATAGGTATAAAATTTTAAATTAAATATATATATATATATATATTAATACTAGTACATAAAATTAAATACATATATAAACATATAAAAGTACATATATGTTATCAAAGTATACATAATTATAAAAAGTATATAGTTTTAAAAATTTAGAAAAGTATAAAATTAAAATATATAAAAGTAAAACTTATGAAAGTATAAAATTATAAAATTATTCACTTTTATTCCATTGATGAAATGATCGATCTTTATTTTAGGGTTAACGGAAAAAATCTAGGTGTACCTTGCGAGTCTCTCAAGGTTTCAATAATAGGTACCAATGGATTGAAACTACATTTTATGAAAACCCCACTCTCTATTTTGATGTGAGTAGTTTAGGGAAACTATTTGGGGACACATATTTCCTTAAACACCTCCCATTTCATAATATAAACAACTTTATTATTCCTCATATTCATAATAAAAACCCACAATATATATACTTCACCTTAAAAATTAAAAATGGTTATCCATTTCATCATAACTATTTGATTATAATAACCCAAAAGGTTAAAGGGAATTGATGCATGAATGAATCCACTGTGAGTTGATTCATCCTTAGCATCTTTGGGAGTTTGAAATGGTTTATATTATTATTCATATCATGAGAATGTTTAGTAAGTATTATCATGATATTTTTCTCTCTAGATCTCATCATATTTTATTTCATATAGGGATAGTAACCTCATTCTCCATCACACCCACTGTTATATCGGTTCCTCTGGGAGCCAACCCTTAATAAAACCAAAATTTTGAATCATGTGTAATTAACAATAATTTCTTAAAATAAAAACACTATGAAAAATCAAACTAATGATGTCATAATATTAGACACATTTATTTTATCCTATAATACTTTAGGTTCTACCCTAGGTGGATTAAATACATTTGAAAATAATTACGATTCATGTAGAATAACATAAACATGTGGAATAACATAGAAATGTGGCATATAAAATGCGTGACATATATAATAATATAACATCATAAGCATATATAAATTTTATCTAGGAATACCATCATAACATAGTTGATTAGGAACCACAAACTATTTCTCATAGTTTATTGATCACTATAACCCATTTCCTATAGTGCATAGAGTATCACAATTTCTATCCCATAGTTGATCAAGAATCAAAACTCATTTCCCATTTTGGATCGAGTAACAAACATTTTTTCTCATAGTAATATCATCAGATACTATACTTTAAAATATGTAAATAACAATTATACCTTAACACCAATCATAAAAAAGGAAAATATTTAAAAAATGAAAATACACAGTCTATTTTTTACCAAACACTATTAACAAAATAAATTCTCATGACTAACCAAAATAAATATGTGATATACGTATACGTAAATAATGAATCCAAATAATCAAAAAGTGTATCAGAATCCTTTAACCAAATATTCCACCATTATCGCTAACCATTTAACATATGTTATATTCTTGTTAAATGACATTTTAATTGGCCTTGGGTTTTTTCAAAAATTATGATATCCTAATAGCCAAACAAATAATAGTAATAAAATACACATCACAATTAATATATACTTATTATAAAAAAATTAATGTAAATATACCAGTCATCCCCCAACACAAATAAAATCGTTAAAAAACACCTATGACATTTATGATAAATTTACGAACATCGATACATGAAACAAATGAAATTATTTCTAGTTAATTTTTATAAACTAAAATTATAATATATTTGAAATTTCCTATTAAAAATACATAACACATTATCAAAATTTTATAATAATCCCCATGAATTCTATATACTCATTAAAATCATTAAAAATTAAATCTTACACCTTTCAAATCAATTTTCTATATGATAATGATTAATAGTTTAATTTAAAATCTTGAAAACTCATTTAATTTATAATTAATTGGACTTTTTAAGAGTTAAATCACGAATATATTAAAATCTATAAATCTATAAAACCAAAATAAACTCATAATAAATTGAATAATTACATTGGAAAATGATTATTTAAAACATCTAGAAAACAATCAAATCACAACACACACAATAAAAATAATCCACAATAAAATGGCCATATTTTGGTCTAACTGTAATTTTGAGAAACTATAATCATTGAAAATGAAAACAATAAATTCACAAAAGGGCCTCCAGGGCCATAAAATACACATCAACCCTAATACTAATATTAAAATGTATATTTATCACCAATTCACACACAGTACATATGTGCGTGAAACATATTCTATAGAATCCATGATGAACCAATGTTCATGCACTTATCAAAATGAAAGTATTCCAATATCAGAAATGTAAATTAATATTAAATCAGCCTATAAACTATTAGTGAACACGTATGGTGTTCGTATATAACTAAGGGGGTGAATATGATCTCAACAACATGAATCAATTTTTGAGGGAGTATAGACCTAGATGGAATAATAAATTAAATAGGAGAAGAAATAATCTCATACCACAGATCAGTTATGATTTTTTTGATAAAGAGTGGAATGGGTCCAATTGGGAGCGATGATTGTAGGAAGCGACAACGACAGTAGAGAGCGATGATGATGACTATGATAAATGATAATGGGGATGGAAACGACGACGATAATGATGACAGTGAAGTCGAAAGTATGGAGTGATGGTATGGAGTGATGTTAGGAAGGGTGACAATAGAAAAACTACAGTTCCATGAAATCATGAAGGTGTGAAGAGATGGTGAATTAGTTAGGGTTATTTTTATAAAAATTCATAATGTTTTTATTAGTAGTTATTTCAAAAAAAGAAATAATAAAGAGTAGTTTTACCAATGCTTATATAGAAAGCGCTAATAAAACTACAATTTATTAGTTCTTTTTTAGTGTTGATGAAGATACCCCTTTATAAGCGCCAAAAAAGTGATGATAAAATTAGTCTTTATCAATACTAAAATAATAGTTATGATAAAGACTAATTTTATTAGTGCTCTTTTAGTTCTGATAAAGGGGAATCTTAATCAGTGCTAAAAAAGTTCTAATAAAGATCTAAATAAATAAAAAAATTATTATTTAAATATACTTAAATAATTATATAATTTTATATTTATATATTTTTATATATATAAACATAATTATAAATATAAAAAATATATTTATTAATTAAAGATATTTATTATTACTGTATAAATATTTATATTTAATTAAAAAAATATTTATATATTTATATATTTATATATTTATAAATATACTTATTAATACATAAAAAATTAATATTTATTAATATATATATATATAATTATAGAAAATATTTTTATTAATTAAAAATATTTATTGTTATTTTATAATTATTTTTATATTTATTTATTTCTAAATATAATTATAAATAAATATATTTAAAAATATTTTAATATAATTATAAATATATTTTTATAATAATATCTCATGGCCTATTTTGCATTGGTATATTTATATAATAACATATACTTATATCAATTTATAAATATATATAATTATAAATATAATAACTATATTTATTATTTAAATATATATATTAAAATTTATTAATATTAAATATATATATATATATATTTAATTATAATTATAATTATAAATAAATATATTTAAAAATATTTCCAACGAGCATGTACCCTAGTGGTTAAGGCTCCTTCTTGGCATCCAAAAGAACCCGGATCAAATCCGGGCATGGGAGAATTCCCGAGTTACTGTAGTAGGTTACTATAGTAGCACTATAGCAGGTCACTGTAGCAGTGCTGTAGCAGCGGGGGAATGTAGCAGCGCCAACACTGTAGTGGCGGAGGGACTGTATGAGGGTAGTGTAGTGGCGATGGTAGTGTCGTAGGTACTGTAGCTGTGTGGGTACTATAGCAGTACTGTTCACCGAGGGGTCTTTTGGGAAAAAAAGGCTTTCTAGCACTATATGCAGGCCACTTGGCCTTGGGACTTCAGGCTATGTAATGGGTCACCCTCTACTCAGTCTAAAGAGGTCATTTCTTTAATAATAAATTGAGGCTTCATCCCCAACCTTTTTATAAAAAAAATTAAAATTACTTATATATAAATTTTTTTTGCTACTAATAAAGGTGGGATCCGATATTTTGATGAACAAAGGGGATTAGATGGTTGTGCTAGCATCGTGGATACCCATTCTGTTACATCACCTCCTAATGTGGAGGGTCATAAATCACAAACAATTTCTACTCCGACTAGGATTACAGGTTCTCCAACCTATGATGAGGAACATTCCATTAATTAAGATTATACTAAAATGTTTGTTGATCAATAATTATAGTAGTATTTGAGGTCTTTGACTATGAAACTGTCTAATGTTAAGAATAAATTAGTGGATGGTGATATATTACATCTAGTTATCCCTCGGAAATCCAAATTATACGAACTGTAATTGAAAAATACACAGTTCTTTTATTTTAAAATGCAAGATGGAAATAATAGGATTGATGAAAATCTTGAGAATCCTCTAAAAAGGCCTATCATGTTGTTGATGAGAATCAGTATTTGTTAGTATTAAAACCTCCAACAAATACTGATGTAATTTCTGATGACATGGATTATAGTAAGGATGATAGTGGTTGGTCTTATCCACTAAATTTTTTTGAGCTGATAAAATAAAACTATGAATATTTTGGAAAGGCTATACTTATTGAATGTGAAGCTACACGGAACAAAAATTATAAGGCTCCTCTAGTGGATTATGAGGGTGAGAGGTACCCCTAGGGTGTTATAGATGAAATGAAAAAATGGTTTTATTTATAGCTCAAAGTAACTTTTGCAGAAATTCAACCAGGTGTATTTGGATATGGAGATTATTGATGGTTCATAAATAATTATCAAAGAACAATGAAGATAGTTTCTGAAACAATAAAAGGATTGATTTTTATGATCTCTCATCGAAATACATGAGCAAAATCAATCTAGATGATTCCTCTGTCTCGTCGTCGAGTGATGAGCTAGTGCTGCCCCAATGGGAAAAGTAATGATAGAGAGGGAGACAAACAAAGGACAGAGGTAGATTCCCAATGAATTTATATTCTATAAGGAGATATTGTAGTTTATCTCTTAAATCATTCTCCAAGAATTTCAATTGGAAATTGGTTGCATACTAGAATTATTTCCTCCAGCTTATGGATTGTATGGTCCTTGATGTCACACATGTATACTAGGAAGTTAATTCGGTTACTCATTGTAACATCCCAGGTAATTATAGAATAACATTACTTAATATTTATTAATATATATGAATTATATTTTACCTTAATAGGACTCTATTTTTTATAGCATAACTGACACATAACAATGGGTTTTTCTGAAATCTTGCGTTGCACGAAAGACTGAGTTAATACCGAAATATAATATATTATTACTTTAAGTTATAGTTATTTCCTAGCTATTATAATGGTTGGAATTAATAGTTCTAACTATACTATAACAATATGGTTTACACATGTTTATATAATGAATCATTTCTTACAAAATTAATTAAGAAATTAAATAAAAACGAATTACATATAAAGGATTTGTTTTTTTTTTGAAAAACTATTTAAATTAAAATAAGTGACTGTATAAAATAATAAAATCACTATTGATGGATTTTATTAATTAAATGTATATTTAATATGTTCAATTTAATGTTTAAAATTCATATTATATGTATTTTATGCATGATATAAGAAAAATCCTATTTTTTGAATGAAAGAAGTATTTTTCAAAAAAATGATGTTTTCCAAATTTTGATGGAGAACCCATTTTAAATCTATTTTTTGATACTTTGAGGTGTTATATTAGATAGAATAAAATTATTATTTCTAAATAAGAAATAATAAATTATTTTGGATAAATTTTTGGAAATTTTCTGAAAACTTTAATATTTTAATGAATAGTGAAAAATACTACATTTTAATTCAAAAACAACTTTTTCATATAATTTATTTATATTTTAATGTTATAACTTTTCATGGTTTTAAGTTATAATTAGATGATTTTTTCAGTTAATTCAATTTTCTACATTGGATGATTTTTCAATTTAAAATTAACTTAAAAACTATGTGAAAATTTGAACATTTTACTTCAAAAACATGTTTTCTCAATCTGTCAATGAGATTAGAGTTAAACAAAATTTAACCGCTTATGTAAATTGAATTTTAAAAAAAGGAAATATATTGTTTCACTCAGTATGAAAAATTTGGTTCAATAGGATCAAAATAATTTTTGGTGATTACTAACATTAGTATTTTATTTACCACATTTAAAGGTAAATAGGGTAATTAAAGGTAAAATTAATATTATAATATTATAAAATTTCCCTAACACTTGTAATATTAGCCTTTTATGAGATATTATCGACCATCACCATCATTGTGCCGAAATTGTGACCTTTTGAATTTACTTGTATGTGATTATGACATTTATAACATTTAATTTATTGTAAAGGCAAATATGTCATACATATGTCTCTTCTTACTAAAAAAATTTTAATATGGGAATCTGTAAGTCATATGTTCAACTATGAATAGTCCTTATAATGAAAAAAAATATTACCCACAACATGATAATTTATTTATAATTTTTATTAATGAAATAATTAAATTTAATTATGACACAAATATGTTGGAGTAAAAGATTTATTAAATAAAGAATCAAATAAAGTATATTAATAATATTAAAATAAATATAATATGAAATATTTTTTACCATACAAATTTTTTGTGGATTAATATGACATGTTAGGATATATATAATGTAGTTTTTTGAAGAAATCAAGTTGTTATAATATTTTTAAAGTCATATAATTAACAGTGTCAAAAATGAAGTAATTCATATTTTAAAATATGAAATATTTAATTAAATGATATAAAATTTATAAAAGTACAATATTAAAAACAAAGTTGCTATAACTCTAAAAATTCCATTAATGAATCATTCATTAGACGTTTTTTATTATTTTGTTATTATTTTAACCCTCAAAGTGTAAATTATTTAATAAAATGTTTAGCATTAAAATGGGTTAAAACAAAAATACAAGGATTAGAAAATAATAAAACTTATCTAATTTTCATTTAATGACTATAATTTTACCCATACTCAACCTATATTTTAACTAAATTTTTTCTTACCCATTTTTAATTGAAATTGAATTTATATTAATTTAGTACTTTTAATAATTATAATAGTGCCCCTACCATATCCTATAAAAAGGCACCCATTCTTCTATATTACTAACAATTCTATAACCTTTTGATTCAGAAAATATCTACCCAAAACCCTTCCTATAATCCCTCACCACATTCCAGAGGTCTTATTTTAGGAATAACAATCCCCATAGAGGTATTTATGTGTTCTTAAAAGGCGATCAACCGAAGAAGAGGTATCATTTCCTTTATGTATTTCTATTTTATTTCATCTTCCACTTACTTCAAATATTTTTCCCTATATATGAAATAATAAATAATTTATTCTCAATATACTGAGATTTTATCAAGATTATATCAACAATAAATCTATCTGCACTCTTATTAAATGGGAAAGGAATTAATTATTCATTCGTACGTGTGAAATATCACCTCCAAGAGCTGATCTAATTCATTTTTTATAACCTCATCTCATGACTGGTTATAATAATTGAATTAATATTCATATGTGATACTAATGAAATATTAGTCATTCTAAGATAATAATATATCAATTACGTTCTTACTTTTAATGCACATAAAAATGATAACGTCGTTTGTGCGTACGTGTGAACTATCACCTTTATAAAGCAATATAACTCATTTTTATTCATTATATCACTTGTATAATATATATAAGTATATTTAAAATATAAATAAGATATTAATGATGTTATGATAATTATTTAAATATAACGTAATACTAAAATTCTTTCCATAATGACCAATGAAAAATGGAAAATGTTACTCATCTGTATGTACGACATACCTACTCTATGATTATAAAAATGTTCATTTTTCATAACCACACTTCATGGTTTAATTTAAAGATATAATTTATGTTTAAACATTATAATTTGATGAATATTATACTATATAAGAATTAATTTTTCCACATGGTCTTTTGACAACATACCATGTTCATTTTGGACTCAAGTACTAAATATCATCAAAACGTCTCTCATTAACTCAAGTAATAAAATAATTATTATAACATGGTAATTAATGATATAAAAGGAATAATAAAAAGTAAAAGGTTATAAAGAAATTATAAATTAACCTAATTTTGTTATTCATGAATAACAAGGAACATATGTGATGAATAAAACACACGATAAGGGACTTCATCTCAATCTTCTTTCATTGAGGCATATTTTGATGTTAAGCACCACCTTCTTTTATAAGGTGTATAATAAACCCCTTTGACATTTAATTTCATTACAATGTTTGAAAAGGAATATTATTATATGAATAGTTTTACATTCTTTAAAAATTGATAAAAGGCATGTTTCCTTTAACATATGTGGTGATAACGACTTCTATGCTGCCAAAATCATTATTTGATATCGGGATTCATCTATATGCCTTAAAATTAATAAAAGAGAAAAGAAATCGATTATTAACATTTTTGGATATTTTTTTAAATAAAATGGTTTTAAATATGGATTTACAATTTCAATATCTTAAAATGATTTTTTTGTGATGTAAAATATAATTTTATGGGTGAAATGTTGATAATTACAATCTTTTATGTGTTATGATTATATAATGGTACATCGGAATTTTATGGGTGGTTTTGTGATAAAACAAATATTCGTGTTTACGTGATACACCAAATATAGTTGGTTCTGTGATAAACCAATGATTGGTGGTTACATTATAACCTCTAATGTATTGGGTATGGAAGTTGGTCATATGGATCTTCAATTTATAAGAGTTATATTTGCGGAAGTCGAACGTATGGTTATCCATTTAATTATTTTTATGTCCCATGTGACATTTATACGTTATATGTTGATTTTTATGGGGTTTAAGGTAATATTTTTATTACAAAAGGGTAATCAATGAGAATATATTTAGTGAAGTGTATTTACTACTTCATATAGTTTAAAAGTATTACATTATGATAAAGTATTCATGGTTTACATGTTTTATCAAGACTAATATTTTTCATCCTTTTTGTATCCCTTACTAATATTTTTATGCTCATCCCATGTTTTGAATTTTTTTTCATAGGATTTAATGTTGAATAGATTCAAGGATGGGATCAAGAAAAATCTATTATTTTTATACATGAAACGAAACCATGTTTTTTAATTTAATGTTTTTGGGTTTTATAAAAAAATAGATAGTGAGTAGAAGTTTCTAATTTGTAATATTTGAATTGCTATGTATTATTTATGGAAAAATTATGTAAATCTATAATCTTGAATATATTTTAATTTGAAATAAATTTAAATTATTTAATTAACTCAAGATTAAGTAATGTCTATGGCTGGGGATTTATAGTTGGTATCATTGTTTGGTTTAGATAACATTAGAGGCTTGGGAGATAATTAAGCATCATTTAAAAGTTATATATAAACATAATGGTTAGAATAATATAATGATTCATAGTTATTTGAGATAAATTTAATGTGTTTGAGATAACATGAATATGTATATCTTATTGTTTATCTTCCTCTTAAGATAATATATGATTATTTTATTGATATACTCTCACAAACCTTTTTTGTTTTAGTAAATGGATAAATCCAATAGGCACAAAAGAAACAATGGATGTGAATGAAAATGTGGTGGTTCTCTGAATAAGAAATCATGTGAAATAAGAGCTTTAACAAGAACTCTCATGGTTATTGTAAACCAACTAACATGATTCATGATTAACCACTAGAAATTTCGTGATTTTTCAAGTTATCAATTTAATGTTTTAAATGTGTGGAGTAAGGTAATTATTAAAATTAATATCCAGCAAAGATGATTCTGGAATGAGATTATAAGGACTCTACAAATATATTTTTAGCGATACCTAATGTCATTCCAATAGAAGATGAGGAAACCAAAAATTACATATAAAAGGTATAGATTATTTCTTATCTCATATTTTGAAATTATTGAATCTTAGGACACGATTCATGTTTTTGTTTTTAGGAAGGAAGTATTAAGGAATAAATTGTAAAATCATGGTAAAAGGATTACAAAGATTACTAAATGATTAAAAATTATACATAAAATGGATTCAAGAGTTATGATAGACTATAGGATGATGAAATGTTTAAAAGTATTAATGCTCTTTTTATGATGGGATTACTCTAGAATAATATTTTCTTGTATGTGTAACCTTGAATTTTGTTTTTTGAAATTTTTTTTTGATAATGATTTATCTTTTATTATGTGACATAATTAAAAATGTATGGATACAAATTATGGCTTATATGACCATTGATTTTTAGGTAATTATAGGTTTTTATATTTTGTGTTTCAAAATTACAGTTATGACATACAATTTGGGGGAAAAACATGTTACAGTTATTTTTGAGGATTTTATCTCATTTTGGGAATGTTATAAAATAGTATAATTTTGGAAAAGGAAAAAAAGAAGGAACCGTGACAACCCATCACATAGGACAAGGATGTGGAAATAGAACCCACAACAAATATAAGACATGGATGTATCAACTACCACTAGCCTATGAGAAGTCCCTAGTTATTATGTCATTTTATTTTTTAGTAAAGAGAGTTGATAGAATAAGAATAAGTTGATTTTTGGAAATTGTGTTTTATCCAATCGATATCCTTTGTATAGAAAGAAGATTTGATGATTAATTGATAAATATTATTTTAGAAGACATTAAATATTTTGGGAAACATATATGACTAAGGACAATAGAATACTATGGGAATTTATTTGAGTAGTAATGGTTGAATTTTAATTTGGATGAATCTACAATTTAATTATAGACATATGGAGATTTGGTTTATTAATGGAAATGATTAACCTATCATAGATAATATTTTATTTTGGAAATTAATTTTTCTTATGAGGCATTAATATTGATACAAGTTATTAGGAGATAAAAGACTAGGTAATCCAAATATTCTATGTTTTAAGTTTAAAAATTAGATTGGATTATTTTTAGGGATTTTAAGGATAGTTATTTATTGAATGGTGTATGTTGAATTTTTGGTATTACATTTTAATTTTAGAGATTAAAAGTTGTTTTTCATTATCCAATGGTTTATTCTTTTTGGATAATTGTTTTATGTTATTCTAAACATATAGGTTTTGGTTAATGTTTCAAGATAAGATAAATAGATAGTTAGTATTTTGTGTATTATGTGATTCTAAATAATTTTATTCTAGTGTTTCATGTGTGAAAAATTCATCATGAATACTCATCGTTTATAAAAAAATATGTGTTTGTGGTGGAATTTGATTTATGGACGAAACAATACTTTTTGAGTAAGTATATTTTCATATGATCTTCTTCTATGTAGTAAAATAATTCCTCAACTATATGAAAATGAACTTGAAACAGAAAAGAAAATTTTATTCACTTACTTTTATCTAAGGAATTTTGACCTGTCTAATATTTATGGTATTGGGATGGATAACATTCTTAGATCAAGTTATCTATCACTCTCTATTAGTCTATGAATGTTAGTTTATTTTTCCTGGAAAAATTTTCCTACATGGAATCCTAAAATGTGTTATCTATGGTAAAAATAATAATTCCATTTATTTATTTAAAATTGGTAGTTTTATTGAATCATTTTATAATTTGGGATTTCAATGATGTAATTTTGAAAAGTGAAACCTTAGTTATCAGTCCCAAATTTAAAATCATGAGGATGAAATTTCTAAAAGGGGGGAAGGATGTAACATCCCAGGTAATTATAGAATAATAACTTTTCATAATTATTAATATTTATGAAATATATATTTTTTAAAGTAACTCTATGTCTAATAGCATACCCGACACACAATAATGAGTTTCTCTGAAATCTTACGTTGTGCGAAACACTGAGTTAAAACTAAAAAATAATATATTATTATTTTAAGTGGTAGTTATTGACTATATTTTAGAGTGGTGTGAATAAATAATTTTTACTAAATCATGAAAATATGGTTTACACATGTTTATATAATGATTCATTGGTTACCAAATTAATTAGGAAATTAAATAAAAAACAATTGAATATAAAGGATGTGTTTTTCTTAAAAAAAACTATTTAAATGCAATTATGAGAGTTTATAAAATAATAAAATAATTATTTATGGATTTTATCAATTAAATATACATTTAATATATTCAATGTAATGTTTAAAATTATTTTTATATGTTTTTTATACGTAATACAAGAATAAATTCGATTTTTCAGATAAGGGAAGTGTTTTTAAAAAAATGCAGTTTTACCACCTTTTGTAAAAGATCCCATTTTAAATATATTTTTTGAAACTTTTATATTTTATATTTAACAAAATGAAAATATTAGTTTGAAGTGGGATATCAAAATTTAGTTTAGATAACGTTTTTTTATTTTTTTGATAACTTTCATATTTTAATGAATAGTGAAAAATACTACATTTTAATTCGAAACTACTTTTTCATGTAATTTATTTATATTGTTATATTATCCTCTTAAATGGTATTAAGATATAACTATATGAAGTATATATAATTTAATCAAATTTATTTCATTTTATTTTTTAAATTTAAAATTAAATAAAAAAACTATGTGAACTTTTGATCATTTTACTTCAAAAACTCGTTTTCTCGATTCGTCAATAGGATAACTGTTAAAACTAATTTAATCACTTTTTTGACTTAATTTTTTAAAAATCATTATATAAATTGTATTAATATGTAAGAAAAATATGGTTCTGTAGGATCAAAATATTTTTTGGCGAAGAGTAAATTTCATATTTTATTTGCAATAGATAAAGTTAAATAGGGTAGTTAAAGGTAAAATTAATATTATAATATTATAAAATTACCCTAAAATTTTTCATAATATTTTATGAATAGTTATTATAGATAATAACCATCCTTGGGCCGAAATTTTGACAATTAAAATCCACTTGGGTGGGAATACGACATTTATAACATTTAATTTAAAGTAAAGGAAAATACGTCTATTCTTACTAAAACAATTTAAATATGGAGATATGTAAATGATATCTACGACTATGAATATTACTTATAAATATAAAAATATTAACTAAAACATGGTAATTTATTTATAATTTTATGGAATTAAATAATTAAATTTAATTATGACACAAAGATGATGCGGTAAAAATATTATAAAATAATGAATCAAATAAATAATATTAATAACAATAAATTAAATATTATTTGATATATTTTATGACATACATTAAAGTTTTTGATTAATATGACATATTATTATTGATTTTAGGTAGTTTTTTTGAAGAAATAAAGTTGTTATGATATTTTTAAAAAGTGATAGAATGAATAGTTTCAAAATTGACATAATTCATAATTTAAAATATAAAATATTTAATTAAATGATATAAGTGTTAAAAAAATATAAGATTTAATCAAAACGATTAGATAAGTCTAAAAATATCATTATTAACTCTATCATTGGATGTTTGGCATGATTTGAAAATTATTTTAACCCTCTAAGTGTAAATTACTTGATAAAATGGTAAAAATTAAAAGTGGATAAAAGAAAACGATAATGATTAAAAAAATAATAAAACATGTGTAATTTTCATTGGATGATTACCCCAAATATTCCTATATTTTAAATAAATAAGTTTGGACCCATTTTGAATCGAAATTTAATTTATATTAATTTAATACTTTTAATAATTCCAAGGGGATCTCTTATAAAATGGCACCCATTCCACTCTATTACTTACACTTACAAAACATTTTGCTTCAAATAGGATCTACCGAAAACATTTCCTAGAATCCAAACCCACATTATTAAGTATTTATTTTAGTTATAACACCCTCCGTATATGTTTTATGGTTTTCTTTAAAGGTTATCAACCAATGAAGATGTATCGTTTTCTTTAAGTATTTCTATTTTATTTTTTCGACCACTTCCTACAAATATTATTATTCCTAGATGAAATAATAACTTTAGTATCCTAAATATAATGATATTTTATCATGATAATATTATTACCTAAATCCATACCCACTTTCAATAAATTATAAATGAATTAATTGTTCATGTGTACGTATGAACTATCACCTCCACAAACCAATATAATTCTTATTTCATAACCATATCTCATGAATGGTTATAATAATGGAATTAATGTTCATATGTGATATTAATGACATTTTAATAATTATAAGATAATAATATATCAATTACATTCCTACTTTCCATGCACATAAAAATGATAACGTCGTTCGTGCGTACGTGTGAACTATCACCTCCACAAAGTGATGCGACACATTTTTATTCATTATATATATAACATGTATAATACATATAATTATATTTAAATTTTTAATATTATATTAATTATGTTATGATAATTATATAAATATAAAACAATATGTATCTTCTTTCCATAATGATCAATCAAAAATGGAAAATGTTACACATGTGTACGTACAACTTACTATCTCCATGATTACCACGTTGTTCATTTTTCATAACTACACATCATGGTTTGATTTAAAGTTATAATTTATGTATAATAATGTGAATTTCATGTATATTATTCTGTAGATGAAGGAATTATTACCACATAGACTTTTGACATCATACCATGTTCATTTTCGACTCATGTACCAAATATCGACAAAACGTATGTCATAAAATAAAATAATTAAATTATTATTATAACATGATAATTAAATATATAAAAGAAATAATAATAATTAAAACTTTATAAAGAAAGTAAAAATTAACCTATGTTTATTATTCAGTAATAACAAGGAACATACATGACGAATGGATCTCTTGGTAAGGGACTTCGTTTCAATCTTATTTAATTGAGGCATATTTTGATGTTAAGCACTGCCTTATTTATTATTGTGTTTATTCAACCACTATGTCTTTTAATTTAATTAAAAGGGATTAAAAAGGAATATTTTTAAATGATTTTTTTTAAATTATTTACAAAATGTCAAAAGGAAAGCGTTCTTTAACATATGTGGTGACAACACTTCTCTAACACCCTAACCGTTTTTGATATTTCGATTTATCTATAATCTTTAATGCTCTTAAAAAGGAAAAGAAATACCTTATTCCCTTTTTTGGTATTTTGGTATTGAAAATGGTTTTTAAAATGAATTGAAAATTTAAATATGTTGAAATGATTTCTTGTGATTGCAAATATAATTTTATAAGTCAAATGTTGATAATTGTAATCTTTTATGTGTTATGATTATATAATGGTACATGGACATTTTATAGGTGATTATGTGATAATAAAAAGATGGGTTTTTATGTGATATACCAAATATGGATGGCTCTATGATAAATTAAGGATGACTGGTTACGTTATAACTTCCAACGCATTGGGTATGGGAGTCAACTGTATGGCTATTTCATTTGTAAGAGTGATATATATGGAAGTCAAATGTATGGTTATTCCATTTATGTATGATTATGTCCCTGGAAACCTTTATATGTTATATGTTGATTTATAATGGTTTTAAGGTAATACTTTTATTACAAAAGGAGTAAGAAATGGTCTTATATTTAGTGATGTGTATTTACTACTTCTTAAACGTGAAAAGTACTAATTTATGATAAAGTATTCATGGTTTAAATGTTTTCACCATACTAACAGTTTTATATATTTTTGTATCTGTTATTGAGATGTTTAGGCTCATCCCATGTTTTGAAATTTTTTTCAGAGGATTTAAAGAAGAATAGATTCAAGTATGGGATCAAGGAAACAGTATGAAGTTTAAACATGAAACAAAATGATGTTAATATTTTAACGTTTTACATTTCATGAAAAAAATGGATAGTGAGTAGAAGTGTCTAATATTTTAATATTTGATTTATTATATATGAGTTATGACATAATTCTCTAAATCTATAAACTTGAGAAGATCCTCAATGTCAAATAAAGTCAAATTAATGACTTAACTAGTGATTAATTAATGTTTAAGGTTGGGGCCTTATACTGATGCTCTCTCCAAGAGAGATATAATGGAGGCCACCTCTAGATGGCCTTTTTTTATGCTTGATTTTTGTTCAGCCTTGCTTGAAGTGGATGCACGTGGTGATTTTCACACCTGAATTTGTAAATTAATATTGTAGTGACTCTTTGTCAACTTTACTTTTATAATAATCTTCTAGGAGGAGGCATGTCTGACTCCTAATCCTTATGATAATATTTATTATAATTTATAGTTTTTAAAATAAATAAATATATTTATAATAATAATTAAAAATATTTTTATATATTTATAAATATTTGTACATATTATATATATATATATAAATATATATATTTATAAAATTATAAATATAGTACATATATTTATTATAATTTTATAATTATTTAAATAAATAAATATATATTGATTATTATAATTGTAAATAAATATATTTATATATAATTATATATATATTTATAAAATTATAATAAATTTATTTATTATAATGTTATAATTATTTAAATAAATAAATATAGTTTTAATTATAATCATAAATAAATTTTTTTATAATGTAATTATATATAATTAAAATTTTATAATTGTAAATATTATATATTTATTTATTATTCAAATATATTTATTGAATTTATTTAAGTATTTATGAGAACAGAATAAGTTCATGGATATAACATGAATGAATCATGCCTAGTAAAGTATAGATCATAAAAATGAGTCATCACATATATAGAGAGCATGAATAATAAGGGTGTCAATGTATAAATGAACATTCATGAGTCAGGAATAAATAACATATTTATGTGTCATCATAATATATATAATATTAACATTTGTTACATAGTACCCCACAATCATGTACACAAATAAACTTATGATCATATAACATCAATTATACATACACATCAATATATGAACATAAATAATGCCAATCATGTCTATGAATATCATCATTATATAATGATATATATATATATATATATTGATCAAATTCATTACGAAAATATATCTATTTAAATAAATAATTATATATATATATAATTATATTTATAATTAAATTTATTTTAAAAATATTTATAAGAACATTTAAATATGTAATTATAAATATAATAAATATATTTAATTTTTTTAAAATTATTATAATTTTATAATTATTTAAATATATATCTATTGATTTATAATCATCAAAATAATTTTAAAAAAATTATATATCTATTTGAATTATTAAAAAATATATATTAATATATCCTATTTATATTAATTATAACCCTGTGTTTTTTTAATTAATATCTATAAATAATATTTGTTTTGAATAAAAAAAATAATTATATATATATAATAATAATTTTTTCTTTGAAAAACATTTATCAGTGCTAAGAATAGCCCTTATAAATCTAACCTTTATTAGTGCTCAAAAAGCGATGATAATGAATACACAATTATCAGCGCTTTCTAGTGCCGATAAAGGTCACGTTTATCATTGCTTTTAGCTAGTGCTGATAAAGGTTAGACCTTTATCATCGCTTTCTGTATAGAACTTATAAAAGTAGCTACTTCTCTTACATCTATTTGTGGTAGTGACCTTTATCAGCTCTTTTAAAAAGACCCACGTTATTATTGGTCTATTAGTAGCACTAATAAATGGGGTCATTATTATCGCTTTTTTTACTATCATTGGTAAAGGGTAAATATAATAAAAAATTATAAATCATTAAAAATAATATTTATCATAAAAATATATTTATATTGATATGTATTTAGAACTATATTATTTTATGAAATACGATTTATATAAGGCTAAATATGCATTTAAACTTAATATTCATACATTTAGTAAAAAATGGATTATAAAATAATGTAAAAATTATATTAATTAATAATTTTCTAATTATTATCAATTAATAGTCATTTAATAATAATTTTAATATAAAAAAATCAATAAATCAATACAAGATCTAAAATAAGTTGAAAGCGTAACTCAAACATCAAATGGTCATAAATTTTTATCTAGGTGTCTGTTTCAGCTCTACCACATATCAAATCGAAGATTGCAACAAGATCTACTTCCTAATAACTTGGTAGAACCCATGGTCACATTATTTGAGTCTTAAAGGCCCAAAAGATCTCAAAATATGAGTTTTAAATTTTCTAATTTAATAAAATTATTATTTTTTAGTTTTATCAACGATTTGTTTAGCCCTCAAAAAGGTTTTTTATATACACTAAAAAAAGTGCTGATAAAATATTCCCTTTATCAATTCATTTAGCACTGATAAAATACCCCTATTATCAGTGCTCTTGTTAGCATTGATAAAAGATAACACCTTTTAACGATGCTTAGATGAACAACACTTTTTTAGCACTGTTCATGGATTTTTCTAGCACTGTTAAAATCCATTTCTGTATTAGTGAAGTATAATAATAAAATAATCATAAATGTATAGAAAATGAGGTACCTAGCATAGAATTACCCATTGATCTAATCACCCTCACATCCCAAAAATACCATAGATCATGCATTATCCAACACCGACCTTTAATAATGTTAAATAGAAAGAATTGATAAAGGGGAGAATTATATCAATGTTCACAAAAAGAAATGATAATGTAATGTACCAGATATTTCGTATAATTTTTATTATATGGAATTATTTGATGACTGCAAAATCTGACGGCGCACGATTCTGAGGCCCGAAGTGCCCGGAATGATTCGTCGATGTTTTGTTGAGCTTTAATTAGCACTCGTAAGAAGTTTTCTTGAAAAAGTTGAACAAATATTAAACAATTACTCAAATCAGAAATCCATGGGCACTGTTGTGCTCAGGATGGAAGGTTTACTCTAGGCGCGACGTAAGTTTAGTCGCCATGAGCCTCATGTGAGAAAACCCAAAAATGGCATAATCGTAAATAAAATTATTAAATAAAATTATTTTATTTATAAATTCTTATAAATCAAAAACGGTAACTCGGATTGAAAATATAATACCATCATTGAACCTGTGAGATTATGCTTTCTTTAAGAAGATACTAACATTGTCCAGCGTGGGCCACCAGTGAAAGTTAGTTTTTGGCTGTAAATAAAATAATTAAGTGATAATTATTTTATTGTAAAATCCATATCTTTTATATGGTAACTCTTATTGGAAATCTAAGAGTACCTTTGGGTTCTTTGAGGCTTATTTTACTTAGGGAGAGCCTAACCTCGACTCATGCAGGTCGAGGGTGACTCTTAATAATTTTCCAAACTTTTTTTCAGGTATGTTAAGTAAATGCACGAGCGGTGTTTTGAAACTTTTGAACTGGTCCTCGAAATTGAAATCTGAAGACACCATGGAACACATAAAACCAATATTTCCTTAAGAATACCTTATTCTCAACCACAGTTGGTCAAGGGTAGAAATTTTTTTCGGAATTTTCGTGGGAGAAAATAAAATAATTATGGTTTATTTTATTTTTTAAAATTTAAACCTCCCATTTGAAACTTGAAGGTTGGGTCCACTCGAGGGTGGTCAGGCATTTAATATTGGGAATTCAATTCCGGGTTATAAAAAATGTGTAACCACATTCCTCTTTAATTAATAGGATTAATTAATTTGGAATTAATTAATCAACTATAACTCTTGGCTTCCTCCAAATTGAATGTGCCAACTTAATTTAATTAAGGTACAAAATTTAATTAAATTATTGCTTAATCTTAATTATTTTGGCACCTCAATGATTGTGGGAAAAGGGATTGGAAAATTATGGGAGGTCTTTGGAGAGTTGGAGAGATCTTTCTTCAACACAGGTGATCCTCCAACAAAGAACGACTTCCGGAATCGAAGAATGAGGAACCGACGAGGGAGCGTCTTGCGGGACTGATGAATGCCAACGTCAATCTTCAACGACTTCATATTCTTCCTCATTCCACCTCTAATGGAAAATTGAGGTAGGGGTAAGTTTTAATATTATTGAAATTATTTATATATTCTCAATATTCTGGTTTCTCAATGACGATGACCAAACTAACATGGCCATCATCCCACACATATACCTTGCCTCTAATGTTTTGATTCTCCATGCGTTCTTCGTACGTTATTCAACGTCAAATATTTAATGATGCTAGAATCAAAATATTTTTTTGAGGGTTACATATTGACGTGGATACATCAACCCAATGATCTTGAATATGCCAATGATTTATTTTTCATGCATAGAACGAAGCCGCAATGGCTTGCGGAAGAAGGAGGTGGCCGACACCATACCGGTCGTGAGGAAGGAAGGGCGGCGCGCGTTCGCGCTTCCAGATAATGAGGAAGCCACTACCCATTGTCCATGGTGTGATAGGGTGGAGGCTGACATCCGACCTCCCGCAAGGCAGAGCAGCGGCGCACGTCCGCGCTACCGGAGAAGGAGGACGTGACCGCTTGTCCGCGGCAGAGGCTGGAGGGCGGCCGACACCCGGCCGACCGTAGAGGAGTAGTGGCTAGCGACCACACGGTTTGGAGGAGGACCACCCATAGCACCGTCGGACCATTGCGATTCAGTGGGACCCGTTTGGGTCCCATGGTGACCTGTTATTGCCTAGAGGTGCTTCCCCTTTGCAGTACCGAATGAAAGGGGGTCTGCTCCCCCTTCGGTGCCAGCCCAGGCGGACCGCGCCACCGGGGTGCACCAGCTGGCTACGCCTAGTGCGGGCCAGGCCACGCCCAGCAGACCGGGAATGACCACGAACCAGAGGGCTGGACACACCACAACACAGGCCAATCAAGCCAGACCTGAATCAGTCCAGGTCGACCCGAATTAGTTCGGGTCGGGCCGATTGGGTCGAACCGGACCCGTGCCCATCTGAACCCAGTTTCACCATTTTGGTCGTAACATGAGAAACAAGCGTTGTTTTGATGAACTGTCTATGACACTGGAATACATGGATTGAGACTATCCATTTTGTGTAGTCAACTTGAGTTCTGGATAAGGTTGGAGTATGTCCTAGTTGGATCGGACCCCGGATCGAACAAGGCCCTCAGAGAGGAATCACTAATAACTTACAGACCATGCATCTGATTGATGTGCCATATGTTGCGTTGGGTCCCTTATGATGTGATAGAACACTGGGATAATTCTTAGTGGGACATTATAGTCGTTGAGTTATGACTGATGGCTTGGGGAGCTATTCTCCCATGCGCGCTACGTATGAAACCCTGCGACTGGCTGAGACATGATAACATCTGACCATTTTGACTTAGAGTGACTCAATAAGCCTAGTGGGGATAACCTCTATGTGATGCGGCAGACCCATGGTGGGGAGTGACACTGTGTGACATGGTAGACACACTCGTACTCGACATGAGGAGTACCTCAGCAGGCCATGAGGGGGAGCACCTCTGTGTGACGTGACAAACCCATACTGTGGAGCGCCTCTGTGTAACGTGGCAGACCCATTTTAGTCAAAAAGTGGAGTACCTCAGCAGTCCTAGGTTAGTGGGAAGCAGCTATGTGTGATACAATGGTCCCATTGTACTCATTAGAGGAGTATTTCTCTAGTAGACAAGGTGTTCGACGTTGTGACTGGGAATGTTACTAGTTTCTAGGCCTAGAGAATCTGTGACTAGAAATTATCATTCATAGTTATATTTTGTGGGTCAAGTCATGTGTCAGTCAGTTCTCAGAAATCCTTTGTTGGTGAGCGCATACCGATCCAATGTGGGTCAGATCCTTTGTGGGTCAGCGCTCAGCGATCCTGTGTGGGTCAGCACATACCAATCTTGTGTGGGTCAGATCCTGTATGGTTCTTTGCGGGGGTTAGTACCTATCGATACTGTATGGGTCATACTCCATATAATTAGCAGTTGTGCCTCTTGATTGAATAATATTATCTAGCTACGTGACTAATCATCTGTACTTTTATACTTCACTAAAAACTAGGTTTGATTTGTGACTCTCTTTGAACTAAGTCTTTTACCTTTGTGATACTATCTTCATGGTGATACCTGTGTGGTACTTTTAACATCATGGTACTATCTTTATGGTGATATGTAAGTGGTACTTTTACCTTCGTGGTACTACCTTCATGGTGATATCTGTGTGGTTATTTTTTCTTCGTGGTGCAATCATCATGGTGTTACAGGCGTGGTACTTTTACCTTCAGGTTATAACCTTTGTGGTATTATTCTCTCATGTATGAGATGTGTATATCCTGATAACTTAGGTGTATGTATGGGAATATACCTAATTAGGGTTGATTTCTCGCTTTGTGGTTTTACATTGTGGAACATTATGAGATCTATGGTGTCTTGGGGTCCCTACTGAGTATCGTTATACTCACCCCTGCACGGGCATCGCCCACACCTTATTGTGTCTTGTGCAGATGACACACAACATTTATTGAGGCAATGGGAGCCAGGACTGGATGGTTCATGGAGGTGGACGATTCAGCGTGACGTGAAACAGAGGAGATGGGCGGACGTGGAGTGCTGAGAAGTTTATCTGTACCTACCCTTCAAGTATGAACCTCAGTGGACGACCCAATAGATATTTTCCTTTTTCATTCAGTTGTACTTTTACCTTTACCGTTGGGCTTGTATTCTAGCCCCTTTTACTTTCTGCACTCTTTTACTACAGATGTTTACTTCATAGTTGCTTCTTGTTGTGTTCTTGGACCGTGTGTTTGTTCATGATTAAAGGAAATGCCTTCCCATTTTAGGGAGTACGCCTTTCCGTGCATGTCGACAACCCCTAGCATATGGAAGGTGGGCATGGGGTATTTACATCACAGGCCCTGGGGGACGGTTCATCACAGATAAAGTTACCTTTCATCAGTTCTATGAAAAACACTAATAAAAGGGTACCCTTTATCAGTTCTATTTTATATCATAAATAAAAGTCCCCTATTTATTAGCATTTTTTAGTTCTGATATTTGTGAAAACATTATCAGTGATTTTTTATAGCATTGATAAATATCACAGTGAGTAATTAAATTTTTATATAAATAATTAAATATATATATATAATATTTATATCACCATAAATATATATGCAAATATAATATATAAATATGATTTATGTAAACATTAATAAAAAATTAATCTTATTTTCATAATTTTTTCTATAAGAAATTATCAATTTTATATTAGTCAAAAAATTTAATATTTAATTTATATGAATTAATTAAAAAAAGTGTTTATAATTAAAATTAATATAACATATTAATTTTTATTTTAAACTATATAATTATGAATGAATATATTTATTTAAATATATATGTATATTGATATTAAATAATTTAAAATATATGTAAATATATTCCTATTGTGTAGAGACCCAAAACATGATGTACATGTACATTACATTACTTTTGTGGAATACTTAATATAGACACACAAGGATCGTTAAAGTTTAGTGTCTTTAGAAACATGGAATATAAACTTCTAATCATGTTGAAAGATCTTCAAAAACTCCCATAACGATCTTCCCCTTTTTTTCCTTACCTAAAACCTTTATTTATATCCGGGGGAAAAAAACATAAAAAGGGTGAGCTCAAATTCTCAGTAAGGGTAGACATAGAAAACATAAAACAATCCATAATCATTTGAATGGAAGAACTTGAACATAAAATCTAAACATCAAAATCTTGAGTAATGACATAAATCATGGAAGTACGTAAGGAATATATCATAAGGAACATCAATCATGATAAAATAGCTTGGAAATAAAACTTGTAATTGTGGAAAAACATTAAGCACATGATATGATTTCCATAGTAGCCAAGGCATTGGTGCCAAGACCATCTTAGTGGACAAATTCCCTTTCTGAATCGAGTTCACTCCTCGTTTCAGTACTGTAAGACAGAACCAGATTAACTTACCATTCAATCCATGTCTATCTCATTAGATATAAATATTTACCCAATGAATTAGAGGGAGATATAGGTCCCACCCATCTCATAATGAAATCATTCCTACTTGTGCCACAAAATAAACATACATCATTCATAATAACCCAACGAATAAAATGGGTTTCATAAACATCATCCCATCATCACATAATCCATATAAAAGAAATGGATATCATTTCATAATAAGAAAAGTGAAACCATTTAAATCATTGAGACTTTATACTTGAAACATACACATATGAAATAATTTCATCTTAGATGGAAAATGGTTTTGATAAAACACTTGAAATGAATTCTTGAAGCAAATATCCTTTCTTCTTCAAAATCAATTTCTTTTCAAAAAACATCATGAAATTTTAAAAGATAAATATTTTTTTGAAAATAGTCATGAAATATTTTGGAAGAAGCTTCGTGAAAATAAGGCTTTATAAAACCGTAAAAATCTGTTCGTGCCGTATAAGTTAAAAAAACATTCTTCTCGTACTTTTGCCGAAATGTCAAAAAGTACCTCGTAAAAGAAAGATTACATACATACCATGTAGTAAAAGTAAAAAATAGGTAAAAAGGACATTAAAAATACATGAAACCATTTTTAGGAAACATGGACATGGATGAGAACAATAACCCCAGTAAATACTTACGAATAAACAATCTCGGATAAGAACGAGATTGGAAAAGTTATCTCGTACCTTATGTCTGATATGCTTCGTATGTATCCGAACCTCCTGTATGATGATTTAAATAATGTCATTGACTTATTACCGAATAATATTCATTTTTCATATCATATATGGTTCACTTAGGTAATTATATTACCCGTTCATTTCTCAATTCCATGTTAAAGTAGTGTTTTGGGTAAAATTGTTTCTTTTATCGTACGTGCTTGGGCTTGTTGTTATTGATATTATTATTACTTATATCATGATTTACATACTTCCAGAATGGAAAAACTGATTTATATATCATATATATTCAGTATATATATACACAATAGATATATAAATGAAATGAAACACACCGTTCATGGAGACAGTAGACCGTAAGTACGCATGAACGCTGCATTCCTTTATTTTTTGACTTGAATGGAAGAAAGTAGATGACATATATATATATGTATACAAAAATACAGTATCTTAATTATGTAATATATTTCATTATTATTATATATACTTTATAATCATTCTTGAATGGTTAATCATGGAAAATGAATCTCATCGCGTTCGTGGAGACAGTAGTCCGTACGTACGCATGAGCGATGATATCATTCCCATGATCGTAGAATTGTATTGAAGTGTATGTATAATAACAAATAATCAATATCACTTTAAAATAACCATATAAAGTTATTTATTTACACAATTATACCAATCCATGTAAGGTGGTGGTGGAAAAACTGATTACACCACGGCGTGGAAATGGTATTCCGTAAGTACACACGCGTGGGGATTTCATTTTCCGTAGGATGGATAGAAGGTGAAATAGGGTTGTTTCATATTAATTATAACATATAAGTATATTAGTGATACTGATGTTATTAATTTATAATGAAACAACTAAATTAGAAGAATATGAAGAAGAAACAAACTTGATAGAATCGAAAGAAGAGATTACCTCTTCTCTAACGCACCTCCTTTAAGCCTTCTCTTAAGGAAGTAGAGTTGGTGTTTTGAAAAGACCAGAACCTCTAAAATGTTGATAGGGAAGTGGAGAAGAGAAATGGGAAGTGTTTTTCTGAGATTCAAGGCTCAAAAGGGTGTGAATAGAAGAGGGAAAGGGTTCCCTTTTTATAACGGAGGATAGGGGCACCTTTGGAAAAACCAAAAATATTATTTTAGTATAAAGTCATATTCAGTTTTAAATAGATCTAAATTGATTTATTTAGAAGCTAAGGTGGGATGGGTCGAAATACTCTCATCCAATAGATGTTATCCAAGTTTATATTACTATTTTAACCATATCATTTAGATATAACTCTAAGTTAAATAATTTTACTTTTACCGTTTCTTCTTGTTTTCTTACACTGTAAGGTTAATAAACATACTAAAACAAGCCAAACGAACCCCAAGTTGTTTATTAGTAATATATATAACCTTATATAAGTCATGTAGCAGAACCGTAGATTTTTAGGAATAAAATAACAATTAATAATATAATATTTGTTTTAAAAAATATTTTATGTCAATTTTGACACTATTTGGTAATTGATTTTTGTGAAAATCATAACAGAATGATTAGTTAGAATAAAGTTAATTAAATCAATACTAATATGTCATATTAACCTATAAAATTAGTTTAATTCATAAATAGTTTCATATTACATTTATTTGGGTATTTATAATATCAATTATTTTAATATTTCATTATTTAGGTAATTACTGCATCACATTTGTGTCATAAATAACATAAATTATTTAATGTCTAAAAATTAAAAATAAACTACCATTAGGTTGGAAATCGATTTAGATTTCTAATTAATATTTATAGTTCAATTTATCTTATGTATAACCCTATATTAAAAATGATTTATTTATTAAACTTTGATTTTAACTTTTTTAACCCTTCTTTAAATAAATTAATAATAAATGTCCTAATCTAATCCAAGTGGACCTAAATGGTCATATTTTATTCCTAAGGTTGTTTTTGGTCGAATTATACTTATACAATATAATTAGGACGTGTTTTAGGGAAATAATAATATCATTTTTACCCTTAATTACCTTATTTACTTTTAACCGTGGTAAAAAAAAGAAAAAAGTTACTATTCACCAAAAATTATTTTCATCTCATTGAACCACATTTTAGTCCTTGATATTAACCGTGTCTCTCGGATTTTTGAAATTCCACTCACAAGAAGCGGTAAAATTATGTTTTATGTAAATTTGCAAATTCCCCTAGAAGGTGTGTAAAAGAGGGTGAAATTTTCAATAAACTTTTTATATATCTAAAATTATTATAAAATGACTCCAATTAATTTCATTGAACTTATATATTTATTATGTATCAATTTTGACCTAAAATAAATTTAAATAAAATAAATAATTATTTAAATAAAAATTCAGTTTTTAAATAGTAACCCAGTATTTTCACTATTCATCAAAAATTGAATGTTTTCAGAAAAATACCAAAATTTCACCCTAGGCTAATTTAGATATTCCAAATCCAAAAATGAAGTCCATTCTGAAAGATAAAATTTCAAAAAGTGGGTATTACTATTCATAACGACTAGTTTATATAACATATCGTGGTTTAGCTAAACTCGGTATTGCGTACAACACACTCTATCATGGAAGGTCGCGATTGCGTGTAATGCAAGCCAAGTCAGGGAATCATGTTGTGCAAGCTCATTTTGGTGTAGTGTACAACACAAGACATTAATAAAATTTAAAAGTATATTTTCATAAAACCTCGGGGTGTTACATTCTACCCCCCTTAAAATGAATTTTTCCCTCGAAATTCATCGGGGTTATAAATGGTTTACTACTCGAAAGTTTCTTTAATAGAAACCCACATCATAAAAAGGAATACCAAAACATGGCTTTAAAAACTAAAGTATGAAACATAACAGTTACCCAAATTAACTAATCACTGGGATCCCACATAAGATAACATAGGTTAAAATATGGATATTGAAGAGAAATCTAACCATTATGTTTTGATGGATAATGGTAGAGAACATGGCTATGAAAAATCCATCAATCACAAAGCCATAAATTTGTGATGATCTGAGGTACCATCTGATTCATCGGATATTAAAGAACTAGGACTACATTTTTGGTTTTCAATATCATTTCCCTAAAGTTGAATATTTTGAATTAGAAGAAATACTTTCTTGATTTTGGTACAATCTCACTGTTTTTTGTGCTTTGAATAATTTCCACTTCATCTCTTAATGAAATGAAGTTGAATTTTTTATTCATGAAGTGTTAACAGATCATGTGATAGAATGATGGTTCATTCCATCTGTTTCAAACAAAAGGTTAGCAAAAGTTATCAAATATACATAAGTCCATCTATAGTGAGGTTAATCATATACGATTCCAAAAATGAACTTATACTTCATATATCATACCGTTTATTAAAATAAAACTAGTTTCTACTAACCAGGGACTTCCTGTAGGCCAGTAGTTGGTCATAAAGTCCAGTCACACTTCGGTTGTGGGTTCGATTCCCACAGCCTTGTCCGACACGATGGGATGTCACCCATCCTGTAGGTTGTACTTTTTCTAAACAACATTACTATAACATCCCATCAATAATATCGAAAAAAGTTCTATCGTTAAATAATAATAACTTATGTCCAACATAATCCATTCTAATATTTATGCTTATCTAAAATACTTCGTTCCAAGCTCATAGTATGAAGAAAATTATTACTTGAAATGTCACATAAAAATCATGTGAATGCCATCATTTATCCCCCATGTATCATAAGATACATCTTGTTGTTCAAATTACAAACATGTGAATACCTTAATAATGTATTCTCTTGAAGAATGAATACCCATTGAACCTTAGTGAAAACATGAATGTTGAAAAATTTTAACACTTTCCATATACCAAAATCCCAAAAATTCTATATACTCAAACCATAATATTACTTAGTCCTTATATTAGTCATGAGCTCATGAATACAATCAAACATCTCATTATCTTATTATCCCTTCATTATTCGCATATCATCTACTTTCCAAAAATATCTAAATAACCTTTCATGGTTACTGGTACCATTCAACATATACATTCAAATACTTTCAGAAAAACAATAGGGTAACAATCCTTAGATGATTATTTATTCCATAGTACCATTAACTATACAACATAACTCTTGATAAATATACAATCATTCCACTACCTTCTTAAACAATTGACTGAGCTTCAACACTTCTTTCATCTCATATTTCATTTATAGTCTCTTCATCATCATCCACATAAATTCTACTCATATGACCATGCTGATTCTATTCATGAGATTTTCCCTTAGGGCATTGGTGTGCATAATGGACATACATTCCACATTTAAATCATCTAATCATTGTTGATGTCATAGAAATACCATTATCCTTTTCCATGGTGTTAACTAAACCATTTCCTTTACACTTATTGGCATTGTGCCCTTCTTTTCCACAACCAAAGCATCTTCCAGTTCCTTTTAAACAATCTCCCTGATGCCTCTTCCCACTTGATTTACATGAGGGAAATTGAACTTTCTTTCCTCTATGATCACCATGAAACTCCATCATTCTCTTATTATATGAGTCGGGAAACTTACAGAAGTTGAGCTTATTGATCATATTATGATATTGCGGATTAGGCATAATAACGATGTTTGGACATCCAAATCCTGTTTCATTTGGTTTCTCACGAAGAATATCATTCGATTGTCCGTCATATCCTCCATTATCGTGAATCATCCTGTTTCCAACCATTATCTAAAACCCAAAAAAATAGTGTGAGAGGAAAAATCATACTAGGGAAAAACCTAAATTGGGATTACCATCAATATCTAACATCTTAGGATAAATTCTATGATCGTTACCATATTTCTATGACTATATCCTATATGTATACTTATCCTCAGGGACATCCCTAGACATAGCTTAGAAATATCTCTAGGGATATCACTAACGTTTTTGCATCCTAGTATCCATAGGTTGACTAATCCTTTCCTCTGATTCCAACTTTATAGACCCAAAACATGACGTACATGGACATTACATTACATTTATGGAATACTTAATACAGACACACAAGGATCGTAATAGTTTAGTGTCTTCGGAAAATTGGAATATAAACCTCTAATCATGTTGAAAGATCTTCAACAACTCCCATAACAATCTTACCTTTTTTGTTTCCTTGCCTAAAACCTTTATTTATATCTTGGGGAAAAGAAAACATAAAAAAGGTGAGCTCAAATTCTCAGTAAGGGTAAACATAGAAAACATAAAACAATCGATAAAAATTTGAATGAAAGAACTTGAACATAAAATCTAAACATCAAAATCTTGAGTGAAGACATAAATCATGGAAGTACATAAGGCATATATCATAAAGGAACATCAATCATGATAAAATAGCTTGGAAATAAAACTTGTAATTGTGGAAAAACATAAGCACATGATATGATTTCCATAGTAGCCAAGGCATTGCTTCCAAGACCATCTTAGTGGACAAAGTCCCTTTCTGAATCGAGTTCAATCCTCGTTTTATTCATAAAACACTGAACCGGATTAACTTACCATTCCAGCCATGTCTATATCATGAGATATAAATCTTTAACCAATTCATTGGAGGGAGATATAGGACCCACCCATCTCATAATAAAATCATTCTTACTTGTGCCACAAAATAAACATACATCATTCAGAATAACCCAATGAATAAAATGGGTTTCATAAACATCATCTCATCATCACATATTTCATATAAAAGAATTGGATATCATTTCATAATAAGAAAAGTGAAACCATTAAATTCATAGAGACATTATACTTGAAACATACACATATGAAATAATGTAATCTTATATGGAAAATAGTTTTGATAAAACACTTGAAATGAATTCTTGAGAAAAATATCCTTTCTTATTCAAAATAATTTTTTTTTTCACAAAACATAATGCAATTTTAAAAGAAAAATATTTTGTTGAAAATAGTCATGAAATATTTTGGAGAAAGCTTAATGAAAATAAGGCTTTATAAAACCGTAAAAATCCGTTCGTTCCGTATAAGTTAGAAAAACATTCTTCTCCTACTTTTGCCGGAAAAGTCAAAAAGTACCTCATAAAAGAATGAATCCATAAATACCTTGTAGTAAAATTAAACAATTGGTAAAAAGGACATTAAACATACATGAAACCATTTTTAGGAAACATGGAGATAGATGAGAACAATAACCCCAGTAAATACTTATGAATTAACAATCTCAGATAAGAACGATATTGGAAAAGTTATCCCATACCTTATGTTTGATATGCTTCGTATGTATCCGAACCTCCTTTATAATTATTTAAATAATGTCATTGACTTATTAAAGAATCATATTCATTGTTTTATATCATATATGGTTCACTTAGGTATTTATATTACCCATTCATTTGTCAATTCCACTTTAACGTAGTGTTTTGGGTAAAATTGTTTCTTTTATCATACGTGTTTGGACTTGTTGTTCTTGATATTATTATTACTTATATCACGATTTACTTACTTCTAGAATGTAAAACATGATTTATATATAATATATATTCAGTATATATATATATTATAGATAGATAAATGAAATGAAACACACCGTTCATGGAGACAGTAGACCGTACGTACGCATGAACGCTGCATTCCTTTCTATTTTGACATGAATGGAAGTAAGTAGATGACATATATATATATATATACATAAATACAGTAGCTTGATTATGTAATATATTTAATTATTATTATATATACTTTATAATCATTATTGAATGGTTAATCATGGAAACTGAATCTCATCGCGTTCGTGGAGACGGTAGTCCGTACGTACGCATTAGCGATGATATCATTCCCATGAATTGGAATTTTATTTAAGTGTATGTATAATATTAAATAATAAATATCACTTTACAATAACCATATATAGTTATTTATTTACACCATTATACCTATCCATGTAAGGTGGTGGTGGAAAAACTGATTACACCACAGCGTGGAGACGGTATTCCGTACGTACGCACGCGTGGTGATTTCGTTTTCCGTAGGATGGATAGAAGGTGAAATAGGGTTTTTTAATATTCATTATAACATATCAGTATATTATAGATACTGATGTTATTAATTTATATTGAAAAAACTAAATAAGATGAAGTTGAAGAAAAAAAGAAACTTGAGAGAATCGAAAGAAGATATTACCTCTTCTTCGACGCACCTCCTTTAAGCCTTCTCTTAAGGAAGTAGAGTTGGTCTTTTGAGCAGAACAAAACCTCCAGAATGTTTCTAGGGAAGTGGAGAAGAGAAATGGGAAGGTTTTTGGACGAGCATGAAGGCTCAAAAGGGTGTGAAAAGAAGAGGGAATGGGTGCCCTTTTTATAAGGGAGGATAGGGGCACATTTGAAAAAACTAAAAATATTATTATATTATAAAGTCATATTTGGTTTTTAATAGCTCCAAATTGATTTATTTTGAAGCTAAGGTGGGGGTGGGTCGAAATCATTTCATCCAATAGATTTTAGACAAGTTTAGGTTACTATTTTAACCTTATCATTTAGATTTAACTCTAAGTTAAATAATTTTTCTTTTACCATGTCTTCTTGTTTTCTTACACTATAAGGTTATTAAACATACTACAACAAGCCAAAAAAAACCCCAAGTTGTTTATTAAAATTATATATAACCTTAACTAAGTCATTTTTCTGATCCTTAGATTTTTAGGAATAAAATAACAATTAATAATATAAAATTTGTTTTAAAAACTATTTTATGTCAATTTTGACACTATTTGGTAATTGATTTTTGTGAAACTCATAACAGAATTATTAGTTCAAATAGTTAATTAAATCAATAATAATATGTAATATTAACCTATAAAATAAGTTTAATTCATAAAAAGTCTCATATTACAATTATTTGGGTATTTATAATATGAATTTTTTTAATATTTCATTATTTAGGTAATTACTACATCACCATTGTGTCATAACTAACGTAAAATATATAATGTACAAAAATTATAAATAAAATAAAATTAGGTAGGAAATCTTTTTTTCTTTCTAATTAATATTTATATTTTAATTTATCATATGTATAACCCTATATTAAAAATGAATTAGTTAGTAAACTTTGATTTTACCTATTTTACCATTCTTTAAATAAATATATTATAAATGTCCTAATATAATCTAAGTGGACCTAAATGGTCATAATTTATCCATAAGGTTGTTTTTTCTCGAATTATACTTATCCAATAGAATTAGGACATGTGTTAGGTCAATAATAATATCAAATTTACCCTTAATTACCCTATTTACTTTTAACCGCGGTAAAAAAAGTAAAAAGTTAGTATTCACAAAAAAAATTATTTTCATCACATTGAACCACATTTTAGTCCTTGATATTAACCGTGTCTCTTGGATTTTCGAAATTCCAATCACAGAAGCGGTAAAATTATGTTTTATGTAAATTTGCAAATTCTCCTAGGAGGTGGGTAAAACATGGTGAAAAGTTCAATAAAATTTTTATATATCTAAAATTATTATAAAATGACTCTAATGAATTGAATTGACTTATATAGGTATTATGTATCAATTATGACCTAAAATAAATTTTAAATAAAATAAATAATTAGTTAAATTAAAATTCGGTTTTTAAATAGTAACCCAGTGTTTTCACTATTCATCAAAAATAGAAAGTTTTCAGAAAAATACCAAAATTTCAGCCTAGGATAATTTTGATATTCAGAATCCAAATATGAAGTCCATTTTGAAAGATACAATTTCTAAAAGTGGGTATTACTATTCATAACAGGTGGTTTATAAAACATGTCATTGTTTAGCGAAACTCGGTATTGCGTACAACACACGCTATCATGGAAGGTCGCGATTGCGTGTAATGTAAGCGAAGTTTGGGATGCGTGTTGTGCAATCTCCTTTTAGTGTAGCGTACAACACAATACATTAATGAAATTGAAAAGAATATTTTTCATAAAATCTCGGGGTGTTACAATATCCATGTATATATATATGTTTATGTGTACATATGTGTGTGTAGATGTGTTTATGTATATATGTACATGTATGTGTGTGAAAAAATTTGTCTATTGATTTAAAATTATTTATTATTTTTTAATATTTCAACATTTTTACTATTTTCTATCTTTATTCATTTTTAATTTTTATGATATTTTAATATAAATTTAATTTAACATATTCATCATGAATATATATGTGTTTGTGTTTAATTTAATTTGATTTGTTTTAATTTGATTTATTTAATTATTAATAATTTTTTTATAGTTAATATAATTTATTTTTAATAAATTTATTATTTATATAATCAATATTATATTTTTATTCATTTTTCCATATTTTTATGTGTATGCATTTAAAATAAATGTTAAGAATTGACTTTTTAATTTTTTTGTAATTTATTTAATTTTATTTATTCATTTATTATTATATATTCATTAATAAAGATAAAAATATATTTAATCAATTTATAATATTTATTTATACAAATATTTATTTTTAGGAAAAATTTCCTGCTAGAAGCCAAAGATCCTGACCATTTATTAAAGATGAAGAAAAAGGAAATAGGAAAACAAGAAGATGAATAATGTCATTCAAATAGACATTCCCTTATCTTAAAAAAACTATGGATCAAGAAAAGCATGATCATTTCCATAATCATAATTAGAATCATCATCATTATTAGTAATTTCCCACTCTAACTATGAATTTCCTTGATTCATGATCTTAAGGATCCTATCCTTGGTCTTTTCTTGCTTCGAAGTGTGCTAGATCATTAATGCATTGAATGATGACCTAGTAACCACATTCCAAGGCAGACCAGAATAATCTTTCCACAAACTTCTTTTTAGAGGAACTGAAGTGAGACCTCCACTGGTGGCCATCTATTCCTTACCATGTAAAAAACAATTCTTAAAAAATACAGGATCACTGCTGCCCATAGATCAGAGATGAATAGTGTAATGAATAACCAACTGTTTTTCCTTGTCACTTTAATAATCCGAAACATTTCTCCAATTACTAGAAATTCAAGAATAACTGATGACACTCTTAATCCCATCATATTTGTCATTCCCATCATCCTATAGAGCATCTATATAAATTCTGCATCCAGCGACATCACTATGAAAACGTTCTCATGAATTGGTAAAGGAGAACACCAGGACACAACGCCAACATCCTCATCTATACCATCATGGCTAGTGAATTGTGTGAAAAACAAAATATGGATTCCAAACTGATGAACATGTTATGATGGAAAATCACTACATCTACAATCCAAATCCTCATTTCTAGTAGAAGGCACAATGATTACATTTTCAACCTAAGACTTCTCCATCGTAGTGCCTAAAACATCAATAAGAAACCCCTTTTGTTTATGAATGGACATAACCGCTTGTGATGTTCTATCCTTCTCCCGATTCACCATTAGAGATTTATCTTTGCTTGCTGCAACCCCTTGATTTCAAGACCACATATCCATATATTCTACTAAATTATTCCTAGGATCCATAGGTATGGATTTCCCATGCATCCTAGATGAATTAATATTACTATTACCACCACAACCCTATGAAGGATGAACCTTAAAACCAATAAAATGATAATTTAACATATAGATAACCCACAAATTTGTAGTTTCAACAGAACTCAGGATAATTAAAATACTTAACACAAATTTGTATATCATTATTTGGAGTATTGAAAGTCACATTTCTAATAAGAGTGCAACTCAAATAAATTTCAACCTAAATTATCACAAAGTGACCATACCTAACATGATTTGCCTCCTTATCCAAGTGAATAGGAACTCCAATGGTATTAGCAATATCATGCGAGCTTTTTGGATGCCATAAAATCCAGTTTATGCCCTGAAACCAAACCCATAGTTGTGAAAAATTATTCTTGACCCTTGGCACATTGAAATCCATTGTCCATTCATGGAGATAAAGCGTTCAAAACTTCAAGAATAATGAACCATACGACTATGCAGGAACTTTGGCTTAATCTGATTGAAAAAAGCTGTGAAAAAAACCACTGCCTAATGAAATACACTTCTAATCTAAAAACCCTATATAAATGAAATCCTATAAATAAAATTTTCATAAATCCACGGATTCTGACCTTTGGGAAGAAAAATCCACTCAATTAGTGAGTTCTTACCCAAAACCAGACTCTCCGAGAAGGAATCATGATCAACTTAAGAAATATCCAATGATACTTTCTAGATTATGCTGCCAGTAGATGAAAATTTTGACAGTGGATTCCAAACGAGATCATCCAATTTGATAGGGACATCACCCAAATTCACTCTTGCAACCGAAACCCCACCAATACTGCATCATGTACCAAGAACCAAAGGTGACACCCAAGTACATGAATTACTATCACCCTTCAACACTCAAATGTCTATTACCACAAAATAATACAAAATGACACAACTACAGATAACATCACAACACTCCAACCAGAAAATAGATCCAATCTGTAGTCATCATCTTCTCCATTAGTGACCACAACATCTGTTTCCTCTATAGGTCAATGTGATCCTCCCACTATAGTTAGTGTAGAATCATTCTAATAACCATGAAGATCCAGAAAACATGCATCAACATATCCATTAAAAACCACATGATTTGTTATAGATCTATGAAAGCCACTCATTTTGGATAACATCACAATACCACTCTAAGCACTTGGAATATCTAATCTACATGCATCAAAATATCGATTCCCCACCAATGAGGATGATCTGATGTTTTCCACCAAAAATTGATGAGTTCTGTTTTCATCCTAAATTCCGACAAGAAGAATAAACCCATGATAATGTGGTTTTGATATGAATGGTTTGCACTAAATCGTGTTGGAATCACTATTAGAAAGCACCCTGGAATCACTATTGGAGTGAACTCTTAAACCATTGCCTCACACTATCTCTTCTGGGTCATATAAATATATTCATTCACTATACATGTAATATTTTCAATATGTTTGTAATTTATATGAAAAATATTTATTAATTTTTTTATTAAGTTTTAACATTTAAAATATATTTGAAATTTAAATAATTAACATACTGAAATGAATTTTTAATAATTTTTTAATTTAAATAGTTAATTATGAAATTATAAATATATATAATATGTTCTAAAAAGTATTTAAAAAATTATAAATAAATGTTTAAATAAATATAATATTATAATAAATATATTTAAATATGAAATATATTTATTATATTAATAATTATATATAATTATATATATATATATATAAATAAATATAATTATATAATTATATATAATTATATATGTACTATAGAAACCTTAGCCTTTACACATATTATTACATGATTTTAAGCATAATTTTCCATCAAATAAAAACCAAGGATCATAAAGTCTAGTATTATTGGAATATTAGGTACATAAAATTGATAAAATGGGACTATTATAAAACTTATATTTTTAAATATTCCATAAAGAGAACTAACATTCTTGATATCTGTTATTTTCATAAGAATGTGTTGGGAATAAATATAAAAATTGATGGTTTTTCTGACAATCTCAAACTATTTTCATATTATTTAATATTATGACAATAAATTAATTTTTGATTGTGAGAAAATATAGATTACATATATTCAGGTAACTTTAAACAATTATAAATTAATATAAACCTACCATGAATGCAGTAATGGGAAACAAAACTCATTATCCATGAAGCCGGTGAATTGATATACCATGGATGATGTTTCTATTTTTGAGAATAAAAAAATAAGAGGAGATTTGATGATGGATATTACATTAACACAATAAAATTAAAGTATATATATGATACTAGATTTAAAATAAAACATTATATAGGGGGTGAGGATATGGTATATGAGAGAAATAATTTAAAAGAGAGTGGAGGATTTTACCTATTGATTATCATCTCATTGAGTCCCTTTTTAAACAACTTGGATTTAGTCTATTGGTGAGACCAAAAACAATATAATGTGGATAGGGATGATTATAATATAATATTAGAAAGTATGGCCAATATATATGGTTCATGGTGGTGAAATTAATTGATGGAAGGGGCTCCCTTTTATAATTGAGATGAGGATCACTTTTAGAATTTCTCGAAATATTAAAATATAATAAGCATATTATAGAGCCAAAATCTCCCAAGTATCCTCTAAATGTACATTGTATGAATTTGTGGACCATATATATCCCCATTTGGACTTATATACTATTTTTACAATTTTAAAATAAATTAGTAAAACGTTATAATCATGAAATATCATTTTAGTCAAATTTGAAAGTATTCATTAATATGGCTTTAAAAATATAAAAACAAAGAGAAAAATTTGAAACAATTTTTTATCATATCCCAGACATATCATAGTACTCTATATAATTATTTTACGATCTAAATTATATAAAATTATTTTTATTTTGATAATTTTAATTTTAATTATTCGATTTTTCCATTAATTTAATAATCACTACATCATCGTTGTGTAAGAATTTAAGTTATTTATTTATTCCCTAAAAATTTAAAATATATTTCCACGAACACTATAGTCATTTTAAATTTATATATACTATTTATAGTTGAACATATATTTTTGAAATCCATATATTATAAATGTTATACTTATTAAAAACCATATTGTGATAAGTTTGACTTTCTTTTAAATAAAATACAATAAGGGACCCAATGTCATGTAAGTGGATCCCAAAAGTCCTAAATCAAACCCAAGGGTGATTATAGTCTAAAATTCCTCACAAAATAATATTTATGAAAAAATTTGTATCATTTAACTGTTCTTATAATTTTAATTAAAATCATATTATTTATTTTTCTTATGCTTGCACAAGCACTGCATTAACTTTTCATAAGTATTAAAGTTAATGATTTAATATATACAAATTAAAAATAAATTACTTAAAAAAAATTAATTAGTATCAATTTATTACTTTATATTCATTCATTATGTATATTAACTTATATCCATATCAAGATAAGTTATTTAATTTGTTAATTTGAAGTTTCCAGCATTATGCAAGCATAACAGAAGCATTTGGATAATATTCATGTTTTGTAAGTCCAAAATTTGAAACTATAAGTAAAAATCATAATTTATGAATGATATTTAATAATAAATTTATACAAAGAATTTTTACAAATAAATTAATATCTATAAGGCACCGAACATGACTTTTTTAATGCTGCATAGGCACTACATCAACAATAAAAATGATTTTTATATTTATCATGAAATAATTTATACTTTATATGTTACATGTTTTTTTATTATATTTTTATCATATTATAATAAATGATTATTTAAATAATTTTAATAAATTTCAATATCTTTTTTTTATATTGGTGATATCACAAAAGATACCTTATTTTTTTTAAAACAGTACTTTTTTACTATTCACCAAAAACTTAACTTTTTTAGCAAATTCATAAAATTTCACATTATATTAATATTTATAAAACGATTTTCAAAATGAACTTCATTTTATAAAATAAATTTCCTAAAAGTGTAAAAAATGAATTATACTTTTTTTCTTAAGAAATAAATTAAAGCATTTTTTGATTAAAACATATATTTAAAGAATAACATTAATTTACTAAAAAAATAAGTGTTTATTTCCAAATAATTAATAATATATTTAATAATATGGTTATTTCTATTAATACCCTGAAATTCAGAGGTTAGGTTATAACAGTTGTTTTAGTATTTTAATATTTTTTCGTGGTTTGTCTTAACACGATGATGCTTGAAACAAAAACCATCGAAGAGTTAAAATTATTAAAATAAAAATATCAGGCTGTCACATTATTCCCTTTATGAAATTTCACCATCATAACTTTATTTTACATTCTAATGTGAAGACAAGTGAATATATTTATCCTTCATCACTTCCTCCGTTTCCTACATCACCTCTTCATACTTATGGTTTCTCCATAGTATATTGACTAGGTGAGTGGTCTTGTAACATTGAACCCTGTATCTATGGTCTATAATCATCACTAGATAGTCCTCATAAGAGATATTATTTTCTAGATGTACCACCTCTATGTTCAGAACGTGTCATGGATTTGGTATGTACATTATTAAGAGGGATACATGGAATAGATATATACTTGAGCCATTATTTGTGGAAGTTCTAGTTGATAGTCCAAATATCCAACTGGATCAAGAATATTGAAGGGGATGATGTACCTGGTATATAGCTTTCATTTCATCACAAATTTCATGAACCTATTCCATGGATGTATTCATAGGAATATGTTATCACCAACCTCAAACTCTAATCCCCGTCGATTATTATATTAAAAACCCTTATCTAGAATGTGGGTGGCCCAAATATATTATTAGATGGTCTTAACCTTTTCGTCCATTTCCTTAATCATTTCGATCCCCAATATATTATTTTGAATACCTTTGTCTCAGCATGCATGTGTTATACATCTTTTCCCATAAAGGGCTTCATATAGATCCATTTGGATGCTTGAGTGTTAACTATTATTGTAAGAGAACTCATCAAGTGTAAGATTTTGATCTAAACATCCTTTGAACTCTATTGAGAATGATATCAACAAATATTATATTGTCCAAATAGTCCACTTAGATTGGCCATTGTTTTGGGGGTTATAAGCCGTAATGAAGTTCAAATTAGTATTTAGATAATGTTGGAAACATTTCCAAAATTCAATGGTAAATCTTGGATCGTGATCAGATATAATCGATAATGGTACTCTATGAAGACTCACCATTTCTATAATATATATTCATGTTGGTCGACGAAGAATTCCTCTCGAATCAAAATAAAGTGAGTTGTATTTGTAAGATGATCCATAATAACCCATATAATATTATTTTCACAAGATGTCTTCAGAAGTCCAGTGGAAACATACATAGTGATGTTTCCCCATATCAATATATGTATGGGTAATGGTTTCATCATCCCCATAGAATGTTTTTTTATTTCAAAGTTCACTTGATGACATATCAAAACATTGATGTATATTCAGGGATCTTCATCTTCATAATGTCTCACCAATAGTTATCTTGGAAATCTAAATACATATTAATTCTCCATATGTGGATAGAGAATGTCTCACTATGTGTATCATTAAAAATATCCATCTTTATCATAGGATTTGATGTTACATATAGTCATGAATAAAATCTTTTGAATCCTTCCTCATAAATTTTAAACGCTGAGGTTTTCCCCTTTCTTATAGATTCCACCTCTTTCTAAATTTCAACATAATTTCCTTGATCAAAAATTATCTTCTACATAAGGTATAGTTGATATATAATTTGAGAAAATAATGATTATTTTCCTTCCCTTACAATTATAATGTCCATCCTTTATAATTCTAAGAAGATTGTATCCTTCTCAATTCTTATCCTTGATGAAGTTTTAGGATTCATTCTACTTAGAGAATAACCCACTTTCTTTTCCATACTAGGATTCTACTATATTGATTAGTCCTAATCCTAGATACGATCTAACCATATTTTCTAGTGAATATTAATATACTTCTATGTGAATACATATTTAAAGCTCTTATGATCAGTATATACATCACACATGTCTCAAAATAGATAATTTCAAAAAAAAATCAACATAAAGATCACATCCTCCAACTCCATATCAGGCATGAGATATTTTTTCATAGATAATTTTAGATTTCTTAGGGTGTAGGATATCAATTTATCATTTTTTAAGACAAAATCCCAATACCTTCTTTAAAGAATCATTGTATACCTCAATGAGTTCCCCACTTGTCAATAGTATAAGTATTGGTTCCATGATACACATATTTTTCAAATATTTAAAATAGTATTTTTATTCCATGGTCTAGAAAAACATTACTCTCATCCAAGTCATCTTGGTTTTTGGGTATGAAAATCGCATGAATTTCCTAAATATTTTTAGATAATATCTAGCTTGTCTATGGAAAATACGGATATCCATTTCAGATTCAGGTTTAGGTCACTTCTTAATTTCATTTTTCTTAAAATGTTCTATAGATATCCCTTTTCTGATGATAACATACCCCTTAATTATACTTCCTCACTTAAGAACTCATATTTAATATATTTTTTATATATTTTCATACATCACAATTTATTTATCACAATATTTAAATGCTCCTCATGCTCCTCCTTTCCCTTAAAGTATATCTGAATTTCCTCTTTAAAGAATACCATACATTCATCTTGGTATTCTCTAAAGACTTTATTAATTATGTCCATGAATATGGTTGGAGAACTAGTTAGTCATAATGGAATAATTGTGAACTCATAGTGTACATACCTCATTAGAAAGGCACTCTTGGGAATATATTACTTTCTCACCTTTAATTGGGGATATCCATTCTGATGATCCACCTTAGAGAAATACATAGACCCATGTAGTTGATCGAACAAGACATCTATCCACGGTAGGGCATACTTTTTCTTTGTCATGATTTTTTGATATCATTATAATCAATGTAGAGGCACATTTTTCTATCCATATTCATGATGAGGACTGGACCACCCCACAGTGAAGCGCTCGATAGTATAAAACCATTGTCCAGATTCTTCTATAACTGCTTCTTCAATTATTCCAACTCAATGATGGCCATTATATAAGGTGTTTTCTTATGAGAAGAGATCTAATTATAAGATCAATTGATAACCTAACCTCTCTATTTGTAGGAATAGTAAGATGTTATTCAGGGAACCCATCGGTGTAGTCCCTCATAATGGGTATGTATTTGAGCATGATTATATCCTTTGTCTCAATAATTTGAACAAGTTATTATTGATCATAAAGAAATAATATCTTAAATTTATATGATTAATTTGATGAAGATTCATTATACTCTTTACACTTGTATATAATTGGTGGATGCCTTGATATGTGAGGAGTGATCACCAACTCCTGACTGTTGGTGTAGTCTTTATATAAAGATATCCAATAAATAACCAATATAGTTTCAAACATTACAAAAGGTACTAATAAAACTTTTCTGGGAGTTTTGGTCCATAAAATATGATGGGGGTGGATTTATATACTTCAGATACAATAATTTCACCTTTTTCTCTTCTCACAGATAACTCAACTTCCATATTTTGAGGTGGTATTTGAATATTTCTAGTATACTTGAAAGATATGAAAGAATGCATAGAACCATAATCAAATTTTAAATTCCATATAAATGAATGAATAACAAGAATACCTATCACCACTTCATTATCGATATACACCTCAACAGTAGTGATAGCATATTCCCTTCCTTGCTTCCCTGGAGCTTTCTATCATTTATTATCTCTGAAAACCCCTGTCTTAGAGAATTAGATTTAATAATTCTTGGGTTCCTTGATGTTGAAACACTTTACTATAGGCAGGGTGTTTAGTTGGACCTTCCTTTATTCCTCCATATTAGTGGACTTATTCATATCAATTTGATAATGGTTTGACCAATTCCCATCTCGTTTACATTTTAAGCATAACCTAGTGCCCTTTAGGTAGTTCTAGGGTTGCTTCTTCCAGTAATTTTAGATTGTGGATTTATTGGTTTTCTTTCATCCATGGTATTTATCTATTAATCCTACCATATTAGATTCCATATTATTATTTTTATCTTCTATCCCACAAGACTAATGAGAGTCTCTAATCTCCATCTCAACCTAAAGAGCCCATCTGACAATATCCTCATAGTTGTTAAAGTCTAGAATAACCAAATATTTTCATATACTTGGATTTAATCTACTAAATAAGTGATTTAACTTTATTTCTATGTTCATGATAAATCCAAGTCATATATGCAATCTATGTGACGTTTTCCTCATATGCACTGATAGGATCATCTTTCTTTTTTTCTTCAGTATATGGGATTGTTTTTTCATATTAAGATGGAGAGTTTAGGTAAATTACTTATTGAGAAATATTTTATTAAATGATTATTAATCTATATAATTAATTTCCTCTACATAATTCATGTTTTTTATCAGTTTCCATCACTGATCAGCTTACCCATCAAAATTATAGATGATCGTTATGACTTTTTTCTTCTGAGTACTGGAGGACAAAAAACATCTTCTCAATGAGGTTAATCAATTGTTCCCTGATGAGGGGATTAGAAGATCAACTAAATATATGAGGTCATTGATACATAAATTATTTGAATAGAACATTCTCTTTCTTAGGAGGATGGAATTTCACACGATTCAAATTATTATTTATAACATGATTTAATTGAGCTAGTACTATCAGGATTTTTTGGGCGTCAATTCCAAATAGATTTTCCATCTCATTAGTGGAATAATCAAATTTCAAATAACATTGGTTGTTATTATGAGTTATTAAATTTATATAAATTTAATAATAAGGAAAAATAAAATTAATTGGGATTGAATACATAACTAATAAGAATATAAAAAGGAAACTATAAACATTTAAGGATAAGCTTTTAAATGAAAATTATATCATAACTTATGATTCCATATGTTTTAATCTAGGTTATTCATGGTGATATAATTTTCATTAGGGTTCTTATTATAGTTTTCATGTTATAATCCCTAAAAATAACTAGGCCTTCATCTAATACCAAATATAGAGACTCTACCCTTTTATACATAATATTACATGATTTAAAGCATAATTATTTAACAAATATAGACTATGGATTGTAAATTCTAGTGTCTTTGGAACATTAGGTACAGAAAATTAAAAACATGGAACTAGAATAGAACATCTTTTTTTTAATTATCAATAATGATCTCCTAACATCCTTAGAGATCCTATATCAGTATAGGATAACCTAGGTAATACAAAGAAAAAAGGGATGAGTTAAAAAGACAAGTAATGGAATAAAAATGGGAATAAAGCATATAATATGAGTTTGAAGGAATAACATGGTAACATAAAAGGAATGGATCCTGAATAAACATATAGAATCATATGATCATTGAAATATTGGAATGTGTCAGCAACATATAACATGATATAAACATGAGTCAAGGATAGCCTCTAAGACTATATCACATGGTGGATAGAGTCCCCTAATGGATTAGGTTTACTCCCTAATCCCATAAATGGCATCTCATGAGACTAAAAAATTACCACATGTATTAGAGTGAAATCTGGGTGCACCCATAATAACATGTAAATGGATATGTGTGCCACAAAAATAAATCACACATAAGTAATAATCATAAGGGTTACCCATAAAAATAAATGTGTTTCATATTCATGTCACATGGAATAACCTATTGGTATATCATCATGGTATCCATGAAAGAAGTGATCAAATAATTTCTTTACAATCATAATTTTTTTGAATAGATCATTAATAGTGATGTCTAACTAAAGTGAATACATGAAAAATAATGTTTAGGAAACATTAGAAATGATTCACATTAGTGTCGTTTAAGGTAAAGTATTAACGAGGCTTTAAAGAGTACAATAAAATGATTTTTTGTATAAAACCAATAATGAAATAAATTATTTTTTCATGATAAATTGATATATTTTAAAATAGTTTTATTGGATTTAAATATCTGATTGAATGTACTTGAAAACGGGTAAGAAACCAAGAAGTTCCCTTTAATTGGGCTTCTTATCAAGAGTAATTGAGGGGAGAGACTTTTAAATCATGTATTTCCCCATTAAAAAAGAATTAATTATGATTTATAAATATTTTTAGATCATATAAATTTAATTTAGAATAATTATATAATAAAAATGAAAAAATACATTGGGGTAAATAGATATAATGTGTAACCCAAAGGAAAAATGGAGGTTTTAAGAGATCCCTTACCTAATGTCTGAATACATTCTGCACTTACACTTAATGTCCTGGATAATTGAATTATATTTTTTAATTACTTAAATAAAACCCTATTAAATATATAATTTATTTATTATAATTCTATTCTGTTATTTATGACCATCTTATTAGTTATAAAGATCAATTTTGTCATTCTGGGAGAATTTGTTTCATGGTTTCATGATTTGTTTACCTGTGTATAATTATGGAAGTTCTTATAGAGAGGAAATAAAAACCTAGAAGTGAAGTGAAATGGAATTTATTAACTTATAAAAGTTTAAATTTTCCCATATATCTTTTTTATTATGAGATTTATATGATTCATTTGATAAAACATTAATGATAAAAGTTTAGTTTGTTTTGGCAGTTTTTCCAACCATCATGAACAAGTTTCATTTTATTTAATATTATAGCCATAAAATAATTCAATAATGTGAGACCATGTAATATATATATATATATATAGATTTATATTTTAATAGTTATAATTCAATTTAAACGTAGCATGAAAGTGGTAATGGGAAATGAAATCTCATCATTCATGAATGCAGTGAATCGACATACCATGGATGATGTTTTTATTTTTAAGAATAAAGGAGAAGAAAAGAGATTTGATGATGGATATTCCATTAGCTAAATAAAATTAATATATATATATATATGCTAATCTATTTATCAAGAAACATAAGATAGGAGTGCGGATAGGTTAGAATAGAGAATGAATTTAAAAGAGAGAGGGGGATTTTATCTGATGAATATGGTCTCCTTGAGAACCTCATTAAGGCACTTGAAATTGGACTTTTTGGGAGACCAAAAATAATTGAATGTGGTTAGAGATGGGGAGTATATATTTTTAAAGAATATTGTTGATATATAATGTTTATGTTTGTGAAATTAACTTAATAAAGGGATTCCCTTTTATAGTTGAGGCGAGTGGCACTTTAAGAATTTCTCAAATTATTAAAAGATAATAAAACTATTATAGAGGCGAAAGCTTAAAAGTTTCCTATAAATATATAATGGATGATTTTTAACTATATAGTATCTCATTTGACCTTATTTAATATTTTTTTAATTTTTAAATAATTTAATAATATATATTCATTTCTTGGGGGTACAATTATAATTAAATACACACACACCTCACACATAGTCCAGAAAGGAAAGCCATAACCCCAAGGAGATATCCCATCCATAAAATCATATTTATTCAGTACATGGACCACCAGAAAGTGGTAATACATCCCATTACATGTCCCATAGGCCCATTATATAGCCTACAGACCCATATTTTTAACCCAAAGGCCCACCGTTGAATATTACTACTATAGTACCTGAGCTGTTACAGTACTTGCTATTGTGCTGCCACCGATACAGTTCCTACTATAGTCCCCATCACTGCTATAGTGTCACTGCTGCTATATTACCTGTGTTCCATGGGTTTTAACCCCCAACCATGATATAGTATTTCAGGGTTCTTACCACCAAGCTAAACCCTAACTACAGTATTTTAATAACATTTATATTCATTAAATATTTTTTTTTTCAAATTTGATACTATTCCTTACTACAAATTTATAAACATCAAAACAAATATTCATATTCAAACCACTTATTTTATTATATTTTATAAATATCTTAATACTATATAGAATTCATGGATTAGTTTAATTTTCTAAAATTATATTTATTTTAATATTTTTAATGTTATTTATTTGATTTTTTCATTTATTTAAAAATTACGCCATCATTATTGTGTAAGCATTTAAGGTATATTTTCTTCTATAAAAATTAAAAATAAAGTTACATGAAGAATATAAATCTTTTTTATTCCCAAATAATATTTGTGCATGAACATATATTATAGAAAAGTATATATTTAAATTTTTATACTTATTAACAACCACAATGTGACAAGTTTGAATTTCTTTTACATGAAATACTAGAAGGGAATTAATGTCATCTACATGGATCTAGATGGTTCTAAATTTGTTCCAAGGATTATTATGGCTAAAAATTACTCATTTAATAATATTTAATCAATTTTTTTGGAAATTTAATGTTTCTTATATTTTTAATTAAAACACTATTATTGATTTTTTCTTTCTTACACAATCACTAAATCTTCCTTACATTACAGTTAAAGTTAATTATTTAATATATGAAAATGAATATAATGTTCTATCCTATAAATAAAAAATTAGGATCAATTCAATACCCTTTATTTGTTAATTTTGTATATTTATTTATATCCATGGCAAGACAACTTATTTAATTTGTCAATTTGAATTTTCTATCATTGCACAAGTATCACACAATAATTTGGATAAGATTCATTTTTAAGTAAAAAATTAAAAACTATAAAAGAAAACATTATTTATTAATTATATTTTATAATAAATTCATTTAAATAATTTTTACCTCTAAATTATTTTATACAAGGAACCAAACATGACCTTTTCAATGCTGCACAGGAATTGCCCTTGCACTGGAAATGATTTTTATGTTTATCATAATGCAATTTATAATTTCTATATTATGGATTATTTCTATATGATATTTGTATTATAAAATAATAAATCAGTCTTTAGGTACGTTTAATCAATTTTAATATCATATTTGTTCTGAAAATATCCCAAATGATACCGTGTTAAAAAAAAGATATATTTTTCACCATTCAACAAAAATTTATCTTTTTAGAAAAATTCAAAAAATTTAACCATAGACTAATAATGATATATTGATTTAAAAATTTTAGTTCATTTTATTAAATAAAGTTTATGAAAGTCTAAAAAATTAATTATACTTTTTATTTCCATAGAAATAAATAAAATACATTTTTTATTAAAACTTATATTTGAAAAATAAAATTAGTTTACAAAAAATTAAGTGTTTATTTCATAAGAGTAAATAAATAAATATCATAATATATTTATTCCTATTAATACCCTCTAATTTAGTAGTTAGGATATAATGATGGTGTTATTATTTTAATATTATATCATTGTCATTTAAACTTGGTGTTTTCTGTAACACCAGCTAGAAAAGAAATAAAATTATTTAAATGAAAATATCAGGGTCATACAAATGCTATGGATATTTCTTCCATCTATGATGTAACTTTTATAGGAATTGATGATTCTGTTGAAGAATAGTTTGGAGATTCATACTTAGTGCTTGAATCTCAATTGCATGCTGATTCAAAACATTGAGAAAAACAAATAAACTCCACTAAAAATAGAAAGGTGAAATTAATGATTGATTCTCCCCTCCAAATGAAGATTATCTTGAATGTACCTATTGATATATATATTAATGAGGTTTCAATCCCTAAAGTTAATGAAATTTATGGAATATAAATCTAATTGGATAACTCTCATGAAGCATGCACATTGTCTAATTACTGATATTGGATGACATCATTCGTTGAGTGTTCAAAAGAATGTACAACACCATCTCTACTAATATATGATAAAATTTATGAGAAACTAAATTATATAGACACTACTTTTGGTAAATCTTTTTCAAAAAACCATAAAAACCCAGTTAGAAAAAGTGATCTATTTTTTTGAATTACTATATTATAATTTTTTGTATGTTAGAAATTTTCATGACGTTATTCATGATGATACAATTTATGTGATAGTGTCATCGGCTCATAAATAAATGCAACTAAAAAAAGGATGGAATGAAGTCTAGATTGGACATGATTTATATGGGAATACAGGAAGGGTTGGTGCAAGTGAAGAGTGAACAATGAACTTTTCTTCCACTATCTGATAACACTCTTTATAGGAAAGAGAGATATCATTTTTATAATTTCATGACTGAAGTAAATGTTCTAGAGGAGTATTCATAAAATATCAATAAAATCGTGTCAACGAATGATTTAAAATTAGAGGGTATAAAATAACATGAATTCCATGTTTTAATGCAATATGTAATGCAGGTTGCTTTATGTTTCATTTTTCCTAAGAATGTATATAAAAAATTTACTAGGATCTATTTCTTTTTCATATAGATATATAACATAGTTATAGACCTGAAAAAAATTTAATACTATGAAAAGTTAAATTAAAGTTGTATCATGTGAATTGGATATGTTATTCCCACTGACATTATTTGATATGATGGTTCACTTGATTTTTTACTTAGTAATATATATTGAACTATTGTTTTCTTTACATGATAGATATATGTACCCCATTTAATGCTATATGATGATTTTGAAAGGGTATATCAAAAATAAATGTTGGTCAGAATGTTTTATTATGGAGTAATAAGCTTATGAAGAATCCATTGAATTCTATAATGACTACATATCTGATGTGTAAAGCATTGTCCTACTAAAATCTTGTCGCACAGATCATCTTGTGGGTGAAGGATTATTTGGAATAAATTTTGTCCCAATTATTATTATAGAGTTGGATTCGGACCACCTGTATGTTTTTAATAACATTTAAGAGGTTTAACCATATGTTGAAACCCACAATGTAATTCTTAGGCATTTAAATACATTAAGGATTGAAAGATATATATCAAATACACATAATCAGTAGTTCATAGGACGTTTTTGAGACCGTATTTTGAAGGTGTCAACATAAAATCTAGATTCAATTTCAAAATAACTTCAATCTCTATCCATATGATCAATTGTTCATATATTATCTTGTAATGGTTATGTAATTAATGGTTATATGTTCTTTAAAAATGAACATGATGAAGAAAGTACCATGGAAAATAGTTGATTTACACTTGTGAATGATTTGATGCATATATCTGTTACCAGGAAATAAAAATCTAATTTATTCAATTAAGTCATACTTTGGAATCATGAAAAAATTATAGGATTTGAATTATACAAAATTACATCTGATGATTTTCAATGAAAGTGGGTTAAAAAGAGGATTTCTATTAAAATATATGAATTGGGATTCATGAAAGTATATTTGAGTAAGGAATGGTAAAAATATGAACTATTTATAATGGAATCATATGTAGTATAAATAACTTATGTTCTAGATCCCACAAACTGAAAGTGGTCAATTGTTTTTTCATCGACCAAAAACACTAAAGGGCCATATGTGAATTGAACATAAGATAAACATTTCATTATGACATCAAAATAATTTTTCTATGGCCCTAACATATATGAGGTATTTTTTGTTAGTGGTGACTATAATGAAGGGATTTGGATCATCAATAGAGGTGTCAAATCACATCATCCTTTTAAAAATATAGTGTTCAACAATCAGGTTATATTTTTAAATATACATCATGTTACTTTATATTATTATTTTTTCAGTACTGTATTTATGTAATCTCAATTAAATCTTCAACAAATTTGACAAATAATAACTTCTGCACATTTCGATGCTCCCAATCATGAAGAAAAACAGGTTTATCAACAAGATGGTGCTCCTAATGTAGAGGAACAACAACCTTCTTCACATGATGATGTTATCAATCCATAGGAAAAACATATCGATGATGTATAATTTAAGTAAATGGAAAATTATGAACAACATTTTTTTCAAAAAAAATTGATGCGTTGTACCATAGTGCTAGAAAAAATTATTAAGGTGTGAAACAAAGGAATACAATTTGAGGTTGGATGAAATGTACATGGATAGCATGTTTACCCCAACATGACAATGTCCAACAGTTTTATTCAGCTCACCAATTGTGTGTGCATGTATGTTGATGTAGAATCAGGGCATAATGTTATGACCATTCTTAAAAAACTGATTTGGGAAGATATTAGGGGAAAATTATGATATATTCTTTAATATACTGAGCAATAATAACAAGACATTGACTTAATATTCATTACAATGTTTATTTATAGTAGATGAATCTTGAATGAAATTTTTAATAATGATCACTGGAAAAACTCCTATAGGATTTCACAGAATTCATATGAAGTATCATCTCAAATATTTTAAATGTAAAATAAAACCACATCCACCATATATGTATGCACATCTGTAAAACCAAAAAGCATGGGATGCGTTTATTTGTCTTCATGAGGAGACATATTGTCATGTAGATCATGACTGGTAATACATATCCTGGAAATACATGTATTAATAACTTTAATTAATAATTTTTAATTTATTATACATTAACTGAGAGTTAAAAATAATCAACAATAATCAAAACAAAAATACCACTACCGTAATGCAAGGAAGGGGTATTCATTAATTGAAAAAATAGTACATATTTTTTATATTTTATAATAATTTTTTGTGACATAAAAAACCACATAATTATGTCCCTATATGTATATATAAATATATATTAATTAATCAAAATAAAAAACCACTTCAATCCCACATCATATGCCACGGAAGGTGGAACATGTAAATAAAAAAGGGGTACTAATAGTTGAAAACAAACAAAAAGTGTGGGAATCATGTGTAAGTACGATATAATATATTTTTTGTTTAAATAAGTGTTATATAATAATGATTACATACTTTTCTATATTTTTTATCTGACTTAGACACAAGAATCATCATTAATTGTATTAGATGGAGAACTACTATCAGTTTTTTTGATGTGGCCAGAACAGTATGAATATTTCATAGGTGTAGGATTTGGTGTGTCATCCTAAACATATTTTTAGAAAATAAATTAATAGGGGGAAAATATAAAAAATTAAATATTTGTAGACATGATTAGATGTTATATAAGAAAAAAAATTGGTAGTCGGAGTTGTATGAAAATGTTATGTGAAGGAATCAAAGAGAAGAAACAATAGAAGAACAACCACTACATGAAGATCCCCCCACCCCCACCAGCTGTGAGGAAAATCATTCATATAAAATAGTCGTATTAGAATAGGCGATAAATATGTTCATAATTGTTTCTATGAAATGTGAATCGGGAAGACCCTAATACATTTCCGACACTAATATTCTACATGGTGAAAATTAATGTGATTTATATCTATCAATACCCACCTATATCTTTTATTGTGATGGGTGATGTGTATAATATCAAAGGAGATATTATACAACCAAAAATTTTCAATAGATCATCTGAGAGTGGGGATTCAGAAATCTCATGATCTGATGATCGAGCTGTATATTCCAATTAAAGATGTGAATATTCATATTGATAATAATGCTATTGGAACTTTCTTAGCATAACTATTAGTTCTTCTAAAAATAAATTTTGATAAAGAGGTATTCATTTATGATATATATTTCCTGAAAAAAATTAATAATTAATGAAAAAAATCCAGAATCGATGAATTATATTATAGATAGAAAATATGAAGGAGGTCAAACATAAATTAGAATCAAAATGAAAGAAAAGATCAACCAAAAAATAAAAAATATATTCACAAAGAACTTTTACCCTGATCATTTAACTTCTACTCTTACTAACATTTATGGTTCATGAAGATACAATGTTAGTAAGTGGTGAAAGAAATATAATTTATTTAGAAGAATTAATGTATAGAGATTCCATTATATACTCTATCAGTGTCTAGAATGTAAATAAACTCCTATTGAATGAATGTAATGGAGTAATAATTGTAAATGTATATAGGAGGTGCATTTTTAGGAATTTTTTTCCAAATAGATGACCAACTATGTTAATTATAACCAAATACTATTCATAATTTTTATAGGTCTATATATCCATACTATTTGAAGGAAAATACATATGAATATAAATTTATAATCATTATTCCTCACATCAATTGTACACAACTACTCTCATTAGAACTAATGTATTATGAAGGAATAATGAAAACACTGGCCACAATGTTTAAAATAAAACATACAAATGACATGATATTCTTAATTCTCATGATGCTGTGAAGAAATCATCAATTTAATAATGTAAAATATATTTTCATTAATTTCATTGCTTATTTATTTTTTTAGGAAATTTTGTTTACTAACTGCTGTCAATTTGGATACTCCATAGATTTATTTTCCCAATTCAACACATGGATACACAACAAACCTATCATATGTAATGGAATTTATCAAATTTTTAATACACTACCTACAATATTTTATAACTATAAATCAAGCCATATGTTTTATATTATTTGTAAATGATAATTATGTTTTGATTTTGATGTGTTTAAATACCATCTGGATCATTGAATGAAGACAGTTTATGAGTATAAGGAGCGTATCGAATTCTATGAGTAGATACGTATTAGGGTTTATATAATAATATTCCAATATCAAAACAAATATCAAAATAAATTACTAATTTTTATCAATTTTTCTGTAGTTTTCAAAACAAACTAATAGACAAAATTGAGGTTATTATGTTTGAAAATTTATGAAAGATATCATATTTTATCAATAAACTACCACACTTGATGAGGTATTTTCTAAGATAATTACTATTTAATTTAATATATTTATTAATCATTTATTTAGTTACTTTTTTCTAGTACTACTAGAACTGTTGAAATTAATTATATTCACAAGAGGAAATATATTTGTTTAGAAATGAATGGGAATCATTCCTGATGTCATATTGTATACAATCATCATGAAGAGGTGACTTCATGATAAATATTTAGTCAATTTATCATCATTTTATCAACATTATAATTTAATTTCCTTATTTATTATCTGATACTTTTGGAAAATGATCCATAAGTCATTTGTGTCATGTAGGAATCAATCAAAGATTAATCTGATACACAGTGTGTTCAGTACAACTCAGTTTGTGTGATTTCAGTTTTAAAGTATCATTTTAGTTCAAAACACACATCACATACTCAAAAATGAGAAAACACATTCGTATTGTTTTTATAATTTATGAAAATGACCCATAAGTCATTTGTAACATGTAGGGATGTACCACAACTCAATCAAATTCATAGTGTGTTTGGTATGTCTCAAAATATCTGTTTTCAGTTTAAAATTGATAATTTAGTTAAAATGGGTGTCAATCAATGAAAACAAATAACAAATATTCGATTGTATTGATACATTGGTAAAATTATTCATAAGCCATTTTTAATGTGTAGGAGTTAGTCTCATATCAAACCGATACATAATGTGACCAATATGACTCAAAGAGTGTGATTTTAGTTTAAATTAAATTTTTAGTGAAAAATGCACGTGGCATACTCAAAACAAAGAAAAATCACTTACATTATCTTGATAATCTGAAAAATAATTCATCAGTCATTATTGATGTATATTAATGGACCACATAACAATCTGATGCACATTGTGATCTGTATGACTCAAAGTGTATGTTTTATAGTTTTAATTGACATTCTATTAAAAAAAGTGATATAATGAAAATTGAGTAATCAAATTTATACTATTTAGATACTTTAAGACAATGATCCATAATCTATTTGTTATGTATAAGAATTATCCTCACCTCAATCTGACGCATGAGGTGACCGTTATGATCCAAGGGTGTATTTTTATTTAAAATTGAAATTTTATACAAAAAGAAAATAAAAATAATGAAAACTGATAAAACATATTCATACTATTTTAATACTTCATTAAAATGGCCCATATGTAATTTTTGACAGGTAGGAATTAGCCACACCTCAATCTGATACATTATGTGCCTAGTATGTCTTAATGTGTCTATTCTCATTATGAAATTGACATTTTATTTCAAAACATGTGTCACTCACTAAAAAATAAGAAAACTCACTCATATTTTCTTGGTAAATTTTGAAAATGATCCATAAGTCATTTTTGACATATAAGAATTAGACACATGTCATACGGACACAAAATGTGACTTGTATGAATCAAAGTACGTGCTGTTAATTTAAAATGAAATTTCAGTAAAAAAAGTGAATACTCAAAATAGAAGAAACTCATTCAGATTATACTGATACATTGAAAAATGATCCATGAGTAATTTTTTATGTTTAGGAATTAGATTCACCTCAAACCGACACACATTGTGATCGGTATGACTCCAAGTGTGTCTTTTTATTAAAAATTGATAGTTTGGAAAAAAAGAAAAATTACATTCTCAAAACTGAGAAAACACATTAATATTGTTTTGATAACTTAGTAAAAGTATCCATAGGTCATTTTCAGCAGGTAGGAATCATCCACACCTCAATCCAATACACAGTGTTCCCTAAATTACTCAAAGTGTCTGTTATTAGTTTAAAATGGGCATTTTAGTTCAAAAATGTTTTTCACTCAATAAAAATAATAAAATATACTTATATTGTCATGATAATTTAGGAAAATTATTATTAATTCATTAATGACATATTGGAATAAATCTCATTCCAAATTAACACACAATATGATCAGTATGACAAAATGTGTGTGTTTTCAGTTTAAAATGAAATTTTTGTTTAAAAAGTGACATACTCAAAACTGATAAAATGGCTTTATATTGTTTTGAGACATTAGGATAATATTCCAAAAGTCATTTTTTATATTTAGGGATTAGCTTCATCTCAATCCAAAACATGGTGTGAATTTTATGACTCCAAGTGTCTATTTATTTAAAATTGGCATTTTAGTGAAAAAGAAAAGTGGCATACTCAAAACCTATAAAACACATTGGTATTATTTGTATTCTTTAAAAATTTTATCCATAAGTCATTTTTTACTTATATGAATCATCCAATCTTATATTTGAAACATTGTGAGACTAGTATGACTCAAAATGTCTATTATCAGTTTAAATTTGACATTTTAGTACAATGCATGTTTCACTCACTAAAAACTGATCAAACATGCTCATATTGTATAGATAATTTATGAAAATTATTCATAATTATTTTTTTATTGGTAGGTATCTGTCTCATGTAAAAATGACACTTTATATTAATTGTATGAGGCAATGTGGGTATTTAGTTTGAAATGAAATTTTAATAAAAAAGTGACAGAATAAAAACTGGGAAAATACATTCATATTGTTTTGATACTTTTAGAAAATTATCCCAAAGTCATTTATAGTGTGTAAAATCATCCTCAACTTAATCTGATGCATGTTGTGATTGTTATTACACAAATTGTTTTGTTTTAGTTTAAAAGTGACATTTTATTGCTATATTGTTTCATATTTATGTTTAATTAACTAATTTATTTTATTACTGACGTAAAAATTGTTTTCATGTATATGTCGATTATTTTTCTTGAGTTGGGGTGGTTTTTAAAAAAATTGATACCATGATTGGGATTTTTTGAGAGGAGGTGGGGTGTAAAAAGCAATGATTCCATTAATGTTTTTGAATATTTGTGATAAATTATATTTTCTAATGTAATTTTAAAAAACAATTTTCAAAATGTCTATAATAGTGTCATTTTCATTTATTTATGATGTATGATTTATTTCAATTAAATTGCGAATTTTACATATCCTATATTTTCATTTATTTTTTACTGCAATGTGCTGTAATTTTAAAAGAGCACTATAGTAGTATGACCATTTTCGACACTAGATGTAGAACTAATAAAAAGGAACCCTTTCAATTGTTCTTAGATTAACAACACTTTTTTAGTGATGATAAATCCTTTTTCTAGCACTATGAAAATCATGTTCCATTTTAGAGAAACGGTAAATGCATTTATACTTTCTTACCTACCTATATCCACATACCACATACCACATACATGAATCCCATACCACCATCTATACAACATGACCCTGCCACAACCACATACCCTACATATATACCACAACTACATAGCATAATAACATTCCAAAACTATACAACATAGAAATATACGACAACTGCATACCACATCTACATACTACACAAGGGAAGGAATAGAGAAAAGGAGAGGGGGAGTAGTCAACAATTTTTATCGTACACATCCTAGATGTTGGAATTTCTTTTATTACCAACCACATCATATTGGAATCATTCCTGTTATCAAACATAGATTGTGGTTCATAAGAAATAATAAAACATACAATATATATATATCACACAAGCCCAACATAGGGTCCATTTTCTATCAAACACAGTTACAACCACAACCCATCACCACACAATAACGACCACACAATAACATACACCACCACCTATAACCACCTGTTAAGATACCACACCAACCACACAATCCTACAATAAGTTTTACTTCCACCTATTTATTAGTTATCAATAAAAATATCATTAATTTGTCATTTTTCATATTCATTTTATCATAAATTAGTTTCATTATCATTTAAAAATTTATTATTATACCACCACCATACCTCTTTCACCATTTCGTCTTACCACACACACAACTACCATAATCAATTAATAAATTCAAAACCATTCTTACCATTTCACAATTTATTACCAATCTACACATTGGTTTATTTAACATCTTTATTTTTGTTATCCACTTTAAATTTTTGTAATATAAATTCCATGTAATCCAGTATCCATTTTAACATAATTCAAAATTCTTTAAATTTTACCGTATAATTTTACATTATTAAATTCATGTTATTAAACATTTCAATAGTTTAATTAAACATATTCTAATTCAACATTATTTACAATTGTCCACATATAAGGAACCAATAAGAAAATAACCATAACTAATTCAACAAACCAACACATAAACAAACCAAACCATCACCCCTATCACATACACATTAAAAAACCATACAAAAAACTCTCAGTGGACACAAACAATTAAAAAAAATAACTATACTAAAACTATAATAAAAATATTCCATATATTCATTTATTAATTTATAAATTTTCATTCATGATTAATAAAACAATAATAATTCAATATATTATATTTTTACACTTCTTTATCATTTTATAATCATTATATTTATCAAATAAATTTTAAACAAATTTCCACATATTTAAGTATTAATTTTAATTATACTAGTATTCTTACCACAAAAATAAAGAAATAGAATGGACAACAAAAAATGAAAACATGAAAATTATTATGATCCATTTTTATCTTAATTAAATTGAATTATTTATATTCATTATTAAATATAATTTCATCTATTTATACAAAGATAACTAAAGAATGTTTAAACTACAATAAAATAGTAATAATAAAGGGAAAATATAAAACACTAACCTTGAATTAAGATCAAATGATTTTACCACAAAAGAATGAAACTCACCTTTTTGACACCCTTAATCCCTTAATGATTCACCCACAAACTTATGACACATAGATCTCTCATCAACAATACATAAAATCCATGCACCATACACTATTATAGCTTATTGGGAATGTAAATAGAATAAATGATGAAAGGATGATATTAGAAGAGAAACTTTTAACAGCATTACTTGAACTTATTATTCTAAAGACTAAAAAATCCATCAAGGTAACCCAATATTAGAAAAACCAAGAATAAATGATGCCTATGGATTCAATAGAAATATGGTAACCAAATGTGAGAAAAGAGGGTGACTGAATTTATATTTTAAATTTTACGGACCAAACAAAGCTAAAATGAGATTAAACGTTATCTCAGTTTAGATCGGTCAATGTTTATCTAAGAACCATGATTATTTAAACACCCAAATATAAAAACATATCTATTATTTTTCCTTTATAAAACATGCCTCAACTAAACCACGTCATGGTAATTGGAAAACACGATTTTTCCCAAAATCCTCTCAAATATGCATGACAAAACAATTATGCGGTCTTCAACAAACCACACTATTTTCAACCAAGACCAAAAAATATGATATTTCCACCCCCTCATGGTAAACAATAATTTCAACAAATCTAATTTTTAAGCCACTATAAAAATATATGAACCACATAAAAACCACATTGCAGTATAAAGAGGTCATATTAAAATCAAACTCACCTTCCTTTAAAAAGTAGACACTCTTGCATGAATAAGGATAAAACCATGAGTACCCAAAATATAACGACCCACACTTCACATACATTTTTAATACTTCAAAAATTGAAGCACACTTATTACAACATATGACAAAACCACAAAGGACCGTATAGGTATAGTGTCTTTAGAAACTGGGAAACATAAACAACTGGTTCATAAATCTTCTACAGTGTCTCCCATTTATTTCATCATATCTAGGGTCCCTTTTAGCATATTCTACTTAATATCCATCTTCCTGACCTGGGGAAAAGAAAACATAAAAGGGTGAGCTCAAATGCTTAGCAAGGGCAAATAAAGGAAATAAAAATCATATCATATCTTTTTGAAAATCAAAACCTGCAAAAGAGATCATAATATCTTAACATGGAATAAATCATAGAAGTGAAAATGAGATCCCCATAATCATAACATAAAACTTGAAACTTTGTGGCATGCACACATAATCATGGAAAATCATTTCTTGTTAGTCATGACTCATCGCCAAGACTATCTTAGTGGACAAAGTCCCTTTCTGAACCGAGTTCACTCCTCGTTTCAGTCCTGTATCACTGAACCGAAATAACCTTCCGTTCCAGCCATGTCTATCTCATGAGATATAAAATCTTTACCCAATGCACTGGAGGGATATATAGGTCCCACCCATCTTATAATGAATCATTTCTTATGTGTGCCACATAATCATAAAACATACATCATCGCATAACACATGTATCAAAAATGGGATTCTTGAAACATCATGACATCATAAAATCATATAAGGCAAATGACTTAATAAAAATAATTCCCTCACAACATAATCAAATCAATGTAATTAAAGGGATAAAAACAGAACCCTTTATTATCTTAGATGGAAAATAATTTTGATAAAACACTTGAACTCCATTCTTGAGGAAAATATCCTTTCTTTTTCAAAAACACTTTTCTTTTCATAACATGTCATACAATTATAAACTAAAATAAGTTGATTAAAAATAAACTTGAAAACTTGTAAAGGAAGATTCTTGGAAATAATGTTTTAAAAATCCATTCATGCCGTATAAGTTAAAAAAAACATTCTTCGTACTTTTGTCGGAAAAGTCAAAAAGTACCTCGTACGGAAAAACGACAAAAGATTCCTTTCATATTCTTTACTAAAAACTCACCTAAGGGTAAAATTGGATTTAAACTATTGCAAGTGGATGGAAACAATATTTCATATTGAGGGAACATGGATTTGGATGATAAAATACACCCCAGTAAATACTTATGAATAAACAATCTCGGATAAAAATGAGATTGTGATATTTCCCTTACCTTAGGTCCGATTAGCTTTGTACGTGTCCGAAGCTCCTGTATAATGGTTTAAATAATGTTATTGACTTATTCCAGAATCATACATATTTATATGATTTCATATATGGTCATATTATTAGCTTCTTGTTAGTAATATTTCATTGTTACTTGTTACTCGGGTCTTTATAACTTTTTGTTCTTATGCGTGTTTTGTCGAATAAATTCTTATTCTTATCTTTAGGTTATAGATAATTCATTTCCAGAATGGTATTAGTGTATTATATACCATATTAATTCATTCAATTCATTTATATAATCATTATGAAATGAAGATCATATAGAACGAGTCGCATCACATCGTGGAGACGGTATTCCGTACGTACGCACGAGTGATGATATCATTCCTATGATCGTGGAATTGTATTGGAGTATATATATATTATTTCAGTATCAATATTACTTCATAATAATCATATTTAGTTACTCATTACACCATTATAACCATCCTTGTAAGGTGATGGTGGAAAATAGATTACACCACGGCGTGGAGACGGTATTCCGTACGTACGCACGCGTGGTGATTTCATTTTTCCGTAGGATGGATAGAAGGTGAAATAGGGTTGTTTCATATTTATAATAACATATCAGTATGTAAGTAATACTGATGTTATTACTTTATCATGAAACAACTAAAGAAGAAGAAGTTGAAGAAGAAAGAAATTGAAAAGATCGGTAATGGATATTACCTCTTCTTTGGAACGCCTCTTTGAATCCTCCACTTAAGGAACTAAGATTGGTCTTTGGAGAAGACCAGGACCTATAGGATTATTCTAGGGAAGTGGAGAGGAGAAAATGGCAGGGGTTGGCCGAGATTTAGTGCTCAATTTGGTGTGAGGAGGAGGGGGAGGAGGTGCCCTTTTATAAGGGAGGAGAGGGGCACCATAGGAATATCTCAAAATATTATTTTATATTAAAGTCAAAATCGGTTTATAATGGTTCCAAAGGGTCTTATTTCGAAGATAAAGTGGGGAAGGGTCGCAATCCTATCAACCAATAAGATTTAGACAAGTTTAGGGTTTTATTTTAACCTTATCAATAAGATTTAACTCTAAGTTAATTAATTTAACTTTTACCGTGTCTTTTTGTTTTCTTTCACTATATGGTTAATACACTTACTATAACATGCCAAACTAACCCCAAATTGTTTATTATTAATATATATATCCTTATCTAAGTCATTTGGCCGAACCTTAGATTTTTAGGAATAAAATAACAATTAATAATATAATATTTGATTTAAAAACTATTTTGTGTCAATTTTGACACTATTTGATATATGATTTGTTTGAAAGTCATAATAGAATTATATGTTCGAACCAAGTTGATTAAATCAACACTAATATATCATAGTAACCTAGAAAATTAGTGGAATTCATAAAAAGTCTTAAATTACATTTATTTTGGTGTTTATAACATCAATTATGTCAATATTTCATTAATAAGATAATTACTGCATCATCATTGTGTCATAAATAAATTACATTATTTGATGTCTAAAAATTACAAATAAAATATCATCATGTAGGATATCGTTTTAGCTTTCTAATGAATATTTACAATTGAATTTATCTTATGTATAACCCCATATTAAAAATGATTTACTTATTAAACTTTGATTATAACTATTTTAACCCTTCTTTAAATAAATTAATAATAAATGTCCTAATCTAATCCAAGTGGGCCTAAATGGTCATATTTTATTCCTATGTTTGTTTTTGGTCGAATTACACTTGTCCAATAGAATTAGGACATGTGTTAGGGTAATATTAATATCATATTTACCCTTAGTTACCCTATTTACTATTAACCGCGGTAAAAAAAGTAAAAAGTTACTATTCACCAAAAAATTATTTTCATCTCATTGAACCACATTTTAGTCCTTGATATTAACCGTGTCTCTCGGATTTTCGAAATTCCAATCACAGAAGCGGTAAAATTAAGTTTTATGCAAAATTCAGTTTTTAACCTACCACTTAGTGGTTTCACTATTCATCAAAAATTGAAAGTTTTCAGAAAAATACCAAAATTTCACCCTAGGCTAATTTCGATATTCTGAGTCCAAAAATGAAGTCCATTTTGAAAAATAAAATTTATAAAATTCCAAAAAGTGGTTATTACTATTCATAACGGCTAGTTTTAATAGCATAATGTTGTTTAGTGAAACTCGGTATTGCGTACGACGCAAGCTATCGAGGAAGGTCGCGATTGCGTGTAAAGCAAGCCAAGCAAGTGTTGTATAGAAAAAGATTTCTTTGATGATTTATATAACATAAAAGTCTCGGGTGTTACATTCTACCCCCCTTAAAAAGAATTTCGCCCTCGAAATTCGTCACTTTGCCACAAACAGATGAGGATACTTCTCCCTCATCATATCTTCAAGCTCCCATGTAGCTTCTTCAAGTTGGTGGTTCCTCCATAAAACTTTCACCAAGCGAGTGGTCTTGTTTCGTAGGACTTTTTCGCTACGATCCAGAATCTCTATCGGCTGTTCTTCATAAGAAAGATCTTGCTCCAGCGGTACAACTTCTGAGCTGAGTACATGTGAAGGATCTGGTATGTACTTTCTCAGGAGAGATACATGGAACACATCGTGAACTTGAGAGAGATTTGGTGGAAGCACCAATCGGTAAGCTACCTTCCCAACACGATCCAATATTTCGAAAGGACCGATATATCTAGGTCTCAACTTCCCCTTCTTTCCAAATCTCATAACCCTCTTCCAGGGAGATATTCGTAAGAACACTTTTTCACCCACTTCAAACTCTAGGTCTTTTCTTTGGTTGTCGGCATAACTTTTCTGTCAACTCTGAGCTGCTCTTATGTGTTGTTGAATAGATCTGACCTTTTCTGCCATTTCATCAACGAGATCAGGTCCTAATAGCTTTCTTTCCCCAACTTCATCCCAGCAAGTTGGAGTCCTGCATTTCTTTCCATAGAGAGCTTCATAAGGAGCCATCTAAATACTGGAGTGAAAGCTATTATTATAAGAAAATTCCACCAAAGGTAGGTGTTGATCCCAACCTCCTTTGAAATACATAGAGCAAGCTCTCAACATATCTTCTAGGGTTTGAATTGTTCTCTCAGACTGACCGTCTGTCTGGGGATGATAAGCAGTGCTAAAACTCAACTCTGTATCCAGAGTACGCTGAAGACTTCGCCAGAACTTCGAGGTAAATCTCGGATCCCGATCAGATATAATAGAAAGTGGTACTCCATGCAATCTTACCACTTCTTTTACATATATCCTGGCAAGCTGATCTAGAGAGAAATCCTCTCTAATAGCAATGAAGTGTGCAGACTTTGTAAGACGATCAACTATGACCTAGATAGCATTATTGCCTTTGGATGTTTTAGGAAGTCCTGTGACAAAGTCCATAGTGATGTTTTCCCATTTCCATTCGGGTATGGGTAATGGTTGTAACATCCCCTTAGACTTCTGTCTCTCAGCTTTAACTTGTTGACAAACCAAGCATCGAGAGACAAATTCAGCAACATCTCTTTTCATGCCATCCCACCAGAAGTACTCTTTCAGGTCCCTATACATCTTCGTGCTTCCAGGATGAATAGAGAATGAAGAACTATGAGCCTCATCCAGCAGCTCCTTCTTTAATTCGGGGATGGGAGGAACACAAACCCGATTCCTGAACTTTATTATCCCATCACAATCAAGGTTGAATTCAGGAACATTTCTCACCTTCTTTTGTAACTCGACATCTTCTTTCTGTGCCTCTTTAATCTTCACATGTATAGATGGTTGAACATTAATTTGAGAAAGATAAGATTTTTCCCCTTCCATTATAATTCCAAGATCCATCCTTTGTAAATCCATAAATATTGGATCTTTTGTGATCCTCATCATGGATAAACTAGCATGGTCTTGTCGACTTAATGCATCTGCCACCTTGTTTGCTTTCCCAGGGTGGTAATGGATTGAGCCGTCATAATCCTTAATCAGCTCCAACCATCTTCTTTGACGCATATTCAACTCCTTTTGTGTGAAAATATACTTTAAACTTTTATGATCAGTATAAATATCACACCTTTCACCATAAAGGTAATGCCTCCAAATCTTTAATGCAAAGATTACCGCAGCCAACTCCAAATCATGTGTTGGGTAATTTTGCTCATGGATTTTCAACTGTCGTGAGGCATAAGCTATCACCATATCATTTTGCATAAGAACACACCCCAATCCCTTCTTGGATGCATCACTGTAGATCACAAACCTTTCTCCACTACAAGGCAGTGTGAGCACAGGTGCACTGGATAACCTTCTTTTCAACTCCTTGAAATTCTCTTCACATTCCTCTGTCCAGACAAACTTAACTCCTTTCCGAGTCAACTTGGTGAGTGGATTAGATAATCGTGAAAAATCTTTTACAAAACGTCGATAATATCCAACCAAACCATGAAAACTTCGGATCTCAGTTACTGTTGTTGGTCTCGACCATCTTTCGATAACCTCTTTTTTTGCTGGATCCACAGATATCCCCTCTTTTGAGATTATGTGACCCAAAAATGCAACTTTTTGAAGCCAAAATTCACACTTGGTAAATTTGGAATAAAGCTTCTCCTTTCTCAGGGTCTTCAATATAATTCTCAAGTGATCTTCATGTTCTTCCTTGCTCTTTGAATAGACAAGAATATCGTCTATAAAGACTACCACAAATTGATCAAGATAGTCTCTAAAGACTCTATTCATTAGATCCATGAAGATAGCAGGGGCATTAGTAAGACCAAATGGCATCACTATAAATTCATAGTGTCCATACCTTGTACGGAAAGCCGTCTTTGGTATATCCTCCCTTTTGACCCTTAATTGATGATACCCTAAACGAAGATCAATCTTGGAAAAGTATTGAGCTCCGCGTAGTTGGTCAAATAAGTCATCAATGCGTGGGAGAGGATATTTGTTCTTGATAGTGATCTTGTTAAGTTCTCGATAATCAATGCAGAGTCTCATTGATCCATCTTTCTTCTTAAAAAATAGAACAGGTTCTCCCCAAGGTGACGCACTAGGGCGTATGAATCCCTTATCAAGATTCTCTTGGAGTTGCTTCTTCAATTCCTGCAACTCAATTGGGGCCATTCTATAAGGTGTCTTTGAAATAGGCAAAGCACCCGGTACGAGTTCTATTGAAAACTCAACTTCACGATTTGGTGGAAGACTCGGCAATTCCTCCGGAAAGACATCATCAAACTCCCGTACAATGGGCATATTCTTAATCGTGAGTTTCTCACCAACCATTTGAGATAAATAACCTTCAATTAGTGGGATCAATACCCATAAGATGGAAGAAATTTCCACTGGAAGGTTATGTTCATCCTTGCATTGGTATACGATCGTAGATTGATCTGGAGTATGAAATGTGACTTCCCTTCTTTGGCAATTGATATGAGCTCCATGTAGAGAAAGCCAATCCATGCCAAGAATCACATCAAATTCCACTAAAGGAAGGATCACAAGATTTGCAGGAAGCACTTTCCCACAAACTTCGATTGGAGAAGAATTATAAACTTTTGATGCGATTGATGTGCCATTAGGTGTTGTCACGGCTAACTCAACATCTAATTGTTGAGGTAATACGGTGATACCCTTAGAAAAGTCTTCAGAAATAAAAGAGTGGGTGGATCCAGAATCAAATAAAACATTTTCTACTTTAGAGTGGATGGTAAGTGTACCTTTCGCCACATCGTTATCGTACTCCACATCGCTGATAGAAATTGCATGTGACTTTCCTTTGTCTTTAGCCTTAAGAGTTTGTTGACGTCGACCATCATCATCAACCCTTGGATTTGGGCATTGATTGGCATAATGCCCCATCTCCTTGCACTTGAAACATTGAAGTGTAGTAGGTTCATTCTGTGTATCCCTTCCTTTGTTTGCGTCATTAGACATCTTCTTCCCATTATCACGGCATTCAAATGCTCGATGACCTTCTTTTCCACATTTAAAACATTTACTTGTCCCTTTAAGACAACTCCCTCCATGTTTCTTTCCACACTTTGAGCATAAGGAAAAGCTCATCTTCTTTTCCGTGTGCTCTTTAGATTTTTCTTTGAATTCCATCTTCCTCTTCTTATCAAACCCATGTGACTGATGGGTTACTCCAATCTCCATCTCGACTTTGAGAGCACATCGAATGATTTCCTCGTAGCTATTGATGTCCCTTATGGCTAACGCCCTTCGAAGACTTGGTTTTAAGCCACTAAATAATCGATCGATCTTACTCTCAGGTTGGATAATAATACATGAAGCGTACCTTGCAAGTCTTGTAAAATTTTCTTCATAGGTACCAACAGATTCATCATCCCTTTGCTTCAGTTCAAGAAACTCTTTCTCCATCTTTTTTCGGAGAATACGAGGGAAGTACTTATTGAAAAATACGTTCTTGAACTCGTCCCATTCCATAGACTCAATTTCATCCCTTTTCCTCGTATTCTTAACAAGATTCCACCATTGATCAGCATCTCCTTCCAAACGGTACACTGCTAGGATGACTTTATCATGTTCAGAACATTAAAGAACTGAAAATATCTTTTCTGTAGTACTAATCCATTGTTCAGCAACTAATGGATCAGTAGACCCGCTGAAAGAAGGTGGACGCTGCCTCATGAAGGATTCAACAGAATGTTGCTCCCTCCTTTGCTCGTTTGGAAATCCTTCATGATTCATAGCTTGAGAAAGTTGTGTGAGCATGGCTACAAGATTTTGCATTCCAGCTCCCATATCGTTTGGTTGCTCAGGGGGACAATCATTGCATTGCCCATCGCATTCCGCATTAACACGGTTCCTTCGGGTTCCAGCCATTGACTAAAACCAAGAAGAATAGTGTGAGCAACTCTAATTATAATAGGAGACCACATAATTCAAGAATAAAATTTTCATGCTTATGGTCTTATCCTAGGTTATTCAAGGCCATTTCTAAAACACTAAGATTGTGTACTATGGTTAGACTTATCCTTAGGGTTCTTACTAAGGCTTTCACATCCTAGTTTCCAAAGGTTGACTATACCTTTCCTCTGATACCAACTATAACGACCCACACTTCACATACATTTTTAATACTTCAAAAATTGAAGCACACTTATTACAACATATGACAAAACCACAAAGGACCGTATAGGTATAGTGTCTTTAGAAACTGGGAAACATAAAAAACCGGGTCATAAATCTTCTACAGTGTCTCCCATTTATTTCATCATATCTAGGGTCCCTTTTAGCATATTCTACTTAATATCCATCTTCCTGACCCGGGGAAAAGAAAACATAAAAGGGTGAGCTCAAATGCTCAGCAAGGGCAAATAAAGGAAATAAAAATCCTATCATATCTTTTTGAAAATCAAAACCTGCAAAAGAGATCATAATATCTTAACATGGAATAAATCATAGAAGTGAAAATGAGATCCCCATAATCATAACATAAAACTTGAAACTTTGTGGCATGCACACATAATCATGGAAAATCATTTCTTGTTAGTCATGACTCATCGCCAAGACTATCTTAGTGGACAAAGTCCCTTTCTGAACCGAGTTCACTCCTCGTTTCAGTCCTGTATCACTGAACCGAAATAACCTTCCGTTCCAGCCATGTCTATCTCATGAGATATAAAATCTTTACCCAATGCATTGGAGGGAGATATAGGTCTCACCCATCTTATAATGAATCCTTTCTTATGTGTGCCACATAATCATAAAACATACATCATCGCATAACACATGTAACAAAAATGGGATTCTTGAAACATCATGACATCATAAAATCATATAAGGCAAATGACTTCATAAAAATAATTCCCTCACAACATAATCAAATCAATGTAATTAAAGGGATAAAAACAGAACCCTTTATTATCTTAGATGGAAAATAATTTTGATAAAACACTTGAACTCCATTCTTGAGGAAAATATCCTTTCTTTTTCAAAAACACTTTTCTTTTCTTAACATGTCATACAATTATAAACTAAAAGAAGTTGATTAAAAATAAACTTTAAAACTTGTAAAGGAAGCTTCTTGGAAATAATGTTTTAAAAATCCATTCATGCCGTATAAGTTAAAAAAAACATTCTTCGTACTTTTGTCGGAAAAGTCAAAAAGTACCTCGTACGGAAAAACGACAAAAGATTCCTTTCATATTCTTTACTAAAAACTCACCTAAGGGTAAAATTGGATTTAAACTATTGCAAGTGGATGGAAACAATATTTCATATTGAGGGAACATGGATGTGGATGATAAAATACACCCCAGTAAATACTTACGAATAAACAATCTCGGATAAAAATGAGATTGTGATATTTCCCTTACCTTAGGTCCGATTAGCTTTGTACGTGTCCGAAGCTCCTGTATAATGGTTTAAATAATTTTATTGACCTATTCCAGAATCATACATATTTATATGATATCATATATGGTCATATTATTAGCTTCTTGTTAGTAATATTTCATTGTTACTTGTTACTCGGGTCTTTATAACTTTTTGTTCTTATGCGTGTTTTGTCGAATAAATTCTTATTCTTATCTTTAGGTTATAGATAATTCATTTCCAGAATGGTATTAGTGTATTATATACCATATTAATTCATTCAATTCATTTATATAATCATTATGAAATGAAGATCATATAGAACGAGTCGCATCACATCGTGGAGACGGTATTTCGTACGTACGCACGAGTGATGATATCATTCCTATGATCGTGGAATTGTATTGGAGTATATACATATTATTTCAGTATCAATATTACTTCATAATAATCATATTTAGTTACTCATTACACCATTATAACCATCCTTGTAAGGTGATGGTGGAAAATAGATTACACCACGGCGTGGAGACGGTATTCCGTACGTACGCACGCGTGGTGATTTCATTTTTCCGTAGGATGGATAGAAGGTGAAATACGGTTGTTTCATATTTATAATAACATATCAGTATGTAAGTAATACTGATGTTATTACTTTATCATGAAACAACTAAAGAAGAAGAAGTTGAAGAAGAAAGAAATTGAAAAGATCGGTAATGGATATTACCTCTTCTTTGGAACGCCTCTTTGAATCCTCCACTTAAGGAACTAAGATTGGTCTTTGGAGAAGACCAGGACCTCTAGGATTATTCTAGGGAAGTGGAGAGGAGAAAATGGCAGGGGTTGGCCGAGCTTGAGTGCTCAATTTGGTGTGAGGAGGAGGGGGAGGAGGTGCCCTTTTATAAGGGAGGAGAGGGGCACCTTAGGAATATCTCAAAATATTATTTTATATTAAAGTCAAAATCGGTTTATAATGGTTCCAAAGGGTCTTATTTCGAAGCTAATGTGGGGAAGGGTCGAAATACTATCAACCAATAAGATTTAGACAAGTTTAGGGTTTTATTTTAACCTTATCAATTAGATTTAACTCTAAGTTAATTAATTTAACTTTTACCGTGTCTTTTTGTTTTCTTTCACTATATGGTTAATACACTTACTATAACATGCCAAACGAACCCCAAATTGTTTATTATTAATATATATATCCTTATATAAGTCATTTGGCCGAACCTTAGATTTTTAGGAATAAAATAACAATTAATAATATAATATTTGATTTAAAAACTATTTTGTGTCAATTTTGACACTATTTGATATATGATTTGTTTGAAAGTCATAATAGAATTATATGTTCAAACCAAGTTGATTAAATCAACACTAATATATCATAGTAACCTAGAAAATTAGTGGAATTCATAAAAAGTCTTAAATTACATTTATTTTTGTGTTTATAACATCAATTATGTCAATATTTCATTAATAAGATAATTACTGCATCATCTTTGTGTCATAAATAAATTACATTATTTGATGTCTAAAAATTACAAATAAAATATCATCATGTAGGAAATCGTTTTATCTTTCTAATGAATATTTACAATTGAATTTATCTTATGTATAACCCCATATTAAAAATGATTTACTTATTAAACATTGATTTTAACTATTTTAACCCTTCTTTAAATAAATTAATAATAAATGTCCTAATCTAATCCAAGTGGGCCTAAATGGTCATATTTTATTCCTAAGTTTGTTTTTGGTCGAATTACACTTGTCCAATAGAATTAGGACATGTGTTAGGGTAATATTAATATCATATTTACCCTTAGTTACCCTATTTACTATTAACCGCGGTAAAAAAAGTAAAAAGTTACTATTCACCAAAAAATTATTTTCATCTCATTGAACCACATTTTAGTCCTTGATATTAACCGTGTCTCTCGGATTTTCGAAATTCCAATCACAGAAGCGGTAAAATTATGTTTTATGCAAAATTCAGTTTTTAACCTACCACTTAGTGGTTTCACTATTCATCAAAAATTGAAAGTTTTCAGAAAAATACCAAAATTTCACCCTAGGCTAATTTCGATATTCTGAGTCCAAAAATGAAGTCCATTTTGAAAAATAAAATTTATAAAATTCCAAAAAGTGGTTATTACTATTCATAACGGCTAGTTTTAATAGCATAATGTTGTTTAGTGAAACTCGGTATTGCGTACGACGCAAGCAATCGAGGAAGGTCGCGATTGCGTGTAAAGCAAGCCAAGCAAGTGTTGTATAGAAAAAGATTCCTTTGATGATTTATATAACATAAAAGTCTCGGGTGTTACACAAAATAAGCCATGATATTTTGAGGAGTAGAAAATAATTTTTTTTCATAAAATTCTCAAAAACGAATCTCTTCAAACACAATTCACCTCTAAACTCCCTTACACTATCTTGAACACCTCAAACCACCAAAATAATGTACTAATAATGTTTAGGAAACTATATTAAATATCTATCAAATGGTTATATTTATCAACAATAAAAATAATTTTAGATTAAATAAATTTATAAAAAATAAAATTTATGGTATATAATTAAAAAATAGCACTGATACAATCAAAAAATATAAAACACACGACTTATAGGTAAGGATGATTGTGCAAAATCATATTCCTCACATTATATACCATTCAAAACAAAACCAAATACCTCCACTGATACACCATAATACTTTAGTACATAACGATATTAAAATATTTTATTCTCTATTATTCAAGAAAAACTTCGAATGAAAGAATCATAAGTAGTACAGGGTTTACTTGAGTGGTTAAGTCACTATATTCATGAAACTTGAGTTCAAAATTAGGTGGGAGAAAATTACTATTGTGCTATAGAAGTATCATATCACTATATCAAAATGATTTTTGTAGTAGTCACTAAAGTGTGTACTATAGAAATAGTGATATTCCCCCTGAATGCAATTCTGGGACACAAAAATTTGGCCTTTGGTCCCCTAGGCCTTTGTGCCATCCATGGGCCATGGAGCTATAGGACCTCTGGTTAATGTGAGTAGCTTAAGTGGGGTGAAGGTGGTTGATTTATAACACGTTTGAATACATGAAATCCATTGTGAAGGAAATGATAGTGTGACCAATCATTGATAGTAGAAAATGAAAATCCAGTGCACCTGATTGGTCAATGTAGGAAATAATAGAGCTGCATACATAACAAGCCAGTGGGGGAAAAATAGGCTTTCAGAAGGAGTTATTATAGATTATGCCCTATAAGAATTTGTCTTCATGGTATGTATATTTGAGGAATTTGTGACTTAGGTCCTTAACGTCATGTAAGGGTTCCCTATCAATCAAATTAATAAGTGTATAATATATAAATAATAAAAAATTCAAAGCTTTCAGGTGATGGGTCAAAACCAATAAACAACACCATACCTTCTTCAATAAGAGTTGTTCTAAAAATAGAACTACTATGCAAGATACCTATCAAATAGGAATATCTATATAAAAATTATTAAACACTAAAAGTAAGACTAAATAAAACAACAACCACCCTTATCCATGACTAAACCCCTTACTAAAAGATAATCCTTTCATAGAAGAAATAAATGTTTAAATCTTCTAAAAATAAATCTTAAAACAGTCCAAACATGGAATTATCCTCTCAAAATTTTTCTTGTATTTTAAAAAATCATTTATATGGTTTAAGAAAACATGAATTTGAATTGTTTATGTACATGGATTTCACTAGTATTTTTAAAACTTTCTAACATAGTTTTAATTAATTAGTTTAACCAATTTTTATATTTTCAGTTTATATTTGTAGTTATTTAGTAATTTAGATATTTTGATAATTTTTAGTTAATATTTATACTTATCTTAGTAATTTAGTATTTTTATTAGTTATATTAATTTTATATATTATATTTATCACAATATTATTATTATTAGTTTCTCTAATTTTAGTTTAGTTTATTTTATTAATTTTTATTAGTATGTATATTTTATTTTGTATTTTATTTTATTTCATTATTTTGTTACATTAATAAAATAGTATTTGTTATTAGTTTTTTATTATACTTAATAGTAATATTATATTCAATTACATGTGAATTAATATATAATTTATTATTATTATTATTTAATATAATTAGATAATTATATTTCTTAATTTGAAATTAACTTTTTATTTAATTTTTTTAAAACTCCCCCGAACTACCCACGCCTACCCCACCTCCCTTCGACCTTTTCTCCCACTTTGTTTCTCAACCTATCCCCTCTCCCACATCACCCCTCTACCCCACTAATTTTTTCTCTCAAATCACCCTACCCCATCTCATATTCTTTCTCCAATCATCCTCTATATATCTCCACACAACTCACCCCTCACCCCTGGACCCACCGCCCTTCACCCCTCCTCTCCCATTCTCAGCGGGTCTCCACTACATCTATCTCTATTCCCCAATCCCCATTGCCACACACCATATCCCCATATTCCCCTACCCACCACCCCTTTCCTCACTCCCCTTCCCAGTCGTCGGACCGCCCATTCCCACTCCCTTCCCCTGCCGCCCCTCCCAATCCCGCCTACCCGCTACCCCGGTTCCTCTTCCTTGATGCCTCACCTCTCCATCCCACCAACCCACTACCACCGCTCCTCTCTCCACTCGCCCAACACCCCTCATCCTCCATTCCCATCTGTACACTTTATCTCCCTCCCACATAAACCCCACGACCCCTTTTCCATAGCATGTCAACATGTTCAAAACTAGTACACCAACCATAACGAGCAGCCCTCCTCAGTCAGAACCTGCGTCAAACCATCATCAGAAGAACAACAGAGGTTCTGAAACATCATCGACATGCTTCGAAATTTTCTTGGACTTCTGGAGATTGAAATCTCATGAAAAAAGCAAGCACATATCAGATCATATTTTTAGCAGCACGGTGGTTTCATTCGCGTGTGGCGTAAACAACTCCACAGAGCGAAGTGATGATTATTATTTTGCGATCGTTTACAACATCTCCATGTGACCTAAATAGTGACATGAGCACAACGATATCTTCTATTTAATATTTTATGTGTCGTGTCCTCGTGATGGTTGGCTAATTTCCATTATGTTGGAGTTGTGACAACTGTGAAGGTGAATCCATGTCTTTAATTTATTCTTATGTTTGATTTCCTTTTGAATTAATTTCAATTGGATGTTTATTTAATTAATCCAATCTCCATTTAAATTAATTGTCATTTGGGCTCTGCACACATTCTTTGGTTCCCGTTCATGTGATTCATAATAAGCAATCATGAATGAGATTTCATTAGAAATTATTTATATGGAATTTAATCAAGCGTGTGAGCGAGTTTTGAATAAATTATTATATTATTTAAATAATAATCATTTATGTGTGTGCTTCTTCAAACTTGTTTGAGTGATACTGAATAAGTGAAATCATGTGAGAGAACTCGATACAGATAGATTCATCAACTTTGTGAGAAGCGGGTCGTTGTATTTTACCAAGTGATCCAGTTCTATAATGACGTGAAAATTATTCATCAAGACAGAGAAAGAAATGAATGATAATTTTTGTACACATTAGAATACTGTCTAACATAAGATAACTAGAGAAGATAGTATTCTTATTAAATTTTGAATTGGTTATAATTGAATAAATAAATATTCAATTGTGGGAATTAAATAATTGACATTTCATGCACTTGAACGGACATCACGACTCTGACACTTCCATCTCCACCAGTTTCTTTCATAGATTAGTTCAATTAGATAGTTTTAGTTAATTTAAATAGAAATTTTTAAAATTGTCATTTAGTTTTTAGAACATTGTTGTTAATCACACATGAAGAACTGATCTTCCTGAACATTAATCCAAGAGGACATTTATAGTGTCTACCCACATTCTCTCTGTGGTTTGACCATGCCTGCCACTTCTGTAGTAGTTATTAGGTTAATAAATATTGCAAATTGGACGTGCTATGATGCACGTAGAAAATTTATGTTGCTGTTTCTAGGGGAGAATAATAGAATTAGAGATTTATTTAAAATAGTGATTTGGGTCAAAAAAATAAAAATAAAAAACAAAATAAAAAATTAAACCAACCAAAAACTGTTAACTACTCTGAGAATATTTCATTGCAGGAATTTTTAAGACACCCAGAAGCTCAGAATGACATGGGCTACACCACAGAGTTACAAACAGTACCCACCCTACCCACCAACATTGCATGGTATGAATTATAATCTTTTACTGCATATTCCCTCTCCAGGTAATCCTATTTATTTTTATAATTATCATTCAAGCTCGTGTTATGATCTATATTGTACTGCTAATCCTTATCCACTATTTGATAATTTTCAAAGTCAATGCATTCCTAAAAATTTATAACTTGATAATTTAGGTCAAACAAATGATTCAATAATTGAGCACATGGTGCATTGTGCTATCACTAAGGAAAATCATAGGTTTAAACATCAAGATGAACGTAAAAAAAGTTTCTTTACTCAAAAATAGATCTAGAAGATCAATTGATGAATTTAGTAAATAAAATGAATCGTATTTCCGAACTAGCTGTATCATAACCACTTGATGATCTAATTCAAAACAATTCTTTTTAGAAGAGTGCAATAGAGGTTACATTCGAACAACATCCATTTCCCAAGTCAGATAATGAGATCGTTCCTTCCTCCTGTCATACCATTGATAAATACTCTCCATAACAATTTAATTATTCTAATCTAATCACATTTCAAGAATATGAGATCTTGGTATTCCACCATGTTGAACATAATATTCCCTCATAAAATGTGATTTCATGTCTTTCTTCTATGAGTTCACAACCCAGTCATCCCAAAGTGAAATAGGACACATTCACTATTTATCAAATTTCACCTTTTGAGGATGAATATGAAATTGAAATAGGACAATTATTTACCATGATCAATTCAGAATTGAACCAAGAGATTGTGGATTTCCACAGTCAAGAGGACATCACTTTAAATGACATATAATCACATATTTCTGAAAATCATTGTGAGTCCAAAACATTTTCTAAAATGGAGACATCTGTAACTTTTTTGGAGTATGAGAATCAATCAGCATTGGTGGTAGAGAACACTCATAATTTTATAGAAACAATGGAAGAATGGGATTTCTTCGAGGATCCTCAGTTTGCAGTGAAACATGTACCAACAGAGAAATATGATGAGGGTGGTATGGAAGAATATTTTGAAAAGGATGTCATTCTTGACATAATAGAGTCATCTGCTCCAATTGATCATGCTCCACTTTCTCCATGTGTCGAGGTTAAAATCACTTCACTTGAAATACCCACATATTCTAACAATATAGTTGAACGTATCACAATCAATGAAACCATCAAGCATGAATTGAGATGGAAACCAATAGATTTACCTCTACTAGTGGTTGGGTGTGAAAAATAATTGGAATACATTGTCAACCAAGATACTGCATTCAAGGATGTGATGGATATAATCCAACCACTAAAGGAGTCTACTAAAGACACTTTTTCACATGTGTTTGTTCAAAGGGTTAATCTTCTTGATCTTTCCATTGACGACTTTTTCCCAAAATTCAATTATTCGATGATTCTTTCTTCAAGAGAGGTATATTCATTCCATTTTTATTTGGAATATTTTAACTTCATCCGACACATCAATTATTCTAACAAGATTCCATTTATATTTTGTGAAACTTACAGGATAAATTAATCTTCAATGAATAGATTCTACACTTCTACTGAAAAAGAAGCAGATGCATGGTTTGGATTTCCATTCGATCCTTGTCAAGTTTTAACAACATCTTGATAAAAACGAAGTAAACTTAACACTCAATGGGAGGAAACCCATAATTTGTTTGTTTTCTTTTCACTGCATTTAGTTTCATTTCATTTAGTTTTATTTTAAATAAAAAGGCATGCATTTTCCACAATCTGTTTTCTCCTAGAACTGCAGTGTATTTAAATTCATCATAAATATTTTTATCATACACAAGATTTTTATTTTGGTGTGGCGTTATTGATATGATGAGAGTATGTGTTGTCAATGTGTAGGTTATACAGGTATACCATTTCAGGAGCTTCATCAAATACAAACAGCCTCTCTGCATCTATCTGCACTTACACAGGGAAGTGTTTCCTTTTTTTCCTATACATTATTCTTCCAAACACACTATTTAACAAAAAACTATCATTCCTATCATTGATGAACGCACATGAAATCCTCTATATTTTTATCGCAAAACAGTCGGAAACATACCACTTGTGTCCCTAGGCAGTTTGAGCACCTGATTCTTGTTTGGAATTCTTTGATCCTTGATCTCATGACTTAGATGATTTCTGATATTAATTCATTCTTTGAAAATGTTTTTCAAAAACATGTATTTCTTTGAGACACTTAATTTCATTCATACTCATCTATGTTGTCGAACATTATATTTCCATACCCATGAGGACTATGAGCCATTTTAAATCATAAGTTATTTATCTTTTTCAGGAGGGAAATATTAACTATGTTATGCCTTCTATAACATTCCATGTTTTTCCATCAAAGCGATGGGAATTTTAAAATTTGCACTAAAATTATTGATTCATATGTTTGATATTTTTTCCCCGTTGACCCACTGAGACAACCACACATTTTCTCCATCATGTATCCCTTATGATCCATGAAAAATCATTTTTAAGATAAGCCTATAACTGATACGCTTCTATACCAATTTCTATAATTTCGGCATGATAATTTTCAATCTAAGTGTGGGAAAGAGATTTAATCATGGAGAGGGTTATTTGAAGTGAAGTGAGCCATTTAATGCACATGGAATGAAATTATCTCATCCTGATAATATGAGTTATATTTCATAGTAGCCACATTCATTACATGTATTTTTATATATGAATGTTGAATCATTTTGGTTCCAATAATGAGGACATTGGTGATCATTACGTAGTAACCCTTGACTTTGGGGATACCTAGAAAAGTGATGATTTATTACTCCAGGAGATAGAAAGATTTCTATATGACCTACTTTCATTAAGATGTTATAGTGTATACACTACTTGTATACCATTCTTTGGGATTGTTGTCTGGAGTTTATTTCATGAGGTTTTAGAGTAAATACTCACCAATTTTCCCAGACGATATTATTAGGGTGAGTTGTGTCTAAAAAAAGAAGAGAAAAAAAGAGCTAAATATTGAATTATCATGTTCTTGGGAACATACATTGTTTTATTTGTGGGGGAGTGAGAGTTTTAGGGAGACATTTGGATTGACATTTATCATGAATTTATTTCAAGATTCAACCCTCCTTTTTTCCAAAAAACTGTCATAATGTTTTTATGACCCACCATCCCGCAACCTTAGAGGCATTTGAACCTCATGTAACGTCTTTGAGATTGGTGCATTCTTTTGATTTCCAATAGTAGAGATGTGAAATTCATGGAAAGGCTATGGTAAGCATGCATGTGTACGAGAAGTGATCATGACATTGATCAAATATTTTTTGAGCAATGAGAGTGATGAAAAGGTAGGTCACGTGATAAATGAGTGCTTGAACTTGTTTTTGAAAACAATGAAAGTGAAAGAAAAATTGTTCTTGAATATTGAAGGTTTAAATGAATCATGATATTTTATGAGTAAAAGAGATTGAAAAATTTTGAACTTGTAATATTGATGTTTTGATTTGTCTACGGGTCCACTTGTGTATTATTTCTGATTTTTATTCCGAGGAGTGAAAAAGTATAAGTGTGGGGTATTTGATGTACATTGGTTTAACTAGTATTTTTATAATTATCTATTAGAGTTTTAATTAATTAGTTTAAGCAATATATATATATATATATTTTGTAGTTTTTTTGTAATTTAGATATTTTTATAATTTTTAGTTAATCTATATACTTATATTAGTAATTTAGAATTTCTATTAGTTATATTAATTTTATATATAATATTTAACCCTATATTATTAGTATTAGTTTCTCTAATTTTAGTTTAGTTTATATTATTAATTTTTATTAGAATTTTTATTTTAATTTGTATTTTATTTTTTTTCATTATTTTGCTGCATTAATAAAATAGTATTTGTTATTAGTTTATAATTATATTTAATAGTAATATTATATTCAATTACATATGCATTAATATATTTATTATTATTATTATTATTATTATTTAACATAATTAGATAATTAGTTTTTTAAAATTTGAATTTGACGTTTTTTTAAACTCCCCCTAACAACCCACGCTTACCCCACATCCCTTTGACCTTTTTATCCCACTTTTTATCAACCTATCCCATCTCTCATGTAACCCCTCTACCCCTCTCATCATATCTCTCCAATCACCCTACCCCCTCTCATATTCTCTCTCCAATCACACACCATATATCTCCACGCAACTCACCCCTCACCCATGGACCCGCCACCCTTCACCCCATCCTCTCCCATTCCTAGTGCCTCTCCCCTCCATCTATATCCATGGACCAAATCCCCAGAGCCACACACCCGATCACCCTATTCCTCTACCAGCCACCCCTTTCCTCGCTCCCCTTCCTAGTCTTCGGACCCCCATTCCCACTCCCTTCCCCTGCCACTGCCTCCCCATCCTGCCTGCCAGCTACCCCCGCTCCACTTCCCTGACGACTCCCCTCCCCATCCTACCTATCTGCTACTCCCACTCCTCTATCCACTTGCCCCATGCCCCTAATCCCCTATTCCCCTCCGCTACCCATTACCGCCCCTCCCACACAATCCCCATGACCCCTTTTCAAGAGCACATCCACATGTACAAATCTAGTACACCATCCACAACGAGAAGCCCTCCTCAGTCAGAACAAGAATCAAACCATCATCAGAAGCACATATGAGGTTCAAGAACATCATCGACGTGCACGATGGTTCACTTGGAATTCTGGAGATTGACTTCACAAGAAAAAAGCGAGCACAGATCAGATCATATTTTCAATGGCGTGGTGGTTTGATTCGGGTGTGGTGTCAGCAACTACATAGGGTAGAGTGATGGTTATTATTTTGTGATCATTGACGGTGTATCACGGTGACCACAACAACGACATGAGCACGGTGATATCTTCTATTTATTATTTTATGTGTCATGTCGCTGTGATGGTTGGATAATTTCAATTGTGTTGGAGTTGTGAAAAATGTGACGGTAAATGCATGCCTTTAATTTATTCCTATATTTGATTGCCTTATTAATTAATTTCAATTGGACATTTATTTAATTAATTTTATCTGCATTTAAATTAATTGTTATTTGGTCTATGCACACATGCTTTGGTGATCATTCATGTGATACCTAATATGTAATCATGAACGAGAGTTCATTAGAGAATTTATTTGTCTAGAATTCGATAAAGCGCACGAGCGAATTATGAATAAATAAATATATTAATTGCAAAAAATAATTTTTGTCTGTGTGATTCTTCAAACTTGTGTGAGTGATAATGAATAAGTGATCTCATGTGAGATAACCTGACACAGAGAGATACTTCGACTTTGTGAGAAGATGGTCGTCGTATTTAACCAAGTGATCCAGTGCTATAATGATGCAAAAATTATTCATCAAGACAGAGAATGAAATGACTGATAATTTGTGTAAATATTTGAATAATATCTAACATCATAGAATGATACCAAATAATATTTTGATTAAATTTTGGAATCGGTTATAATTGAATAAATAAATATTTAAATGTTGGAATTAATAAATTGACATTGCATGCACTTGAACGGACCTAATGACTCTGACACTTCCATCTCTGCCAGTTTATTTCATAGTTTAGTTCACTTAGATAATTTTAGTTAATTTAAATAGTCATTTTTAAAATAGTCCTTCAGTTTTTAGAACATATTTGTTAATCACATATGAAGAACTGATCTGCATGAACATTCTTCCAAGAGGACATTTGTAGTGTCTACTCACATTATCTTTGTGGTTCGACCCTACCCTCCACTTCTACAGTAGTTAGTAGGTTAATATATATTGTAAATTGGATGCACTGTAATGCATGTACCACTTTTACTTCAACTTTAACATCTAAAACTGACAAAAATATAGCAATAAAAACTTTCAAAAAAAACTAAAATTTAATTTAAAAATAAATTTTAAACAAAATAGATTCAAGATATACCACAAGAAAACATTTTAAATTATAATTTAAAAATAATTTAAAGATTTTTTTATGAAAAGAACATGTGATAAAGATATTCCCTAAAGCATATATATATGATTTATTTTGGATGATATCATAATCTAAGATATATATATCATATTGTATGATATATAAGATTCAAAGTCATATCATATTTTCTTAATTTTCATATCATAAAGCATGATATATCATATCATGCTACTTACTCAAATTTTCATAGTGTACAATAATAACATATCATAGGTCATTGTGATTTATATTTTACAGTCCAAATTTTTACAAAGATTAATGATATAAATTGAATGTTAACAATTAAAATTTGGATCTCCACCATATAAATCATAATTATCATGTTTCAGAAGATGAAATTTTTTGTAAGAATGATTTGGAAAGGGTATGAAATAATTTTAACATGCATGTCAATTAATCATATATTGAGATTGTATGAGAAAATTGTTGAGAGTATCTAGGTATTATATATTCCCCAAAATATACCAATAATATTTTTTGATTGATTTATATTTTAAGACTAATTTTTATTATGATTAATATCACATGTTTCAATCTTCATATATCATTATGGGCATGAGATTCCACTATTTTATTGTATGACTGACTTATTATATTTGATATATAATATATATATTTTTTCAAATATATTAAAATGGTTTTAATTTATTTTGAATAATTGGAATGATACAATTGTAGAATTATAAACATGTTATAATCACTGAAACATCAGATGATCATAAACACACAAATGGGCATTCATTATGGTAACATATGTCAACTTCCAAGTGTTGGTAACAAATTCGTGATCTCCTCTATTGAATAAAGGGTGTTTATATAAAATATAATTTCCCCATATTAGTGTGAATATTCATATTTGTATCTAAATCCAAACTTATCATCTCTCCCAGATCTATATTATTTTTCAAGGAGAACTAGTTAGCACACCTTTAGAGTTAACGATGTCCCATTGTATCTTATGTGGATTATAGTGTACAATTTACTACATATAAAGGAAATAGTCCTTAGGCTTTCACTTGGTTATATCCCTAAAAAATTATATATCAAGGTTATCCAATAAAAATCACACTAGAAAAGAACACCCATTCATTATTCATGTTTTGCATACTTATGTTCATTTACTGATGATAAATCATGCATTCAATTGGGTTTTTTCCATTGCATTTGATAAAAGAAAATCATTCAAAACCAAAACGTTCTATCAAATCCATGTTCATATTCAAATCCACAAGATTTTATTTTAATTATATGAGTAACATACATATCATAAGCATGTTGTGGCAAGATCATATGGTATGATATGATGTGGCTAATTATTGACTATTGGATCACTTTTCCTCATTATATGATATAAGAAATCATAATATGAAATTGATAATTTTTATTAGTTATAAGGTATATCTAGATGAATAATAGAGTATAATTAACGAAATACCAGGATTCCACATGATTTCATAAGCTATGGTATACGATATCATAACATGAGGCTTGAATTAAAGGTTTCACAAAACACAATGTTGTATCGCATATGCGATATAACATATATCATTAAATAAAATGAGAATACAATGATGACCCATATTTTAGATATTAAAAGGACTTTGGATTAAGAAATATAGTTCCCATACCTATTGTAAATTAAGATATAAAATAAAACAATAAAAAAATTATCTAAATTTAAATATGGTTTATAATATTTTTAAAATCAGAAGCATTAAGAATTATAAATATATTATTTTTAGTCATAAATTAAATATAAAATTTTAATCTTAATATCTCATGTTTAGAAAATAAATAAAATGATTATTTATTTATTTTTTTATTTATTATTTTTTAAATATTTATATATATATATTGTTTATATAATTTGAATATTATGTATGATAAAATTAATTTTGATTAATTTCTTACAATAATGTTTCCACGACATTATAGGTATAATAACATAATATTCAGTTTTCTTCTATATTTTCATTAGTTTGTTATTAAATTTACTTGAATAATGTTATAATTTTAATATAGTTTTTATGTATTAAGTGTCAAAATTATGATGGCATTAAAATTTATCTTGAGTAACGTATCCTTTGGTAATGAGGCATTGAGCTGGACTTACCACTGTCCAAGAGTCTTATGCCTTATTTATAAAAATGGAGATTGGATATCTATAGCTCCAATATTACTCATACAGGGATATTATATTTTATTGAATTATAAACCATGACAGGGAATGTTTTTATATACCCTATGCATTGGATGCATTGAGAAATGTGTAAATATGATTGGCTTTTATTTTTGAGTGAGTAATATAAACAATGAGTTTCATAATGAGTTTAAAATTTATACGCCTTAATAATTTTAATATGGTGTATGGAATATAAATTCAAAAAATAAATTATTATAGAAGACATACGTAAAGGAATATAACATCAGATAATAAGGATTTCATGTGATGCAATAAATATGATTTTAACATACATGTTATGTATAATAAAGTAAAACTACAAATAAAACCTTTCAAACACTAACTATTATATCCCTTCCAGAGAAAGAAAATTCCATGACCTTTATTATTCAAATTTATTGCCTTTTCCAAATTAGGGTTCCAATATATTATATTGTGTAATACAATGTGAAAATGGATAACCCTAAGAGTTATGTAACAATATATCACCATGATATTTGGATATCACTTGTCTTATAAAACAGATAGATTAGGTATTTTAAATATTTTTTATGTACATTTCAATGAATATATCACCACTATTACATCCTTTTATATCAAAGTACATCATTTTTGTAATTTTGATGTGTTTTGAGATAAATTGTGAAAATTCATTAATTATAGATTTTTATAGTTTTTTATATATCAGGTATTTGGGGAATAATGTTTATAATTCTGATCCAATTTTGGAAATTATATTTTAGTAACAAATTACTTGTGGGATTGAACTTATTAAATTGTGAAAATTTACAAATATTTCATTTTGAGGCCCAAATAAATCATTCAATTTGGAAAATAATTTTATTCCATAGAATTGACCACACCTAATTAAGTAGGAATTTATTAGGATAAATGTGTCCAAATTAATTAATTATAACTAGAGATGAAAGATAATTAGATAGATCACCTATAAATTAAGTTTAAGATTCAATTTCTATTAATAAGATGATATTTGAGCACGAGAAACATAAAAAAGTTTTAGAGTATCTTCAGATATAAAAAGATAACTTTATTAAATTTGTTATAAATTTTATTAAGTGTTTTTAAATAAATTAAAATTTTCAGGGTATATGGATAATACATTTTATAACAAATTTCCAAAAGACCTCTTTACAAAATTTATCTAGGAATGGGGAATAAATAGAGCTAACATTTGGGGGATATAAACTAGATATAACATTTTGCACCCCTTTTTCCTATATATTGTCATCACAACTTCATTTGAAAGGATAGTTATATTAAAGAAGCAGGATGTGATGGAGAATATATTATGGATAATATTATTCAAAATGATGATAATATAGTAGTGTTTGGAAGAAATCCAAGTGGTTATGGTAATTAAATATTCAAAGACGTTTTCCCTTATGAGTCTATGAATTTCAATGTAAACTCTTTTATTTTGAATTATCTAGGAGATTATTTGTTTGATTGATGGAGGCATATTTTTTTTTCAATTTATTATTATTTTTTCTATATCATTTATTTAATATTTACTAAAAAAGTGTTTCGTTGTTTTTTAAACTTTTTTTGGTGAGGTCTCCCCATTGAGCACAACAAGTTAAATTATTTTTGATTGCTAAGAGGTCTTTGATAAATCATATCACATTTCAATGTAGATAAAAAACCATATTTGAGGTCAAGATTTGGTTTCTAGAAAATATAGTTGTATAATTTGAGGTATTCATTTATACATTTGATAATTTAATTAGAATACATTTAAAGATAATGATAAAGGATGTGTATGAGGATTAATGATTGTCCACTACTACCACCTTTCACATGTATTTTTTAGTCCATCGTACTTCTATGTTATAAACATTAACTATAATTTATAGTTGTAATCCGATTTTTTGTCAATAAATTTGTTTATTTCATATTAACTCCCTACTTCTAACTTTAACTTTAATAAAAAAAATTATCCAAGTGATAGTTTGATAGCTTAGTCTGCGATCTTATCATGAGACAGCACTATCGTCGCCAGTATATTGCATTTTAATGGGGGAAATTATTGAATTTGGTAATGTGAATAAATCCTGACATCAATTTTGATATATTTACTAAGAGTTTTTAAAAGATTTTTTTAAATTTATAGGAATATGAAAACTAATTTAGTGTCATTAAAAAACTATCAAACATTGATTTTTATAGCAACTACTCTTATGCCTAGCCCGATTGTCATCAATTTGAGTAGTCCAGTAATGAATAATTTTTAAAATATAAATTCTATGAAATTTCATTCATGTTTTAAGAAACTAATATCATAATATATAAAATGAATTTGGTACTTTAAAAAATGTTTCTATGATTCAAGAAGAAAGAAAGCAAGTTGAGAATATTTCCACTACTTTAAAAGAATTAATAGAGTTAAAATAATAAAAATCTGAAAAGTATGTCAAAAATAAAATATTGTCCCACACACATTTGATATGGAATAAACTAATGTGGATGAATTAAAAAATGAACTCGAATATCATTTTTAAAATTTTATGGAACAAATTATCTCTGATTTAGAAACTGATGCTTCTCCTTGAAATGAAAAGTATTTGGAAAATAATTAGGATGAATTTTTCAAAAATGAAATTTCATGTGAAGAACCAATTTTTGAAATCAAAAATTTAAAACCTTTGTTTCAATATTTGATCAAATTGGACGAATAAACACATGATACAATAATATTTAAAGAAAATTTGGAGGTTCTTGAGCTTATATACACTTTCAATGTAACTGTTTTCTAATCCTAGTTAGAGTTGGATCAAAATAATACATAAGAAGATGTCTCAAATTTTGAACCATTAATGTCTGATTATTTTAATAATTAATTTATAACTTATTCTTATGGTGAAGATTTATTTTCTATATCTTTTGAGTGGAATGATATTTCAAATGAAGAGTATGTAAAATATGATATTGAAGAAATAATATTATGGTAGATTGAAGATTACATTTCTACACAAGAGGATAATTGTATTAGGTTATTTTTTAAAGAAGAGATAATTTTTTATGCTAAAACTAAATATTAACAACATTTTTTTATTAAAATTCAGCAACCACTAAAGTTAATTTGTGAGGATAATATATTAGTAAGTAGATTCAATTCCTTCCTCTACTAAATCATTTGAAAAAATATATCATGGTAGGGAACCTAAAGAAATCTTTTTTTGGGTGCTTATACATGTTTTTTCAGATGAAGAAGAATTCAGAAAAATCATTTTACTAATCAGGAAGAAGAAACCTCACCCACCGTAAGATTGGGGATGATTTCTAAAACCACCTATGTAGGGGTCCTGAAATCATAGCACCCACTTACAGGTTCATACCAAGGATTTTTTCCCTTATCTTTAATTTTATTTTTCCTTACATAATTTCAATAAATGTTTGATAATTTATTTTTCCCATTATAGGATTTAAAGTTTTAGCTTTTATGAGGCTAGATCAAGGCTACTGTTTCTTAATAAAAAATAGGTGGTATATTTCCTTGCCAACTGCATTTTTCACATCTTATTCTTTTCATTTGAAATTCAAATATAAAATATGAATAATGTGGAAATAATAAAATATAAAAGTGGTTGGAGGATCCTCCATGGTTGTTTATGATTTTTTATGTTTTCTTCTTAAATTTCTATTTTTAGTTTTTCTTTCATATTTTGTTTGTTCTATTTTCAAGGTTTGTGTGGTTTATTTTTTTTAAATACCTTGGAGCTCCAAAGAATTTACCTTTGTAAATTTAAATTTTTTTCAATGAAAGTAACAGACATTATTAATTGAGATAAACTTAAATGATTATGGAAATATATTATTTTCTTGATTAAAATTGTGAATATTCATGGAAATACATTTGACATATGAATTTTATTTAATTAAGGTTGTAAAAATTTATAAATAACTATATTACAAGGAATACATTTTTATATATTTTTCAAAATAAATCTACTTATGGAGTGAATCAAATAATTATTGTTTTAACAAAAAAATTCACATTTCTTTCAAACCCTATTGGATTTAAGGAACATATATTCAAAATGATAGATGTAATTCATTTATGAATAAAATCCCCCTTTCCAAGGGATACCTTTTTATTTTATCCTACTTTTTACATTTTAACCCAATGATCCCTCAGTATTCATGTAAATATTATTAGTTTTTCCACATTATAATCCAATTTTATCATTCCAACATACCATTGAAGCGAAATTTCATTATTTAGTTGAGTTTAAGTGTGTGTTCTTGTGTGTGTGGGGGGGGAGCTGACTTGATGTGTACTACATAATTTGGTGATACTTTTGGTGTAAATTCAAATTATTTAGAGGTTTTTTATAATAAAAATAATACTTTACTGGTAGCTGTGCCATTCTAGATTTTTCAAGGATAATGGAGATATGAATTTCTAAAGCTTCCAAAGAAGGAATGTTGTTCCTATCATGAGATTTAGGGGAAAATAATAAGGAAAATGTTATTTATACTACTGAAATGCTGATAATGTGAGCTATCCATGAATGCATTTTTCAATTAGTTTTTGAGCTTATTTTCAATTAATGGGAGTAATGAGGAGACCATACTTGAGTAGAAACTATAATTATACAAATTTTCGTAGAAAAGAGCCAAAATATTTCTTTCCATCCCAAAATATTTTACATTTGAAACCCACCAACAATCCGAACATGAAATAATCATTCCTATGTCCCCATGCTAGATACGATTTTTTGACTATATTGGGTAGAGATTTGGAAAATGTTCCATTATATGGTGACCCTTATATTTATTTGAATGAGAAAAACATTGTTCTTAATCCAAACCATGTGTTGTAAGGGAAAAATAGTGAGGTATGCATGTTTCTTCAAAGAATAATGAAATAAATTCCAATTAAATGAATGAATATAATGAAGAAATTAAAATTTGTGTTTTAAGGGGAATGATAAGTTCGGTTCCTTAATTTTGTGATTTTTGAATTTCATTGACTTGTTTTTTAAAATTTCCTTGGATATTTTTTTTATCAATTTTCTATGAATATAAGTGTTAATTGAGGGTTAATGGATAGATATTTTAGTTTCAATAATTTTTGTGTCCAAGTGATTTTGTTTCTAGATATCCAAAGATAAATTGTGTGGTCACTTATTATTTAAAAGAGACTGAGGAAAGGATATGTGGAAAAAATTTATAAGTGTTACTAGCATAGATATTCCAGTTGGAAGTAAAGAGGAATTTTAATATTCTTTGTTTCATGGGGAGGAGAAGTATGTTTTGGAAATTAAGGAAGGTTCTATCATTATTATAATTTGTTACTGGTGAATTTATTATGATACGAATAAGGCTAGGGTTAAAGTACCTTCATGATATTTTTTAGATTTGTAGTAATAGACTAGGTGATTAGAGGTTGATATAGGTTTTCTTTTGAGGAATTAGGATAATTACCCCTCTTTGAGGATGGTTATGAATTCCAGAAGAATGGGGGGACCTACTAAAATTGTTACTACATCGTGTAATTGGGTTTGGGGAAAACCCCTAGTAATGGATTCAAAATCAATAGTGATAGCTCCTGTAATACTTTGATCATAAGAGGGGGTGGTGTTGTCTATGACTCTAAGGGATCCGTGATAATTTCATCCAGTGTATACTATGGGAAATGTAGCTCTCTCATGGTGGAGGATAAGGATTTTCTTAACGGACTGTAAATTTTTCTGTCAACAATTTCTGTCCCTGAGATCGAAAATGATTCCACAATTATATTCGACTCCTCATGTGGGAAGATCAATTCATGCTATATAATTTTATATATCATCCATAGATACCAATAACTCATTGGACAAGAAAACATGAGCCATACCTGGAATGAAGGTAACTGTGTCATGGACTACCTTACTTTAAAGGTGAACCAAGGTATTCCTCTCGTTATTTATTCTAATCTATGTTGCCTACACCCAAAGTGTTTTTATTCGGGAATATTCCTTTGGCCTATACTAATTTAAAATTCATTGATTTTATTATTATTATTAAAATTATTAATAAAAAATTCTTACTTTTACACATAATTTTTGGAATTTTTTTGTGTTTTGAAATGAACTGTGAAAATAAAATAATTCTGTAATTTTAATATTTTTTTAATCTCTTTGGTATTTTAGGAAAATTATTTTTAGTAAAGATCATATTTTTTATTTTTTCAGAAACCTATGGCTTGGTGGATTCAAATTATTTAATTGGGATAAGCACTGAATCAACTATTTGGAGGCCCAAATAAATTATTCAATGTGGAGAATATTTTGGCCAAAAGAATTGACCCCACCTCATTAAATGAAGAACATGTGATGTTACAAGTGTCTACAATCCTTAATTACAATTTTATATGAAATATAATTATGAATATAACCTCTTAATTAATTTATATATATAAATTTATTCATTAATATTTGTTGAGCATGTGTAACATAAGTAAGTTCAAGAGTCTCTTCAAACAAAAAATAGAATTTAAGTAAATTAATTTTAACTTTTAATATAACTGTATAATATACATTAATTTTTTTGGGATGATAGATAATACATTTTTGAATAAATTTATAGAATACCACTTGTCAATATTCTTCTAGGAAGTAGGATTAAATCTACCCAACATCCAGGGGACCAAAACTGAACAGAACATTTTCCACCGCCTTTTCCCATATATTATCATCTCATATTCATTTAAAAGGATGGTTATATTAAAGTAGTTGGATGTGATGAAGAATATATGCTACATAATAGGATTTATAATAAATATAATATATCCATTTTCGGATGAACTCCATGTGGTAGTGGGTAGTGACGATCTTGAGATGTTTCCCTTTGGAGTTTGTGCATTTCACTATAAACTATTTTCTTTTGAATTATCCTATATATTGTTCATTTTTTAAAGGAGGAAACTTTATTTATTGTTAATAATTTATTTTATTTTTTCAATTCAACTTTAAACAGTAAAATATTTATCATTTTTTAAACTACTTTGGGTGGAGGAATCCTATTGAGCACAATAGGTTCAATTAGTTTCAGTTTTGCTTATGTCTTCGTGAAATCATATCACTTTCATACATGAATAAAAAACCATATTTTATGTCTCTATAAGGATTATAGGAAATATAGGTGTATTATTTGAGGTCTTTATGTATACATTGAATAATTTAATTATAATATATTTGTTGACAATGATAAATGAACTGTCTAAGTTTCAAATATTGTCCACTACTTATAGCTTTAGCTTATCTTTTTTAGTCTATATTGCTTCTTGTTTTTAATATTTAAATATAATATCGAGTTGAAATATGATTTTTGTTATTTTAACATTTTTTATTTCATTATAATATTCTATTGTAATATTAAATTTTAGAAAAACAAATTAATAAAGTGAAATTTTGAAATCTTAGTTTGCAACCTCTTCAGGAGACAACTTTGTAGTCACCACTATACAATATTTAAAGGGGAAAATTATTGATCTAGGTAATTTTACTGAACCATCACATGAAAACCCTAATATTTTGGATTCTATAGGAATATGGATGACTTTACATATATCTATATGATTGATTTGTCCAAAGTGTTGTCCACTCATCAATCCAAGTGTGACATGTGATACGATTGGTTTGAATACGTACCCAAATTACTATGTGATGATAGGAACACCAAATCAGAATAATTACTTAGTAAAATATAGATATTTTCCCTATAATTATAATTATGTATACATTCATCATATTAGTGGGATTATTTTAAATAAATGGCCTGATTAAAAGATATACAACATTATACTCACCCATAAATATGCCTTTTTTAGACTATATCATACACAATGATTATAATTTGAGTCCTTACATAGGTATGACATATAAAATAATACTATATTGTTATTTCAGGATGATAATTATTCTAAAAGAGTTCAATAATGAGCATATAGATATAAATGGTATGGAAATCAATTTCTCTAATCATAGACTCAGAGATATGAGATAATTAGAGAAAGGTGAAGCATGCATTCATGTTATCAATGTAGAAAAATTTTATCCATTATAGGTATGAACGTTTTACCTAATTTTACCAAGTGTATTATTTATAGAATTAGAAAATTGTCGTTACGTTCGCACCATAAATAAAAATTGGATTTATATACATTGTTTATACAATATGGTATTTTCATTCATGATTAAGAATAAAAGTTTATAAATATATATTAATGATATTTTTTATATCATTAATAATAAAATCAATGGTTTATGCATTCTGGATATAGATAATTCTATCTATAGAATTGAAAATAAAAAGGATAAGGTAGATTCTAACGTCAATTACCTTTGGTGTTATCACCTTGGAAATATAAATGAGAAACACATTGTAATAATACATATAGATGTATTGTTTGAATATTTCAGTTATGAATTATTTGATACCTGAAGATATTTTTATTAGGTAAAACGACCAAGGAAAATTTAAGTGGAAAACTTGAAAGGCCTACTTGATTATTACAATTTAGACATAGTAATGTATGGGAAAAAAATGAGTACTCAAGTAGGTGGTAGGTATAGGTGATCACGGATGACTGTAGTTGGTATTTTTTTTGTGTTTTTAATGAGGAAAAAGTTCTAAATATTTGAAAAGTTTAAGATGTTTTATAATAAAGAATATAATCAGTAGGAAAAAATGTATTAAAATTTTATGATCAGATCAGGTTGGTAAATACTTAAGCTAAGAGTTTACTGATCAGCTTATTGATTTGGGAATAGTTTTAAAACCTACTCCACATGGAATAACATAATGGAATGCCATATCTAAGAGGATAAATAATACATTTTTTCATGTTTTGATCAATGACGAGTCTCTGTGAAGTTTCTATTTCATTATATGGATTTACTTTTGAAACTGATATATTCCTACTTAACCATGTTCTATCTAAATAAATTATGAAGAAATCATATGAGTTATATATTTTGAGAAACATCCAAATATGCATCATATTAATAATGGGGGTTTTAAATAATACATAAGATATTTTAATTTTGATAAAGTTCACCATAATTCATCAAAATTATAATTTCATAGTTATCCAAAGGAAACTGGGGGATATTTTTTCTATAGTTATAAAGAAAAAAAAGTGTTTTATGATTAATTTTAAATATTATTTTAGAAAGAATATATAATTTTAGAAGTTAGTGGGGGTTAAAATTAGACTTATCAAAGTTAAAAAAATAAGTGTTTCTATGTTGGAAGTTGAGTCAATTCTATAATGGGGTTTCAAATAAGAACTAACTCAAATTACATAAGAACCTCAAAGGCCTGGTAGGATTCAGTAGGATATTTATAGATTTGTATTTATTATATAAAATTATGATACTATAATGTTTATAGATAATTTAACTAATACCTATTGAGTGGAAATTGGCTGTTCATATTCCATGAAATGGGAAAATTCTAACAAATTTGATATATACACCATCTACAGTAACCAAATTTAGAACATGGTGGATTCAATTAAAGGGGTGATACCCATAGAGCGAAAATGGGTTTCCATAAAAAAATTTACAATGATTTCATATTATTTACCTATAAATCGCATCTACTGAAAAAAATTTATAAAAAAATTTATGATATTGATTATGAAGTGACCATTTTCACTAGTTGTAATGATAATGTATATTCAGATTTTGATATCCATAAAAGATCACTATGATTATGAGATATGTCATATGGATTTAAAAACCAATTTTCTTAATGATAATTTATTAGTGGACATGTTTATGATACAACTAAAATAATTTTATGTTCTAATATATTTATATATGGTTAGTAAGATTACAAGGTCTATTTACGGATTGGAGAAAGATTATCAATATTGGAAAATATGGTTTGATAATGAAATCAAAGCGTTTGGTTTCAGGAATAATGAATATGATTATTATATATATAACCAGGTCAGTTGGAGGGTTGTGTTTTTTTGATATTGTATGGGGATGAAACATTCTTTTTTGAAAATGATATACTTCTATTACATTCTGTAAATGTCTGGTTGATAAAATGATTCTTAATTCATGACATGGGTGAAGTATCCAACAAAAAGGTATGGATATTTTTAGAGATATATTGAATATATTTATTATATTGACTCAAAAAACATATATTGGAAAACATTTAAAGTGTTATAGTATTGGGAACTCCAAGAAGGGGTCTTTACTAGTGTTGTATGGCATGAATATTAGGAATATAAAATATCCTTATAATGTATTAGAAAAGATGGATATGATTTATTATGTATATAATATAGGATCTATCATGTATGTCATTCTATATACTCAACCTGATATACCTTATTATTTGATAATAAAAAGTAGGTACCGATCAAGTCCTGGTGAGATTCACTTGATTTCTTTTAAGAATATCATTCAGTACATGAGAAGAAGTAAGAAAATGTTCTTGGAAATTAAATGAAAGGATGAGATAATTTTAATGAGTTTCATGAATTCATGTTTCCAATATGATAAATATGAAATAAATATCAATTTAGTTTCATTTATTTCCAAAAATATAGAGTTATTAGATGGATGAGTTTCAAACAATCTAATATAGACAATTATGAAGGCTGTAGGGTGCAGAGGAAGTGACCAGGACCAAGCCCAACAATTGAAATTCATTGAGTTTTTTCAGATTTATCCTCATAAATAGATATATTGAAACCCTGTAATTTATGAGATAAGATCATCACATATAATTTATAACTAATTTCAGTCCAGATAAAAATTACATCTCATTTGGATTATTTCTTCATCAATTATGTAGTTAAAACATTCCCTAATACAATTTTTGTGTCAGAGGAATGAAGGAAATATTCCTTCTAACAAAGACCCACATGTATTACAGGAACCTCCAATCATCACCATATAATTATCTAATTGATATTATGGATGATACTAATTATTTAATTGATCATTATAGATTGAAAAAGAATCCTTCGAGGTGAGATGGAATCAATCTAGTGGAGGAAAATCACACTCTATTCTTAAGATAATTATAGAGGAAGATATTTATAGGGTTTGATAGGATTCTCCATATTATGTTTTGTTCACATTAGTGGAAATTCATCTCTATGTAAGATAATAACATGGCACGGTATTTTTAGACCAAGGTTTAGAGAACAAATAATTAGAGAAGGTCCTTTACTATTATCTTAAACCATGATAAACCCCATGTATGAATAATAATATTATTATTTAAAACTTGTTTTATGTACAACATAGTAAAGTAATGAATTGCACATGGGGACTCAACCCTGCGGCGTATGACTCGTAGCCCAACCCCCCCCCCACTCCACCCTAGCCACCTGTAAGAGGAATAATAATAATAATAATAATAGTATATACATGACATGATCTAAAATCATGGATAAATAAATATTATTTTCCTAAATAAGCAAATTAAAATTTATTCAAATAACATTTAATGTATAATTTCTCATCAGATGGTAAAAATTAGTCTTCCATTCCTCTTCAATCTTTATCGAACCTTGAATAATATCTTTTCATTTGAATAAATAAATGTTACTGCATTATTTTATTGATAAATTGATAAATATTATATTAAAAAAACTTGAAAAAAACATTTATCGAATATTTACATAACCAAATAAATAAATCTTTATTACCTTGTGAATAGACGAGAGATAAATATTTATATATTCTTGTATTTCAATAAATAATTACTTTATAAATAAATATTTATTTAACATTCAAATCAAACAATATTTTCTTAAATAACTAGTGACTAAATATATCCATTCAACAAAATGAATAATTATTTAACAATATATGAGAATAATATTTATTTAAAATGATTAGTTTATATAAAATTTAACTATGGATTTTGATACACTTAGTGTATAACCCTCTAGGTCCCTTTCTCAGTGGCATTAGAAATAATCACCTTAATATCAAGGATATCATATATAAATAGGTTAAGGAACCCATAAATAAATAAGTTGATATCCCAATTAAATAAAACCTAATATGAATTTACATTATTTAATATAATTACATTTCCTTTATATCTCATACAAGAAGGTTGTATCACAACTGTCATCAAGCTATAAAATCAACATCAATATATTTGATGTTCAAGATAAGTAAACATTGATATCAAACTATATCCATGTATTTATTATAAATTTCAATTTCTATCAAAGGGATATATATATATATGCTTTCATTATATAGAAGTAATAAATCTTTTCTCAATATATTCATTAAGTCCATATCACTCACGACATACTCAATGGGTTATAGCTTTCCATGCGTATATGTCATATTAGTATTCATTAAAAATTAAATGTACAAGAATCATGATATTAATTAATTGTAATCTCTAGTTTAAGGAAAATCACACACATACTTATATAATAATATGAAATTACATATAAAATATGTGGAATTGTTATGAGCAGATCATGTTCTCATAACCACCTTCTCTTAGAGATTACCAATGAAAATCTTTATGAGAAGATGCATCAACATATTATAAGCCACTTACCCCCAATATCATGTATCATTTTCCAATTAAATGATATCATCTGAAAATAGATTATGGATTTATGAAAATTATCATATAACTTTAATGTTCTCATTATAGTAGGGAACTTCCATGACCTTTTGGTGTGAAAATTACTATTAGTAAATTATCACATAGTTGTTACACCGAAGAAAATAATATTATGATATGATATTAGATAATATTCAAGACTATGAATATTTAAATAATACAATATTAAAAAATTTTGGTTTTAGGGATCCAACTCCAATATAATCTCACATTCACTAGAGCCAACTACAAACTATATAACTAGTTAGCCTCAACTGATGGACTTGATTCTTATGAGATATGACTATAGTTGAAAATAACACCATTCCATTTAGGTTTTATCTACTTATTGTAACCTCCTTTATCTAAGAAAATCTCCCAAGAGTTTATATTATTGAGTATTAACCTTTTTTCCTCTACCATGTTTTACATCATCAATAATTTCATTGTTAAAATTATTGATAAAATGATTAATTTTTATTTTTTGTGAAAAACTCTACAATTTGGAAAAAAATAATTGTTAGAATTTATTGTTACGAAATAGATAAAGTCATAACGTAATCAGTTGAATATAGATATGAAAAATAATATATTTAATTTAATTTTCCCTTTTATATTACCATAACAATAATATGATTCCAGATTAAACTAATCCATGGAAGACTAGTTTTATATCACCTAAAAAATAGAATTCTTATTTGTAAATTTCTAGGAACTCATCCAATTTTTCTTTCTCATGATCTACTTAATATTTTTGGCTTACCTCATATATAGTTCACTTTGTCCCATTTAAAAATTTCATTATATGATTTATTCATAATAAAGATCAAATATATTAACATATCATGGAATGTGAGATATATTTACAATGTACTCTTAGGCATATAATCTATAAATCATAATGATACCATGTGACATTGGAATAATTTTGGTGTATCATTCCATATTTTCTTTCAATACCATGTCATCAATGTATAATGACTTTGATTAAAAACCCCCTTGATATATGATATATTTCTTTTCACTAGAACTTGGGTTTATAGTTTTTCCATTTTGAAGAAATTAACTTTAGTATTAATTAACTATAAAATATTTCACTTTTTTATATATATTGTCCAACATATCTTCCTTGATAACTATATTTATCACACGAATCCCTTAAGGAAAACTACCAGACATTCATTTCAAAGTGATCATTAATTGCCTTATTTTATTAATAATGAAATGAGCAACATCCCATAAAGCAAGAGGTTGTCAGAGGGGTCTAAAACGATGCATCCTAAGTGCATCCCCCTTCACAAATTTATTACATTCCTGGGGAAAAGTTTCCAAAATAGAAAACAAAATTAATGGATCCTCCAAACTACCTCCTCGAGAAAGTGCATCCGCCACAATGTTATCCTCCCTTTTCACATGGAAAACCGAGCAAACATGGCTAAGCTCCAAGATGCAACTACGGACTAAATAAGTTAGGTGCCAAGGAGGATCCCCATGTCCGTTAATAGATCTTACATAAATTTAAGAATCTGAATCCACCTCAGAACATAACAACTCGAAGCCTTTTCAAAGAATGATACCTGGTTGGATAGCCTTTAATTCTACACCCAGAAAATTCCCCATCCCATGGAAGCTTCTGAAAGTGAATAGTACTGAACCGTACTCATCCTGAAAAAGAACTCCCCCGCAAATTTGACCATTTATACAGGAGCCATCCACATTATGCTTATATTTGAGCCATGGTGGATCCCATCTAATTCAGCTTCCCTGTGATCTATTCAGATCAGGAGTCCAGCTAAGTGACCTGCATATTATATAAGACTGCTATCTTCCTTTCACCGTATAACCCATCTCGTGAACCAGCCCCTTATTTCTAACATGGAGAAAAGTAGCCGAGGGACGCACCTCTATCCTCACCTTATTCCGAGCCTCCCACAATGTCCATAAAATAGAGAGTAAAATAATGATATGACTCTTGAATTCCATATCTTGATTACCTGCACCCATAAACCAGCTAGCAATGAAATCCTATATAGAATAGAAAACAACATTGGAGCAACCCCAACTAACCATAAAAGACTATAGATAATTGGCCCATTCACTGTTGATGAATTAATTGAAACCTGATTTAGCTTGCGGATTAGTACAACAAAATCATCGTGAGGCCATGGAGATCCCTCTCCACTGGACATTATCCTCCGTCAGCAAGGTGTTATTCCAGGATCTCCATACAAGAAAATTAAAAGATGTAGGAGCCACTTTGCACCAGAGCCGTTTCACGCACTCATCACGAACCCCTCCCTGATGAATTAGTGTCCTATAATCATGATCGCTGAAAAAACAAGAACCAGAACCTATTAAACAGACCCGGTCATTGTCATCATTAAAAAAATCTCTCGATAAATGGACCTTTTCTCCACACTTAGAATAAAATATTAAAATCTGGGAAAATGAGATGCCTCCTTAACTATCATATCTGGAACTAGAAAATACAGAAAAATAGCTTCTCCCCAACCCAATTGTCATGCCATAAACTGATCTCCCCTCTCCCTACCACCCAACATGAGTTGTATTGAAGGATCTACAGATGATGCAACACATTATTCGCTAGATTGGATAGTTCAATCTTGTCCCATATCTCCTAGTTCTTTCCATATTTATTTTTGAGGCCTTTGGCCCACAGCGAATCGCCAACCATAAAATCACCTGCCATGCAGGCCTGCATGGACTGTATTATTAATGATATGTACATGAGACCAAATCCTCCCTCCTTGATTGGTATTTCCAGATGATTCCATGTAGCCCAATGATCCCTACCCATGGAATTTTCATCCCATAGGAAGCAATTCATATATTTCTCCATCAATGAAATAATACCTTTTGTAAGAGAGATCAAGAACATTACATGCATTGGAATTGAGGAGAGCACGTTGTTTATCAAAGTGACCCAACCTCCGAAGGAAATAAATCTTCTCTTGTAACTTAGAATCCTACCAATCATTCTGTTATTGAGGTCCACAAATAAGGCTTTTTAAACATGCCCCTTAGAAATAGGTTCCCCATGGTAAATCATTTGAAATTACTTTCTCTAAATTCACAGAATATTATGAATATCACGAGCTCTCATTATTTAACATTTATCTAAAATTAATATGCTAATGTTCCTCACATTGATACTCTATCCACATAAGCAATGATATATCTCTATAATACCCATAATATGGAAAATGAAAGATCTCCTGCCATTCATGAAAATAAAAAAATCATCAGCAAACACTAGATGTGTGTAACGACCAAAAGATTCATTAATAGAAATCCCTATTGATATAAATAAATGTCTCTTTATGTAAAATGTTTATATAAAATTTCAACTTCTTTGGTTTTATGTTTAGAATTATAACCGTTGCTAATATAGCCGTTGAACAGTGATCACATGATTAGTATTAATATAAGGCATTAACGAAACCAATTTACTCAAACAAAAGAAGCCATGGCCTCATCCAGTAGAATTGTTCCATACGAAGCCCATTTGTTGGAGCTCGGAAAAGAGGTGTCATCATTGGTTTTATTACTTGACCAAGCCCAATCTGAGCTTCATCATGTCAAGCCCAAATGGGACAGTCTACGAGAAAAGTGGAAGTTGATAGAGATTACCACTCGAGCGATGTTATTTGAGCCACCCCAAGAGTCTGTCACCATCGCACACCTTACCCTTAGGTCTTATTCAGCTTTTTTAAGGGGTAATGTAACAAATCTCTAGTACTATATTCATGTAAATTTCATTTTTATATAATATTGAATAGGGTTTCTTGTCATGTTTGATACATTGTAAATAGTTTTAATGTACAAATAGTTTTTTAGTTATTATTTAATTAAGATTTCTATTTTATTAAATTAAGGGATATTAGAATTAAATAATATTTTAATAAAATATTATTATTATTAAATTACTTTTTATTAAATATAAATGATCTATTAATTTTATGAATGCAATTGTAATTTTTATTAAGGTTTGAAAGCCATTTTTGTCAAAACCCGTGAATTTTTGTTAAATGTCGTTTTTTATTTTAAAAGTGAAAATTAACATATTTAGAAAATAATTTAGATAAAGTAAATTTTATTTCTGAAATCATGATTTGAAAACTATCCAACGGTGAATTTTTCATAATTTTATGAGATAGTCAAATTTATGGGTAAAAATTAAATACCGTTTAAATATATAATGTGGTTTATGACATCATAATGACCCAATAGGGATTTAATAAAATACTATAAGATTTATATTCGGCCAATATATGTTTTACAATTAAAATAATGTGATTTTGGGTTTGTTTGACTTACTTTTCAAAGAATTAATGGACCCCTCAAGACTTATTAAGCATCGCGTCTTTTTAAATTATTTTCCATGGGAGTGTGACTCATCTCCACCTAAGAAACCCCATTATTTTAAGAAGTTCGGAATTTGGACATATAAAATATTTGTTTCCTATTCACTTTTCCAAAAACCATGGGAAAAAACCATGAGCTTATTTGTGGTTTGAATTAGTTTAATGTAAGGGGTCCCAAACCAAAATAATAAAGAATTCACTCACCTTTCCTATATAAACCCACCCAAGATCCCACTTCCTCCTCACTCAAAGCCTTTGTAGTTCCTCAAAACTCTACCCTACTCTCTCTATAATCTTCCCAGGGTTCCCCAAGATCCCTATAAACCTCTCTCAAGCCTCTCTCAAGCCATGGAAGCACACTTCCAAGTAATGGTTTTTTTCTTCCTTTCACTTTTTTGTCCAATTTTCATAATATTATATTCCCTTTTAATTTCAATTATAAATGCTAGGGTATGAATTTTCACCTCCCCCATACTTCCCTCTAATTTTTTTAATAATGGGAGACCCCCTTTCTCTCACATAAAATGCCTCCCATGTACACCCGTTACTATGCCGAAATTCCGAAAGGAACTTCTCTCTCTTCAATTACATTCAAGCAATACTTGTGTATCATGAATCTAAATTCCATTACAATTTTTTTTACATGTATCTATCTGACCCCATTACTGTCTATTTCATGTAAATATGTTGATACACCTCTTTCTCTCTAATCAACCATTAATATGAATTCTTATGTCATGCCGTTATGTTGCCGAAGTTGCACCGATTTTCTAAGCCAATGCATTTGTGTAGTGAATACCATGTTCATTTCTACATCAAGGGTATTCACCTTTATGCACATTTACTTATTGATTATAAATTTTCATGTATGAATTCAACATTACATTATAATGGAATAATTGTTTATTTTTAATGAATCCATGTTTTATGATCCATGTGTCACACTTATGCATGAAATGAAATGTTTAAGATGGGTGTGCCCTTATAGCGCTCCAATGCATTAGGTAAAGTATAGTATCATGATACGTCATGTGAAATGAGTGTTGACTCATGATACTTCAAGTGCAATGAGGGTTTTCTCATGCTTCATGTGCAATGAGAATTTACTCATGCTCCATGTGCAATGAGCTTTGGCTCATGCTAATTCCAGGTTAAGTGTTGTTGCCACATTTCCATGTTATGATTATCATGATTTATCATGCCTTTATGTTCATGTTTCTCTTGTGATCTATTGATATTCCTATTGTCTAACATGTTTTTTACTCCTCATGTATTCCATGTTTATTATGTTACTAGGATTTATAGCTCACCCTTTTCTTATGCATGTCCTCAGGTTATCCCATGCAATGCTAAGTACGAGGGAATGATTTGGTCATGTTAAAGAAGATTTCAATAAATGTTTTTTGTTTTATGTTCTAAGTTGTTGTGTAATGATCCTAATCCCCAAATACACTAGACCTCTCGATCTTCCATGTTTTTATCAAAATTATGTTTATGTAATATACCATGTTTAAGTGTGTAATAAAAAGCAGGGTTGTCATAGTTGGTATCAGAGGATAGGTTTAGCTATTTTTTGGATTAGGATTACAAAACCCTAGTAAAGCCTTAGAGATAAGACAAGTATAATAAAAAAATCCCTATGTTTTGGTAAGTACTGAGTAAGTGGTTTATCAAACAAATATATCCATATCTAGATACAAGAAATTAGAGGCGTCTCTGGCACAGATGTATCCTAGGGGTAAAACACAAAAACCCCTATTTGAGCTGGACTCAAATGGGAACTGGTGCACGACAATGGGCATTGCTGCACTCTTGGTTACAACACTCTTGAGGAATATGTTTTGATAAATTCAAAAGAATATAATGAACCCTTATTATGGGAATTTAAAAAATTCCCCTAAGAATATATGTTAGAAAGTAGATCATGAAAAGCCTAGATTAAAGCCTATAGACTCATAGGTTAAGGAAATAAAATTTATTTATAAGTCATCAACTTTTGTCTTTGGATTTCCATTTTATGTGTTACCCATAACATTCCTTTTATTCCAGCCTATAGTCGGTAATAGGAGGACGCGGGATAACAACTGATGTGAAGACTAGTGTGATGACTATACTAATGAGATGCCCAATCCAATGGGAGTAGGAATCACGAACATTGTCACGCTTCTCTTCCAGCTAACTCAAGCTTTGAATAGAAACACGGGTCAAGAGGAACGTTCAACCCCCCTGAGAAAGAACTAGTCACTATCGAGAGCTTCATAAGACAAAGGCCTCCTAATTTTAGTGGATCATCTGATCCCACGATAAGTGAACAATGAATCAACTCCATTGAAAACATCCTCTCCATCCTTCAATGTTATAAACAAGAGAAGGTTCTCCTGGAGGCTTATCATATGGAGGGTGAAGCTGATCAATGGTGGACGTTGATAAAAAATATGAAGCCTGAGGAGGAGATCGAGTCCTTGGAATGGACGGATTTCTGGAAGATGTTTTTCGATAAATATTTTTTGTGCACCCCCTTGCTTAAGATTGAAATGGACTTACTTTACCTCAAGAAAAAAGAATAAGAATCTATTGGAGCATACAAGGAAAACTTAACAAGGCTTCCAGGATATGTTTCCATCTTCATCATTAACCCAGAATTCGAGGTCGACCACTTGTTTGGTGGGATGAAGCCCAGCCTCCAGAAAGCATTAACAATCCGTGACTTCGACAGCTATGAGGAAATTGTCTGATGTTCCCTCAAGGTCGAAATGGAGATCAGAGAATCACAATGGTATCATGGGGAGAAAAAGAATAAGGTTTACTTCCATGCTAGTGGTCCGACGGATAAATCCGACAGTGCTTAGAAGATCCATCACTTCACTTTCCAAAAGTGTGGAAAAAAGAACCCTGGAAATTGCCTCAAGGGGACGAGGAAATGCTTTATGTGTGGAAGAGAAGAGAACCTAGCTGTTAACTGTCTGCATGAAAGACCCGCGAATGCGGTAGAGGAGAGGAATGCTCCGTTCGAACCTGAACAGGTTGTTCATAGCTACAACTGCAAATAACTGGGGTATTTTTCAAATTAGTGCCCTAATCTATGGGTTTTCAGAGGCAACCAACAACCTCTAAGGCAGCAGGAAGAAATTTTGAAATAACTTCTTCCAAAGTGAACCATGACAAAAAAGTGGTGAAAGGTATGCTAATTATTCATTCAAGAATATAAAACTTACTTTTTGATTCAGGTTCTATGCATTCTTTTATATCTCGAAAGATTAGTAGATCAATCCCTGCACCACCACAAAGCATGGAAGTGAAGATGTAGGTGAGTACGGAAAATGACGCAATCATTGCATCCCAGGAATATAAGTCCTCCGATGTTATAATTTGTGGATTGAATTTCCCATAGAACCTCATCATACTCCCTCTAGTGGAATTTTATGCAATTCTAGGCATCAATTTACTTTCCCTATATAGAGCCAACATAAATTGTTGGGAGAGGGAAATCACACTCCATATGGAGAATCGACCCCTGATTCTTTACAAGTGTAAGGAGGAAGATGAATCTCCTTTAGCTCCATCATCTCAAGCATGGATATTACTGCCCTATAAGCATGCATATCTGGCTCAGATGATTGAGTCCAAGGAAGAAACCATCCTTGAAGAAATGCATATTGTGAGGGAATTTGATGAAGTGTTTGCCGAGTAATTTCCAGGTATTCCTCCTAGAAAAGATGTTGAATTATGAATTTATCTTATACCCAGGGCCTTACAAATATCCAATAATCCTTATAGAATGGCTTTTTTGGAGCTTGAAGAGCTGAAGAAACAACTACAGGAGAATCTGGATAAATGGTTTATACGCCCAAGTGCTTCACCATGGGTTGAAACATTCCTCTTCGTCAAGAAGAAGGATGGGTCAATGCACCTTTTCATCAATTATTGTGAGTATAAAAAATTCATGATAATGAAAAAGTATCATATTCCATGGATCGATGAATTTTTCGATCAGCTGTGTGGATAACAATACTTCTCTAGGGTAGATTTGTGGTCGGGATATTATCAAGTAACGGTGAAGAAGGATGATGTCCCCAAGACTGCTTTTCGTACAAGATACGGGCACTATGAATTCATAGTAATTCCTTTCACACTCAATAATGCTCCAGCTATTGTCATGTAATTGATGAATAGAGTCTTTAGATATTACCTCGAAAAATTTGTGGTAGTCTTTATAGATGATATTTTAATATACTCCAAAATGATAGAGGATCATGAGGAGCATTTAAGAACTGTACTAGAGAATTTGTGCAAGGAGAAGCTCTATGAAAAGTACGGAAATTGTGATTTTTGGTTGAAGGAGGTCTCATTCTTGGGCCATATCATAAAAAAAGGGATATCTATGGATCCCTCCAAAACATATGCAATTGACAGATGGCCGAGAATAACATCGGTAACAGATATCCATAGCTTCATGGGGTTAGCTGGATATTATCGATGATTTCTGAGAAATTTCTCACGAATTTCCAACCCTCTTAGAAAGCTAACTCTAATGGGAGTAAAGTTTTCTTAGAGTGATGAATGCGAAAAATCTTCAAGGTGTTGAAAAAGAGGCTTATCACTGCACCCGTGCTCACATTACCCACAAGTGGGGATAGTTTTGTGTTATACAGAGATGCTTCGAAGAAAGGATTAGGCTATGTGCTGATGCACAATGATAAATTGATATCCTATGCCTTAAAGGAATTGAAAATCCTTGAGAAAAACTATCCAAAGCATGATCTAGAGTTGGAGGCGGTGATCTTTGACATGAAAATATGGCGGCATTATCTCTATGGGGGGAAATGTGAGATATATACTGAACACAAGAGACTTAAACACATATTCACATCGAAAGAGATTAATATTCCCCATAGAATATGGATATATATCATTAAGTATTATGACTATTCAATACATTACCACCTTGGGAAAGCGAACAAGGTGGCATATGCCCTAAGTAGATAGGACCCAACAATTCTATCAATGATGAGAATTGAGAAAGATCCAATCTTCTTAGACATGATGAAGATGGAAATGGGAATCATAAAGAAGGGAACATCATCAATACTTTCACAAATGATTGATCAACCATATCTTTTGGTATGGTTAAAGGATTCTCAAAATGATGATGTGGAAATTCAGAAAATAGTTGAAAGTATCGGAAAAGGTAAATCCTTAGATTTTAATGTTATTGAAGAAAGAATTTTCAGATTTGGTAAAAGTCTATGTGTTCCATCAAGTCCAGAACTGAAGAAGGAACTTTTGGATGATGCACATAGCTCAAATTTCTCTATTTACCCAGGGAGTAAAAAGATGTATCGAGATATCCGAGAAAACTTCTGGTGGGATAATATAAAGAATGATATTTCTGAATATACATCAAAGTGACTAGTGTGAAAGAAAGTGAAGGTAGAGAGGAAGAAGTCTAAAAGGGAGATGAAACCATTGCCCATACCAGAATGGAAATGGGAGAACACCACCATGTACTTTGTCATTGGACATCCGAGGACATCCAAAGGAAACAATGCAATCTAGGTTGTGGTGGATCATCTTACAAAGGCTGCACACTTCATTTCAATTCGAGAGGATTTCTCATTGGATCAACTGGCACAGATATATATCAAGGAAGTGGTAAGGATGCATGGGGTACCACTATATATTGTGTCTGACCGAGATCCAAGATTCACCTCTATGTTTTGGAAGAGTCTTCAACATGCTCTGAATACTGAACTGAACTTTAGTACGACCTATCATCCTCAAACTGATGGCCAATCCGAGCGGACTATCCAAACACTTGTGTACATGTTGAGAGCGTTCTCAATATACTTTAAATTAAGATGGGATCGACATCTTCCTCTGGTTGAGTTCTCTTATAATAACATTTTCTACTCGAGGATCCAAATGACACCATATGAAGCCCTGTATGGGAAAAGGTGCAGAACACTGGCATGTTGGGATGAGGTCGGTGAACGTAATCTGCTTGGACCAGAAATGGTCGAAGAAATGGTGGAGAAGGTGAAAAACATTCAACAGCATATTAAGGTAGCCCAGAGTCAACAGAAGAGTTATACAGATAACCATCGACAAGACCTTGAGTTTAAAGTTAGAGACATGTATTTTCTACACATATCACTGTGGAATAAGGTCATGAATTTTGGAATGAATGGGAAGTTAAGTCCAAGGTACATCGGCCCCTTAGAGATTCTTGATTGTGTCGAGGCTGTGTCCCATCGACTATCACTTCCACCTACCATGGCCAAATTACATGATATCATTCATGTATCCCTCTAAAGGATGTACATACCTAACCCTTCACATGTACTCTCTTCGGAGGTTGTACAATTAGAGGATGATCCTTCTTATGAGGAGAAACCAGTGAATATCTTATATCGTAGAGAAAAAGTTCTATGAAATAAGACAATGCCCCTCGTCAAGGTGTTGTCGCGAAACCACAAGTTTGATGACGCGACATTGGAATCGGAGGAATTGATGAAGCTGAGTTACCCACATATGTTTTAGTATTGGAAAAGAAAATTTTGAGGGCGAAATTTCTTAAGGGGGGAATATTTTAACGACCCAAAGTTTCATTAATGTAAATCCCTCTTGATCTAATTAAATGTATTTTTATGTAAAACTTTTAAATAAAAGGTCAAATTCTTTCGTTTTATGTTAAGAATTTTGACCGTTGCTAATATATTCGTTGACCAGTGATCACATGATTAGTATAAATATAAGGCTTTAACAAACCCAATTTACTCAGACAAAAGAAGAGATGGCCTCATCCAGTAGAATTGCTCCATACGAAACCCATTTGTCGGAGCTCGGAAAAGAGGTGGCATCCTTGGGTTTCGCTCTTGACCATGCCCAAGCCGAGCTTCATCATGTCATGCTCGAACGGGACCGTCTATGGGAAAAGTGGAAGTTCATAGAGATTACCACTCGAGCGATGTTATCTGAGCCACCCCAAGAGTCTATCACCATCGGACACCTTACCCTTAGGTCTTATGAAACTGTTTTAAGGGGTTATGTAACAAATCTCAAGTACTAAGTTCATGTACATTATTTTCGTATATAATAATGAATATGCTTTATTTTCATTATTTATATATTGTAAATAGTTTCTAAAGTACAAATAGTGTTTTTTAGTTATTATTTAATTAAGAATTCTATTTTATTAAATTAAGGGATATTTGAATTAAATAATATTTTAATAAAATAATAATATTATTATTAAATTAATTTTTATTAAATATAAATGATCTTATAATTTTATGAATGAAATTTTAATTTTTATTAAGGATTGAAATCCAATTTTGTCAAAACCCGTGATTTTTTTTATAAATGTTGGTTTTTATTTTAAAAGTGAGAATTAACATATTTAGAAAATTATTTGGATAAAATAAATTTTATTTCTAGAATCAGGACATCGAAACTTTCCAATAGTGAATTTTTCATAATTTTTTGAGACAATCAAATTTTTGGGTAAAAATTAAATACCGTTTAAATATATAATGTGTTTTATGACATCACAATGACCCAATAGTGATGTAATAAAATAATATAATATTTATGTTTGGAAAATATATGTTTTACCATTAAAATAATGTGATTTTGGGTTTGTTTGACTTACTTTTGAAAGCATTAATCGACCCCTCAAGACTTATTAAACAACTTGTCTTTTTAAATTTTTTTTCATGGGAGTGTGACTCACCTCTACATAAGAAACCCCATTGTTTTCGGAAGTATTGACATTGGACGTATAAAATATTGTCTTCCAATTCACTTTTCCATAAAACCATGGGAAAAACCATGAGATGATTTGTGGTTTCGATTAGTTTAATGTAAGGGATCCCAAACCTAAATAATAAAGAATTCACTCACCTTTCCTTTATAAACCCACCCAAGCTCCAACTTACTCCTCAGTCAAAGCCTTTGGAGTTCATCCAACCTCTACCCTAATCTCTCCAGAATAATACAAAGGTGCCCCAAGCTCCCAAGAAGCCTCTCTCAAGCCTCTCTCAAGACTTGGATGCACACTTATAAGTAAGGGTTTTTTTTATTCCTTTCACTTTTTTGTCCAATTTTCTTAATATTTGTATGCCCTTTTAATTTCAATTATAAATGAAGGGGTATGGTTTCTCACCTCCCCCATACTTCCCTCTTATTATTTTAATGATGAGAGACCCCTTTATCTCTCATTAAATTCCTCCCATGTACACCCGTTACTATGCCGAAATTCCGAAAGGAACTTCTCTCTCTTCATTTACATTCAAGAAATACCTTTGTATAATGAATCTAAATTCCGTTAAAGTTGTTTTTACATGTATCTATATGACCCACATACTGTACATTTCATGTATATATGATGATACACCCCTTTCTCTCTCATCAACCATTTTTATGAAATCTTATGTCACGCTGTTACGCTGTCGAAATTGCAACGATTTTCTAAGCCAATGCCTTTGTGTAGTAAATACCATGCCCATTTCTCCATCAAGGGTATTCACATTTATTCACATTTACATATTGATTATAAAGTTTCATGTATTAATTCCACAATCCTTTATCATGGAATAAATGATTATTTTTAATGAATCCATGTTTTATGATCCACGTGGTGCACTTATGCCTGAAATGAAATGATTAAGAAGGGTGCGCCCTTATAGTGCTCTGATGCATTGGGTAAAGTATAGTATCATGATACGTCATGTGAAATGAGTGTTGACTAATAATAATTCATGTGAAATTAGGGTTTAATCATGCTTCATGTGCAATGAGAATTTACTAATGCTCTATGTGCAATGAGCATTGGCTCCTGCTAATTCCATGTTAAGTCTTTTTGCCACATTTTTATGTTATGATTATCATGATTTATCATGCCTTTATGTTCATGTTTCTCTTGCACTCTATTGGTTTGCCTATTGTCTAAAATGTATTGTAATACTCATGTATTCCATGTGTATTCCCTTACTGGGATTTATAGCTCACCCTTTTCATATGCATGTCCTTAGGTTATCCCATGCAATTCTATGTATGAGGGAATGATGTGGTCATGTTAAGGAAGTTTTCAATAAAAATATTTTGTTTTATGTGCTAATTGGTTGTGTAATGATCCTAATCCAAAAAGAAACTATACCTATCAATCTTCCATGTTGTTATCAAAGTGATATTTATGTAATAAATCATGTTTAAGTGTGTAATAAAAAGAAGGGTTGTCATAATGAAACATGGATCCATCCGAGGCTTTGGTGTGATAAGGGAGTATCCTTATTTCCTCCATGCCTATATGTAAGTTATTTTAATGGGATTCCTAATCAATAATAAAAATTATAGGGGAAAATGGGTCCCCTGTCTCACTCGCCGAAAACATTTTAGGTAACAAAATCCCTTACCCATGAGAGAAATGGACAACCATGGCGTTGAATAGCAACGAAAGAATAGGTCACACAACCATTCCTAAAACCCATACCTCTCATGACATGTATAATAAATCTCCAATTCATTTTGACATATGCCTTGTCCATATTTATTTGAATTATGATGTTGGATCCAATAACCCTTTTATTAACATCTTCCACCAACTCTTTGGCAATTTCGATCAACACATGTATGCCCCTTCCCTTGATAAAACCGAGATGTTCTTGAGAGATCACTTTCAGTATTATCTTGCTCAATATCCTAGCCAGTAGGCGTGCCAAAATCTTATAGGAAACGTTTCATAAGAAAATATGTCTAAAGTCATCAATATAAATAGGATGTTTGATTTTTGGTAATAGAACAACTCTGGAATAATACAAGCTCCTGTTAATGGCTCCTCCCCTAATGAAATCTTGGATGGACTCAGTTACATGAAACCCTAAAAAATCCCATGCCGCCACAAAGAAGATCCATGGAAAACCATCTAGACTAGGTGCACTGTCTAAGGGAATACTGCAGATAGTTCCCCAAACCTCATTTCTTTCTAGAGTGGCCATGAGGATGTTATTATCCTCTACCTCAAGGCTTCTAGGGATAGATCCCATGAACTCCTCATGCTCCTCCACTGAGCCACCACTCAATAGATCTCCTCGCATATCACCTGAAAGAATCATCTAAAAATATTCCAAGGCCAACTGACCTGCTATATTAACATCATAAGTATAAGATACATCCTCAAGTTTAATGTTGAGTTTCATATTCTTCCTATCCTTCAAACAAGCATAAAAGAAAGCGGTATTGCGGTCACCTTCTTTAAGCCAAATAATTCTAGAGAATAGCCTATAATCTCTTTCGATCTCCAGTACCCTCTCATACAGGAAGTTATGTTTATCACATAACCTAATGAAAATTACCTCATCCGAAATCCACTGAATTTAGTCCTCCAAATTATCGATTTCCATCTAAATAGAAGCCACAGAACTATCCTCTATTGGGTTACTAGAAATCCAGTGAGGAATATCTGACATAATTCGTATCAATCGCCCATCAAGCCCTATCCAAGCCCTCCCTTCAATCTCCCATTCCAATGAGTTCCACATCATTTGAAGAAAACCATTCACACTATGCCATTTAGACGAATACATGAAGGGTTTGAAATCCTAGCTCCCACGTATGAGATCAACCAGTAGTGGGGTGTGATCTGAAAATGAATGGCATATGTGTGAATTAGAAGAAAGAGCAAAGGAGTCTAACCCATGGATGTTGGAAATGCATCTGTCCAGCCGACTCTAAATGCGCCTAGTACCTTTGCGATTATTACACCAGGTATATTTACACCTGTTGAAGCCCATATCCAGTAGACCCTTACTATACATGAAGTTATTGAAGTCAAGAATACCGTTGACAAAACTCTCAGAACCACCTCTATTTTCTGAGACATCAGTAATCACATTGAAATCCCCACCAATGAACCATGGCAAGCCCGGTGGATCAAAAGCCTCCAGATACTCCCACAGTTCCCTTCATTCCTGTATATCATTGCTAGAATAAATGAAAGAGAATAACATTTCAATACCTTTGAACCCAATATTCACCGTTATACACTGATTCGTTGCCTGCATAAAATCCACCTGAATGCTTCGTTTCTAGACAAACCAGATGTGCTTATTCAAATGGTGGCCATGAAAGGACTGACCAAAACCCATATTCTTCCCAAAGTAATCAATTTTTCCAAAATCTTGATTAGATTCCAGAATCATAGATAATGAAACACCATATTTCCAGAACTCAAAATCAAATAATTCACTCTTTTCCTGTACTCCTAGCCCTTGGGCATTCCAAATAATCAAGGAAACCATTAGAAGATGGAGATTTTGTCCCTTCTGCCATTGTTACCTTGGCTGAGGACAAATTAAGTTCTACAACACTTATCATTGGACATCGACCACGTAACCGGCCTTAAAGCTGCTACTGAAATAGATCCGTTCATTGGTATAAGAATCTTCTTCCTCAATGGGATATTTTTTTCTTCAAGCAATGAAATCATGTTCCTCACCGGATAACAAGATTCTGCTGAATCTATTTCCACCTGATGAGAATCATTCATTCCAACCGAGTAGGTGACCTACGTGATGTGATAATTTCCTTCACCACCCCATTAGGTAAAGTCCCCCACAAATTATTGATGATGTCATCTCTAGAATGTCCCACCTTTGCCAAAAGGGGAGACTGAATAAATCCAACGCAAAGAGAAGAAGGAACCGACATACCTGTATAGGGTGATAATAAACCACTACGTATTTCTATAACCCCGCAAGCCAGTAAAATATTGATTCTACCTGAGAGAAGGGAGGAAACCATCGACTGAGGATTGTCCATCAAATCCGCATCCAACAATTCCATCGCCACACCATTTAGCTCTATCGACAACAAATTAGATATCTCAAGATCCTTCGACATATGTCCACCCACCCGTGTCTCCTCCTCATAATTTTGAGACTTTTCAGGTGCGAATTTTAAAACATTCAGAAATTAAAAAATCTCCATAGAACCGTTGACTTTTTCCACCCCCTCCGAGGAAGATGAAGGTCTAACCTGAGTGGACGCCGCCGCGCAAGAGACCCCCTAAAATGCCATCTTACCACGTGATCCAGCCACATCTAGTAGAGAAGCCTCCTGAAGATTACTATGACCATGACCAGACCCTGATTATGGTGTCTTGTTTTCCCTTTCCTACAAAATTCCATTGAATGACCTTAAAATCCAAAAGACGAGCAAAATCCGGGTGGAGCTTGGAACAGCAAGTGTTGACACCATTTGAAACCCTCATGTGACCAAATGAGGAAACAGGAGGGGAACTTAACCAAAATATTCATCACAACACAAATGTGAGGATTATCCGAATCCATTAGCACCTCCGTGTTCAAATCATAAAAAAGGAATCTCCCCAACGAGTCACCAACTGCTGCCAAAATTGATTGGTTATGAAAGGGAAGAGGTAGCCTCAGAAGATTGATCCAAACTGTTGAGTCAAAATTTCTCTTTTGAATTTTATATCTTGTTTTGTAAATCAGAAATGTCTTTTACCATGTTGATCGTGGTGACCATGCTGATCGTACTGACCATGCTGATCATACTGACCATGTTGATCATACTGATCATCCAGATCATACTGACCATGTTGATCGTACTGATCATACTGATCATACTGACCATATTTATCATACTGATCATGCTAATCATACTGAACATGCTGATAGTACTAACAATGATGATCATACTGACCATGGTGATCATACTGACCATGATGATCTTACTGACCATGCTGATCGTACTGACCATGTTGATCGTACGGATCATACTGATCGTACTGACCATGCTGATCGTACTGACCATGTTTATCGTACTAAATCTAGCAACCTTATTGACCCTGTTAATTGTACTTAGTAAAACTTATAGTACTCATACTTTATTTTCATCATTTTCTTATTTTGATCCTTTATAAAAAATACATGTTCCATATTAATCGTACTCATGTTTATAATTTTCATATATCTATTGTTTTAACCAAAAAGATTTCGTGGAGTTAGTTATAAACTAATCAAAATGATGTCATGTTTTCTATTTCAATATGACTGTTGGAGGAAATATGATCATTGGAACCTGAGCCCTATAAATAAGAGGACATTTGAATCTAAGAAGACACATGTGTTTGAGACTGCTTATATGATATTCTAGAGAGAGAGGTTATGACTTCTCTCTTGATTTGTGTGAAAGCCTTGAAACTACAAAACGTGAATGGATCATTCTTATTTTTTGTACTTCAATAAGTGCTTTTTTATGCTCTGTGCGACTGATCAGGTGATAATGATCGAAGGCTGCTGGGGATAGGCAGACAGTTCTACAAGTCATCGTATAGAGGGCTTTCAAGTGATTGAATGAAAGAGGTTCTAATTACATGAAAAATCAAGGTATTGTGGGGATAGAAAGACAGACGTACCGATCATCGTATCGAGGTCTTGCGAGGATAGTAAGACAAACATACTGATCATCGTATCGGGGGCTTACCAAGGTGGTGGTAAGACAGACCTGTTATCCTAGGTGAATGGATAATCCCTCTCATTGTGTCAAAATAATTGTAATACTTTTACATTTCCGTTGCTTTTTGTTTTAAGAAAGGGAATTTTAATGTTTTATTTTCATCATTCGATATTCATTTGTAATTGTTTCAATTACAATTATACTGTTACATATTGCATCAATTGATTATATATGCTTTATGGTAGAATCCATCACTATTGTATTAATCTGATTATTGTATTCCTCATGAATACAATTGCATTACTTTTCTTATAGTATTAAATCATATAATACCTTTATATTCAATACAATTGTGGTTGTTTGTTCTAGTTGTGAATTGTATTAGTTTCATATTATTTAAACTAATTTCTTAAGTGTTTAAACACAAAATTTTTCTACCCACAATTCACCCCCCTCCTGTATTGTTCAATCTAATATACATATACATCTACATATTTGATCCAACAATTGGTATAAGAGGAGGATTCCACTGGTTTGTATTACTAACACTATTGCTTCCAAATTTCTATTTCAACTATTTACTACACTAACATGTAGAGTGGAAAAGATTTTGTTTTATTAGATGACAAGAATGAATATTGGCTCAATGGACAATCTAAATCCTTATAGAGAACCTATCATTGATGGGAATGACTATGAGTACTGGAGAGATCGAATGAAGACATTTCTTATTAACACTGGTCCAGAAAATTTTATTATGCTTACTGGAGGTCACAAAATTCTTTACAAGGATGTTAGTATTTTCACTAATCATGAGAAGCAAGAATATGAACTAAATTACAAGGTACACAGTACTTTTCTATATTTTATGACCAGGAATATATACAGCGAGATATCTTCTTCTGAAGAATCCAATTGTATTTTAAAGAAATTGGAAGTCACACATTTTGGTACATCTAAGGATATAGAAACAAGTTGAGCAATGCTTCGAGCAGAGTATCATGGATTTCTTTTTCTTAATGGAGATCCTGTATGAAAAGTGAAACAATGATTTATGACAATTCTCAACAGCTTACAATATATTGGAGAAAAATGTCTTCATGATGAAGCTCTTGTTGACAAAAATTATTTATATAATTCCAAATGAATGGGAGTAAAAAAGGAAAGCTATTGATGAATACAGAAAAGTTTCCTAGATTACACTTGAGGAAATATTCGGAACTCTTCTACAGCATGAGACAAGAATGAAGAGAGATGTTGATTTCAATAAGAAGAAAAATGGAAATGGAAGTGTATCTTTTATTACTATTTCTAAATCTAAAACACCTGAATGGATAACAATATCCAATGCCAAGAAAGTTGTTATGATTGATTCAAGTGGTTGTGATCTTTAAGATAATGAGTTAGCCAATCTTTCTCGAAGGATGAACAATATTGTGGTAAATAAAGACTTCCAATGAAGATTACAAAACAAAGATAGGTAGGATAAGAAAGACAGGGGTAACTTGTCATGAATGCACGAAAGAAGTTCATATAAGGCCTGATTTTCCATTACTGAAGAGAAAAGACAGAAATGAGAATCATTCTGAAAGAAACAAAAAAAAAGTATTACAAGACAAAGACAAAGAATGTCTTGAAGGAAAATGATACTTGGAGTCCATGTGGTAGCAATTCATCAGATAATTCTTCAGAATATGAATCCTCAGGACAATGGAATATTGTAATTATATCCAGATTACCAATTGAAGATCATTGTCTCATGGATAAGGTACACAATGCTGAAGCTATTACAAATGTTTCTTTGAATGCGAATTATACTGATAATAAATTTTATGAATCTTTAAATGATGAGTCCTCATCAACATAAGATTATACATTACCATATTTTGAATAAGTGTCTAGGTTTTCTAAATTACTTGAGAATAAAAATTCTAAACTCAAGAAAAATCTTGTTAAAGTAAATTCTAGAATTTTGATTTTAACTAAAGAAGTATCAGATCTTTCGAAGGATCTTGATATAAAAAATTATGATTTTGAAAGTATTTTAAAAAACCTTGAGAAAGTAAAATATAATAAGGATAAACATTCTAAGGATCCTGAAAATGTAATTTCTAAAAAAAATGTTGTAGATCCTAACTCTAGTTCAAAATCAAATGTTTTGGAGGATAAAAACGTAGTATTAATACTAAAATCAGGAATTTTTTCCTTGAAAAAGTGTTTTTCAAACTTTACTTATGGTAAGGAAAACTTTGATAAAATGTATTCTAAAATTAGCCCTTTGAGGAATCATTCTGGTATTGTTTATACTCATTCTAAACCAATTTTTAGTAATAACTATTTTTTCTTAAAAATAAACCTTTTTTACTAACTATCAATATGGAGGACACTAGAAAAGATATTATTCTCTTAATATAACTCAATATTTAAAATTTCATAAATCTCATTTTGCAAAACAGATGTGGATTCCTAAAATTCTTTTATCTAACCCTTCTGGATCAAAACAAGTTTGGATTCTGAAAAAATAACTGTTTCTTTTTTAGGAAAATAAGAAGTGTACCAACAGGAACATTTGGTATGTGGATAGTGGTTGTTGACGACACATGACGAGAAATAATGTTTTATTTGAAAAGATCATCGAAACAAAAGGTGGAAACGTTACCTTCATAGATAATTCTCAATGGAAAAATTGTTGGAATATTTAATATTGTTTTACTTGGAAAAGTTCTTATTTGAAATGTTTTGTTTGTTAAAGGTCTTAACCACAATCTCATTAGCCTAAGTCAATTATGTGATGAAGGTTACCTTGTGAATTTTATAAATGTTAAGTGTCTAGTTCAAAATTCCTAGGATGAGTTCATTCTATCTGCCCATAGGCAATATAATTTATACACTATTAAACTAGAAGACATTAGGAGGAAAAACATACCCTGCTTAAGTGAAATATAAGACCAATCATGGCTATGTCATATAATACTAGGACATTGCAACCTGAAAACCTTTGTAATCTTTCAAAGAAAAGACTTGTAAAGGGACTACCAGATCATAGATATGATTCTTCGAAAGTCTTTGATCCTTGTCAATTTAGAAGGCAACATAAAACTAGATTTAAATCAATTAATTATGTTTCAACTTCAAATTCATTACAGCTAGTGCATATGGATCTTTTCGGTCCTTCACAAACTGGGGGCATTGGAGGCAAATACTATGTATTTTTCTTAGTTGATGACTTTACTAGATTTACATGGGTCTATTTTCTAACAAATAAATCTGAAGCATTTTTCTATTTCAAAACATTTAGATGCCAAGTTAAAAATGAGAAAAACCTACCACTGATAACTATTCATAGTGATCATGGTGGTGAATTTCAAAATTGTGATTTTGAAAATTTTTGTAGTAAGAAAGGTATTACTCACAATTTCTCATCTCCAAGAACTCCTCAGCAAAATGGTGTCGTTGAGAGAAGAAATTGTATTCTTCATGAAATGACAAGAACCATGTTGAGTGAATACTCAATTGCTAAGCACTTTTGGGCTGATGCTGTAAGTACTGCTTGTTATACTATAAATTGTGTTTTAACCAGACCTTTTCTTAATAAAATACCATATGAATTGTGGACTGACCGAAAACCTAAAGTTTCATACTTCAATGTTTTTGGGTGCAAATTATTCATTTTGAATACTAAAGAGAATCATCACAAATTCACACCAAAATGTGATGAAAGAATTTTTCTAATCTATTCCACAACTTCTAAGGAATATAGAGTTCTCAATAAAAACACTTGTATTGTTAAAGAAATATTTCATGTTAAATTTAATGAAACTAATCCTTTTGTTTTCAACCAATCCCAACCTACATCCATGAATGTATTTTCTAAAAATATTTATCTACCTCTGTTAGAAGCTTCTTTTGATAAGGAAAATGTTTAAGAAAGAGTTCCTGAAACTTTTACCCCAGAAGAATTTCTACCATATGTTGATGAACAGGTTTTACAAAACCGAAATAAATTGTTTCTTAGGAATCATCCCAGTGATAATATCATTGGTGATGTAAATCAACCTATAAGGACCATAATTTCCTTGAGAAATGAAATAGAACATATTGCCTTTAATTCCCAATTTGAACTTAAAAGTCCAAGTGAGGCCTTAGGTGATGAAGATTGGATTAAAGCAATGCAAGATGAACTAAATGAATTTGAAAGGAATCATATCTAGACATTAGTTGAAAGACCTAAAGAAACAACTTTAATTGGTGTAAAACGGGTCATTATAAACAAATGTGATGAAAATGGAATCATTGTATGAAATAAAGAAAGACTTGTTGCTAAGGGATATAATAAACAAGAGGGAATAGACTATGAGGAAACATATGCTCCTGTATCTAGACTGAAATTTATTTACATTCTATTATCCTTTTTAGCATACTTAAATTTCAAAATATTTCATATGGACGTTAAATGTACGTTTTTAAATGGTTTTGTTCAAGAAAAATTTTTTGTCGAACAACCCCTATTTTTATAGTCTCAAACTATCCTAATCATGTTTTTAAACTTACCAAAGCTCTGTATGGCCTTAAACAATCTCCTATAGCATGTTATGATAGACTTTCATGATTTCTTTTACAAAATAATTATGCAAAAGGTATAGCTGATCCAGCCCTTTTTATAAAAATGGAAAATAAAAATATTTTCATTGTTCAAATTTATGTTGATGACATCATATTTGGATCTACTCAACAGTCTTTAACTGATTATTTTTCCAAATTAATGAAATCCGAGTTTGAAATGAGTATGATGGGTGAGTAAACATTCTTTTTTAGGTTTCCAAATTTTTAAAAAACCAGAAGGAACATATATATCTCAACATAAGTATATAAAATATTTACAAAAAAAGTATGGTTAAGACAAGACTAAAAGTATTATCACTCTGATTGGTACCTCAAATACACTTGATCTTGATGAAACACGGAAACCAGTAGATCAAACAATTATTAGACATATGATAGGAAGTTTTTTATACTTGAGATCCAGTCGTCCAGACTTAATGTTTTTTTGTATGCTTATGTGCGAGATATCAATATAATCCAAAAGAGTATCATTTAAAAGACGTGAAGAGAATATTTCGGTTTTTAAAAGTCAATCGGGATTTAGGACCTTTTTACTCTTCTGGAAAGGATTTTTTTTAAAAAGATTTTCAGATGCCGACTTTGGTGGTTGTAGGATGGATAGAAAGAGTACATCTGTAACATGTCATTTATTTGGAGATTCCTTGGTTTCTTGGTCTTACAAGAATAAACACTCAGTAGCACTTTACAGTGCTGAAGCTGAATATGTAGCAGCTAGAAGTTGTTGTGCTCAAGTGTTGTAGATGCAACACACACTCAATGACTATGGATTGAGTTTTTCCAAAACTCAAATTCATTGTGATAATACTAGTGTCATAGATCAGCGTAAAAACACATCACATCACTCTCGTACAAAACACATAGATATTAGGCATCACTTTCTTAGGGATCACACACAAATAGGAGATATTATTTTACAATTAATCAGAACGCAAGAACAACATGCTGACATTTTTAAAAAACCATTACCTTATGATAGATTTGGATTTATAAAATAGAGGCTAGGAATGATTACATTATTGTAATAATTCATATCTACATCATGTTTTACACTTCTACTTGTAATAACAAACTCCTCCTAGAATGGGGGAGAACATTTTTTTATTGTGTTTCATATTTTCTTATGATATTTATTTGTTTGACTGTTTAGTTATATTTTTTATTTTTATTTTCTGTCTTGTTTGCCTGATTGTCGTTTTCCTGATTGTTTTCCATTGGCATGTCAGTTCATGGTAACATGATTGTTTTCCATCGGCATGTCAGTTCATGGTAACATGATTTTTTTCCATCGGCACGTCCCATCATGGTAATGAATTTCTTTTCCATCGGCACGTCCGTTCATGGTAATGAATTTATTTTCCATCAGCACATCCATTCATGGTAATGAATTTCTTTTCCATCGGCACGTCAGTTCATGGTAATGAAAATGTTTTCCATCATCATGACAATTGATCATATTCTTTCTCCCCATTCATTTTTATTTTCTTTCACTATGTTAATACAACTTAAACCAAAAATTACCTTACGATATCCAGAAGGTACACACTTTCCTATTTTTTTTAAATTTTTTTCCTCTTTAATCCAATCTATTGATTTCTTTTCTTCTAATCTCATCCGTAGAAGACCAATGGTCATTTTTTTTGTCTCCTATAAATCGAGCCCCTCCCCAAACCCACACTGGTATTTCAGATTTTGTGGAGAAGCTTGGCCTCCCTATTTTAAGACTCCGTACGATCTTCCATCGGCTTCACCTATATGTCTTAGTCCTCTTCTAACACTCCTACTGAAATGTCTTCCTAGAATTTTTTAGAAAAAAGCTTTTTCAGAGATATGTTAGTTTCTCATGACTTCTTTGATTCGTACGATTCTACAATCAAAAGAATTATTTTGTTTCAAGGATGGGAGAATTTGGGTATTGAAAAACCAGTGTCTCAAGATCCGGTTCTTATTGATGAAGTTAGTCAGTTCTACAAAACCGTGTCTTTTGAAAAAAAACATGACTATCAATTTTGTTTTGTACGATTAAAGGATTTCAATGTCTGTCAAGAAAGCAGCCCACATTCTAAGTGTTCCAGTGGAAGGTGATTCTTATTGGCCATCTAATAAACTACAAGAGGAAGTTGGTACGTTTAACAAAAAAAGTGCTGAAAATTCATTTTTCCTTATAAATGAAGAAAAGAGGAAAGTGTCTCATCTTTCTCGAGATAATAGATTTGTGGTACTCTGGATGCGAGGTTTTCTTATACCAAGGAAAGGGGATAGAGATACTCTAAAATATTCTGATATATTTATGCTTGACTATCTTGTCAAATTGAGAAAAGTAAAACTCATGGGATATGTTTTTGAAACAATCAAGAATGTTTTGTTCGGAGAAATTAATTCCCATTTGATCATTTATCCAGCTATTATTACAAAGTTCATTCTTGAGATCATGATGTTTTTCAATATTACTTTGAACGGAATATTGAAAGAGCTAAAGCCTTCCTGGATAAGTAAGAGTATGTTGATGAAGTTGAATGTATGTTTTGATCAGAATTCAAAGATTTTGCTAAGGATTTAGAAGCCAAATTGGCACAGAATCAATCGGCACTTATGCCAGTCAAAGGCAATCCATCTGTTGGTGCTCCTCAAAAGTCAGATCCGCAAACCAGTTCAATGCCAAAGAAGAAACCTAAGTACAGTAAAGAGTTTTAGGGAAGGTGGAGAAAAGAAAGTGAACAGATAAAGGAAGGTGATCCGATGTTTGGTCTTGACCCAGCTAAAGCCTTTGCTGAAAGGATAAGGGTTAAGGATATCCTTCAGGATGAAAATAAAATACATAATCTTTTGAAAATAAAATCTCAGGAGTTTGCTGTTTCAAAACTCATGAAAATGGTTTAGGATTCTAGTGCTCAAGTAACCAAATAATTATTTCAAGAACCCATTGTATAGAGTCTTCCAGAGAAAGAGAAAGGGAAACAAATATTGGAATAAATTCATAAAGTTGAAGAAGAGGAAGGAGATTTCCTTATGTAATTCATTCAGAACTTAAATAAAATTGAGAAGAATCAGTTCAAAAACAATGTCAAGGTATTCAACAAGCTCCTCATGCCGATCAAGTACCGGTTGAATCTTTTGAAACTCCAGAAAGAATTATTTCCCAAGGGAATCAACGTCCTCAATATTATCATACAGAAAAAACAATCATTATCAGTGATAAAGTGAAAGAAGAAAGAAAGGGAATTGAAAAATTAAAAGGAAAAAAAAAACCAGTTTTAGACTCAAGCCGATCAAATGAACTGGATTCGTACGATGAGGATACCGATTTAGAACAGAAAATTTCTCTCAAAAAGAGTGATTACGTTTTTCAAGTTTTGAGAATAATTGAGAAGACCATTCCTTACTTTACCAGGATTGAAGGGAAAATTGTTTTCCTTACTGACAATCAGAGAAAGAAGTTTGGCTCTGTATAAAAATTGAGAAAAACTGTTTTTTCAGTTGAAGCCGATTTGAAAGTTCTATCTGAAATTTCTACTGCTCATAAGAAGGCTTGCAACAAAATGACAAAGTGGTCATACAAAATAGAGAGCTCGATGAATGATCTTGAAGTTTCAATTGATGACTTAAGGAGGCTTTCAAATGATCTCGGTATTTCTTTTAATAAGCTTGACAAAGAAACTGTTGAAAGGCTGAACCAATTTCCAAATACACTTGGAGCTGATATTCCTTCAGTGAAAGAGTCGCAAGAAAGGATGAATGCTTTTCAGTATGAGTTTTCGAAGGTTTCATCATTCAAAGATGAATTATTCATATTGAAGAAAAAAATTCCGTGTTATCTAAAGACAACAAGAATCCGAAAAATAGAATTGATACTCTTGAAGAAGTAATCAGAGTCCAAAAAGAGACAATCATGAATCAGGACCAGCTTTTTGCTGACCAACAAGAGCTTCTCATATCTCATGGTGATTCTATATCTGAAGACAAGAAAGAAATCAAAAAGATGAAAGCCATTATTCATGAGCTGATAAAGAAAGAAATGGAAAGAGAAAACAAATGATTATTATATTTGTTTTCATTTCATGAAGACTCTAAACCTTTGTTATCATAATGAGATTTATGTTACCTTTTCCATTGTCTTGTATTTCTTTTCTATAACTCTTTCTGGAAACTCAAGTGTACCAAATTCTTTTTTGTAAATCACAAAGGTGGAGAATGTTTTATAAAGGGAGAATGTTTTGAACAAAGACTTCTAAATCAAGGAAAATCTACGAATATAATCCTTAAGAAATTTCATACCTAAGAGGGAGTTATTTGTATTCAATTTCTTATTCAGAAGAGTTTCAATAACTCAGGGGGAGATAATTATTTCTTTTTGTTTTTACTTTGTATTTTGTGCTTTCCAAAAAGGGGGAGATTGTTGAGTCAAAATTTCTATTTTGACTTTTATATCTTGTTTTGCAAATAAAAAATGTCTTTTACTATACTGATCGTACTGACCATGCTGATCGTACTGACCATGCTGATCGTACTGACCATGCTAATCATACTGACCATGTTCATCGTACTGATCGTACTGATCGTACTGACCATATTGACCGTACTGATCATACTGATCTTACTAACCATGTTTATCGTACTGATCATACTGATCGTACTTACCATGCTGATCATACTGACCATGCTGATCGTACTGACCATGCTGATTGTACTGACCATGCTGATCGTACTGACCATGTTGATCGTACTGATCATTCTGATCGTACTGACCATGCTGATCGTACTGACCATGTTTATCGTACTGAATCTAGGAATCGTATTAACCCTGTTAGTTGTACTAAGTAAAACTTATAGTAATCATACATTACTTTCATCATTTTCTTTTATTGGTCCTTTATCAAAAATACATGTTTCATATTAATCGTACTCATTTTTATCATTTTCATATATCTATTGTTTTAACCAAATTTATGTCGTGGATTTAGTTATAAACTAATCAAAATGATGTCATGTTTTCTCTTTCAATATGAACGTTGGAGGAAATATGAACGTTTGACCCTGAGGCCTATAAATAGGAGGTCATTTGAAGCCAAGAAAACACATGTGTGTGAGACTTCTTATATCATGTTCTAGAGAAAAACGTTGTGACTTCTCTCTTGCTTCGTGCGAAAGCCTTAAAACTACAAAACGTGAACGGCTCGATCTTAGTTTTTGTATTTCAATAAGTGCTTTGTTATGATTTGTGCGACCGATCAGGTGATAACGATCGAGGGATGCCAGGGATAGACAGACGGTTCTATCGATCATCGTATCGAGGGATTTCAAGTGATTGAAAGACAGAGGTTCCAATTACCTGAAAAATCGAGGGATTGCGGGGATAGCAAGATAGAGGTACCGATCATCGTAACGAGGGCTTGTGGGGATAGCAAGACAGACGTACTGATCGTCATATCAGGGGTTTACCAAGGTGGTGGTAAGACAGACCTGTTATCCTAGGTGAAAGGATAACCATTCTCTTTGGGTCAAAAGAATTGTAATACTTTTACATTTTTGCTGCTGTTTGTTTTAAGAATAGGAATTTAATTGTTTTCCTTTATTCATTCCATATTAATTTGTAATTGTTTCAATTACAATTATACTGTTACATATTGAATCGATTGATTATATACTCTTTATAGTAGAATCCTTCACTATTGTATTACTCTGATTATTGTATTCATCCTGAATACAATTTCTTTACAAGCATGAAAGAGTAAACCGACGACCACCACAACACCTAACATACCACGCCCAAACCCGTACAAAAAACTTCTTACTGAAGAAGTGAATGCAGAATGCAAACCAGGAAAGATCTGAAACCGCCACTGGGTAAAAAAACCCCAAGAATCCACAAAAGATATGAACACCTCCAATGAGGTTTTCACCGGACCAAAACGGGTGACCAGGGTAATCTTATGAAACTCTACAGCCTCCTGAATCTCCTTTTCTGAGATTTCAATGACAGGAACTCCATCCAAAGACCCCACACTTCTGTGTTCCAACTGAATCGGTGGAATACTTGTTTCGATCCGTAAATGGATCCTCGAAACTTATATATCATATTGGAATTACATGATGCTACCAACATATCTAGTCATGTCATATAGATATCTCCCATATTGTTTCCTTCAAGGATCATGGAAATGAAATCAAAATGAAATTAAATGATTATATAAAATACATGATAAGTAAAATGTGAATATAATTTCCAATGATTATTAGATAAAATGTATTATCACCCACCATGGTGTATATAAATATATCTCAATATAATAAAAATTTTAATAATAATTTTTTGCTTTAGTAGTCTAAAATTGAATATCCATGTATCGTTTCTCTTGAATACCTACCAATGAATTTATATTAACTATAGAAGCTACCAAAATGTCGAACTGAATTTGGGTACATAGAATCTATCTTTAATGTTATTTATCTTTTCAATCATATCTAGTTTTATACTTACTAAAACCTATATGAATATTTATTCTTATCGAATGAATTATATCACCAACCATAGTAAATATAAGACCACAACCATGGATTTGATTTTCTTATGAAATATACGTCTCTTGAATAATTCCTCCCACAAAAGCCGTCGGAGTTAACTATTCTTATGCCAACATGTGCATCTGGAGCCAACATTCAATTAAATCCCTACATTTTCCCATGATATCCAAATAAATGTACATCCCTTATATAAATATAGTAGGTATGATTAATAAATTTATGTCATGGTATATTAATATTCTCATTTTCTATAGGATAATAAATTGAGATGCACTTTGTATTTATTTTTATTTCATTTCAGGATAAGGGTATCTTATCAAATTATTCTTAAAAAAACCGTATTCGTGAAAATATAGAATCCCATCATATCATAACACATATTATATAATTCCCCAGTCTTAAACATTACTTAATATTGAGTTACTTAAGAATACACGTTGAGGATCTTTTCAGGTTTTGAGTTTTAGAGAATTAGATCATAAAACATGCATTACATTCCACATTTAAACAACGTGGTTACATAAAAGATAGTACTCATTTTTTCCATCAACAGAAACATATTTAAAATAAAACATGTTTTCTTTCTTGACACTTTCTTGACACTATCATCACATCATGTACCTTTCCCTTGACCTATGAGAAACATTTCAAAAACATGGGATGAGCATAAAAAGCTCAGTAAGGGATATAAAAGTACGAAATAAAAACATTAGTCCATGTATGAAATCATACTTTACTAAAAAAACATAATCAATTTAACATACCTCATCAAATGATGAATATATCATAGAAATCATAAGACATAAAGGTAACTTGAGGCATTCATAACATTCTTACGTAGGGAGTAACCATCGTGGTTACATTTGGAATAACCATCACAATATTTTCCCTAAATATCTTCATAGAAACCTTAACGTTTAACTCCTTCGTGTTACCCAATGCATCAGAGATCTATATCGGCCTCAACTGTGCTTTTTTTATCATGGAACCACCTGTCTTCATAACAATGCCCAAGAACCATAACATAATCGTATAACATAAAACATCCATAAAGGAAACATAACATTTACACTTTTCAATCTCAAGATATCAATACAACTCATTGATATAAAAACATTATGAAAACCTATTTCAATAAGAAAATAAAAGAAAAGTAAAACATGGTATTTATTTTTCATTTTAAAAAAAAGTTATGGCTTTTAGAGTAATCCGAAACTCAAATAATGGTCACAGTGGTGGAGAAGTCGTTGTCGCCGCATACGTATGACAAAAAAAACATTCCATTTTGTTGTTTAGTAAAAACATCGTATAAAAATATTCCTTTTGAATAAACGTAAAATTCTAAGGGGTTTATACACAGTATAAAAGAATGTGGTGTATAATACAAAATGTGCCTCAATGAAAGGAGATTGAGACGAAGCCCCATACCTCAGGTCCGACTTGACTCTATCATTCTTTAACCTCCTGAATAATAAACTTGAGTTAATTTCTATTTGCTTGAGAACATTTTTCAAGTTAATAATTCCTTTTATATCACCTATTAACATGACATGAACAATATGTAATTATTTAAGTTAATAATTTTCATTTTGTTGATCATTTGTACCTGAGTCAAAAATAAACTCATTATAATTACAACTTGTTCATGTGGTAAAATATCCATTATATCCAGAATTATATTAATGATCTAGATATAATATATATCATATATATCCAGTGTATGTATGCATTTATAATATTACATAACATTTAGAGGTAAGAAATGAAATTCACCGTTCATGGAGACGGTAAGTTGTACGTACGCATGAACGCTACTTTCATTTGTATTTCGTATTTAATGAAATGAAATAATAATGACATAAAGATATATTATAATTCCAGTATAATATGATATATAATATCATTAACTCTATCCTTTATACATCCCATATATGGCCTTAACGAATAAATCACTTTGAGGGGGCGGTAGTCTGCATTTCCTAAAATGAAGATATCACGTTTACCCATAATGGTCACCAAAAAGGTATGACATAAATGAAAAATACAAGAAGACTAAGGGAAACATAAAAATATTATATATCATATAAAATATAGTGACATCTTAATATCCTCCTTTGATGGTGTTTTAAGAATATTGAACAACCATCGTTTCTTGAGGCAGCAATTCACCATCCACGGAAATAGTATGCTCATTAACCATTAGATGTAGGTGTGTGTAAGTTTAGCTCGAATCCTTATTATAAAAACATCCTAGTATATGTAAGATACTGGGTTTGTTACAAAATAAATTAATAAAAAGAGTTTAGGGGGTAGGAGAAGCAAAATAAAACAAAAGAGCATTATAGAAGACTTTACCTTTGAATCAGGTAACTCCCTTTGGTTTGAACCAAAAGTATTTCTTGAAGAGATTCCTGCCTAAGGTAAGGCTTCTAGAACTAGGAGAGGGATGTGAAGAGGCAAAATGAGCAGACCTTGTCCGAGAAAAAGGCTTGAGAGGTGTGGGTAAAGAGGTTGAGGTGGGGGATTTTATAAGAGGATGGGAGGGGCGCTCTTGGAAAAGTATAAAATGTTACTTTATTTTCAAATGAGTTTCGGATTTTAATGGTCCCACATTGAATTTTGTTCGAGGATAAGGTGATAAGGGTCTTAAATATACTCTTCCTATATGTATTTGAAAAGTGTAAGTCTTATATTTTACATTATCTTTTCATTTTAATTAAATCGTTCATTAATGAGGTAATCGTTGCATCATCATGATGTCATAAATAATTTAATTTATTTAAAGTCTAAAAATTATAAAAAAATTACTATGATGTTGTAAATATTATTATATTTCCAATGAATATTTATAGTCCAATAGATCATTTATTTATACAAAATTAAAAATGTTTTACTCAGGTGATACATTCTTTTTTAAAGTAAATTTCTTTAAAAATAAAAAGATAAAAAGTCATTATCACACAAATGTAATTCCATGGGGTCCCCAATTTTGGCACAAGGCATACCATGGTCGGACATGACAGAAACAGTAGCATTAGGACACATTTTTTGGTCATTTGTTATTATTATGATATTATTTTATTATCCATAACTACCTGATTACTAATTAATCAAGACAATTAAATATAATTACCGTCGTTACTACTCATAATGTCCAAAAACAAAAGATTATTGATTACATAATTTGGACCTTCTGCTTCCAAATATGTAATCCATTTTACCCAATTATAAACACATAAATTTAAATAATTAATTTAAAAATAATTCTCGTTGTCAAAACAAATAGCGGGGTTTTTTAAAATAATATCGATGAAAATATTGGCACTTGTTTATGCTTAATTCCAAAGTGAAATTAATTCCAATGAACACAATTGGATTAAACGATAAGAATATATTCTATTTAGACTTAAAAAAAATTAAAAAGATAATCTATCCATATAATTAAATTAGATGAAAATGCAGTTTTGATGTAAAATGCAGTATTTTTCACTATTCATTAAAAAATGAACATTGTCAGAAAATTACGAAAAAATTATCCAATGTAAATTTCAATGTCCCAATCATAAAGAATAAGTTTATTTTGAAAAATATTTCTTATAAAGTTGTCAAAAGATTTATTTAAGAATGTATTTCCATCAAAAGGAAGTAAAACAATCTTTTAAAAATATTAGTGTATTCCATGCTTAAGATTGGATGTATTCTCTTTTTAAGCCTCTAAAACACTATATAATTCATGAATAGACATAGATAAGAATATCAATTATTCATTACTTACATGGGATGTTATATCCTTTCCCCCTTTAGAAAATTTCATCTATGCAATTTATTTACTTATTGAATAAGTGGGGGTATTAATCTCTCATTGCATTTTCAGATTCTCATGTTGCCTCTTCACTCATGTGGTTTTTCCACAAAACCTTTACTTGATGAATAACCTTATTCCGCAACACATGCATGATGTGGTCAAGAATATGGACTGGTTGTTCCTCATAAGATAGATTCTCTTTCAGCTGAACTACCTCTCGACTCAAAACATGAGATGAATATGGCATATACTTCCTTAACATTGAAACATGAAAAACATTGTGTACCTGAGATAAACTCAGAGGTAATGCCACTCGGTATGCAACTGATCCAACACTCTCCATAACTTCATATGGTCCAATGATCTTTGGACTCATCTTTCCTTTCTTACCAAATCACATCACACTTTTCCATGGTGAAACTTTGAGAAAAACATGATCACCTACCTCAAAAGAGGGATCATTCCTCCTGTTGTCCGTATAACTCTTCTGCCTACTCTGAGCTGTTCTCATGTGATTCTGTATCAACAGAATGTTTTTTGACAACTCTTCCACCAATTCTGGTCCCATAAACTTCCTTTCACCCACTTCATCCCAGAATGCTGGAGTTCGACACCGCTTCCCATATAATGCCTCAAATGGTGACATATGTATACTGGAATGAAAACTGTTGTTATAAGAAAACTCAACCAAAGAAATATGTTGGTCCCAACTTCCCTAATAATCAATCGAAAAAGCGTGTTTCATATCCTCCAAAGTCTGAATTGTTTGTTTTGACTGCCAATCTGATTGAGGATGAAAATCTGTACTAAAATTTAATTTAGTACCCAACGAATTCTGAAGGCCTTTCCAAAAGTTAGAAGTAAACCTGGGATCACGATCAGATACAATGGAGAGAGTAAATCCATGTAACCAGACTATCTATTTAAGATACAAAAAGGAAAGTTGATCTAGGGAAAGAGTATCTCGTATAGCAAGGAAATGAGCAGATTTAGTCAAGCGAACAACAATATCCCAAATTGTATTATTACCATGAGGTGTCTTCGGCAATCCCACAACGAAGTCCATGGATATATTCTCCCATTTCCACTCTGGTACTGGTTATGGATGAAGCATCCCTTTCGGTAACTACCGCTCTACTTTTACCTATTGAATATTCAAACACATCATAGTAAAATCAGAAATATCCCTTTTCATTTCGTCCCACCATTAATACTACCGAAGATCTCTATATATCTTAATACTGCCTGGATGAACTGAAAACAGAGAACTATGAGCTTCACATAAAAAATCACTCTTCAACTGTGAATCACGAGGCACACACAATCTCTTCCCAAATCGAAAAACATAATCATTATCAATGTTTAATTCATTAAACATACCCTTCTGAACCAGCTCTACCTTTTTCTGCAACTCGCTGTCTTGCTTCTGTGCTTGCTTAATTCTGTCTGATAGAGAATATTTCACTGATACCTGAAACAAAAGAGAAGGAAATCCCGCACCAACAACTTATATGCCAAATTTTATCAAACCCTCAACCAAAGGATTGCGTTCCAAACTCAACATTGTTAATGACGCATTAATTTTTCGACTCAAAGCATCATCCACTTTATTTTCTTTTCCCAGATGGTAATGAATTGTACAATCATAATCCTTGATTAATTCTAGCCATCTACTATGTCTCATGTTCAATTCATTCTGAGTGAATATATACTTTAATATTTTGTGATTGGTATATATTTCACACTTTACTCCATACAAATGATGCCTCCAAATATTTAATGCAAAAAACAACAGCACCTAATTTCAAATCATGTGTAGGGTAATTTACCTCATGAGTTTTTAACTGTCGTGAAGCATAAGAAATTACCTGATCATTCTGCATTGGGTCGCAACCAAGTCCTTTAAAAGAAGAATCACTGTAGATAAAAAAATCACCATTCCTGGAAGGCAGTGCCAAAACATGAGCATTCACCAATCTTCTTTTCAGTTCCTGAAAAAAATCATCACATTCTTTTGTCCAGATAAACATAACACCCTTCCGAGTTAGCTTATTCATTGGACTGGATAACCGTGAAAATTTCTAACAATCCTTCGGTAATAGCCTGCCAAACCATGGAAGCTACGAATCCCAATTACATTTGTGGGTCTTGTCCATTATTCAACAACCTTTGTTTTTGAAGGATCAACAGTTTTCCCATCTTTAGAAACAAGGTTACTAAGGAAAGAAATTTGTCGCAACCAAAACTCACACATACTGAATTTCCCATACAATTTATTTTCTTTTATGGTTTTAAAAATAACCCTTAAATGTTTTTCATGATCCTCTTTACATTTATAAAACACCAAAATATCATCAATGAAAAAAACCACAAACTTATCCAAGAACTCATGGAAAATTCTATTAATAAGGTCCATGAATACAGCATGTGCATTGGTTAGCCCAAAAGGCCTTACTACAAATTCATAATGGCCATATCTTGTTCACAATGCGGTCTTCGGAATATCTTCTTCCATTACCTACAACTGATGGTACCCCGATCTTAGGTCAATCTTTGAAAAAAAAATTGAGCTCCCTGGAGCTGATCAAACAAATCATCGATATGAGGCAAAGGATATTTGTTCTTAATAGTGATGTTATCAATGGCTATATAATCAATGAAAAGTCTAATTTAACCATATTTCTTTTTAAAAAATTAATCAAGAACACCCCATGGTGATGTGCTAGGTCGAATGACACCTTTCTCTAATAAATCTTGCAATTTCTCCTTCAACTCTAAAAGTTCAGTTTGACCCATTCGATAAGGGGGTTTTGAATTTGGCTTAGCATCAGGAACTAAGTCAACAATAAACTCAACTTCTTGATTAGGTATTATTCCAGGAAACTCATTAGGAAAAACATCAGGATACTCATTTACCACTGGCACATCATTAATCTGAACAGTTCCCTTCTTTTCAATGATATGTGCAAAGTAACATTCATTTCCACCATTTACACGTTTCTCGACCTCTTGATATGTTATCAACAGTAAGGGTTCATTTTTTACACAAACTGAAAGTATTTATGAAAAGAAACTTCTTTATCTCTACAGTCAATCTTAGCATGGAAAATAGAGAGCCAATCCATACACAGGATAACATCAAACTCTACAAGAGGTAAAACAATAAGGCTTGCAAGTAGGGTCCTTCCACGGATAAGGATAAGAAGATTCTTATAAATTCTTTTTGCCTCAAAATTTCCCCTGGGTGTTTTTACCAAAAGTTGAGGAGTCATTTCTTGAGATGTTATTCCCATTTTACTAGAAAAGTTTTCAGAGATGAAAGAATGTGTAGACCCCGAATCAAACAACAAACTTGCATAATCTGAAAACAAACAAATTACCTGATACAACTTCATTTTATGTCCCTACATCTACTGAAGTAGTTGAAAAAGATTTAACCACCCCTTTCTTCTTGAACACTAACTACTTCCCATCACTCGATATCTTTGTCAGACACTCATTTGCATAGTGACCCATCTCATTGCACTTAAAACATTTCACTAACTGTAAACTAAATTTTGTATTACCTTCAACCTGATCATTTTCAGTGAAATCGTGAGCCTTATGTCCCATCTTACCACATCGGTAGCACATTCCAGAATTCTGAAGACATTACCCAACATGCCTTTTTGCACATTTATCACAAACTATAATCTTAGTTTTCTTACCATCAGACCTTTTTGAAGAATTCTTTCCTTTCTCCTTCCACCTCGGTCTCTTCTTCTGCTGGTTTTTATAAAACACTTGATCATCGAAAAACTCCATTTCCACCTTCTCAGCACAACGAACATGCTTTTCATAACTCTTGAACTCGCAAGAAGATAAAGAACTTCGATATTTTGGCTTTAATCCTGAGAAAAATGATTGATTATACTATCAAGGTCTCAGATAATATTTGGAGCATACCTTGCCAATTCAGTGAACCCTTCTTCATAGGCAGCCACTGAGTCTTCCTCTTGCCTCAATTCCAGGAATTTGTCTTCCATCCTAAGTCAAACAGTCATAGGAAAATACTTCTCAAGAAACATACCGTTGAATTCATCCCAGTCGAGAGCATCAATCTCATCAGCATCCCTGATATTTTTAACCATCGGCCACCACTGATCTGCTTCACCCTCCAAACGGTAAATAGAAATACTAACCTTTTGATTTTCTGAACACCACATGACATAAAAAATATTCTCCAGTGATTTAATCCACCCTTCAGATAGCACATGGTTAGATGATCCTATGAATTATGGGGGATGTTTCTTCATGAAATGTTCCACCACTGACATGTTCCTTTTTAGTTGATCTGGATGATCTCGTGCATGGATACCACCACAATTTATCGCTTGAGTCAACTGTGCCATTACTACAAAAACCTATTCCTTTCCAATTCCGACCATCTCAGGATGCTGATTCGGAAGGTCATTTCCTTCTGTATGCCTTCCTAGCACTACTTACCTGTTTCCTCTGTGGAAAACCATTCTGAACAAACATGTCGTAGATGAAGCAACATGGTAATCTTCAAATGCTATATCATTTAAATTTGACCATAAAAAACATTTTTGGATAATCATTTAATAGAATTATAACTCCTAAAGTTGTCTAAACCGACCTCTGATACCAACTATAATTCCCCAGCCTTAAACATTACTTAATCTTGAGTTACTTCAAGAATACATGTTGAGGATCTTTTTAGGTTTAGAGTTTTAGAAATTAGATCATAAAACATGCATTACATTTCACATTTAAACAATGTGGTTACATAAAATATATTACTCATCTTTCCCATCAACGGAAACATATTTAAAATAAAACATGGATTTTTTCTTGACACATCCTTGACACTATCATCACATCATGTAACTTTCCCTTGACCTGTGAAAAATATTTCAAAAACTTGGGATGAGAATAAAAATCTCATTAAGGGATATAAAAGTACGAAATGAAAACATTAGTCCATGAATGAAATCATACTTTACTCATAAAACATAATCACTTTAACATACCTCATCAAATAATGAATAAATCATAGAAATCATAAGACATAATGGAATCATGAGGAATTCATAACATTCTTACGTAGGGAGTAACCCTTACAGTTACGTTTGGAATACCCATCACAGTATATTCCCTAAATATCTTCAGAGAAACCTTAACGTTTAACTCCTTCATGTTACCCAATGAATTGGAGAGCTATATCGGGCTCCCCCGCCCTTAGTTTATCAATGAACCACATGTATTCATAACAATTCCCAAGAACCATAACATAATCGTATCACAAAAAACATGCATGAAGGAAACATATCATTTCCACTTTTAAATCACAAGATATCAATAAAACAAATTGATATAAAAACATTATGAAAACCATTGTCAATACCAAAATAATATAAAAGTAAAACATGGTATTTATTTTTTCATTTAAAAAAGTTATGGCTTTGATAGGAAGCCGAAACTCAAATACTGGTCACGGCGGAAGAGAAGTCGTTTTCGCCGCATACGTACGACAAAAAAACAACCACTTTGGTTGTTTAGTAAATGATTCGTATAAAAAGATTCCTTTTGAATAAATGTAAATGTCAAAGGGGTTTATACACAGCATAAAAAAAAGTTGTGTATAAAACAAAATGTGCCTCAATGAAAGGAGATTGAGACAAAGTCCCATACCTCGGGTCCGACTTGACTCGACCGTTCTTTAACCTCCTGAATAATATACATGAGTTAATTTATAAATTCTTGAGAACCTTTTTCATGTTCATTATTCATTTTATATCACTTATTACCATGTCATGAACACTATGTAATAATTTAAGTTAATAATGGTCGTTTTGTTGATCATTGGTACTTGAGTCAAAAATAAAATATTTATAATTACAAGTTGTTCATGTGGTAAAATATCCATTATATCCAGAATTATATTCATGATGTAGATATCATATATATCATATATATCCATTATATGATTGCATTTATAATATTAAATATCATTTAGAGGTAAGAAATGAAATGCACCCTTCATGGAGAAGGTAAGTCGTACGTACGCATGAACGCTACTTTCATTTCTATTTCATATTTAATAGAATGAAACAATAATGACATAATGATATATTATAATTCCAGTATAATATCATATATAATATCATTAACCCTATCCTTTATATGTCCGACATATGGAATTAATGAATCAAATCACTTTGAGGGGCGGTAGTCTGCACTTCCTAAAATGAAGATATCGCTTTTACCCATAATAGAAATCATAATGCTATGACATAAATGAAAAATACAGAAGCTTAAGGAAAAATAAACATATTATATATCATATATAATTATAGTGACATATTAATGGCCACCTTTGAAGGTTTTATAAGAATATTGAACAATCATCGTTTCGTGATGCAGAAATTCACCATCCACGGAAACAGTATGCTCATTAACCATTAGATGTAGGTGAGTGTAAGTGTAGCTCGAATACTTATTACAGAAAAATACTATTATATGGAATATACTGCAGTTGTTGCAAAAGAAATTAATAAAAAGAATTTAGGGGGTTGGAGGAGAAAAATAAAACAAAAGAGCAATAGAGAAGACTTTACCTTTGAATCGGGTAACTCCCTTTGGTTTGAACGGAAAAGGTTTCTTGAAGACCTTCCTGCCTAAGGTAAGGATTCTAGGAAGAGGAGAGGGATTTGGAGAGAAAAAATTAATAGAGCTTGGCCGAGCCAAAGGCTTGAGAGGTGTGGGTAAGGAGGTAGAGATGGGGGCCTTTTATAAGAGGAGAGGAGGGGCACTATTGGAATGGTATAAAATGTTACTTTATTTTCAAATGAGTTTCGGATTTTAATGGTCCCACATTGATGTGTTTCGAGGATAAGGTGATAAGGGTTCTAAATATACTCATCCAATAGGTCTTTGACATGTATAAGTCTTAGATTTTACATTATCTTTTCATTTTATTTAAATTGTTCATTAATGAGGTAATCGTTGCATCATCATGATGTCATAAATAATTTAATTTATTTAATGTCTAAAAAATATAAAAAAACAACTATGATGTAGTTAATCTTTTTAAATTTAAAATTAAAATTTATATTCGAATAGATCATTTATGTAGACAAAATTAAAAATTTTTTACTCAGGTGATACATTCTTTGTTATATTTAAGTTTCTTTAAAAATAAAAAGATAAAAAGTCATTATCACACAAATGTTATTCCATGGGGTCCCCAAGATCTGAAAAAGGCATACCATGGTTGGAAATGACACAACCAGTAGAATTAGGACACATTTTGTGGTCATTTTCTATTTTTATGATATTATTTTATTATCCTTAATTAACCGATTACTAATTAATGAAGATAATTAAAGATAATTACCGTCATTACTATTCATAATGTCCAAAAACAAAAGAGTATTGATTACATAATATGGACCTTCTGATTCCTAATATGTAATAAATTTTACCAAATTCCCTACACATAAATTGATATAATTAATTTAAAAATAATTCTCGTTGTCAAGACAAATAGCAGGCTTTTTAGAAATAATATCAATGAAAAGTTTGGCACTTGTTTATGCCCAATTCCGAAGTTAAATTAATCCCAATGACCAACATTGTATTACATGGTAAACATATATTCTATTTACACATTAAAACCAATTAAAATGATAATCTAACCATATAATGAAATTATATGAAAATGCAGTTTTGATGTAAAATGCAGTATTTTTCACTATTCATTAAAAAAATGAACATTGTCAAAAAATTACAAAAACATTATCCAATGTAAATTTCAATCTCCCAATCATAAATAATATGTTTATTTTGTCAAATAGAGCTTATAAAATTTTCAAAAGTTTGATTTAAAAATGGGTTTCCATCAAAAGGCAATAAAACAATATTTTAAAAATATTAGTGTATTCCATGCTTAAGATTGGATTTATTCTCATTTTATGACTCTAAAACACTATATAATTCATGAATAGACATAGATAAGAATATATATTATTCATTACTTACTTGGGATGTTACATATTATATCCATTAGTCAATATAGTTTGAATACGGTTAGATTTTGAGACTTTATCTTGTGAGACAATTCTAGAAAGGTATCATTGAATATTTTTAATATATATAAGACCCATTATCGATCTACCTTGTGGTATAAACTATGATGTGAATAAGATAATTCTAGTATAGAAAAAAACCTTTACCCTATATTTAATTATCTATGAATACATTGTTAATATATTATTCAAAATATTGGCTTACATGATATTATAACTTTTACTACATGCATTCAATACATTCATCTATCATTCTAAGAAATTTCATAAAGGAATTTACTGAACTGTATGAATATACCTACAAAATCACCTTGGAAGACCTCATGCTATATAGTGTAACTTATTCTAGAATCTATGTGGTCTTACTTTATTATTAATGGTTTCTTTTTATAAAACATAATAAGTTTTCTTGTTGGTATACCAAATGTTTTAGCATAAAATGATTAAACACTCATCAAGGTATAATATTTTCAAATATTATCAGTTATACTTGACAAATAATTATTTTAAAACTACTGGGTATGAGTCTTATATTTCACATTTAGTAATTTATTACTTAAATTGCATATTAATTATTCAAGTATTACCAAACTAATAATAAAGTGTAAAATACTATAACTACATTGATTTGAAAATAAATAATGTCTCATTTTGTTTAAAATAACATTGAGATAAATGTATATGTAACCCTTAATGAAAAATAATACTTTAACTTGAATAAATAATATTTGAAATCATAAGTTGTAAAAATATCACCACTGATATAATAATCACTCTTTCTACAATCTGTTATAATTTAAATTTATTTTTTTATTGTTATTTACTTCTAATGATTGATATATGAATCACCCTTCCTCAACACTCGATAGAAAAAACCTTACTTCTTTTAATGTTTCATTTTTGGTTTCAATATTTTAGTAAAAGTTAGTATTTAATGAATAAGAAGTGAAATATAAACAGTATAATCCATGATGATTATATTTAATGTATATTTAATTGCTTGGATCTTATTGAATACAAATTCTTTTCAAAATGACCATTTTATACACATGAGAAGCAAAATGTATTCTCTTTTCCACACCACATGTAATTATATTGTCTCATTTAAAGGAATTTAAAAGGAAACATTTAATATAGACTAATCATGGGATTTGAAAAATACATTTCATCTTGTTCACTATAAGAGTTGAATAACAACAATCTTTCAATTACTTATCTTATTGGAAAAGAATACATAAATGATTTGTGAGGGATAAACTATTTATACTATACATGGAGAATCTTGTTTGTAATGTTGATTATATGATATTAATGGATAATTCATTTTTTAATGGAATCCTAAATTTACTAATTGATATTATAATGCAATCATTTTGAAGTACTTATAAATCAATATGTTATCTTTTTACTGTTTACATTGTTATAGTGTAGTAAAAATATCATATATCTTGGGCCTCTCATACAAGTTTTCAAGGGATAAGAGATGAGTTTTTATGGTATAAGAATACATTGAATGATCCTCACATATGGGTTTGGGTAACTAAATATTAAAATAAGTTATAATATATCACTCACCACTACATGATTTTGTTACTCCACGAACCTTGAAGTGGAATTTGATTGGTCAAATTTTAAATTTATAATTATTTAATTGATTGTATATATATATAAAATCATGGTTAATTTTTTTATTAAATAATCATACCTGTTTAATTTTATTTGTAATAACATATTGTCAAAATATTAATCATCTTCGTTCAATGTTTTATATTCTTAAAGGTATAAGAATATATGAATAATTACTAGATATTCCATCAATAATTGCCAAATTCTTGGTTAAAAAATGAGTTACACAATGTGTAGATGGAGTAAACACCATGTACCCATGTGAACTGCACCTGGATGTGTCGTGGGATACACAAAACTCTAATCAGTTAATTACATATGGTGAAATTATTTCACACTGCATGTAGACAGGGCCAACCTGGCACATGAGATGTCAGATTACATCGCATGTAGATGGCGTACTTTCCCTGATGTTTACATGGGTTAGCGGCACAAATCACAAAATCAATGTAGTCTTTATACAAGGCTAAACCACATGAGACTAATAGGAAAAAGAATTTATGATATACATGATGTGTATATGGTGAACACAATATATAGTTCATAATTTCCTGAATCAGAAATAAATTTCGAGCCATTCAGTGAGAAAAGTGGACACATGGCTTGTAACTAGATTATAAACGATTTTAGTCCATCCGAGATACATGACTAATCCCAGGAATTTATCCTAGGAACATGAAAATTTGATACATTGTGTGTAGCTGGAATGTACATTCTAGGTATCTCAACCAAGTTAGCACATCGAATCACTAAGCGTGTAGTGTGGATAGATGACATCCATGGTACATGATGTGTAGCTGGATCTTAAATTCGGCATAGTATCCCAATTAATGATAGAATTAAATTACATTAATTTGGAAAATTTTAATTAAAAACCTATTTTTTATTGACCCCTTTTCTGTTTGACAATTTAATAATGCGTTTAATTAATTTGAAATGTTCAATTAATTTATTATAATTTTTTTAATAATAGTCCATACTATTTATTTTCAAATATTTTCGTAATTATGGTTATCTATAATTGGATTCAAATGGTCATTAAGATGAAAGAGAATTTATCAATAAATTAATTAATTATATGAATATTTACCATGTTTTCATGAAAAATAAAATTTATTAATTTTCTAATGTTTATTAATAGAATAGTGTTAAACCCAGGTCATCTCTCAATGAGATTTGGATTTTTAAAGTATGTATCTTTAATAAAAACGACAAAAAGAGGGGGGTGGTTTTAAATTTTTTTATAAATAAATTGAATTGATAAAAAAGTTTAATAGTTCATAACCAGAGGTGGTGTTTTTAGAATTATGAGAGAAGCAGGCCATTTCAATTCAATACATATCTTGGTTAGTTTAATGTTTTTAAAAATATACATGGTTTGATGAAATAAATTGTTTGAGGGTAATCAAGATCTCAATTACCCTCATGTCCTTTAAATTGTTTCACACTTAACCAACCCTTGACAAAAAAATCATGTTGTCAAGGGTTGGACCTAAAACATAGTATGAGGGAGGGAAAATTATATTTAAATCTCATGTATGTGTTAGATAAAAAGGTTTATTGTGTTTTCCAATGAAACAACCCAATATTCCCACTTGAAATCATAACCCAATTAGTGTTGATATAAATAGTTTTTTACTTCATTAAACCAAACACATACATTAAATGAAAAATCATGTTAAGATAAAAATTAAATGATTTTTTCACACAAATTTTAAAAAAAAACTAGTAGAATAAAAATTTCCAAAACACTCTCTCTAATGTTGTGTAGCTTCTATATGATGAGTTACCACCAATTAACTCTTCATATAGATGAGGAGGAGGCTTGGTAACAACTTAAACATCTTCCATGATCTCTTTATAAGTACAAGGGACTCTGAAACATCTAGATTGAATAAAAAATCCATTTTTTCATACAAATGGTATATATATTCCCCTTGATCGAGCTCACAAATGGGGTTCCTAAGGTTCCAATTTATTGGAAAAGTGGGAGGTGGTTTTGGGAACCGAAATTTCAGGATACCAATTAGACCATGGTTTTGGGCGAGTAAAGTACCTTATATTGACTTGGGAAAAATAAATTAATTGTTTAAATAACCATTGGATATCTCATAATCTAATTTCGAGGCCATTAAATGTATAAAATATGAAATATTTAAAAAATAAAAAACCTGAGTTTTGACTTTTAGAAAATTATGTTTCTTGGATAGATCAGTTTTTTTGGGACACTTTTTGGAGTAATTGGACATAGGTGTCTTCTAAAGAGTTGTGTCCAACTGAATTTTGGATCTTTCAAAAAAATTCATCCTAATTGGATTAATTTATTATCTTTAATGTGCATTTTAGGCCTATTATTTTCTTGGGCTCTTGCGTACATTGGAAAATGTTTCCTCAACATCATCTTGGGTCCTCCAAATCACCTCCTCCTATAATGTAATGCTAAAAAATTAAAATTTACCCTTTTAACAGTGATAAAAATTAAAAAATTGAATCACATGTAAAGTGAAATTTGTAATTAAAATTTGAATTTAAAATAAAAAACCTATTTAGCAGAGTAGTGTAAGGGTGAAATAAAATAGTGAATCGTTGTGTGATCATATTTATCTTAATAATAAATAAGTAATAAGAAATTAAGGCCAACTAGTTTAATTTTACTTATGAATTGAATGTATGAAAATAACAAGCTATACTAAGACTAGTGTATATGTTATGCACTAATTTAATTTAATTTATTTCATGGGTTTGAGATGTTAATTATTAAATCAATTTAATGACCTATATTTCATATCATCCTCCATTATTATGTGGGACTTGGAAATCCAACGTAATTTATGTAATCCCCATTTGAATAATAATTTGGCTTTCAACACGTGCATGTCAGTTATAAATACTTGTAATTAATGGGGTTCCCCATGTAGTGAGGAAGAAATTTAATACAGATCCATAATGATGCCAACGTAGTTTTCACACAGGTGGACAAGTAGAATTCTTTAACACATTCCAAGTCGCAAAATAGGATGTATTTAACCTAGGTTATTGGTTGATTCAATGTCCACTCATTAAATCAACATTTATATATATTCATGAATGGGTCATTTAAATAATTAATTATTTATATCTATGCATTATTTATTTTATTCATGCATGACCATGATCCCATATATAAATGAATAAATGTGAAAAATTAATTTTAAATAAATGGATTATTCATAAATTATCTATCCAACATGATTAAGTAATTACTTAAAATTCACTTAATATTAACAAGACATGAAAATTATAAAACAATAAAAAATTTGTGCATAATAAATTAAAATCTCTCAACTTAATATTAAGTCATACAATGCCTTCTATTACATTATTGGGAATGAAACTATAGAAAAAGTATTTTTGTTTAAAAAGTATAGACACTTAATTTTAATAGGGAGCCCACATTAGTGTTTTTGATTGACTTAACCAAACTAGTATTGAATTTAACATCCAAAGTCCCATCCAATAAAAATTTAAAGGAAATTAATGAAGAAATCAATGTTAGTGTTTTATGATTGTGTAGTCTACTGAATGGATCAAGTTACTTGAAGCTCGCAGTTGAAAATATAACCTACCTAAAGCACATTGGTTGTAAATGTGAATTAAAGAAGAAACTAGACATGGAAGGACAATTCAATACCTATAAATAATGACTTATTGCAAAAGTTTTAAACAAAATCAATGATTTGGAAAGGATGAAAACTTTTCACCATTTTCTTTGCTAAAATCAATCATAATTCTAATTAACATTTTGACCACCCATGATTATGATATTTGGAAAATGGATTTCAAAACAGCCTTCTTTAATAGGATCCTTCATGAAAATGTAAATATAACACAAACTGAAGCGTTTTTGACTGTAATAGATTCCAAATAGGCTTTAAAATAGTAAAAATCCATTTATAGATTAAATTAAGAATCTAGGTCATGAAACTTTTGGTTTTATTAGAACATAATGGAATTTGGTTTTATAAAGAATAAATGTGCGTCATGGGTATACAAATGGTTCAGTGGTAGTGCAATTTTTTTATTAATAGTATATTTCGATGAAATATTACTTATTCGAAGTGAGATACTAGTATTACAGTATGTTAAGGTTTGGTTAAATAAATTCATCTCTATGAAAGACTTAGATAAGGCTAACAATATTCTTTGGATCATGTTAAATTAAAATAAATCTAATAGGATTCCTATATTAAGTAAAAGTATATATATTTAGAAGATACTAGAGATTTTAAATATGCAATAATCTACGAGGGGATTTTTTCCAGTATCCCATGGAATTCATCTATATTGGAAAATTTCTCCTCAAAAACATGAGAAAAGAAATAGAATGTCAAGGATTCCATATGTGTCAATAATTAGGTCAGACAAGTATGTTATGCTCTGCGCTAGGCTATATGTATTCTATTCATTATGTTTGGTAAGAAGATATCATGAAACCCCATTTGACTTATATTAAATGGAAATCAAGAAATTCGTTAAGTATTTGAGTATTACTAAGGATATTTTCTTTGTTTTTGTAGGATATGAGGAACTAGTCATCAAATGACTTGCAGATGCTAGTTTCTAAATAGACCAAGATGACATGAAGTGTCAAACAATGTAAATATTAAATTTTAATGGAGGTTTTTTGAGCTTTAAGATCTCAATTTAGGAAGTTGAAATAGAATATAGAAAATATTACTAGTGTATTACGACTTCTATGGTATGTAAAGAAGTAGTTTGGATGTGAATCTTTGTCCAAGAGCTTTATGTGGCACCTAGTAGTTACGATCCCATGACACTCTATTATGAAAATAATATAGTGGAGGCTCTTAAAAAAGATCCAAGGTAATATTAGAATATGAAGAAAATACTTTAGAAGTATCATCTATTGATATATTTTTCGTAAAGAGGTGAGGTTTCATTTATTATCATTTTTATAGAAGACAATGCGGAAAACCCTTTAATTTTTTAGAAACTCAAATTGATTTATAGGTTCTAGCATAATGAGTCGATTTTATTTCATTATTCATATTGACCGCTCATTCTTCATTCTTTAAGGAATAACTCTTGTGTTTCTCAGTCCTGATAGGGTTATAGAAGGAGGATTTGAGATATAATTTAATTTTGTGTAATAATTCTCTATTTTGATATTACACCACATAATAGACATAACTTCCTATTTATAAGGCCAGGGTTTTGGTTAAATTATTATTTAATTATGTTTCATTATTTGAAAAATATTATAAAATTTAATAAACCAAATTTCACATAATAATAATAGTAATAAAAATAATAATAATAATATTATTATTATTTTCTGGTGTGGCCAACTTGTATAATATCAAATATTATTCAACCAGCTTGTTAATTAATATTTTTCACTAGACACGGTATTGGTCCATTTGAACTCCTCTATAATTTATTAAAAACCGAAATAAATATTCAATTTAAATATTTAATTCATCAATACATATTTGATATTGATACAATGTGAATAAAATTATTCCTTAAACATGATAATAATATTTATTCTATTAATTAAATTTAAATAGAATTTAACTGAGCACAATGAAAAAAATAGTGTCTGACCCTCTTGGATTATTTCTCATTAGAATTATGTGGGAAAATTTAATGTTCAATATTACTATATAGTAATGAGTCAAGGAACCCAAGATAAATAACATAATTTCATAATGATGAAAACCACTTATGAATACTCAGTATGTAATATAATCATTTTGTCACAATATTTTATCAATGAGGTTTCACATATGTGTTACAATTTTCTATGCTTGATACATATTTCTTTTACTATATAAATTAAACATGTTGTTACATGATGGACATGAAATTTATTGTAACAATACTATTCAAATCAATGGGATGTGATATCAACTTCCATGGAAGGGAAAAATATTTCCTTGACTTATCCATTAATGACATGTCAATTGTGGCATACCAAATATACCTGACCTGACCATTAATATATGGAGACATTGATTTTGGTATAAAATCTATGTGCATGATTCATGAATTTAATTAACGAAAATCTGAATGTCTAAGGACCATTAAACATACTAACATATAGGAATATCTAATGACACCAAAACATACCTAATTCATATTTGTATGTTTATTATCATAATATCTCATATTGAAGATTACCAAGTGAAACATTTGTGACATAATTTTTCTTATTATTAGAAGTAATATCACTTATCAGTCTATATACTATTTGTACCATCCTGGTATGTTATTTGATCACAATACCATATTTAACAATATCATCATAGAACTTAAAGTTTCCCATCATTGTGGGGAACTATGATGACAATATCAATGTGACATATACTCCAGGACATCATCCAATTAATTTCATGAAAAAATAAACAATATGTAACAATATGTTTTATTAATTTTCAATACATCAAATATACATGTAATAAATGTACAAATAGTAGGTCCTAGGTCACCGACTCCAATATACTTGTCTTTATGTTGAATAATTAGCTCTACAGACATATATGATAAGATGATTCAATGAATATAGTATTCCTCCTCCGTTAACATCATGTTGGAATACTTTTCACTATAACTTGTATACTAAGGTGGAAAATTAGGTATAGGGGATTCCAGATCATAATCCAAACATTTAGTATAAAAAAAATAAATGAATATACCATTGTTGGAAGTTGGTTCCATACAATACATTGGATTTACCAAAAAATAACCATAGTCTTATGATGATTTTAATTTTTTATAATACATTAATTAAAATAAGATTTTCTTTATTATCTTGATTACAAAAAGTTATTTCATAGTAAATTTTATTTATGACACCTATGATATTTTATCGAAACCCAATTACTCTCACTATTAGTTTTGGATTATCATGTTTTGTGAATATATTCTAGTGTAAAGGATCCATATTCCCCATACCATAACCCATACAGGGGTCTAAAAATCTATTCAATGTTATTGAGGCATGTGTAACATGACAACAACATTAACATAAAACTCCTTGAGCCAATTGAGTGTACTCCCCAATCCTTAAATCATGGACATGTATTTCCTCAACACATGACTTCTAGATTTACTATGTCTCACAGAGGAATCAATCCTTAATGAGAATTGGGTAAGGTAGACCCAAATATCATGATTGAAATTTAATAATAAATAAATTTACCCCAACAAAAATTTATCAACCACTTTTAACTATGTTTAAATTTCAACCCACATAGTGAAAGGAGTTAAAGACTTAAAATTTTGATTTGATGGTTTTTTTCTTTTTGTGTAAATTTACCATTTTATTTTATTACATTATTGTTAATATTAAATGGATTTTATTTAATTTATTAACAATTTATAGATAACATTTATGAATAGTCTCAATTTATTTTAAATCCATCTTCCATCAATTCATTTATTGAGTGATAATGATAAATAATAAAAAAATAATTAACCATAAATCTATGAAAAAATAAAATAATTAGTGTGGAATAATGAGATTATCTAAGGGAGAGTTTATCTAGTATAATATAATATAACCCTTAAACTAGGGGAGAAACTCCTTGAATAATAACTTGGTTCTAGTAGCATCATTCCACCTATACTCTAATGTAACCATTGAAATGGTTTCACTTAATATATGATCATGAACTACCCCCATTAACTTAATAACTTCATCCATTATATAATATTTTACTCACACACATGTGAGGAGAATCAAAGGATTGGTTATAGGGTCAAAATAAATAAAACTAGAAGAATGAAAGACAATATATAAATTAGGAGGGGAAAGCATAAAAACCATCCTTTTAATTTAATAAAATAATTACTAAAAAACATATGTAATAATAATTAAATTAAAAGTAACCAAGAACACCCATTGGTTGGGTTATTCTCATGAAATGAATACATATTTTTACACTAGCTAGCACTAACTTAAATTCATTATATTATTAATATAAAATGACATGAATTAATTCAATTAATTTATTAATTCATTTTATCTGGTCTAACAAGTCAGGTAAATTATGTTATTTTAATTTAATAAAATTAAAAAAAATTAATTTTAATTTTAAATAAAAAACCATATAGTTTTTATTTATAGGAAAAAAATATGTAACCAACAACACCTTCGTTATTCATGTATTAAATGATAACATTCCCTATTTGTGTACCCAAAAAGTTACACAATTAAGTAGTGTGAAATTATATATTTCAAAATACCAAATAATAAACATGGTATTAATGATAATTGGGCATGAGTAAACCCACATCAAAAATACCACATTAAATTCCTATAGTAAATACATCAGTCATTATAGGGAATTAATTATGAGAAATTAATAGAGAATTTTTATACTCCTAAAATCCTATTATATATTATTATCACAGCTTATAAATATAAATATTGTTTTTTATTCTACAATTGAAAAATTATTCACTAAATTTAATTCTACTGATTACTAGGCATGTATAAGTCTTTTACTAGTGAGCTAAACTATGTGTATATCACATTATGTGTCTCTACGATGCATGTTGTGGGAGTTGGGCATATAATCCTTATAGACATTAATGAGTTACATTACAGATATGTGGGCTATATGATATGTGATATCATTAATTATAGGCTGGTCGATATTTAGACTATAAAAATCATGTGATATATATATATTAACCACATAGTTTCCATGAAAATCACTACACAAACCATGAAGGACTACATGGAGTGTGAGAAGGTTACACAACGTGTAGTCCCAAAAGTCATGTGCTAGTCTAGTATGTGAATGATAATTTTATTAATTTCTATATAGGTTGATTTCTGTCTATAAGACTATATATCCTAATGCTCATATATATGCATCAATCCTTATTACTTGACATGTAATTTTATATTAGACATTTTGTTACTATGTCATCTATGCATAACCCTTAACACCACCTCAAAGAACATCCATTCATTCTTTACATGTTTTTCATGTGTCTTAAATCATATGAAGGTGAATAAACATGAAATATAAACTATCAAATTAATGGAAACAATTAGAAAAAATTAAATTCTAGTAAACAATTCAAATCAACCCAAAAATAATAAATAATTATAAATTATCATGTGATCACTTTGATACTATTTTAATGTTTCAGGATATAGAGATAGTGGTGGGGCTCATGCCCATAATGGAAATTCATCAACTTCTTCGGATTTCTCCCACAAATTAGAAGAAATGTAAACCTATAATCTATAATATAGGATAATAACATATAATTTATAATTAATTTTACTTATGATAGAGAATTAATTCTCTTTGGACTTCTTTTTTTATTGATCATTTTGACGATACATCATATCTTACCATCATTACATTAGAGGAATCTGGAGTTGATTCCATTTAAAAATTATCTATACATGTTCCATAAACATCCGATCATTTCCATAGAATTATCTAGGTACTAGTGTGGATGGTTTTAATGTTTATATCAACTGTAAGTGATCGAAACAGAATCCATTAAGGAGACAAAGAAATAATTTGTTGGGGAGGTTAAATAATCTCTATTCTTGAGAGATTTATAGGTGAAAATATCTATAGGAATTCAGAGTATTATCTTTAGAATGTGTGGTTATTAAAACTAGCTATGATTCACTATATTAGAGAATATGATAATTAGTTTCTTATATAGACCTAGGGTTAGAGAATAAATAATTTCAATAGGGAATTTATTATTCTGTTAATCCCTGTTGAACCCCAGGTATTATTATGTAATAATAATAATACTAATAATAATAATAATATCTTATTGAGATATAATAAACTCATGGATAAATATATATACTATTTCCATGACCACATAAATTAATATTTAGTAAAATAATATTTAATATTTTATTTCTCATTAGAACATAAACTCAGTTTTTTGGTCCTCCTCAATATCTATCAGACTATTAATAATGTAAATTAATTTAAAAAAATAAGTTTCACTGTTTTATTTAAGGGTAAATAATTAAATATTATATTTACCAAACTAGTGAATAAATATTTTTTAAATTTTCATGTACCAAAATAAATAATTATTTGTTACAATGATAATAAACTAAAGATAATTAAAGATTTGTATTTTCATATAATTGAATAAATAATTTCATGAAAAATAAATATTTATTTAATATTCAACTCATATATTATTCTCTCAAATAACTGGTTAATGTATATATTTCATAAACCAAACATGAATAATTATTAAACCAAAAATGAGAATAATATTTATTAAGTATGTTTAATTCATATAGAATATGACTAAGGTTCTGGATACAAATAGATTGTGACCCTCTTAACCCCTTAATCAGGTTTGTTAGGGAAACCTATCTAAATTACAATGCTAGAATCTAGTAACATTCCAATGAATAGAGAGATAAATAATTTCATTTCATAATGAAATTAAACCTCACAGGAACACACACTATGTAATATAATCTTTGTCTCGATATCTCATTCAAGAGGTTTGCATCACATGTGTCATAAACCAATATGTTTTAATTTTATTTCACGATATTTTAATAAATAACCTGTTAATATCTCACCATGAAAATGTATCTATCAAATATTCCCATTTCAATAAAAGAGATAGAGATATAAAATTCCATTGTATAATGGTGAAAAATCCTTTCTGGACCTATTCATTAATTTCATATCACTTGTGGAGTAATTAATGCGACCTACTTCACTATGAGCATATCCCATAATGATTTTCATCAATACATTAAAGTAAAAAACACATTATATGAATTAATAATAATCTCAAGTATAAGGACCATTAAACACATACATATATAGGAATATCCAATATCACATAAAACATATGGAATTATTATTTGTGTCTCATGTTCTCATAACCTCATTCTCTTAGAGATTAACAAAGTTGAACTTCATAGAAGAAGTATCAATGTAGTATGATCTCATTACCCTATATACCCTGAATTGTTATCATCCAATACAATGATATAAACGACCATAGAACAGGGATATAATAATACATTCATAGCACTTTTATGTTATCATCATAGTGGGGAACTGCCATGACCTTTGGGTGTGATATGTTCCCTTAAAAAATTATCACATAGATGTCACAAAGAAGAACATTCTTCATCTGGTAAGATATTAATTAATATTTAAGATTATCAATACATCGGTAATCTAATGTTCAAATTAATTGGTTCTAGGAAAAACAATCCAATATACTCTACAATAATGTAAAATTATTTCACTAAATAGATATTGTGAAGGAAGTTGTTTGTATCACAAAGTTCATCACTAAACATTTTGTGGTTCCTAGTGTCAAATTAGAAATTGTACAATAATGTTACAATAATGGATTTATTTTCCAATACAAGGAACTCTAGTTTGATCAGTTCAATATAATAAATACTTTGAAAATATCATCTCATTCGAGATATTTGTGGGAAGGGTGAGTAATGATCATTTGGGTAGATAAAGATGACAATGTAGAATATCCTTTAACAAAACCATTATCACATAAAAAACAAGGATCATGTTGAATCTATTTTTATAAGATATATGATATAGAGGATGTATTGGATGTAAATTGTATCATGGTTTTATAACAAGGGAAATATAATTTTAACATTTATTCAAGTGTGTTGAACTTATATTACATGAATAGTGGAATGATAATATCCCCTCAAAGTATGCCTTTGATTTTTCCTTAATTGATGTGATCACAATGTATTATGGGTTTTAATGACATGATAATATTAGTGTGAGTGTAATCTGGTATATGATATGAATAGTTGTATATGGTATGAAGAATACAACCAAGAAATAATAAGTTGAGACTAATTATTTGGTCTAAGCTACTAAATTATATCACATTGAATATCATATGATTATTGATAAAATGGGGAGGGGTGAATCAATGGTTCATTTTTACAAATTACTTTAACATTATGTAAATATTTGGGACTTTATAAGGTCCTGATATTCTCATGTAATAAAACTCTATCCCTCTCCCATACACTTTATTATAAACATGAATGTAAAGAACATTGATTTTTACAATGCTCAACACCAATGAGGGAACCTAATCCTTACTGTTCATGGGATGTATTGGTCATAAATTTTCCACAACAATCAGTTACTAATTAAAATGTTTTGGGAAGGGATTAGCATCTCCCCAAAATTTCATCCCAAAATTTTGTATCCTAAAAAGATGATTAGAATGCTTCCCACGAGTATCATAGTGTGGAATTTCCTATGAGATTTCTAAATATGAAAACATATTCTTCTCACAAAATGAAATCACTAACACATAAATTTATAGAACTTGTATCTTTAAATTCATCAAATTATGGTCTCCTTAAATCATTTACCTTTTTTTCAAACCTAAAGTATATTTTTATGAATGTAAGTCAACCTTTTTACAGTATTATTCACTCATAAATATAGAGGCATTAATAACCTTTCATTGAATGAAGTCCTACCATTTATATATTTCGATATAATAATATAAAACTAAGGATCATGATCTTTAATTTGGAATTTTCACTTAATAAATTATTCATTGAACCACTATTAATATCATCAAGGGATATCATGTTTTGAAATAGTCGGAATTCCCAAAATACTTGGCATAAAAAGTCTTCAAGAAATCCATAAAAATTATTAAAAATGAAAAATTTTCTTTTATGATATTAATAACATTAATAATTCCTCGCAATATCATCTATATTAATTTGAATTTGTAGGAATTAAAATTCCCTCAATATCATCGTGTGAATGTACTTCCACAGACGTCAATCTAAGCTACATCCAATTTTTCATTTTCATTAGCTCAACTCATACTTACACAATATTCAGTATTTTAAATAGCCCAAACATGAATCTCATGCTTCAGATGATATGAATCCCATTAACATATGTTATGTTCATGCTTCAACATATAATATACACTTCTGGTCAAATGAAATATCAATCATAACATGTTTGAATCAATTGATATTGAATCATTGCCGGTCTACATAAATTATCTTAATAACTATGAAGACAATTGCATGTATCACCCAGAAAAACGTCTAGAGAATCCTTTGGTAAAACTCCAACATTTCATGCATCCATGATATTAAATTATTCTATAATTATAGACTTATTTAGGAACATTTTCCAAAAACCTAAAAATCTCCCACCAGATGTCAACTTGACTGACCAGTTCACATTTACCCTTTCATTTGATAAACATAAGAAAACCTCCAGAATTTGTTACCTACACATACAGACAATTACAACATAGATATAAAATATTCCAGAAATAGTTAACAACATAAAAAACAACTTTATAATCCTTATGTAACTTCAATTACCCCAATGGTTTTATTGGAAATATAACTCTTTTCACTAATCTATACTTTAAATTTTCTAGAATATCACAACCTTTATGACGGAGAAAATTCCCAAAACCACAATGTTAGATAAAGTAATTTGTTTTTTATAATTTCATATCTCGATGAAAATAAAATTTTAGGATAAGTTATTTATATTTAATCCCCGTCAATATATTCACTATAAATTTACTTCCCATTTTCTTATAAAAACATCAACCAAATATTATTAGATGATATAAAATTTTAAACTCCTCTTTTTTATAAAGAGCTATTCTATTCCAACCATTAACAACCCAATCAAAGGAATAGTGGAGGAAATTTCTATATAGTCTCTTAAGTGAGAGTGAAATTCTTAATGTGATGTTTCAACCATAATTTCTCAAATATATCCTTTGGAATAACTTTAGTGAAAATATAAGGAAGTTCATATTTTATATAAATATGACCCAACATTATTTCTCTAAAAGGAACATTATCATTAGTGAAATGAAAAATTATGTTGATATGTTTTGACCTAGAGTATTTGACTAGGCTCTTTGAAAGATCTATTTCAGTTTGATTATGAAATAAAATTTTCATTTTTATTTTAAAATTTAATATTAATTCATTATGTTAAACTTTAATCCACATCATTTGAGTGAAATCATGAGTGATTGAAACACATTCTAACGATACTAAATGTTATTGAGTTTTTTATTTATATTCTAGTAAAAAAAGATCTCTCTCACAAATAATATTCCTTTGGAAAATGATTATTGTTCATAAACATTTCTAGCTGAATCAGTATATGTGATGTCATGTATGTTCAACTCATTACTTATTTGATACATCAATCAAATATTTAATGTTACTTTAACACACCTCAAAATTCTTTTAGAAGATATCAAGTGTGATTCAATTGGATCACTCTAACATTTGGAACACAAAGTGACCGCATACACAATATCTGGAAAACATGAATTCTGATAGAGTAATATTATGATTATCTTTAAAAAATATATTTGATTAATACTTTTTACTAGATTCATCTCTTCTTAGCTTTACTCTAATAGTGATAGGAGTAATAAATTCCATTGAATTTTACATGTAAAAATTATTTAAGATCTCTTTGTTAAACCTTTCTATAGAAAGGAAGATATATATTTGATTTATTACAAACTATAGCCCATGAAATAAATTAATATTACCAAGAATTGACATTTCAAAAGACACTTTCATTTATACTAAGAACTCCTTACATGTGGGATCATTGTGACCAGAATAGATTATATCATCAATGTAAGAAATGACTATCAGATTTATAGAAATAAACTCATTCACATATAATTTTTTATCCAATTTTATTTTAGAAAAGGTCAATATCTTCATGAAACTATCATGATTAGAGTTCCAGACATGCGGATCCCACTTCAACCTATATCAATATTTTTTGAGTTTAGAAACCAAAATACCATCCTTATTAAGTATGAATCCCTATAGTTGTTAAATGAAAACTTTTTATTGAAACTATTTGTTCAAGAATTTAGAATTTACATCAATATAATAAACCATGAATTTATAATGAGCAATAATAGCTAAAAATATTGGCACAATCCCAAGAATTCTATCAAGGAAAAGGTTTCTTCGAAGTCAAAAAAATCCACCTATGAATATCAGTTACCAACCAATATTTAATTATTTTAGGATAATTATCCCTTTCCACTAATCTTATTCCTAAAAACCCACTTATTTTTAATCAAATATTTTCATTTTATATTACAATAAATTACCAATGTAATTCTTCTAAAATTGGTCAAAATATTAATTCATTGAGTTTAACCATTCCTTGGGCTCAACTTCCTCAGATACCAAATGAGGTTAAACATAAGAGATAGATCCATTTGAACCATCATTATTAAAATTACTCTAATCTAAATGTAATTTTATAATATCTCATGGAATTATTTGGTTTAACTTAATTTTGTAATGTCCAAAACATTGAGTGATTATTTCAAGTGGAATCTTCTTCATCAATTTATTTATTTTAACATGGTTGTTCAATATTAAACTTAAGAATCTCTTACTCCTCAATAGTTATTCTATAATATTATTTGAAATATTTCATTGGCTCATCAAATTCACCAGTTTCTTCATCGATCTTATTGTTCTTATTTTCAGTCACATTAACATCATATTATTCCACTATTTTCTGTATATATTTTTTCTAACACCTATAGCTTCATCCATTGGATGTACATCACATGAAGATTAAATTTTTATCCTTTTAATCAAAAATTTCTTAAGTTTTTATTTTTTATCTTTATTAGATAAGTCCTTCCATACATGTTAAAATATTTCATCATTGGTATCTTCATGCACCACATCTCACAGGGGGTAATGCATGCTGCTTGTCTTAGTAAATTTTTTTTCTAAACATGCACTTTAGTACACAAAAATTCTTTCTAGAAGAATTCATAGATTTTATACTCTATAATAATGATCCTTACCATTTTAACTAAACTTTTGTTCTTCGTTTATGATACCACATTTTACTGAGGGGTGTTAGGATAAATATATTGATGTTCAATTCCATAATCTGAATAACAAGCATCAAAATAGTTACATATATAATATTTACCATTTTCTCTTTTTTATCATTTGTATATGTGCTCCAAGTTCCTTTTCTGATTCCATATAGTAAAACATGAATATTTCAACAACATATGATTTATTTTTCATAAAAAACACTAGTAATATAAGTGAATTCCTCAAATAAAAGTGCTAAAATATAATTCAACCATTATAGATTCATTCCTCAATAGTCCACATATATCAAAATTTATATGTTTTTAGAGTTTTTGTAGAATAAATATCAAACATTTTATGTTTTCCTTAAACCATATTTACATTTGGATAAGCTTCATAAATGGCACCTCTTTCTCTTTTCAGTAGAGGTATATCACTCATAGGTTCTTACTTTGATATTTTTCTCAGGTTATATTGGCCAATATTACCAATTATTATATTAAACAACTAATTTTAATATTTATCACTTATATTAAACGAGTTTCTCTAATATAAAATTTGAAATATATTTCCTTCAGTTTTTAATCCTTTAGAAATTGTTCATCATTTTCCATGTAATAAATAACACAATAATTCCATTAATAGACAACTTTGATTCCATATGTACATAACCTACATAATCATATAAATTTATGTTTATGTCCATAAAAAAATATAACCTCCATATATTTTATCTTATGGTCATATATGGAAGTTATTCAACATACCTTTATTTATAAGAGAAATATCATTTCCAATGAAAAAACTGCTCTATTATTTTCTATTAAGATTCTCAAAATTTTAACATCACATTTAACATATAAAGAGTATCCAATATCAAGCATCCAAGTTTAATCATTTTGCATATATTTCTAGGTGAATTTAACTAAGAAATACTTTTAATCAATATTTTTTCATTATCATTTTATCTTCTATTGTATGGATTTTATTTTGGAAGTGGTTTCATGAAACCTTCTTTGAAATGAACAATTTGATCACATCTCCCACATATTTCTTCTTGTTAGTCAAAAAAAATTTATTTATTTAGGAATTATTAACAAATAATTCCTTCTTATGTGTGATATTGTGTCACATATTTCATTTTTTATTGTCTTATATTCGATATTTTCTCCCCTAAACTCATTACTTTATCCTGTAAGAGAAGTTTTGTCCTAAAATTTATAGGTATTGTTCCCATAGTTTCCACTACACCAATAATATCCTCTAAACATCTAATTTATTGATTTGATTTTTTTATTGTAGAACTATCACAGTGGTTCATTGGAAGATATTAATTCCTTATTATTCCAGTGTAGAGGATCTTGTTTTTAAAAGTTGTGTCTAATTTCAATTGAAATAATAAAGAAATAGACACACATATATATATATATACATATACTAATATTAGGTTTTTCCTTCCTACCACGTGTCCTCCCATCCACCCTCTATGCTCCATTTCTGCCCACTTTCCATGTCACCCAAAACAAGTTTCCATGCTTCAAACTCCTGACTGTCTCCCCCCGCTACTCGTGTTTTCCCTTCGCATTATCTAGGGTTTCCACCGCTCACATTCTTCCTTTACCGCTCTTGTTTTTTCTCCGCACCTATCTTTTTTCTGGTGCTTTCATTCTACCTTCTCATCTTGCTCCCTTTAATATCAGGGTTTCGTCTTTCGTGACCCCATTACCCCCTGCACTTCCTCCGTTTTTCACTCCATCTTAGGGTTCTCCTTCCCCATCGTGCAATTCCACGAGAGTCTCTCCCTCTAAACATGAAGCCCTTATATCTATTCCATGGAAACTCCTAGGGTTCCCACTTCGGTATCGCCTTCCTTCGTCTGGCTCTTCCTGCAGTCTACTAGTCACATCCTCATTGCCATTTTACTACACCTCTTCTGCTGCTCATCCTCGAGAATCCTGTCATATCCTCTTACGATTTCCGAAACAGATTGCCAGCGTCCCATATCCTAGGTTTTCCAGTCTTATTTGAATCCTATAAGTTCTATATCCTTCATCCAGGAGATTAATACTCTTCCCACCATTCTCAATCACTCTAAGCCCCTCTCATCCTGGTCACGATATCCCTCACCATCTGTGAGGATTCTAGGCATTATCAGTCTCCTCTGAGATCTACCACGGTAAATCATGATTCACACCCGCTTCACGAATCCATTCACCATTACCTAAATCTATTTTCATTGAAGATAACTCTTCCAGTTCCTTTACAGAAATTGGAGAAGGGTCAAAATTTATTGTAAGTGCATATTTAATCAAATCCTGCATCTGTAATATGGTCTATTATACTATGTAGATTATCTGTATTATTTTTCTCTGATTTGTAGTTCACTCTTTCAATTTGTTCGTACAATATTTCTAGAGTTTTGTACACTACAGTTCCTCACAGTAGGTCAAGTATCATTATTTTTTGAATAATTATTCATTTCTCTCTAAAATATAGATTTTTCAACTACATCTAAATTTTTCAATGCGCATTTGTTATACTCATTTACATTTTTTCTACAATTAAAACATAAAATTTAATTAATCTCATCAATTTTATATCATTTGAAATTATTTGTATATTGATTATACACAAATGTTTTAAAATTACATAGATATAACTATTTTCATATTGATGATTTTCCAAAAGGATTCCATACATAATTGTTTTCATATTTTACTTATACATGTTTTTTTTTTCAGATTTCACATTTAATTTTTCTAATACTTAAGTATTTGTAGATTGCTTATACATAAAAATTTTAATATACATATTTTTTTGAAGATTTCTTATACAAAATAGTTTCTATATACATTTTTTTTTGAATATTTACTTTAGTTATTTAATATTTAGTAATATTTTTCTTTTGTTTTCTAGGTAGTAAAAAAGGTCGACAACACCTCATGTACCTGTTGAAGATCGAATCATATTGTTGTTGGAAGGATAACCAAACATCGAGGATCGTGTTTCTACTTTGTTCTCAATGTTTTTATGATTTCCACCTTCCTCTTTAAATTGTATGTGATATATTTCCCATTTAATTTGAAGGTTTCTGTAAAATTCATTTAATGTGTAGGCTCCAGGTCACTGTTATACAAGATGTGATTTAGTGAACTCTGTAATGGAAATTTGGAAGACTATTCAGGTAAATATCTCACATACAATGTGTTTTCACAGATGCTTCCATCAAAGGCAATAGGTAACCCTACCTCCATCAACACTGCAAGATGCTCCAAGAGACACTCAACTCATCCTCCAATTTTCATACTGTATGAATTAAATTATTCAATTTATTGTCTTTATTATTTTCATATCTTCTTCCTGATCATTGTGACTCTTTTTTGGTATTTTTAAATTTTTTCAGATGACGGTAACATTAAATTTAGAAATGGTGAATGCTGATTTGCAGGTTTCATCGTCTGCATAGTATATGGAAAAGACCAACCATTGTTACCATGAATTTGTTGTTGCAACGCCTAGGGCCTTTTCCGTTGGTGTTTCTCGGATTATAACTTCACCCCTAGATGTTATCAAGATAAGATTGCAGATCTGACTATAATTCCATGATTTTAATTTTCTTCACATCTGCATTCCTAAAAATAGATTATACTCTTTGAAAACAATACTCTATGACCTTCCTTGTGACATAGAATCATAGATTAAAACAATTTTTATGTTTTATATCAATGTTTGAATATGTTATATACTGATGGTTTCCTAAATAAATTCATATTTACTAAAATATAATCATCATCAGATGGTATTATATGATGATTTTGATGGTATATTATATTTTTGAACTAATGCCACATCCCAGTGTTTTTTCACTGAATTATTTCTTAAAATGAAATATAACATCATTTTATCATTTTGTATTTTTGATGATCAAAATTGAAACATGACATTATATTTCTATTTGCAGGTTACTGAACCATAAGTTTCGTGAATATAGCATGTTGTTCATTGATATTGATGAGGTGGTATCACTTCTAATATATATCATTTAAAGGTGTTATCTATTTGAGTTATTAGAAAACACATGTTTACTTCATGTTTTGATTTTATATCATAAATTTCTTATATTTTTGACATGGAGGACTTATTTTCTATAAGAAGAATTGATGTTGTGGACAATGTTATTATTATAAGTTGATGTAATTGAATATTTTCTAACTTCATCATCTAGATTTTTTCTAATATAGAAATTTTGTGTGCTTATATTCCATCTAATAAGTATACACTAAGCTGTTTGAAAATACTAAAATACTTTTTTAATTTGAATTAATTTTTTACGGCCAAATTCTCTCCTTATCATTATAATTCATGCACCTCATGTCTTCCCCATTCTCTGAATTTTGAGGAAATCCACTATGTTGTTGCTAGAAAAACCAAAGGGATATTGATGTGAACATCAAGTGGTTATTTTAATCTGCTCGTGGATACCCTCATAAAAACCATTCCATAATTTATTCTCAACATGAATTGATGCTCAACCTGATGTGAACCCAGAATCTTCCAAGCACCTCACTTGAAATCAAGTGATCGTTCAGGTAAGCTTATTTTAGAATTTTTTTGTTCATTTAATCATTCATGTGTGATCCCTCCCTATATTTCAAAAACATTATAGATGCCCTTTTATAAGATGCAGATCTTTTATGAAGCACTTGGAATCCATGAGTATAAATTCTTCAAGTTCAATATATTTCCACAGATCTACTTACATAATGAGGGTTTGTCTATAGGATCTTTGATGTGAAATTTCATGTCAATGGACTCATCAATGAGTAGAAAAATAATTATATTAGCACTTCAAATGTCCCCATTCAACATGGAATAGTAAGGGATCTTCACAAGAACAACAATATTGTAGTTATGATTGCTCTGGACCATCCTGTTTGCAACATGATAAGTAATGACTCCATCTACTCTAGTTAAGATGAGGTTTTTGGGTGAATATATAGTCAAATCATAATATTCTAGGTAAAATAGTTTCTATCATATCTTCTTCTTAACATCATTGCATGTCTTTCATTCAAATCATGTTTTTATCCTAATTTTGGAAGCAATTTTGCTAAAACATAGTATATGTTTGTACATGAATGTATGTTCTCTTTGTATAAAATAAAATTATATACATTATTTGAAATCACGAGTAGTTTCTATTGTAGGTCAGTGTGGTTTATGGATGGTTAATCTTTAGTCACAGTGGTGCACATCCTATAGGCAAGGGGCACCATCCATTCGTGGTACTAGGAATCTGCGTTTACATTAGTCTGACCATAATGGAATGACATATGTTGTGGAATCCAGGAGATGAAAATGGGTGAAAAATCATATGTAAATAGTGAAACTTAGTATCCGCTCTGTTATTGGGTTTTTATTATTATAATGATCATAATTTCCATCCTTATTTCTAATAATTGTTTCAATAATTTGAATGAAATATCCATTATAAATACCAAAATAAGTTCTTATTACATAACTATTCAACTAAATGTTTTCCAATATATTAATTTTAATAAAAATTCTTATCCAATTTTTTTACTCACTGATAGTAACTGTTGTAGGGATTCATAATATTGTGAGCTCAACATCCAGAATAGGGGTTTCATTGTAGAAATAACTCACATATCTATGGAATGCATGGTCAAATATTGTTAAAAAATAGATTATTTTGTTACATAAGTGACCCATTATTTCAAAAATATAGACTACTGGGAAAGTATTTTGAAATTTTTTCTTAGTTTCAAAATGTATCTTTTATGTTTCCATTCTTAATGAAATGTACATAATTCGTTATTTTTTTATAATAAATGTATGTTGTTTCATGTATGTTACTTATCAATGGTCAAAATAAATTTTATTTCCTCCTCAGTGGATGTGAATATATGAAGGAGATCTGGAAATCTGTTTGATTATATGATTCAGTTTTGACCTAATGGGTTTTGGTTCTGTTTCTCCATAATTTATGGGATTTTAGATTTGATTGAAATACTGGTCAAGTTTATATCCATATATCTCATACCATATTTTTTATAGTATAAGGTACTGAATCCTACACTAATGTTCCATATAGTTCATTCTCATAGGATAAACAGTTTTTAATGTGTTTTTAAACATAGCATAGAGCCATAATTTCCCTAATTACCTTACATTGTTAATTTTATTGTTTATACCTATATGACCTAAATCAGTATGTGTGGGCCTCTTCTATTTTTCTCTACAGTGAGGGATGATATGAAGTGTATTCATTTCAGTTGAGAATGATTTTGGGGATAAAAAAAGGATTTCATACAATACTATCTCTCATTATTGATGAATTATATAAAGAAAGTAGTATTTGTTTCAACATTATTGTATAATATACATACATGCATTTTTTCAAAGGGTTTTATATCTTACATGATGAAAATGTAATGTGATGTAAGGTATTTACAATGGGCACAGCTAGATAATTGTTATTGAGCAGCTACATGCACCTCCAGGTTTGGTCATTATTTAGTGGATTGATATAGATTCATAAAAGTATATTAACAACTTTGATGGGGCTGTATTGTTTTCATTAACTGTTACTTTTAGAAAAAAAACATATGCACCTTCATTCTATATTTTCATGTGGCTATTGTTTCCCTTAATTATATTTTTATATTCCAAATAAAATTCATATATATTAAATATATGAAGGGTTTATTAATTAGTTTAGGTAAAATATTTCCCAGTACTTATGTCTGCTTTTCATATAAACCAGAGGTATGGATTAGTGGTCTTTAGCCATAATCCACATGATAAACATAATCATAATACATTTTGAAGGCGGATAAAACAATGTTTTTTCATGGTTATTAGTTAATTTTTAAGCATTATTTATATATTCTACCGATATGAAGATGGTTTTGGTTGGAAAAGTGGATTGGTGAACCACTGTCTGAATATGGGTGGAAGCAATGAGATTTTAGTTGGAGGCATGGAAGCTGAAATGCATGTCGAAGAATATGGAAGCATCTATTTCCATAGTTGGTGGTTAGAATGAATGCATCAAGGCATAGAGGACTCCCATGGAGATTGACTATTAATGTCAATATGAATGTTTCATCATAGCTACTCCATGGAAATTTTTCAGGATATTCTTTGAGCCCCATTTCTAATACTTATTTATAATGATTTATGTATATAATCTCATTAATGGAAATTTATGTAGGTGTTGGTGGAAAAAAGACAAAGTTGGTTTCCTCTTCATATCATACAGTGGTGAGAATAATATTGGGTATGAATAGATGAAAGAAAAGATTAAGGGTTCTTAAAATATAATGAATTAATATAAAATTTTTATGGAAGTGTAGGTTTTGGCATGAAATTGGTATGTGTCTTTAAGATTCATAGAGAAACAATAAAAGCGACAATATGATTGTTCTTATGGATCTCTTATTAACATGAAATATTATAATATCTTGCAAATGAGATATACAATAGATAATATCCTGAATTTTTTTATAGATGCATAGTAAAAAGCCAATGAGAACTAATGGTTTTATTTTTAAATTTCACTCACTTATGAGCTCTATGTCACATTTAAAACTGACAGTTTCACTATTAATAATGGATTCTATGTACTACAGAAGAAAGTTATGAGTTGATTTAGTTGAATGGTGTATATGTGCATAATTAAAAATGGTAAAAGATCACCATGTTATAATTTGATAGCCTTTGGGTGAGTCCCATGGCCAGCAAACCATAATTTCATAGATAACTGAGTCACATTTCAATGAAATACAACATCAATTGGATTATTTTCGAGAATGCGAAATTATAGAATAAAAAAGTGGAAGGTAATAAAATTCTGGTAGTTAATTTATGCTACATAATTTACTCATCCCTACAGTAAAATTTCAGGTATGATAAATTAGATTACCCCCTTTTTATTTTTTCCATAGGTCAACATGTTCGATAGGACTTCTAGGTCGTTTTAGGTCCAAAGAAGTTATTCATTATTTTCTACAGTTGTTAATCTTACAGTTAATTATTTGGTACATTATAGGAGGATACAATAGATGCTAAAATGTTGACTTCAATGTATCATTCATGGGAAGGGAATTAACATCTTGAAGGGGTGGAGGCCTAACCATTTCCTTCAAACCTAAAATTGTTTCAGGGAATGGGTAAATAAGAAAGGCCTTGCAACTCCCCCCACAATCTGATCACCTCCCAAAATCCCTACCTAATTTGTCCATCAACTATCTGATTTTCAATCATAATAATCATCTCCTCCAAGTTCAAGCACATTTTTTATGAATATTCAATCCACATTATAGTTATTATTTCATATTCTTATAAGTTATTTGTCCTTCAAATTGTTTTCATTTTCATTTATGTAATCGTTTTTAGTGATTTTCATTGACACTTATTTTTTTAATTGTGTATCTAATAGTTTCATATCAAATATAAATATTTTATCATGGAAAAAATGATATGTTGCATATTTATTTCCCATTTTCTTATTTAGGATACTTTGGGTGATGTATTATTATTTCTTATATGGGAAGAAGATATTGATGCTGCAGTCCACATGGTAAATGAAGAAACTTAAATTAGTGGACGAAATTCTGTAGGTGACTTTGTAATATATTTTATAGAATTCAAACAAAATAATTTCTGTTCAACTCCTTCTATATACTATCTTACTTGGATCTGAGTATTGTTTGAACTCCTCATAAGTTGTGATAATTATTCTGGATATGTTTTAGTAATGCTTGGAAAATACATCCTATTTTTAGGAATATATTATGCCATACATGAGAACAGTTTATTGTTGTATTTCATTACTACTAAACCTTATTGTACATAAATTGTACATAACAGGTTCAACTACAGTTTGATAAATATGATATGTACTAAATAAATCAACTATATCTTTTCATTCTTAATACATGATTTATTTGTTGACCGATGATGGATTTTTTTCCTGTAGATTCATGTTTTTGAAAAATTATGTTACCAAGGGATTTTTTTGGATAGTTGATGTCTACATGGTTTGGGTTTCTATTGTTAGAGCTTGGTGAGAATCAATGGTGCTAGAGATTTGTGATGTTTTTTTAGCTTACTATTTTGAATAAATAACATTGGATCTTGATGGATCTTTTAATATTTGGATAAAAATTGTGATACCTATAGGACCACCAAAACCCAATGTTGGCTTCTATAAGTGTTGAAATTTATGGTAGATACCGAAGAAACATGGGCTGAGTTGAAGCATGTGTAAAATACACCACTAATTTCATTCTGTTATCATAACTTTGTTGATCACATTCTCACAGCTCTTTTATTGCCTAATAGAGTAGTTTTCTTATTTTATTTTGATTCGGGTAATAATTTCTTATACTCATATTGAGTATGGGTTATAATTTATTTTTTTATATTGCATTTTTTGTATCCTAATTCAACTTATGGACGTTTTTATAAGTTTCCAGTATTGTTGACAGATGCACCTCTCCAAATTTTTGATTTCAAGAAGAAATCCTAGCCAATTTAATGGCCCATATAAATACATCAAAAAAAATTTAAAGGAAGATTCAGACCTGAATATTCTTAATGCCACAGACAAGGCTTAGGTCTGCATCAGAAGAATGAAGGGAACCCAACAAAAAATTCCATTTACCATCCAGCCATGAGGATTCCTTCATTGCATGTGAGGATGCTAAAACATCTGGTATAGTTGATGAAAAAACACTGTTCAGATGATAACTGTTGATTTCTTTTGACAGTAAAAAAATCACCATTTGGGGAGTGAATATTTCAATAGAGCAATTAAGTACCGAGTGTCTTTTTGAGTAATGGGTTTATTAGAGTGCTTCTTATTAAGAAGTGGATGATTTATTTAATTGGATGATTTGTTAAAATTTATATAGTATTTTAAATCACTAGAAAATGTATTTTTTTGGAATTGGATTGTTTGAGATGTGAGTCATTTTTTAGTGAATTGAATTATTTTAAAAAATATATGGTAAATTGATGGCTGTATAACTTCATGTTGCTGAATATATTCTAAATATTTATACATTGTAAATTATGTAGAAATTACTTAATTCCTAATAATTTTTAATTACATCAATAATTTTCACATTTCTCATCTTTATTATTACAACCACATTATTATCTATCATTTATCAATCACTTATTATTTTAGTGCATGCATTAGTGTTATTATGATTTAAGTTGAAAATAAATACAAATTTCTATCCAATTTTTTTTTTGAAATTCATATACTATTCACATATCATTTTTCTTTGTTAAGAATTTAAATGGTCATTCCATATGATATGCACTCCTATTACATTATCATACACCATAATATCCTAATTAAAATTTATTCAACATTACTGTTTCTTATATCCTATTATAAATATGAATTTCTTATTAAAAGAAAAAACAATAATTGAATATGTCATGCAATAGCATGAGGGAGTACTGGTTTTTTATCAATCCCCATTTTATCATTTTTAGTTGAGAAACCAATATTATTAGTAGAAACATATTTATATTCTTATTTAGTAGGTATAATTTTCACCTATTTTATAGAATAATATTTTCAACAACTTTTGAATATTCAAATTTAACATTTTTCCCTTATTTAAATCATCATTAAACTTCCTCATATTTTTTTCAACATCAAGATATTCAAATTGTGTGTTTCCCAATTAAAATTTTATTGCAGCTAGATTATCATGATTATCCTTTAAATGTTTTCTTTGCCCCCTTCAACTTGAGGTTATTTAATTATTCAATGTATTAATTATAATTTATTATAAATTATTCTTAACTTTAAATATTATTCAATTATCTATTTTCAATAGGAGAATTTCCTTAAATAGTGTAGCATTTTTCGCAATTTAGATTTCATGTTTTGATCTCAGTATGTGTTCCAAGTATGTTACATTATCATTATATACTTCTTCATCAATTGAGGTTTCCTCATGTTTCATATGGTCTATAATGTTAATGAATATCCATATAATTTCCTTATTTGATGATACAACTTCTGATGAGTCGTTTTATTGTTCATTCGTCAGATAAATCGTTCTCTTATTTTAGGAAAACATACACACATTCCAACAACTAATATTATACCTTAATTTTTGTTTATATTACCCTTCTTATTCATATTTCATTCATCAATATCATCTTATATAAATTTCTTATTATGGAAATTTATGGTAATGTTCTAAAATACTTCACACTTAAAGAATTTCTACAAAATATTTCCCTTGTAATTTCCTTTAAATTTACTAAAATATTGAGAGATAAAAAACAATATTATATTATGATCCCTATCAAAATAGTCTTTATCTATTGATTTATTGGACATTTCATCTTCTAATTAATTTAGTTTAATCATCTTAATATTTTCAAAATATATTTCATCCTTATCCATTTTCATAAAAGATATATATTTTATTATTTCATATACCGATCAGATGTTTTGAATTTCGTCTAGAGATAAATCATATATATCCACTAAGTTTGATAATTTTGGATTAAATCCGTCTATGAAATTTATCATTAACTATTTCATAGAAATTGAGTCCATCCGAGTGTCTCTAAATCCCCTTATATTACTTATGATTTCATTAACTCTTATGAAATAATCATCAATGGTTACCTCATTATATTTCATCAAATCATCAAAATAACCTATCTATATTTGATTATTTCTTACATTACTTCGATCTTAACATCACATATTATATATAACTTATCCCAAGTTTCATTGGAAGATTTAATTCCCTTAAATTTGTTATAAACTATGTGTAAAAAATATTTATTAGAAATTAATTTTGGGACATACCATTAACTTAAAAGTTTTTTTATATAATAGTCATAGGAGAATCAATTTTTAGGTGGAAAACATATTATAATAGCATCCACCATTTTCAATCCAAGAGATAAGAGATAGAGTGTAATCTTTTTATTCTATTCATGAAAGTATTTTCAATAAAATATAGGAAAACTATGGATGTATATTGAATTTAAATTCTCTATCATAAATAATTATATCCAAGAGAGGTGACATAATTTTATACAACTTGTCATACCCTATAGTAGGTGAACCACTATGGGGGGGGGAGTTGGAAGTGGAATCAATGGTTCCTCTTTAAAATACACTTTTACTTTATGTTAACCACAAAACATGTTATGGTCTTATTCCAATCCTGTAGTTAAACACAATCTTTCCCATATTTTATAATGTAAAAAATAAATTAAAACACCCATATTTTTCAAGGTTTTCTATAATGAGGTATCCTCTTTATTTCTATCATCGAGACGTTCAGTATATTTATTTTACACTGTAATATAATACTAGTTATAATGGTTTGTGAAGGGATGAACATTAACTAAATGTGCTCCCTATACATATGTCTTCAAAAAATATATGTCAGATAATAAGAGTTTACGATGGATACAAGGGGGGGGGGGTGGATTATTGTTTTAAAAATTAAACTACGAAAAAAAAACAAAACTCCTTTTATAAAATGAACCATACTTAGGTGTTTTACTATATTGAGAGTATGTATAGGATTTAGAAATAGTCTAATAAATCAAAGTTCTTATAGGTCTTACAAACAAACTGATAAAAAAGGTTATTAGATAGAATAGTAAAATAAACATTATAATGTTTAATTCATAGAGAGATATAAAATTTTAGAAACAAGTCAAAAAAATATTATAATAAATTAAGAATTAATTAAAATCTTGATAAAGTAATTATAATCATTAACCTTATGATTTAAAAAATTCATAAATTCTAACTAAAAATATCCATTGTTTTAGACATAGCTGTAATGGTCTATGTTTTTTTACCAGGAAATTCAACGATATAATGATCCGAATATCTCTACATTCCAAAACTATTAGAATTTATTGATCCAATAAATCATAATTTAAGATTTGTCTTTATTAAAAAAAGATATAAATAAATATGAATATTGGGGCTAGATCTATCTACCTATTCTTGGAAATCCTTGATTAAATGGATCATATTTACCTATCATTTTATTTATAGAGTCCCTCAATGTAACTATGATTGGACATACCAAATAAAAAATAAATAGTAGTCTTAATAATTTTCTAATTCTTCTCTAAGATTCCTTATAACTCAACTCTCTATGAAAATAAAATTTTTAATAAAGAGATGTTCAGGTAGAGAAAATATAAAATATGATTAGTTTCAAATACATAAACTCACAACTCATTAAAGAAATTACTATTTATATGCATCATTATAATGGTCATAATTTCATGATTCTAAGAGTTAGTTACAACGACCTCATATATTCATTACTTGAGATACCATCAAAACATTTCCATATTATTTAATTTTTATTAAAAACATTAAAATTGAATTATGAATTATATCCTATAGAGATAATTCTAATTTCTATGATTATAAACATTGGATAGTCTAACAGACTATACCATTGTCTTCTAATCTCATGATCAAAATATTGTTTAGTCTGATAGATCCTAACTATTTATAGTTCGATGGTAATGAATTAAGTTAGAATTATTGACAGAACACTAGTCTAACCTTTGGTTAGAACATTAGTTAGTCTGATGTATCAGACACATTTATATCCAATTGGATCATATTGAATAATAAAAAGTTAATATTAATTTTTTATTAGAATGATTTTTACGATGGGTCTAAAGGATTTTTTTCTAAAAAAACATTATTAAAACATAATATTTATATAGTTAGTAATGTTAAATTTCCAAAAAGTGTTAAATAATTTAAGAAAGTGTTTTTTTCCAAAAAATAACATTCTACAACCCTTTGTGAAATTCCATCCATGATCATATTTTAACTCCACCCAAGTTATTAATTTTTTTGTTCATATTTTTTTTATCTAATCAAAATTATTATCACATTGGATTATCCCACTTAATAATTTTTTCCTTAGATAGTTTTATTATCAAAAACTAATTCTCCATATTTAGATAAAATCTATCCAAAGGTCCATTCATTCCTTTTTAAATCAAAATCACTCATTTGAGATTTGGAAAAAAAATTATGAAATTTTTATATTATCATGAAATGTTAGGAAAATAAATAAAAAATAATTGTGTTTGAAAATACCATTTTCCCTGATATAAAAAAAGAAAATTTATCTAAAAAAATATAAAACATATAGATAAAAGATATTTGGATAGATAATTATTCCAACAAAAATTTCATTAAAAATTATTTTAATTACAATAATATTTTATTAAAATGATAAATTATTTCTTATATAATTTCATTAAGTTCCCTTTATATTATTAAAGTATTATTTTTCCATCATTGAATCAATAACTGAAGACTTAAGCTTTATAATCCTATCTTTCATGACTGATTGCCTCAGAATATCTTATTTTTAAACATATAAATTATTCTTCAAAAAAATTTATCTTATTATTTTTATCCTTAAGATGGAGAAATTAATCTTTAAAAGATAATTTTTTTATTTTATTCATTTAAATTATGAATTTTTTTTCAAAAGATTGGCCTACTCATTCCTATTATATGTCGTATCTTATAATTGTTCTTAAAACATTACACTATATGATACATCTCTTAAAAACATATCAAATGATTCTAAAATATGAAGAGGAAAATTTCTTCATTCAAAAAATTTGATCATCATGATACATTAGATTACCTTATAGCATTTTAAACCACTTCACTATTTTGTTTAATTTTATATTATGAGACATATATTTACCTTTGAAGTATTTGATCTTTAACTCATTATAGATCACTGATTTTATCAAATATTTCATAGATTCTTATTTTTAATTCGGGATATTCTGAATCTGTTTACATCTTTCTTATATATTAGGAAGATATGGAATTGATATAATTAATTATTTCAAAGTCTAATAGATATACCCAATACCCATATATGCATCTGTTGCTAATGAATCTAAAGATATTTATGTTACCTCTACAATATGTTGGTGAGGGTGTCTAGCATATGCCTTATCTTTTACATCAATTATTTCTTCCTTATAAAATTTTACAATGTATACTTATTTTTCTATCTCAACTTTTTCTAACACTATAGTTTTTGATTTCTAAGATTTATCTATATCTTTTGATGATGAATTTACTTCAACTAAAACATCTAACAAATGATTTATATTGGACTAGGATTATATTAGAGTTGATGTTAAGGATGACTCCGAAAAAATTTCATCTTCCGCTATTTCTTCCTCTATTTATGTTTCATATTATCCTCTGACTTATTCTTCTTATTTTTTTTATCATTATAACTACCAAAAAATTCATATAAATATTTTACCAAATTTCATAGATTACTTTTGTTTCTTATTCTAAAATAACTTGTGAACTAATTTGGGATCCAATACTTGTACTAGTATTTCAATTTGGGTTTCGTCATGAGACCCAACTAGAACTTATTTTTCGCTATATTTTTCAATAACCGTTGAAGAAAATTCTAGAACCACTAAAGTTTCTATGACATATAAACTAATATAAGTATATTTTGTAACTTGGAATTGGTTGAACTATTAAAAGAGTTGATAATAGAATTGTTTCAGTTGAAGAAAATATTTATACATATTTTTAGAAGTTATCCATCATCCATTCTATAGATACTATTTTATTTTGTTTATTTCAATTATAATATTATTTCTATTAATCAATATTGTGGATCTTTTAGGGTAAGGAATCTGCTTTTTCTAGTCCAAAAATAGGATTCCCTGGTTTCTTTTGTGCCTTATTATCCATGAGATTCTAGAATTCCTCATTAAATATTACATTATTTATGTACCTTTGGAGGTGAAGACTCATCCTTCCTATTTTCTTTAACAATATCCTTACCCTTTATAATTTCAACACATGACACAAATTTTTCTATTTTATCCATGAATTTATTCAACTAGTATTATCAAACTAACTTTATCAAGGCCATTGTTTCCTCTCCAATATAAAAATGTTTTTCCCAAACTAAATATGAAAAAATATTGATTTGGAAAACTTATTGACAATTAACTAACATATTTTTAATGAAAAATATAAACAGTAGAATATTATACCTCATTGATGATTTATTAATTTTTTCAATAGAAAGAAATGAAAAATTAACCATGTTAATTTGTCTCATATTAACTAGAATGTCAAACAAAAAATATTTCTAGAACATTGAGATTATCTATATCACCATTCATTAGTATTAAGTAAACTTTAATCTTTAGGGTTACTACACAGAAATCTATATATAGATGAAACACTTTTCGAACATTCGCTAGGGAGGTAAAAAAAGATGATTTTGGATTTGAATTTTCAAACATTCCATGATTTTCAGGAAGTTTATGTGAAAGAAGATATGTTTCAATTTCCAAGGGCACTTCAACAAGATTATAAATTTGTTGATAAATTAATTTGAAACTATCACAAAAATGTTTAAAAACAATCACATCAAAATCACCATCAATTTCAAATTCTTTCGAGGAATAGAATTATCTAACTATTTTGGGCAGTGCTTGTCAGAATATTCATTTTGAACAAAAATATTTTACAAATATTGAAAATTAATAACCTTTTTAAGAATATAATTAAAATTTTCTTTCCATGTTCTCTCAATTAGCCTTTCTATAACAACTTCTCTTTTCAAAAAATATTATATAGATGCTATCTAATTCGAAATGGTTCCAGTTCAGGATTTATAGAATATGATCAGATGAATTAAAAAAATTATGATTATGTAATATACAGGTTATCGAGAGTTGAGAGAAAAAACACTGAAGCCCTATGTGGGTCATGGATAACCCACATGTATATATAGGCATGATAGATGCACTTCATATTTCAATGAAACTAATTATTCACATTAAAAAACCATTTCTAGTTCAATGATTGAGATTTAATCCATGAATAAATTTCAAAATAAATATGAAATATTAATGTTTTTATTAAGATAACACCTTGTCGGGGTATTATATTGTCTGACAATATATTACATTTAAAATTACAAAAAATAGAAATATTTTAAACCTAAAACAATATATTCAATGACATAGAAAAATGAAAGTAATGGATAACACAAAAAATAATTGTTTATAACAATTACTTTCAAAGTTGAAACGTTCTCTTAGTATGATTAACATTTTTTTCTTGGTTTTTGTAAAATAAATTTAATCTGATAATTTTTATAAAAAAAATATTTTATATTTTTTTTATAAACATTATTTTGTATGGAAAAATTTTGATTCAAAAAATAATTTTATATAACTTTTATTCTGAATGGTTTTATAAAACTTTTCACTCCAAAAAGAGAACTAAATGAAGAAAAAATATTTTTAGAAGAGAAAAAATAGAAAACTAATGTTTTTGGAAAAACCTGATGATTTATAAAACAAAAACACATGTACTCACCCTATGGAAAGAATTTAATTAGTATAATGGGATTGTTAAAAAAGAATTAGATATGAATGATCATTTTATATTGATCATTCTTATATTCTAATTAATGTACACAAATCAGTCGAAACTAAGTAGTTTAGTAAAAATATCAGCAAGTTATTTTTGTTTTTGGATGTGTAATAAAATTATATATATTTTTGTATGTGTGATCCTGAAGGGAATTTGGTATTATATCTATGTTATTATATCATTAGTGATGTTCTAGGTTTTTACATAAACCAACATAGCTTTTGTTGTCACATAATATTTTACTTTTAGGAAAACTCATGCCAAAGTTTCTATGTGCATTGCATCCACAACATGTGAGAACAACATGTTCAAACCGCTATATATTAAAATTTAATAGTGGAAAGGTCTACTGAGTGTTATTTATTAAAATACTAAGAATCTAAAGCTTCTCCTAACAAATTAAATGTTTTATAAGTGCTTTTGTTATCCATTATACATACACAGAAGTCAAAATTTGAATTTTTTTAAAACTCAAAATTATTTCTAGAAGATTCAAATAAAACAAAATACATATTATGTATGATATATTTAGTATTTAGAGTGAATACATTGAATCCAATTACATTAATGTAAGAATGTTTTGGATTCCTTCAATGTCACAACTAATAAGGGATTTTTTTAATAAAATGTCTTATTAAAACATGATTTATATTATAACAAGAAGTAAAAAAAATTATCCTAAAAATATTTAGAAATTTAGTATCACTCAACATGTTTCTAGTAATATCATAAATAACTATATTTCAACTTTTTAACTACACCATTTTTCTGTTGAGTTCCAGGTGATGAAAAGTTATGTATAATATATTTTTTATTAATAAATTTTTTAAAATAATAATTTACATTTTTTTACCATGATCATTCAAAATAGTTATCATGGAAATAGATTTCTTATTTTTAATTCAAGCTACAAATTTTTTAAAGAAATAAAGGATTCAGACTTCTTTCTTAGAAAATTAACCCATGTATACATAGTATAATCAACAAATAAATCATTTACATAGTATTTTCCACTAATATGTCTAGTTTTTATAAGACCAAATATGTCTATGTTCACTAATTGTAAAGTATAAAAATTTGAAAATTCACAAATAGATTTAAAAACAATTTTTTTAATTTCCAAAGTCACAATGATCCCAACATTTAGAAGTATAAAACCTAAGATCTGGTAGGTCCTTCACTAGTACTTTCACTGAAAATGTATCTATAGTTCTATGATTATAGTGTATTAAATTTATATTACATAACCATGATTGTTCTTTCAATTCACTATTTAAAGGTAGATATTTTCTTCTACAGCATTCTATGTTTAATGCGTATACATTCTCAGGTCGACTGGAAGAAAGAATAAACTCATATTTTAAACTATGCATAGTTAATTTATCATTCCAGAAGTTTATAAGATAAAACTCATCACATAATTATATTATGATGATAAAGTTGTTCTTATGTTCTCCAAAAAACAAAAAAATTTGAAATTAAATATTTCTTAAGAATAAAATTATTAATTTCTCTTTTAACATTATCTATGAAAGTGACTTTTACACATTTCATCATTATAATCTTATTAAATAATTTTTTTTCCAGTCATCTGTTTGGAAAAAGAACCATCCATGTACCCAACATTCTTATAGTTGATATATAATTTATATTCCTGAAAACAAAACCATTAGTGCTTCAGAACCCAAACCATATTTGCTTCAGTATTATTAGAAAGTAAAATATTAGGTGTCAATATTTATCCAATATTACTAAATTAATAAAATTTTATTTATTTAGAAATAATAATTATTAAATCCCAAATAATAAACTTTATTTAAATAATAAAGTTTCTTTAAATGTACACCATTTTGACACTTTGTGAAAAATGAAACAAATTTCGGAACATAGTTGTTATTACTAAAAATAAGTTTTTTTGTAAAACCCATTCCAAAAATATCTTTATGAGGTATAATTTTTTATACATTTTATCAAAAAAAAATTTAGATTTAAAATTAAACAAATGAATTTTCAAACCATAAATTTAAAATTTTATTTTAACAACTATTTTTTATCCTTAGTAGTATTAGTATTCAAACTAAGTTTTATAATCTCACATTTTAATCTATGATTCTCAAAAATATATTACACAAGTTATTTTGAAATAATATATTTTTCAAAATTATATTTATCATGATCCTTTAAAAAATATGATACCTAAGTAGTAATATTAGTATTTTTTGTAATTTCCATTGCATGATTTTCTTGATCATTATATTGTTTTTAGGATTTTTACAATTTTAATTTTTATGTAATTTATTAAGATTATATTATTATTCATAAATTGGTAGTGTATTATTTTCTTATATTGAGGAATATTAATCATCTGAAGATGTATATATATTCTCATTATTTCTATTAGTGTAATTTTCATTCAAATTAATATTAGTAAGATATTCAACAGTAGTTACCTTATCCATGAATCATATTCTCCCTTTTTTATTATACAAAGAAAAGAAAATTATTCTATCATAGACATATATTTTCTAATAGATCCCTAGAAGTACTATCTCATATACTAGCACTACCTATGTTTGAATATTTTATCCTCTTCTTTCTATGGTTCTTATAATAATATTTTTCATTTCTATTAGAATTCCTTTCTTTCTTGTCTATATTTTTTATCTTTGGAAAATCTGGTTTGATATATCTTATTTTCTTACGCTCGTATAATATAATCTCTAAATAATATTTATTATCACCTTTATCTCTATGAAATTTAATATATCTCTACCAAAATTATTTCTTCCAACCAATCTTATTTATCCTTCTCGTAATATTATCCAATTCATTCTCAAAGATATCTGATGAACTATTATCAACCTTAATAATAAAATTAATCTTTCTAGAAGTTTTAACAAATTTCTATGTAGATTGAACCTTTTCCAGGAACATTATATGTAGTTATTAAAGAAACTCATCAATTTTAATTTTTCATTTTATCTACATCCTTTTTTAGTGTATGAACATATTGCACAATGGTTCTAATAAGATCATTTATATTAATATTTCTAATTCATCTCATATCATCCAAAGTAGTTATTTTGGTTTCCTATTAATAAGGAATTATCTAAAAAAATTTATCATCTAAAATATCATCTTCAGCTTCTTTATCTATAATATATTGTAAAATATTTATGATAGTCATAAAACATCAGTGCATCTGAGAAATTGATTCTCTAGGTAGAAAATAAAAATCTTGATAATCGGCATGAAGAATATCTAATTTTATTTAAATAATCATAGAATTTTTAAAATCTATTACTTACAAATTATTTTAAATTTTATTAGCAGCTTTACAATAAGAAATCTATCAATATATATTTTGATCCAAATAAAATAAAGGAGTGTTCCTTACTCTTTAATTCAATTGATATTAAAACTTTTTTTATCCATAAAAGTAATAAAACCTATATCTAGAATCTTATAATTGCCAATAAGCATCAAAACATTATCAAAACTAGTATTGATAATAAAAGTCTTTATCCAGTCTCTCTAGTAATCATAATATACACCATTAATAATAAGTTGTCTACTAGGATTCATATTTTATAGGTTAACAACATTTAACCCTTCCATATTATAAAAAATAGAATACTTTCCCACAAAACATGTAGTTATACAAACAATTTATTAACAAGTAGTTTATAATATAACATAATAAACATGTAGTACTTAAAAAGAGTACAAATATAGGAAGTACAATAGTATAACCTAATTTGATACCAATTTCTAGACAGTAAGTGTTTATGATGGTTTCAAAATTGTGGGGGTGAATTTTAGTTTATAAATAAAAATGAAGGCAAAGAAAAAAAATACTTTACTCTGAATTACTAGACTCTAAAGTTATCTGATTATTTTAGTATGCATTTTATTTAGAAATTGTTCAATAAATCAATGAAGTTATCAGTCTTATAGACACATTGAAAAAAAATTATTATAAAGTTTAGTAAAATAAAAATTCCAAAATAAAATGCATAGAGGAAAGTAATCCAATTATAACAAGTAAAACACAATCTACTAATAAAGTAAGAATGAATTGAACACTTTAAAAATTAATTATATTATTTTCCCTTGAGATTAAATGTAGTTAGAAATCCTAACATAAGATATGCACAGTTTTAGACATAAATATAATGGTTTGTCTTTCCTTACAAAGAAAACCTTTGATAACATAAAGAAAATAGCCATATCTTTCAAAACCTATAGAATAACTTTATTCAACATATCATAATTTCAACAATATATTTAGTATACAACTTAACATCATTATAAAGGACATGAATCCCTATTATTGTAAAGTCCCTCACCATCATCAGGAAAAAGTAATTACATAGTCTTAACAAAATGATTATTCTATTTATTTCATTGGATTAGCTGAACCCAAACATATATATCATTTTATAATTTCAAAACTCTAAAATTAATCCAATGCATTTTGTGGTCTGAATTCATTTCACTTACACAGTGTTTGAACTTTATCTTACAATATCCAATTCTGATCATCTCAACTCTTGATCATTATATCATTTGATCAACTTAGGTTGAATCACAGTTTATATTAATCTAAAATTATTTCAATAAATATGAAGAGTAGTACACTAATTGTCTAATTGAACTTCTAAATCATACCTTGGTAAACATCTAACTCTTCATGCCTCTGTGATCTTCCAGAAATCCATACTTTTTGTATTATTTGTGATTATGCTCTGAAAAATTCATAATCACCAATCAAATATCCACCTTTCTGATAAATAAACTTTGACCCTCATCACATAGTGAACTTAAAATCCCCTTATATTTAGTTATATGAAATTACACACTTTTACAGTTCACAAAAAAAACATTCTTCGAAACATCATTGAAAACAAATATAAAACCTTCATAATCCCATGTGAATATCAATACATAGAGGTGTATGAATATTATAAATCCACATTACCTTTGGTTGGAGATATACATAATATGTAAACCTTAAAAAATTGATATATTTATTACATAATCCCTGAAGATCATATAATCAGTGTTTGGTAAGGTACGTTGCTTATCATGTCTTCAATTAGAGAATAAATAAGATGGTATCTCTCCACTTGTATGATAACAAAATACATATGGAACCTTTATTTAATTATTCTGAGTAAATGCATGGTCTTACATAGGTGAGTGACGTGTGATACGATTGGATACTTTGATAAATGAAATGTGAAGTATTTAGTAAAATTGGCCTATCTATTTTAGAGAATCTTGAATGTATGTGTTAGAATAAACTATATTCATATATTCAAAGTCTGGATGTAATTTAATGTCATAGATAAATGGATTATAGATATTTATATATGATATATAAGATAAATCTTATAGTATTCATGTTGATATGAATATATGAGTATACTTGATTGAGATCACATCAGAACCCTTTGTATATTGAGTAGAAATGGAATCTTTCTAGAGGCATATCTTTTCCTAAATTAATGAATTAAATAATTCTTATTTAATTTCATTGATAAAAAGGACAATAGGGTCACACTATCAACCCTTATAATAAGGATCAAATTTGTAACAAATTATTTGTTCATAAATGAAGATATTTTGATAAATTCTTGTCTAGAAGATTTTAAATGAATTTTGAGAGATGTATTGTTTTTTTATAAAGTTCACATGGTATTTTAGTTAATGAAAGACACTGTTTTATTTGAAATAAAACATGTTAATTACATTATACGATTTATATATATTGTAGGATTAAGTGTGCATGTGATTAATATCATTGGATATGATTCAACTATATATTTTAGGATAATATATGGCTGAATCATATTGTAAGATAATATTATGATATGGGATATTGTGTTTATAATTTCTTCCACATCTCTCACAATAGTTTCCTTTATTTTTGAATCATTTGGAATGATTAATTTATGGAATTTCAAGAATTTTATGAATGATCAATGATCATAAACACACCAATGGGAATATTCAATAGTGTGTACATCAGCGGCCAAGAGTTGGAAGTCAATGCTCAATATTTTTTATTGAATTAAGGGTGACTATATAAAGGATAGGATACTCATGTTGGTATGTCTTCCTCAGTTTCTATCCAAATTTGATTATCTATTCTCTCTATAATCCCTATTTATATCTTTGGAGATGGTTTTATAACTATATTTAAGTTCATGGGTTCCTCTCATAGTATATGTGGATTCTATTAGATAGTGTTCTACCTATAGAGGAGATATTATTTAGGCCTTTTCATACTTATCTACATTAAACCCGCTCTATAGAGGTTCTAAAAGATGGATCTCACTAGAATAGTGGTTCACATGCTCTTTATTTATGTTTTTATACTCATAATGATTTGATGATATAAATTGGGTATTCTATTAAGTTTATTTTTCTATAGTGAATTTCATATGATCCTTCAATACTGACCACGAGGAGTATCCTTGACATCTATATAAAAAAAAGCAATGGTCATATAAACTATATGTGATTATGGTGATATCTTACTTTCAAATATCTAATCCCTTTGGATCTCGCTATCTCCATCTATATTTTCCATTGAGAGGCACTAGAATACCATGGGAGTTGTGGGAATCCCATCCAAGCATCAAGTGATCCATATCAACCTATGTATACTCCATAGAAGAGGGAGTTTTTTGACTACCGCTGAGTGATCTTCATCAAATTATTTTATGTATATTGTAGGTGAAATTTCCATTATTGTTGTAAGTTACACTATATTATCCATTTATAGATTATACATGATATTAGATTAATCCATGATTGATCTTGGGATTTTATGCAGATATTATCTTCTAATACATTGAATAATAATTTTTCAATCCTTATAATCCCTTCAATGGTATCAGAACATTACCATATATTTTGATTTATGGAATCATATTAAAAAATTAAGAAAATAGGCTATATTATGGATGAAATAATCTTATTATATGAAACAAATTGAATTAATACTTTCATTTTTTTGGATATTAGATATTGAATGTTAAAATGAAATATCCTAATAAAATATGTGATATTTTAGTAGGAGTCATAGATAATCCCTATAGTTTTCAATATATCATAGCATTTGATATAGGGGATCATATCATATGATATAGTTGAACACTGTAACTACAAAAATGTCCTCATATCATTAAAGAAATATTATTTAATATCATAATAAATGATATCCTAGGTTTCAAAGGTTAGTCTTATACAGGCTTATCATAATACATGAGTTTCTTACAAAATTTTTTTTATTATTACCAAGGCCATTTCCATTGATAAATCACTAGATAATCTTACACAACTGCTTATCATAAGTAATGATTGACATCACATGCTATGTTAATCCTACATACGCCATGGTTCCCATCATATGCCATTATAATTTAATATAGGTTATGATAGATAACACTTATATCACCTTTCACATGCAGCGAGAAAACCCGTATGAAGTAAAGGCTTAATATTAAATATGATATAATATGAAATTTTTTTTTTCTACATTTCAATTTAGAATTTAATTATATGGTTTTTATATTGGTTATAAATGATAAAAAGGTATTTTGGAATATTAATCTAATATATAAAATGTTTATAAAATGATTAGGTATAATTTTTTTAAAATAATTATTAAAAGTTTCTAAAAAATATAATATATCAATATCTATAAAATTAAATGTTAAAATTAAAATTCATTTTTATTTTTTATAGCATGACATATAATTTTGATATAAAAAATTTAAATAGTAATTTTAAGGGAAATTTATAAGTTGTTTATAAATTTAAAATAAGAAAAAAATATAAAATAGATTATATTAAAAATTATGAATTTTCCATAATTTTAAATTAGATATGTACAAATTATAATTCCCTATTTGTAAAATTATTTAAAATATATAAAAATTAGTTTTTATATTTGATATGATCATGGTTTAAATGAAATAAAATATGAAATATTTAAATTATTTTAATTTATTACATAATATAATAAGAATATAAACTGTTTATAATTTAGTTAATATCATATATTTAAGTTAAATTATATATAAAATATAATATGGATTGTTCATATTAAATGTAAATATAAATTGTATATTTTTATTCAATTATAGAATGTTTATAATGCATGGATTAATTATAAAATTATTATAATTTATTTATTTGTAAATAATTTATAAATAGTTAACATCATATTTAAATATATGAATTATTCATATATTAATTTATTCCATTCATTTTTCATATTTATAATTTTTATATTTTGAATTGCTGTATGATTTTGTTTAAAGAGTTAAATTAATTTAATAAATTTTCATGCATGCATCAATGACTTGCAATACATGACCTGAAGGCCCAGCGGTATACCATTCCCAATACATGACCCATAGGCCCAAAACACAATAACTTCCACTCCCCAAATTCTGCATCACTTATTGCCTAGCCCCCACCTTGCATTGCTAATTGGGTAGCATTTCCCAGTACAAAGATGCACAGTGCCTGGTCCCGATAGAGGTTGCCATACCCTCTCATTTCGTTATATATTAATGATATCATCAACATAAAGTTTTATGTTGAGATATGTCTTAGTGGAAGAATAATAATAATATAAGAAACCTCTTAAACTGGCATAAAACATAATAATTGTTCTTAATAAAGAATAAAAATTATATGTGTTAGAGAAATATATCTTCCTGAGAAACCAAATATTAAATTTGTTCAAATAGTGAATATATATTTTTATGAGAAGTATAAATGGATTAACATGACGATCGAATGGAATTAGATGTAAGTTAATGGAATGAAATTTAGTCTCTTCTGATATGCTCAATGTGATTGAGTGTGCTAATGACATGGAGAGAATGACTACTTCTTTAAATATTATTATGTATATGAAATTTATTTTGGAAACATTTATCATATGTTTTTAACAATATAAAATTATTTCATGATATTTTACTCAATTATATCAAAGGGGTGAGGACATATGAACTAAGGCCTGAAATAGTTAGGTTTTAGTGTCATGTTTCCAGTACAAGCTAGTAAACATTTAAATCAAAAAAGGAAAATTTTATTAAAACATATAATAATTTTTAGTCAAAAAAGAAATAAATGACATTAAATCCTTGATTGGTGTCATGAAGTAAGACTTATAATTATATAAGATCGAATTATCTAGGATTCCTTAATAAATTAAGGAAACTCCATGGATTTTTCATGTCAAATATCAATGTTATAGAAACTAGCTATTCAGTTTTTAATCATATATGATACATATTTCATAATTTTAAAATATTATAAATACATATGAGTTCAAAATAATGTAAATAATTAATAAATTTTGAATATTTCATTTGATTTATTGAACAAATTTTTATATATATTATATATGAGTTTAAAGGAATATACCAATCTTAAGTGGATATAAATAAAGGATGTCCATTTTAATCTAAAATTATCTCATATGATGTAGGAAATTATTTATACCAAAAGTTCTATTATAAAAAATATGATATGATGGATGAAATAAAAAAATTTATAATTCATTTTATTCTACAACATTATTTAAGTGAAGATAAGGATAAAATAAACTTTATCAAGGATAAAGAGTTTATCCAAAATATTTTTTAAAATAAGTGGGAAAGAGATCCAACCACTCATTAATGGAATATTTTAAAAAATAAATTATTATTATTGGAACAATAATGAAAACTCATAAAATTATTTATAAAATATTATTGGTAATAATATATTTTTTAGATATTATCACTAAAGTAAATAAGTTTTATTTCCAAACAAAAATGAGTTTTTTTAATTTTATTACGATATTCTAAAGTGATTATAGTATCTAAGTTACTGGTGGCAGTATGTTTAGACATAGAGAATCTCAACACCGATATATAAATGTTTAGACGAGTTAAAATTTAAAGTGAATGTCACTTTATCCTTTAAATGGATTAAAGTATATTAGTATGAATTCAAATAAAATATTTCAAGGAAATTATTTTTAGAGGACCAGTTTGGGATATTCTTAACACAAGGGGAACATGGTGAATCTGTGTTAGAAATATTTTTATATTTTTATATTTTTATTCCATTACTTATTTAGCATGTTAGGATATCAATTATATTATTATATTTCCCTAATCATACATATGTATATAAATGAAAGTAATTATAGAAGATGATATTTATAAAAGGTTTACTACTCTAAAAGAGTATATAGTTTTTACCATGTATGGTGATGAATAGTAAAAGATTCACCACTATAATATTAGACACAAAATATAATGGGGTGGATATAAAACAATCCTTATCCCAGTATAAGTCTTTACATATTTTAAGGGGTTATGGAAACAATGATATTATCTATACTAGTGAAAACCATTTTAGAACATTTCATCTCTACACTGTTTGTTTATACATCCTATGTAGACAGTTTAAAATTTCATTGTATGTTTGTAACACCACAGTATTATGTACCATATTTATACTCTTGATGGATTTCATAGCACTAAATTGTATTTCCTCTATACTTTCTCTTCCTATAATGAATTCTTATTCACTTTCCTACCCAGAAGCAAGTAATAAATACTGTTTTTCATTATTTATTTAAAAAAATTCATCATATTCATCCATCAGATCCTATCTATCTGATGTATTTCATTAGATGTTATTTTAGTAGAAACTTATTTTTCTTCTAATCAGAAAAATGAAGGTTGCTCTATTTTTCTTCTCCCTGCACAACAATTCATCTGATATTGTCCATCCAATGTTGTTAATTTGGCAATGTTCATCTGGTGACAGTTAATCTGATATTTATTCTTCTAATTAATTATTCTTTTGATCTCCAATTTAAAAGTAAACTCCATCTGGTATATATAAAATCATTCTTCTACTTTATATTACATACATATTCATTTGGAATAGATTTTTGATGAATGATTGTCTGGTTACAGTTCATTTTATTCCTCTTCCTTTCTCCATCAGGTGTTCTAATTTCATCCAATGATTGATGTTCATTCATTATCCCCTTATTAGTCCAATTTGTCTACTTATAAACATCGACTCCGGTGATATTAACTCATAGTATTTTTAGTCTTCAATTTTTATGGAATAAAGTTTTCAAAAATTAAGCTCCTTCAAACAAGAATAGTGTTCAACACCTTTTTTACATGTCATATTCAACCATTTATATAATCGTACTTCTAGAAGTTTGGGTAGGAACTAAAATGTATTTTCATACTCAATATAATTTTTAATTTCAATGATTTTTCTCAGTTCACTTTATAGTGATCTTCTCAAAGATTCTTAAATATTTGAGAGTTTAATGATCCTCATTGAATTTCATTAACTCATTATTTGGGGAACTTCTGTAAAAAGTTATTAACTCTATTAGAATCACAAAATTTCATTTTAAATATTAAAATATTGGATGATCAAGTCCACATTATAATAATTAATAACTTTACAAACTTTTTAATGTTCTTTAAACACTTTAGAATTATTCTAACATATACTTTTTATGTCACATGACTTGTTTCTAAAAACATTGACTTATTAATTTCATTCATAACACTATATATAATGATTTCAATAAAGTAACAAAGGTTCCTCTGTGGAAAATTTTCAACTGGGACTTCTTTAGAATTTGAATTCACATGATAAGACTTCATCCATGTTGGAATTCATCTATTTCCATGGCTTGAAAACCTCACTTGATCATCCCATTGAATGTTTATATTTCATACTATCATAGGAAGATTTATCCTTTGGATGGGTTCACAAATGTTTCCCAATTTTCTTTCATATGATGAACCTTCATATATATTAGTTCATTCACCCATCTAATGGTTTTCTAAAAGTCCACTTAATTCCTTTATAAAATCACTCACAAAATTCTATCCGATGTAACATGTTAGAAACCTCTGAAATATTTGTCTGGTCACATTTCCTAAAAACATTATGTTTTTTCAATATCATTGAATCAATTTTCCGATTACATCATGATTGTTTTTCTAATGTTTTTCCATTTGATGGATCCTTTATATCGTACCACCGTTTACATCCCTTTTTCATTTTCTATATGCACTTTGTAAAGTTAGGTATCAATAAAATCATTAATTTATTATTCGAAAAAATTCATTCATGAATTGAATATTTTCATAGTAACTCCACAAATGTCCTATCAAATTTATGATTATTGAACTCTCTTTTCATGGAATATTTTATTCTTCCAAAAATTAATCATCAATCACAATCATAAGGCATTATGATATTTGATCAATGGTAAACACAATACTGAGCATCAATTGAATTTTTTTGTCCAATCACTGTTTGTATAATGAAACCAATGAATTTAATAAGTAAATCATTTTTTATGTAGAGATTATGATTAGGTACATCTGATTTCGAAATAATTTTTAAAGAAGTAATTATAGAATCCTATTCTATTGTAACTTTATCTAGTGGAATTCATCTTCACAATTATTCTTATATGAGTATACATTGTGTAACCATCCAATTTTCCTAAAGAAAATGTCCATATAATGATCTATATTTATCTATTTATTTTCAATTCTTTATATGTCTAGTAACCTTATACTTAGAATCTTGTTAAGGAAACTCTGTAAGGAATTTTCTTATGATCTATATTAAAAAACATCATAATGAAATGTTTGTTTGACCGGTTTCATACACCTATTAAGGAATCCCCTTAAGTAATCTTAAACAGCTTGTTAATATTTTTGTTTACTAACATCCTTCACAAAACTCACAAAAAATGTTTTAGACATAAATAAAATCCAAAAAATCATAATAATTAAAACTCAATGTCATCAAAATAAATTCATTGAGATGGTAATATTTGAGAAACTTCCTTACTTAATCCAAGATCTATCAACATTGTAACTTAGAATTGGATACATTAGATGAATCTGTTGTAGCTTATTATTTATAACTACTTCAACAAATTGACATCAATAAAATATTTCTATTTAATTAAAAACTATTTAAAAAATAACACTAAAGCATGGAGTGGACTCAAAAGTCTCACACTTTATATTTTTTGGCAATGCCTTTAATGTACCTTCCAAATGAATGTTTCAATATGTGTATCTTTCATACCCCATAACTTTTTTAAAAAATTCTATCTCCATTGTTTTTCAATACTTTTAGATCAATTTCTCGAGCACCTTATTGATAATAAATACTAAGTTATTAGGAAAATGGTGAAAGGTCCCTAACTTAAACCTTACACATTATAGTGTATTTAAACTAGAATTAACATTCCTTCATTCCTAATGATCTATTAGGTTTAGAGTTTTATAGAGTTAGTCATCACTCTTACATAACAATCCAACATATTATAAATTAGAAACTTCTACTTGGTATCCATTTTCCCACAATATAATCATTAAAAATTGAAACATGCTTCTTTTACAGGGAATATCATCATGTATTTTTTATTGACCTCATCCTTATACCTTATCGTACATAAAAGCTGTGATTTTTTATAACATGAGATGAGAAAAAAAACATGGAAAGGGATACAAAAAATAATGAAAGAAGACATTAGTCCATGAATACTTACAAAAATTATTCTTTTACAAAGTAAACATTACACTCAAAATAAGAATTTTCTTACCCACTAAGTAACCTTATATACCCAAATATTTTTTTGAAACAAATCATAATAAATATGAAAGGAAAAAAATAAAACTCATAAAGGTTTCTTTGAAATCATAAAAAACTCATAATAACATTTTTACAAAGTTATATCTTTCAAACAAAATAAGTAAAATATACTTTAATTTTACCTTGATAAGTGATGATATTTCCCAGAAAACACATAGCATGAATAAATAAGACATTTCAGTAACTAGAGTAATCATTTTTATATAATTATTACTTACAAATGAAAAAAAATCATCACTATACTTAGAGTAACCACCACAATTAAACTGGAAATTACCACCATGGTTTTACTAGGAATAACCATCATAGTATAATCACATAATATCTTAGGATAAAATAAACTAGTTAACTCCATCCCATATTTTGAATAACCATCATTTTTTATTCTCATATTCTCTTAGGAGAAACCCAATCAGTTAGCTCTATCCCATTACTCGCCGCATTGGAGAGCTATAATGACCTCACCCTCCCTTGGTTTATAATATAACCGCCCATCCTAATAAATAATTCCCAAGAACCATAACATAAATAAAATACATAGATATTTTATGTAGTTATATAAAATAATTGAAATCATGGTTTTTGTCTTTGATGAATAAAAATACCACTAAATATTGTTAATACATTCTTGAGGAAAAACCCTTCTATTTTAATTCACTTTAAAAAAATGATGTGCACATATAAAGGATTTTTTTTTAAAATGATGTAAATTTATAAAGGGATATTGTATGAAAACATTACTCCCGATGGAATGAAAATCCATTCATTCTGTATAATTTAAAAAAAATACTCTATATTTTTGTCAGCAAAGTTAGAAATTACCACATTCAGAAAATGATAAAAAGTTTCCTTTGAAAACCTTTTGTAAAAAGTTAAACATGGATAAGAATTAATTTAAATAATCATATAACAATATCAAAAACCTTATTTAGATAATTTTTAGAAGTAAATATATGGGTATGTAAAAAAAATAGAGTTTTAAGGGAAAATTTGACGAACATTTTTAAAAGAACATCACATTCCTTTAGTACGACTCATCACGTACATTCTTTATATTCATAAATAAGAAACATAGTTTAATTTATACATTATTAGGAACATTTTTTGTTTTATTATTAATTTTATTTAATCTATTACCTTAATATATTTATTTACTTAATCAATTAACTTTAATCGGATGTTTTGATGATGTTTAGTTTATACATCCAAAATGACATAGGTTTCTTAACTATGGTCAAATAATTAATTAATAAATTATATAAAGAAAAAAAATCATGATATAAATATATTTTTTATAAAAAAAAATACTTTTAAAACAAATAATAAAATAGTGTCTTGAAAAATTAACTATATTACACTAATTGATATCGTAGACCATACGTACACATGAGTAACATTTCCATTTGTCAAAAATCATTATGGAAAGAAGGTATGTATTATTTTATATTTCCATAATGATAATTATATACTAAATATTTTATTAATTATTAAAATATACCTACATATATATATATATATACAACATCTATGTGATGTAGTGATGAAAAATAAATTACACTACATCGTAGAGGTCATAGTCCATTCGTTAGAAAGAACAAAATTATCATTTTTCAGTGAATGGAATGGTAAAAATTAAATTATTCATAACATTTTTATAATGATAATTATTTAGTGAATAAAATATATAAACATTAATTCCATCATTATAACTAGCTGTGATACGTGGGGAATGAAAATGAATTAAATCGGTTCGTGATGTGGTTGTTCGACACACACACAAATAATGAATTACATTCCAAATCGATAGAGGTTGGAGAAGGATATAGGTTATGAAATTAATATAATAAAATATAATTATGTGTAAGATAATTATTTTATTACATAATAATTTTTAAGGTATATTTTAACTATATGGAATAAAACACAAAACATAAATACTCGATTAAAAATTACACCACTTCTTCTGAAAACCTCTTTTTCTTAACACCTCAAGACCACTAAAGTTAGTATTATTCCTAAAAAAGTCATCTAGAATTACACGAGTGATTATAGGAAGGTATTTGGGTAGGTATTAGCCAAACTAAATGGTTTTAGAATATTTACTGAATGAGAAGAAGATATTCCATTTTATAAAAAGGGAATATTCACTCTTGAATTTTCTCAAAATGTTAAATTAATATAAATTAATTTTCATTTTAAAGTGAATAATAAATTATTTAATTTTAACATAGCATGATTATAGTTTGAAATAATCTTATAAAATAAAATCTGGACAGGTTTTTATGATGTTTTTAGATTTATCCATCAGTTCTAGCCCCTCAATAACCACTTTCACAACTACTATTACAACACATATTTTAACTCTTTAAGGTACAATATAGTTACTATAAATCCCCAAAATGCCCATAAATGGACCATGTATAAATTTTTAAACTATATTCTAGCCAATTTTCTTAATAAAATATTTTTTTGAACTTTATATATTTTAATAAAATATTATTTATTATAAAAATCTCTAATGACTATTTTTAGAACTATTCATTATATTGAATATAATTTCATCAATCAAACAAATAAAATAAGAAAAAAAATATCATAGACCTAAAATGTCATTTTCTTCTATAAAACTTGGTTATCACATTGAGAATCTAAAATTATATTTTATAATTATTATTAATATCATTTATTTTATTTTTCTATTAATTGAGTTAGTACCACATCGGTGTCGTAAAGAATTTCATGTACATATGCAGACAGGTTTTCGGTCATACCAAATTTCACTAAACATCACTAGCTGTGTATTACAAAGGTTTGGGCACAGTCACTCTATCCCAAGCTCACTACCTTTACAAAGGTTCAAGGATAGATCACTATGTCCCTCAGGTTACTCCCGTTGACTCCCCCTGGATCACTGCCTTCGGTGAAGTCCCACTTATTTTATAGATGTGAAGGTATCTTCATTGTAACACCCCAGGTAAATAAGGAATATGACATTTTCATATTTATCCATATTTGTGAATAAAATATTAATATGACTTTAAAGGGGACGCTATGCTCGATGGCGTACCCAACACGCAACAACGACTTTCTTGGGAATCTTACGTTGCACTCTAATAATAAAATAATATTCTTTTAAATGGTAGTTAACATGTAGCCGTTGTAATGGAGGGAATGGATATAAATAACTAAAATATGATTATATATGTTCTTAAATATTTTTACATTTATACAATAAAAGATAAAGGCTTAAAATACGGTATGAATTCAATTTTAGGCGTATATACCCTAGTTTTCACTAAAGGTTCACTTATCACCATTTGATGGAGAAACGTAATTAAATATAGTTTTGTTCACTGATAAACATTCTCTTGGACCAAATAAAACTCTTATTAAGAATCGGGACATCAAAATTTACTTTGTGTAAATTTTTGGTATCTTTCCGATAAAGTTCATTTTTTTAATGAATAGTGTAAAATGTTGTATTTTAATTCATAACCACTTTTTAATATAATTTATTTATATGATTAGATTATATTTATAATTGGTTTTAAAGTGAAATTAGAAAATATTTTTACCATTAAATCCAATAGTGCTCGTTGGAATCAATTTCACATTGAAATCAGACTTAAACTAGTGTCAATCTTTTGATTCTTATTGTTTCATAAAACACGCTATTTGTCATGACAGCGGGAATTAATTATTAAATTAATTAATGTGAGTTATATGTTATTAATTCTGTAAAACTGACTTCATTTTTTAATTCAGAATATCAAATATAGCTTAGGGTGAATTTTGGGGATTTTTCTGAAAAACTTCAATTTTTGATGAATAGTGAAACCACTATGTTGTACTTATAAAAACTGATTTTCTGTTTAAATGAAATTTTGCCATCATTGTGTTTTGATTTTCAAAAATCTGACATACATGGTTGTCATTAAGAAGTTAAATGTGGTTCAATGAGATTAAAATAATTTTTTGGTGAATAGTAACTTATTAAGTTTTTAATCGCGATTAGTGGTAATTAGTGTAGTTTAAGGTAAAAATAATTCTTTAATAAAATGAGATGAGCTTGACACATGTCTTACCCTCATTGTTTGTATCATGGCCGACCACGACAAGCCATGGGTCAACTTTGGGACCCCATGGATCCACATTGGTTGGGAAATGACATAAATAACATTTTATTTAATGTAAAAGTAAAATTGCAACAAACATGATATGTTTTACTAAAAGAATTTTTAAGTGGGGTTATAAAAGACATATTTTTTATTATAAATATTCATTGGAAAGATAAAATTATTTCCTACATCATAGTAGTTTTTTTATTATTTTTAGACATAAAATAAATTAAAATATTTATGACATAATAATGATGCAGCGATGACATCATTATTTGACGATTTAAATAAAATGGAAAGATAATGTAACATCTATGAACTACACATGTCCAAAACTTATTGGATGAGTGTATTTCGAAGCCTTATCACCTTATCCAAGAATTATATCAATGTGGGTCCTTTTGAAACCGAAACACATTTTCAAATAAAGTAATATTTCTTTACTTTCCAAAAGTACCCCTCCTCTCCTCTTATAAAAGGCCCCCACCTCTACCTCATTTAACACACTCCTCAAGCCTTTGTCTCAGTCGACCCCTGCCCATTTACTATCTCCACATCCCTCTCCTCATCCTAGAGGATTCCCTTTGGGCATAATCCTTTCAAAGGAATCCTTTAGGCTCAAATCAAAAGGAGTTACACTTTTAAAGGTAATTCATTCTCTCATGTTCATTTGTTTTATTTTGCTTCTCTAACCCCCTAAACTATTTTTATTTACTTATTTTGTAACAAAACAGGTATCTTCAATATACTAGGATGTTTTTATAAGATTTATTCGAGCTAAACTCTCACACAACTACATCAAATGGTTAAAGAACATACGGTTTCCGTGGATGGTGAAATTCTGCCTCCCGAAACGATGATTGTTCAATACTCATTTAACACCTTCAAAGGTGGACATTATGATGTAACTATTTTTATATATGATATATAATTTGTTTATGTTTTATTTATGGTTCTGTATTTTTCATTTTTGTCTTACCTTTATGGCTTCCATTATGGGTATACGCGATATCTTCATTTAAGGAAGTGCGGACTACCGCCCCCTCAAAGTGATTTGATTCGTTAAATACCATATGTGGGATGTATAAAGGATGGAAATATGATATTATATATGATATTATACTGGAATTATAATATACCTTTATATAATTATTATTCCATTCTATAAAATACGAAATAGAAATGAAAGTAGCGTTCATGCGTACGTACGGCTTACCGTCTCCATGAACGGTGCATTTCATTTCTTACCTCAAATGATTATGTAATGATATAAATGCATGAATGTACTGGATATATATTAAATATATGATATCTATATAATGAATACAATTCTGGATATAATAAACATTTGGCCACACGAACAACATGTAATTGTAAGAAGTCCACTTTCGACTTAAGAACCAAATATCGGCAAAACAAATATTATTAATTTAAATGATTCCATAATGTTTATGACATGGTAAAAAGTGGTATAAAAGTAATAATTAACATGAAAAAGGTTCTTAAGGAATTATAAATTAACTCAAGTTTATTATTCAGGATATTAAAGAACGATCGAGTCAAGTCGGACACGAGGTAAGGGATCCTACAACTCTCTTTCTTTTTAAGTACACTCTTTTATGTCATTTATTTTAAGATCATATTTATTATGATTGGGATGTTCTTTTATATTACATTTACTATAATTTTTATGTTCATGTGATGAGAGACCCTATTCTCTCTCATCAATCCATTTTGGAAGTTTTGAGTGGCGCCGTTAGGCTGCCGAACTTTCGTAAGAGATCTAACCTCTCTCTTTCTTTTTAAGTACTCTCCTTTATGTCACTTCTTTTAAACTCCTCCTTGCAATGTTGGGGGATTTTCTTTTATATTCAACTTGCTGTAAATTCTATTTTAATATTATGGGATACTCTATTTGATCTCATCAATCCATATTCGGAAGTTTTATGTGGCGCCGTTGGCTGCCGAGTTTTCGTAAGGGATTTTTCATCTCACTTTTATTCCCGTGAGATGTATGATACATTCGCCACAAATTCCATTGAGTGGAGTATGTAATTCCCATTATTCTACACTTTTTGTAATATACGTTCATTTATGAGTATTTACATCAATGACCTATTGTCTTTCTTTCATGGGGTGTATGTTTTGAAAGATACCCAAGTCGGTAAGGGAACCTTTCACCCTCATCTTTTTTAAAAGACTTCTTTTATTGGGTCTTTTAATTTACATATTTTTATGTTGGGATATGTTCTCATACATCCTTATTGATGTAAATTTTATGTCCAAGTGCTGAGATACACTTTTTATCTCTCATCAACTCATTTTGATGTGATGCCGTTAGGCTTTCAAGGGAACTTTTTAACCAAATTTCGATTTCTTTGGGTTCAACATGTAGTCATTGAATATGTCATCCATTGAATATGTGTGAATGAACTTTTATTGTTTTACACTTAATATCCACTTATATTGGGTGTATATATATTTTTCACACATATTTTTGAGATTTATTTGTCCTTAATTTAAGGATACCTTCTTTATAAGGGATTTCATCACATTTGACATTTCTATTGAGGGTTCATTGATGTTATACACAAATTCACTCTTATATGGTGTATATACTGTCCTTTGGAGTATTATATCATGAATGCTTTTATTCTCATGATATTATAAAGTTCTGACTAAATGTTATTCCTCGATTATTGTATTCAAGTGTCTCTAATTTTGGTAAAACCCCTTTAACCAAAATATCGTTTTAAATGTTTTAATTATTTGTTCTTATTAATATCCATGTTTTCAAAATGGTTTTATGGATTTATTTATATGGATATTAGTGGTTTAAAATGTTAAAATCTTCAAGGTGGTATGGGAAACATTCATTCAAAAATCTTTTTATTAAATGTTTTAAATGGTTTTGGAAATGGTTTCTTTTTGAATGGATTCATTATTTCAATATCCTAAAATGTTATATTGTGATTGAAATGTGGAAATGTTAGGTTTCCTTTATTCATGTTTATGTGATACGATTATGTTATGGTTCTTGGGCATTGTTATGAAGAACGGGTGGTTCCGTGATAAACTAAGGGCGGGTGAGCCCGATATAGCTCTCCAATGCATTGGGTAACACGAAGGAGTGAAACGTTAAGGTTTCTCTGAAGAGATTTATGGAATATACTGTGATGGGTATTCCAAACGTAACCAAGAGGGTTACTCCCTACGTAAGAATGTTATGAATGCCTCAAGTTACCTTTATGTCTTATGATTTCTATGATTTGTTCATGATTTTATGAGGTATGATAAAGTTCACATGTTTTATGGGTAAAGTATGATTTCATTCTTATGTATATATGAACTCATGTTTCCTTTCCATATTTTTATAACTCTTACTGAGCTTTTTATGCTCATCCCAAGTTTTTTGAAATGTTTTTCACAGGTCAAGGGAAGGGTACATGATGTGATGATAGTGTCAAGGATGTGTCAAGAAAGAATCCATGATTTATTTTAAATATGTTTCCATTGATGGGAAGAATGAATACAGTCTTTTATGTAACAACTTTGTTTAAATGTGGAATGTAATGCAAGTTTCATGATATAATTCTCTAAAACTCTAAACCTGAAAAGATCCTCAATGTGTAATCTTGTAATAACTCTAGATTAAGTAAGGTTTAAGGCTGGGGCCTTATAGTTGGTATCAAAGGTCGGTTTAGATAACTTTAGAGGTTAGGGTATTATTTATGCATAATTGACAATTACCATAATGGTTAGGATTTCAGAAAGAGTCTTAGTTTTAGATAAAGTGAATGAGTAAGTATATATTATTGTCTATCTTACTCATTAGTACATGATGGTTTTGTTGATATACTCACACTGACCTTTTTGGTTTTAAAAAATGGCTGGATCTAGCAGGCACCAAAGTAACAGTGGATGTGAAGGAAACTGTGACAGTTTTTTTGAGCAAGCAACTGAATGATATGGGAGCTGCAATGAGAACTCTTTTGATTATCCTCAACCAACTATATGGAGTCAAGATTGAGCACCTAAACCTTGGAGATTTCTCTAAGGCATCATATATGCAAGAAACAAATCCCTACAGATGTACAGGTAATAATCATAAAGGTAAGTGTGTTCAAAAACCTATGTGTCAAAAATGTGGAAAGAAACACCTAGGAAAATGATTCAAAGGGACAGAAATATGCTATAGATTTGGAAATGAAGGTCATAAAGCAAGAACCTGCCATGGAAAAAGGAAGCATCCAGTTGACTCGAGGAAAGGGAAAGAAGTTCTTTCTGAGGGATCAATTGAATGTTTTAAATGTGGTTTCCATGGTCATTATGCAAACACATGTCCTATGAAGAAGTTTCGTGAATGGGGTCACCAAGAGCGTACCAATATTCGTTTACCAATACCTAATGCCATTCCGATTGAGGATGAAGAAACTAACAATCACCAATCAAAGGTATATACTATTTCATGACTATTGTTTTCTTATTTTAGATTCATAGGATATGATTCATGATTTTGTTTGTAAGAAAGAGGTATTTCAGAATAAGTTGGAAAGGAATGGATAATGGATCATGAAGAATGTTGAATGAGTAAGATGTCAACATATAAGGGCTTCAAGAGTTAGGGTGAAATTCTTAAGAGTATTAAGTCTCTTTTGATGATGGGGTTACATTAGAAGAATTTTTATATTTTGTGTAACCCTGATGTTTAATATCGGAAAATTTTATTCAAGTAATAGTTATCTTTTCTTTTGTGGACATAGTTATAAAGAACCATTTGGTTTTATATGATCCTTACTTTTGAGGTAATTATGGGTTACCATATGTTATGATGGAAGTGAAAGGCATGAGATAAAATTGAGGTTAAATTATGTTATGGTTATTTTTGATGACTTTATCCCTTTTTGGGTAATGATTTGAGAATTATATAGTTTTGGAAAAAGGACAACACACAGACCGTGTGACAACCCGTCGCGTCGGACAATGCTGCAGGAATCGAACCCACAACCAAAGTGCGACTGGTATTTATCGCCTACCACTGGACTACGTGAAGTCCCTGGTTAGTTTGACTGATTCTATTTAGTTATATGATTTTATGAATTAAGAGTAAGTTGATTTTGGGTTATCAATGAAAATGATTAACCTATCATGGAGGATATGTGATTAGGTTAATTACTTTTCAATGCGAGACTTTAAGAGCAACTGATTTTGTTTGGAGATAAATGTTACGATTTAACTTGAAGACTATGTGACTAAATCCTTCAAATATTTGGGTTTCAATCTTATATTTTTTTACTTTGAATAATTTTACGGACAAATTGTTTATCTAATGGTCCTCATTGATCTTTGGGTTTTTTGGACAAATTTTGGAGATTAATCATAGATTTTCTTTTTATAAATGGTTATCCCTTTCTGGATTATCTGATCTTGTACTAGCCTTTTTGGTTTTGGTTTTGGTTGAAGTCTAGAGACATGGGATGTATATAGTTCTCTTTTTTGGATTAGGTGATTCTCTAGAAGTTGATTATAGTACTCTTAATGGGAACAAGTCTTCCTAAATACTCATCTTTTGGAGAAAATATGATTTTGTGTACGGAATCTAATAAAAGTTGGAAGTCAACATGAAAAGTGATTATGCTTCCTTATGAATAAATTCCTCAATAAAAAGTAACTTAAAACGAAAATTTTGTCTATTAACTTTTACTACTGGGGAATCGAATACCGTTTAACCCATCACAAGTTTGTTATTTTCCCGTGGTTAACTTTCTCCTAAACATGTTTTCTATCACTCTCCATCAGAACATGACCCTTTGTTTTTTCCTCCATGTCCATATTTTCATACTTGGAATCCTAGTATGGGTTAGCCCGGGTGACCTTTGAACTTATCTTTCTTTATTTTAAAGTGTTTGTTTTACCGACTTTTGTTCCGATGTGGGACGTTCAAGGATGTTTCCAAGCGCAATTTTAAAATTGCGAGGACGCAATTCCCAAAAGGGGGGAAGGATGTAACACCCCAGGTAAATAAGGATTATGACATTATCATATTTATCCATATTTGTGAATAAAATATTAATATTACTTTAAAGGGGACGCTATGCTCGATGGCGTACCCAACACGCAACAACGAGTTTCTTGGGAATCTTACATTGCACTCTAATAATAAAATAATATTATTTTAAATGGTAGTTAACATATAGCCGTTGTAATGGAGGGAATGGATATAAATAACTAAAATATGATTATATATGTTCTTAAATATTTTTACATTTATTAAATAAAAGATAAAGGCTTAAAATACGGAAAGAATACAATTTTAGGCGTATATGCCCTAGTTTTCACTAAAGGTTCACTTATCACCTTTTGATGGAGAACCGTGATTAAATATAGTTTTGTTCACTCATAAACATTCTCTTGGACCAAATAAAACTCTTATTAAGAACCGGGACATCAAAATTTACTTTGTGTAAATTTTTGGTATCTTTCGGATAATGTTCATTTTTTTAATGAATAGTGTAAAATGTTGTATTTTAATTCAAAACCACTTTTTAATCTAATTTATTTATATGATTAGATTATATTTTTAATTGGTTTTAATGTGAAATTAGAAAATATTTTTACCATTAAATCCAATAGTGGTCGTTGGAATCAATTTCACATTGAAATCAGACTTAAACTAGTGTCAATCTTTTGATACTTATTGTTTCATAAAACACGCTATTTGTCATGACAGCAGGAATTAATTATTAAATTAATTAATGTTACATATATGATTTGAATTTTGTAAAACGGACTTCATTTTTGAATTCAGAATATCAAATATAGCTTAGGGTGAATTTTTGGGATTTTTCTGAAAAACTTCAATTTTTGATGAATAGCGAAACCACTAAGTGGTACTTATAAAAACTGATTTCCCGTTTAAATGATATTTTTCCATCATTGTGTTTTGATTTTCAAAACTCCAACATACATGGTTGTCATTAAGAAGTAAAATGTGGTTCAATGAGATTAAAATAATTTTTTGGTGAATAGTAACTTATTAAGTTTTTAATCGCGATTAGTGGTAATTAGTGTAGTTTAAGGTAAAAATAATGCTTTAATAAAATGAGATGAGCTTGACACATGTCTTACCCTCATTGGTTGTATCATGTCCGACCAACACAAGCCATGGGTCAACTTGGGGACCCCATGGATCCACATTGGTTTAGAAATGACATAAATAACATTTTATTTAATGTAAAAGTGAAATTGCAAGAAACATGATATGTTTTACTAAAACAATTTTTAAGTGGGGTTATACAAGTCATATTTTTTATTATAAATATTAATTGGAAAGATAAAAGGATTTCCTACATAATAGTAGTTTTTTTATTATTTTTAGACATAAAATAAATTAAAATATTTACGACATAATAATGATGCAGCGATGACGTCATTATTCGACGATTTAAATAAAATGGAAAGATAATGTAAAATATATGAACTAAACATGTCCAAAACTTATTGGATGAGTGGATTTCGAAGCCTTGTCAACTTATCCACGAATTATATCAATGTGGGACCTTTTGAAACCGAATCACATTTTCAAATAAAGTAATATTTCATTACTTTCCAAAAGTACCCCTCCTCTACTCTTATAAAAGGCCCCGACCTCTACCTCATTTAACACACTCCTCAAGCCTTTGGCTCGGCCGAACCCTTCCCATTTACTCTCTCCAAATCCCTCTCATCATCCTAGAGGATTACCTTTGGGCAGAATCCTTTCAAAGTAATCCTTTAGGCTCAAATCAAAAGGAGTTACACTTTTAAAGGTAATTCATTCTCTCATGTTCATTTGTTTTATTTTTCTTCTCCAACCCCCTAAACTACTTTTATTTACTTCTTTTGTAACAAAACCAGTATCTTAAATATTCTAGGATGTTTTTATAAGATTTATTCGAGCTACACTCTCACACAACTACATCAAATGGTTAAAGAACATACGGTTTCTGTGGATGGTGAAATTCTGCCTCCCGAAACGATGATTGTTCAATACTCATTTAACACCTTCAAAGGTGGACATTATGATGTCACTATTTTTAGATATGATATATAATATGTTTATGTTTTATTTATGCTTCTGTATTTTTCATTTTTGTCTTACCTTTATGGCTTCCATTATGGGTATACGCGATATCTTCATTTAAGGAAGTGCGGACTACCGCCCCCTCAAAGTGATTTGATTCGTTAAATACCATATGTGGGATGTATAAAGGATGGAAATATGATATTATATATGATATTATACTGGAATTATAATATACCTTTATATCATTATTATTCCATTCTATAAAATACGAAATAGAAATGAAAGTAGCGTTCATGCGTACGTACGGCTTACCGTCTCCATGAACGGTGCATTTCATTTCTTACCTCAAATGATTATGTAATGTTATAAATGAATTCATGTACTGGATATATATGAAATATATGATATCTACATAATGAATACAATTCTGGATATAATAAACATTTGGCCACACGAACAACATGTAATTGTAAGAAGTCCACTTTCGACTTAAGAACCAAATATCGGCAAAACAAATATTATTAACTTAAATGTTTCCATAATGTTTCTGACATGGTAATAAGTGGTATAAAAGTAATAATGAACTTGAAAAAGGTTCTTAGGGAATTAGAAATTATCTCAAGTTTATTATTCAGGAGATTAAATAACGATCGAGTCAAGTCGGACCCGAGGTAAGGGATCCTACAACTCTCTTTCTTTTTAAGTACACTCTTTTATGTCATTTATTTTAAGCTCATCTTTCTTATGATTGGGATGTTATTTTATATTAAATTTACTATAATTTTTATGTTCATGTGATGAGAGACCCTATTCTCTCTCATCAATCCATTTTGGAAGTTTTGAGTGGCGCCGTTAGGCTGCCGAACTTTCGTAAGAGATCTAACCTCTCTCTTTCTTTTTAAGTACTCTCCTTTATGTCACTTCTTTTAAACTCCTCCTTGAAATGTTGGGGGATTTTCTTTTATATTCCACTTTCTGTAAATTCTATTGTAATATGATGGGATAATCTATTTGATCTCATCAATCCATATTCGGATGTTTTATGTGGCGCCGTTAGGCTGCCGAGTTTTCGTAAGGGATTTTTCATCTCACTTTTATTCCTGTGAGATATATGCTACATTCGCCAAAAATTCCATTGAGTGGTGTATGTACTGCCCATTATTATACTCTTTGTGTAATATAATTTAGTTTATGAGTATTTACATCAATGACCTATTGTCTTATTTTCATGGGGTGTATGTTTTGAAAGATACCCAAGTTGGTAAGGGAACCTTTCACCCTCATCTTTTTTAAAAGACTTCTTTTATTGCGTCTTTTAATTTACATATTTTTATGTTGGGATATGTTCTCATACATCCTTATTGATGTAAATTTTATGTCCATGTGATGAGATACACTTTTTATCTCTCATCAACTCATTTTTATGTGATGCCGTTAGGCTGTCAAGGGAACTTTTTAACCCAATTTCGATTTCTTTAGGTTCAACTTATAGTCATTGAATATGTAATCCATTGAATATGTGTGAATGGCCTTTTATTGTTTTACACTTAATATCCACTTATATTGGGTGTATATATATTTGTCACACATATTTTTGAGATTTATTTTTCCTTAATTTAAGGATACCTTCTTTATAAGGGATTTCCTCACATTTGACATTTCTATTGAGGGTTCATTGTTGTTATGCACCAATTCACTCTTATATGGTGTATATACTGTCCTTTGGAGTATTATATCATGAATCCTTTTATTCTCATGATATTATAAAGTTCTGACTAAAAGTTATTCCTCGATTATTGTATTCAAGTGTCTCTAATTTTGGTAAAACCCCTTTAACCAAAATATCGTTTTAGATGTTTTAATTATTTGTTCTTATTAATATCCATGTTTTCAAAATGGTTTTAAGGATTTATTTATATGGATATTAGTGGTTTAAAATTTTAAAAGCTTCAAGGTGGTATGGGACACTTTGATTCAAAAATCTATTTATTAAATGTTTTAAATGGTTTTGGAAATGGTTTCTTTTTGAATGGATTCATTATTTCAATATCCTAAAATGTTATATTGTGATTGAAATGTGGAATTGTTATGTTTACTTTATTCATGTTTATGTGATACGATTATGTTATGGTTCTTGGGAATTGTTATGAAGAACGGGTGGTTCCGTGATAAACTAAGGGCAGGTGAGCCCGATATAGCTCTCCAATGCATTGGGTAACGCGAAGGAGTGAAACGTTAAGGTTTCTCTGAAGAGATTTAGGGAATATACTGTGATGGGTATTCCAAAGGTAACCAAGAGGGTTACTCCCTACGTAAGAATGTTATGAATGCCTCAAGTTACCTTTATGTATTATGATTTCTATGATTTGTTCATGATTTTATGAGGTATGATAAAGTGCCTATGTTTTATGGGTAAAGTATGATTTCATTCTTATGTATATGTGAACTCATGTTTCCTTTCCATATTTTTATAACTCTTACTAAGCTTTTTATGCTCATCCCAAGTTTTTTGAAATGTTTTTCACAGGTCAAGGGAAGGGTACATGATTTGATGATAGTGTCAAGGATGTGTCAAGAAAGAATCCATGTTTTATTTTAAATATGTTTCTGTTGATGGGAAGAATGAATACTGTCTTTTATGTAACCACTTTGTTTAAATGTGGAATGTAATGCAAGTTTCATGATCTAATTCTCTAAAACTCTAAACCTGAAAAGATCCTAAATGTGTAATCCTGTAATAACTCAAGATTAAGTAAGGTTTAAGGCTGGGGCCTTATATTAATAATTGCAAAATAATGCATCCTCAGTTATATGTAGATGCTTTGATGAATTGAAACTCTCACCAATAGACGAATATCACATTGCGATGAGGGTACCAGGAAACCTTCCAGATTTCATGCAGCTTCAAAAATGACGTCCGTATTTCAACAACACCTACCACGCTTCTCCAAACTTTCACGACTCACATTATTTTACACAAATATCGTTTTAGGAATGCAGACAAAAACTATCACGCAGCTTATACTTCTGCGACCCACAACTACTTGCTCTACCACTTCACCTTTGCAATGGGAGTACTGAATTTATCCAAGTCTCGAACTTTGTTCAAAATGAGGAGAGGTGGTCCTCTATTTATAGGAAAAATGGACTCCCTGCACGGTGGTGCGCAAGCCTCCTCACGGAAAGCATGTTCTGGCACGCAGCTCAAACTGCCCTAGCCTCTGTCGTGAAACTCACTTGGGCGATGAAACCAATTCTTGTGCGGCCCTCATTCCTTTTCCATATTTTAATTTTCTGATCTTGAAAGACATATGGCGTGAAAGTCACTTGCATGACACATATACGGCATGCAAGTTATTTCTCAAAAAGCATTATTTTTCCCTTTTGTCAGTTTTGAGTTCCAGAAATTTGGAAAATACTAAAAAACGATGCCACCATCAATACTATTATCTGCTTGACCTGTATGAGTACTCTTCTGGCACACATTCTGAACTTCCTCTGAGGATTTACAACAAACACAAATCATACTCCAATTCATTCATATATGACCATGGTTCTAACACAACCATCCAATGAATAAATGGTTAGTGAAAGAATATAAATAAAATCACAATAAACCATATCATGAGATTGATAAATACAAATATATCTTTAATAAAGGCATATTCAACTCATTATATTTATACCAAATAACCATAATTCTCTCTAAAATATTATCCTTTATGGTTATATAATATTTTTAACTTATGTTCAAATAATATCCTAAAGTCTAAAGTTACTTAAACCCTTCTCTCATACCAACTCTCAGGACGATGACATAAACGTTACATATTATAGTGAATTTAAATGGGAATTTAGTTTCATACATTACTTAGTATATTTTATGTTTATAGTTTAGAGAGTTACTTCATCACCCTTACACTATAATCCCACATATTACAATGTGTAAACTTCTACTCAGTATCCATTTCTCCCACCAAAAAAACTTATAAAAATTCAAAATTTTATTTTCATGATATCTATTAAAAAATTATATCTTGATCCCATCCTTGTCTTTATTAATCCATAAACCATGTGAATAGATTTTAAAATCTTGGATGAGAAAAATAAATCTAAATATGGGACATCAAAATAAATAACTAACTCAGTAGTACGTGAATATATATAAAAATATTCATTTTTAAAAATAATCTTTGCGATAAAAAAAATTATTGACCCAATAAATCACCTTATATGACAAAATATTTTCATAAAACAGATCATAAAAAATCCTAAATGGAAAATAAAACTCATCAGTGTTTCTTTGAAATCATGAAGAAATCATAATAACCTTTTTAACAAATTTATATCTTTTAATCTTATGAAGTAGAATATCCATTACTTTACCTTATGAAATCCTTATATTTCAATAAAAATATAGATAAATAATAAATAAATAATTTATAAAACATGTTGAATCAATATTAAATCATTCATACATACACATGGAATAATCATAAAAATTAAACATGGAGTAACCATTAATGTTACTTTTAAAATAACCATCAAGATTAGACTTGGAATAATCATCATAATATATTACAATTATATCATAGAAAAAAACTAATAAATTAATTCAATACAATACTTAGAATATCAAACATAGTATATTCCCATATTCTCTTAGGATAAACCAAATTAGTTAACTTCATCACATTACCCAATTCATTGGGGATCTATAATAGGCTCACCCTCCCACATTTTATAATAGAACCAAACATCCTAATAAAAAATGAACAAGAACCACAAACTAAATAAATACTTATTACTTTTATTTAATCATACAAAATATTTCTAATAAGTTGTTTTTTACTTTTATTAATAAAAATTCTATTAAATATCATTAAAACATTATTTTGGAAAATAAAAATTCCATTTGAAGTATATTATTTTTTTAAGAAGTAGAAAAAATATAAAAGAAAACATGTTTTTTGAAAATAAAAATATAAAAATTTAATGTAATATTCAATGTAAAAATTATTCATGATATCTGAAAAATACATTCATTCTGTATAAGTTAAAAAACATTGCTTCCATATTTAATTTATAAAATTTACAAAGCACCTCATTCGAAAAATGAAAAAAATAACCCTTTAAAACAATTTTCAATAAATTCAGAAAAGGGTAAAAGTAAAATTAAATAATAATATAATAATATTAAAAACATTTTTGAAATATTTTTTGAAAAAAAATCATATGGATATGGAAGGAAAATACAGGTTTAACAAAAACTTTAAAGAATATTTCTAAAAGAAAATCCATTACCTCTAGTCAGAGTCATCAAGTACGATATTTATCTTCCTGAAAAATAAAATGAAGTTAATTAACAATTTATTAATAATGGTTTTCAAGTTTATTAATACTTTTATTTTATCTCTTACCTATCTATATTTGTTTAATTAATCAATTATATTCACTTCAATCATTTTAACGATATTCAGTTCATTAGTCCAAAATGGCATAGTTATGCAATCAATGGTGAAAGTGGTCATTACTACATCATCTCTATAATAATAATCATAAAATAATAATTATTTTTATATATATATTATAATTTTATATCCAATCGTTAAATATAGTTATGAAAAATGAACTACATTACATTCATGGAGATGATAGGTCATATGTACGCATGTGTAACGTTTCCATTCTTCAACGATCATTAGGAAAAAGTTAGGTATTATTATATCAATAAAAAATATTATTATACCATAATTATAATATTAATTATTTAAATATACTTATATATATCATGAATGTGATATGGAAATGAAAAAGCTAATCACATCGCTTCGTGGAGGTGATAGTCCACACGGATGCTCAAACAACATTATCATTTTCCAGTAAATGGAATTGTAAGAAATTAAATAATATTTTATATTTTTATAATGATATATATGTCATGAATATAATATATAAACATTAATTAAACAATTATAAAATCCATTACATGTGTGGATGGAAAAAAATTACATCAGTTCAGGGGATGATAGTCAGTCGTACACACAAATGATGAATTAAATTCCAATTTGATGGAGGTCAGATATGGATATAGGTTATTCAATTAAAATAAAATTATATGATATATAATTTTTTAATTATATATTCATGATTATGGAATATTTTATGTATATGGAAGAAGAAATAAAGATGAAATGATTGATTAAAAACGATACCACTTATTCTGACAAACTCATTTTCTTAACATCTTATGACCACTGATGTTGGTATTATTCCTAAAAAATGACATAAAGAATGATGAGAGTTATTATAGAAAGGGATTTGGGAATTTATTTTCTGAAAACAAATATTCTTTAAGTGTGAAAGAATGAGAAAAATATATTCCCTTTTATAAGAAAGGGGAAGGGAACTGTTGAAATTTTTAATAATATCAATTTAATATAAATTTATTTTCAATTAAAAAAGGATAAAAAATTAATTAAATTATAAAATAGAGAGAGTATGGGTCTAAATAATATCATAAAATAAAAATTAGAAATTTTTTATTGTATTTGTACTATTTTCTTTTGGTTTTAAACCCTCGTTAATCAATTTCATAATAACCATAAAAACATGGGTTTTCACTCATCGGGGGACAATATAGATACTAAAAATGGAAAAATGATGCATAAATTGACCATGGTTGATATTATCTTCTATATACTAATATATTGTCCCAATATAATATTTTTAGGAAATTAATATGATTTAATAAAATATTATTTAGTTTAAAATACCATTAATGTATATTTTTATAACTATTCATTACTTTGACTCTAATAACACAAAGACAATAAGTAAAATTAGAACCAATTATTTTATTATATCTCTAAAATGACATGTTAAAATTTAATATTACTGGATCACATTAATTAACTCAAATTATGTATATATTTTAATATTTTTAATATCATTTATTTTATTTTTCAATTAATTGAATAATTACCACGTCAGGGTTGTATAAATATTTAAGGAACTTATTTCTATATTAATTTTTATAAAAAAAATTAGCATGAAGAATAAAAATATTTTATTTTCAAAATTTATATTTATAACAAAACTTATCTTTTATTTATCCATATTTTAAAATTATTATAGTTATTAAAAACAAGAGTGTGATATTTTAGAATATTATTTAAAAGAAAAATTATAATTGTTATAAGCATAACCAATTAGAAAAAGGTCATTAAAGAAAAATTTGGATGAGTATGTACAAAATAATCTAATTCAATGAGACATAGGAATGTTTTGGGGTCATTTTATAGACTTTACCATTTTACATTTAACCATTAATTCCCCGATTAAATGATGGTTACAATTAATGTTAAAAAATGAAGGGATATATTTAAAAAATTTAGAAATCATGATTCAAAATATGAGATCTGTTTTTCAATATTTAAGATAAAAAATTTTCAGAATTTAATTTAAAATTAAACTGGAACAACACAATGAAAAATACTTTTTTTAAATTTTGGTTTTTAAATATATAATGTTTTTATATTAAATGTGAGTATAAAATTAATTTAAAAAACCATAATTTAAAATTTTTAAATAATAATATACAAATGAAAATATAAAACTAACATAAAATTCAATTTAAATTTATAAATACTTAAAAATAAAATACAGTTTTCAATAAGAATTACTATTTTTCACTATTCCTTAAAAAAATAAAACTTTTCAGAAAATTCTCAAAAAATATTCCAAAGATAATTTTTACATGCTAAATTCAAAAATGAAATTTATTTTATCAATTAAATTTTATAAAAGTTTCATAAAATAATTATAATATTCACTCATAAAAATCAAGAAAACATTTTTTTGAATAAAAAGAATAAATCAATACATTATCAATTAGTATGACCTTTATATATTTCATAATGTAGTTAAAAATATTAATTTCCACCAATGTAATTTCTAGGTTATAAAGGTCACATTTAAATACTAACAACTCATTTTTATTTAATATATGTGGTTCATATCATGTATGCTATTAAACATATCATTTCTTTAATCTCATGATACTATCATGTGTATAATATATTTCTTAATCCATTTTCATGACATTATTTCACTCTAAGAATCTATGGTCCATGATCTATGTATAAAACAAGAGGATTTTATTTAAAAAAAACAAAGTTGTGTCTTACCCATTGATCATGATACATCATTGAATGAAAACACTTAAATTTATCTTGATGGGTTATGCACTTTTATTCCAGGTTGAAGATATAGAATGATATATAAACATTTTGTAAGAGTTTTTAACTTTAAACTCCAAAAATCACTTCAAAAATAAATTAGAAGTATTCATGTACACCAATAAGGATATGTAGCCCTAGATAAATTTTATACTTCTATATATTCTTATAATACTGATTAATTTAATTTCCCCCCTTTGTATATATAAATTTATCTCTATTAAAAAAGTATGATAGATTAAGGTAAATTACCTTTTATAATTACACTGTACTCTAGAAACAACTATAATAATTATATTTGAATGAGATAATGATTCTAGAAGCTTCTTTAATATTCTCTAATTTTATACCCTTTAAATAAGACTTTCCATGTGAAGTTTATAATAAAGAAACTTTTTGATAAAAAAGCTTTAGAAACATCATGTTGAAAAATAATCAAAATGAATATTACTTAGGTGGATTTTAAAACATGAAAAGTTTCATATATTCGCCTAGATTGATCATTAATATGAAATTTTCAATGAACAACTTTATGAATTTTTTTTGTGGAAATAATATTATCAATTTCTATCAGAGGTTGACAACTATTTATCTTTATCTCTAGTTCTCTCCCAAAGATTATACCTTACTTTCAATTCCCTATTTTGAAAAATAAATATAAAAAATAAAGATTAAGGGAATAAGGTGGATTTTCCTTGCTTCCCATAGTGGATATCATGGTTAAAATGATTTTATCAACCATGTTAACCCATTTTCAACACTCTTTATGAATCCATATTTGAACTTTAATTTTTTATTGGGGATATGTGTATATAATCACATATTCAACATCATAGATTGTGAACATTCTCTTTCTCAAGATATTTTAAGGAACTTTTATCACCTATAGAAACTTCTATTTTATTTAAGAATTGTTCTTATACTATAATAATTATAGAATAATCATTTGAAGTGTAAGCATTTTTTTCATCAAATATAAAAAATGTTTTTGGCTTCATGTAGAATTTTGGATTTCTTTATTGCAGTATCATTTTATTAGGATTTATCTATTTTCTTCATTATTTCTGAATATTCTTTCCAGATACCGAAAATATTATTAGGAACATTGGACTCAAGTTAGTAGTTTCCATATGGACTCTTTTGAGCTCTATTATTTTTATTTGTATTTTCGGATTTAGTAATAATCTTCAAATTCGTGGATTTATAAACCAAGGACTTCTCAATTTTCTAACTTGAAAACTTATTAAGGAAATTTTTGTTTATGAAATTAAATTTATTAATTCTCAAGGGTTTTTCTTCATTCCTCAATAAATTTTTTGGTCTTGTTTTCTTATCTGATGTAGATACACATTGAGATGTTCATGTACTAACCTTGTGACTACTATCTTTTCCTACATCATAAGTATTTCCAAAATATCCAAAAACATTAGAAGTTTTTATAGTTTTATTATGCTCTGTATGTTTCTTCATCATATATGGATTAATAACCTTGAGATTTCATTCCCTTGTATGTTTTCATTTAATGGATTATACACAAAATCTAATGAAAAATGAGTGAATTTATTACAGTACCAATATTGTCCCACAAAAAATGAATTTATTATATTTTATGTGTGTGGTTTTTGGGTCTTCAAAACAACTCATTGGAATATTTTTTGGGAATAAGATTCGATACACATTTTCCTATCCACTATTTTAAGGTGGTAGGTTTATCATCTTTCTTCATCCATACTTTTACAATGTCTTTTCAATATTAAATTTTATTGAAAAAAAAATATTGATATTATTACAATATGGTATGGATGGTGACTATTTCTTTATAGAGTCTGGAGATAGATCACCATCATACTTTATAATATTCTCATTACATGTTGGATATATTTTAACATTAAAATAATTCAATTAATATTGAGTACTATTGGAAAATGATACATTATTATATGACGTCTCAATATGTGTCTTCTCAAAATTACCAACTCAACACCAAATTCTAGGCATCTTATATTTGGGTTTTGTCTCTAATATTCAATCATATACACCCTCCCTTAAAAACATTTATTCATTATTTCAGCTTCCACTATATATAACTTACAATTGTATTGTAACAAAGCGTCATGTTCTTTAATCTTCTTGGATTTTACATCCAATTGAAAATCCAAAAAACTTGATGTAATTTTTTAATTTTTTCCACTTCATTGAAATTTTCATCCAATGTTTTTTTAAATATATCATTATAATGAAATTATTTAACCAATTTTTATTCAAACATTGAATAAATTATTTAAATATTCACTTATTTTACATTAAATGTTTCATTTTTTCTGAGAGAATTATGTAATCCAGAATATTTCATTATAAAGAATTTTCTATTTTTTATAATTATTCTTCCAACTGGGTAATATATTCTTATATGCAATGAAAAACTCTATAAACAAGGGAGACTATTTATTTAGGAAAATAATAAATAATATATTTATAACTACCAACTCATATATCGTGAGAATTTATAGATTGATCATCATCACCACTTGGATATTTTTTAGGATAGTTTGTAAAATAATTTTCACATACCTCAAGATTACTTAGGATAAGAATTGTTTCCCTGTCCATGGTGGAAAATCAAGCCGCATTATCTTCACATTCCATGATTGATATATTTTCATTATTTTAATGGCACGAAGAAAATAATTCATCTCGTTTAGACAAGAGGTATGACTTCTTCAGGTTCAATATCCATTTCTTTCTCATATCCAACTAGTTATTGGTAGAGATTTAATTCTCATTAGATATAACTGAATCATAAAAACAATATACATCATGGTAAATATTGGAAAGAAAATAATATAAATAAAATATAATATATAGAATATATAGAATCAAATAGAGGTTGAACCTTTTTGTGATACCAATTGAAACGACCAGTTTGGGATATGCTTAATACTGGGGGTGAATTAGTGTAAAGTAATTTTAAAAAATTTATAAATTTTTATGAGTCTATATATTTTACCTATTAGGATATGGATTATCATATTTTATTTTCCTTATCGTATGAAATAATTTTAATGAAATTGAAAATAGCACATGATAATTTTAAATGGTTCACTACAAAATTAGAGTAGCTAGTCCTTTCCATGTAAGGGGATGAATAGTACATAAAGTCTCTACTATAATAGGAGACACCAAATAATATGACGTGGCTAGAAAACAATCCTTATAAAATTGAATATCCTTAAACTATAGGATGAGGGATGGAAAAAATTCTCCTCTATGGAATGGTGAAAACTATTATCAAACAATGCATCTCATTTTTGGTTCATTGTATTTTATTTGTAGACATTTCCCAACTTCTTCTATAATTTTTTACACCATGAAAGTCATCATATTGTTGAGACTTTGATGGATATTAAAGTGATTCTTTTTACTTATTTCACTCATGATTTTATTAGAATGTATTCTTCTTCCAAAAATTTACTCAAAAACAGGTAAAAACTTTCATTCTTCATTCTTTATGTAGAAACTATCCATTAAATTATCCTATTCGATCTGGTCTATCCGATGTATTTCATCTAATGTGGGTTTGGTGTAACCTTTATTTTCTTATAAAAATCAATATGATTGTTTCAATTTATTTTAGTCTACATTCATAACTATTCATCATATAATTTCTACCTAATGATGTTCTTTCGGTGATATCTATCCATTAATAGTTCATCCAATATTTTTTTTTCATTCTTCATTCATTTTCCACTTGATAAGGAATCTCTATCTTGTATATTTATGAACCTTATTCTAATTTTTCTTGCATAACTTTTCATTTGGAATAGTCCATCTGTTAAATATGTTTGTATTGTCAGTTCATCTGATTCATCTTCCTTTCTTAATCTGGTGATCTATTTTCATCTGATTATTTTTCTCCTCCCATTAACCCATACTTTTCATGGATCAATTGTTACTAAACATTGACCCTTTTGAGAATATCTCTCATTTTTTTGGTCGGATGATTCTTATAGTTCAAATTATTTAACTGTTCATCTCTTTCACACATGAATAGTGTCCCACACATTTTTTACTAATTATATAAAACCATTTTTATAGGTGTGATTCTAGAGGCTTGGGTGAGAACTAAAATATATTTTCCCTCTCAATATACATTTGAATGATTGATATTTCACTCAATTAAATTTCATTGAACTCTTTCCAAACATTTTGTAATTTTTGAGATCTTAACAAACATCCTCGAATTTCATTAACTTATTATTTGGGGAACTTCTATAAAATTACTTAACTCTACTAGAATCACAAAATTCTTTCACGATTATAGTTTTTTTGAACAATATGTTATATGGACATTAATTGAGTTTTTTTTCACATCATTTTATTATGATTTTATTATTTTAATTAATAGTGTATTTCTAAAAGGTAAATAATTTATCTTTTATTTTTTTTCTAATATTTATTAGTCTTTCTTTTTTAAGTTAAATTTTTTATTATTTCAATCAAAATTTTTTTATTTAGTTTCTTTATATTTAAATTATTTTGACTTGAAGAATAAGAAACTGTATTATTTCGGATTTATTTGGGTTTTTAGTAATTATATTAATATTATAATAAATTTAACTTTCATTAATGAACTGGAACATTAATTAAATATAATTATTTTATTTTGGAACTATATTTTAATATTTTACTAATTAATTTGGTGTCAATTATAATTTTAACCCTTTTGAATTTAATTTTGTTTTTATTTCAACACAAAATTCGAGTTTCAAAATTATCAATTGATCTGTATTTTAATATTTTTTTTAATGAGAGTTTAGTTTTTAATTTTTAGTAATGAGTTTTTTAAATTTATTTAGTTCAGTAGTTTTTTTATTAAATAAGTTTTTAAATTTGTGTTTTATTTAAATAATTATTTGAACCAATTTTTAATTTTATATATTTTTTATATATTAATGTTTTAATAATTTTATTAAGGTTAATTTTTATTTTTTAACTATTATAACATATCCACTACCATGTAATTCTGACACCATTGAGGTAGGGGATCCACCCTCTAGCTATTATGCTACTACAAGCACCCAATAGTAGAAAAACAACCACCACAAGGAAGAAAATCACAATGGGCTACGTCGAGCTCCCTAGGAGAAGACGAAGCCCGTGGCTGAGCTTCCAAATTAGAGAAGAGGAGACCCATGTGGTGGGTCAAGCAAGGATATAAAAAATATTTATATATAATAATAAAATAAAATAATAATAAAAATAATAATAAGTAAATTAATAATAATAAGAATATTAAATAAATTAAATAAATATAAATAAATAAATATAAATATTTTAATATTTATATAAATTTAGTAAAGACAATAATAAAATTGGTGACTTATATATTTATAGACTTATATGTATATTAATAATTATATGTTTCACATTAAGTATAAATATAAATTTATTTTTAATATTTATAATAATAATAATAATAATAACATTTTACTTATTATTTTAGAAGTTATATTTTTTATTTTAACGATTATAATAATTTTTTATTAATTAATTTTTGTTCATGCTATGCAGAATCAATAGAGAGATGGGTCCAGGTTCATTTTAAGAGATAATGCTAGTTGAAGTTTTTAGAATGGTGCTGTTAAGGTAACACGTAGTTGAATGACATATTGGGGCTATGATAGGTGTTTTGGGAATTTGAGGAGACCGACCTATGTCGGTGGATGATGTTGGTGAAGAAATAGTAGATAATATATAATATGTACCGAGGAATATAACATTCATATAGATATTTCAAATTCTTGAATGGGGAGGAATTTGGAGGTAGACTGAGAGATTGGAGATCAATGTTCCAGAAAGAGAAACAACATGAATTTCAATAATTTCCTAAGGGATGATTCTTCTCAACTATATTTCATTTATTTTTTATCACTATAATTACTTCTTATATTTTGAAATGATTCTAATGTAATTATTTTGTTCATGGATTTTATAACAGCTAGGATAATTCTTTACTTACTCATATTATTTATTCGTTATGTTTCATAATTGATGGATGAGATCAATTCTAGAATCTCAATTTTTTCACTATTCAACAATAATATCAAAATGTAAAAAATGAGAGCAGAGATAATTTTTGATGTATTTTTTCTTAAAAACTTTTGATTTTTTGAGTTATTGTTATATTATATAAATTTTTGGAATCATTCATCAGAATATTTAATCTCCTGGGGAGGGAGATTAAATGAAACCATTTTCAGGATTAAAAATTCAATAATGTTTTCTTGATCGAGTATATCCATTTAATGCAGTTATTTTAAAGTCACTATGCATATTTCTTTATTGTTTTTTCATAACCACTATTTATAGTATTAGTTCATCATTTCAATTTCAACTTTTTCAATTCAGTTTTTTGCGTAGAGTAGTTCTATAAAATAAATCACTATTTCATCCCTAGTAGAACATAATTGATTAGAAAAAAAATGAAAACCTTGAAAATTATTTTCCTCACTATTTACTGTGGTATTTATTTGAAACAAATTAGTTACACTATCGTATTTAAATCATTCCCTTAGGTTAGACCCTATCAATTACTATACAGTACTAAATAGGTTTACTAAATAATTAAATTAGGCGAATTTTACTGATTAACATGTTATGTTTTTATAACTACTATAGGGTAAGGATTCCTATGAATTTTTTTTCAAAAAGAAATGATTTTAAAAAAATTCACATATTTAAAAAAATAAATAAAATCTGAGTACTATTGTTTACAAAATTCTTTCGATACAAGGACTTTTCTAGTTACCATAACATTCAAACTACTTGATTGGATTGTTTATTTGAATTGTTCTATTCTGAATTTTATCTTTTAATATTTACTATATTAGTAGAAGGTAATAAACTAATAAATTAGATGCATAATTCCCTAAAATTGATAAATAGATTAGTTCCTTAAAAATTTGAAATGAATAATTTAGGTGAACGAGTTATTGTTGCTAACAATAAAGAAAACATTTAACCTGAACTCAACAATGAATAAATGAACAGGCCTATGATTATAGAGTTTCAACTACCACATGTTTCTTTCATCCCATCATCTATTCGACTATCTTATGGATCCTAAAAATATGAGGTAAATTATCACACCTACCATTGATTCCTTTTTTAATGGGCTCTATAATGATGAATCAATGGACATCATTATGTACTTATACAATATAGTGGAACAAATACCATTACTAGGACTCACTTAAGTGGAATTAAGAATTATATTTTCTCACATTTTTCTAAAATGAATTAATGAAAATATTTTTTGAATATAGATGAGAATATTTTTGGAAACTGGGAATAGGTTTATTAGTCATTAATGATGAAATTTTATCCCCAAATACTTACGGTTGATCTGAGAACCAAAATAAATATTTTTTCCAAGATTATGGGAAAGCTTTTCATGAGGCATTGGAACTATTTAGGGTACTACTTAGGTAGTTTAATCATCATCATCTACCATCACATGGTCTCATGGACACCATATATGAATCATTTTCCTCTTCTAGTAAAAATCTTATATATTTTTCAATTAGTAGTAATTATAATGATAATACTGATAAGGAATTGATTATCATTAATAACCATGATTTTAATTTCTCAACATAAAAACTCTATGAGTATGAGATTTAATAAAAGTGGCAACAACACTAGTTCAAGTGTAGATTCCAATGCTCAACATACTGAAATAAAAGACCAATTATAATATTTAATGAACCATAGTGAAAAAGAATGTCCCAATAAAGTGAGATTTCAAAATATTATCCAAAATCATAGAGATAATTGTTCTATGTGTGGGATTTTTGGGAACACTATATTTTTTAATCGACATTTTTATATGACAACCTAAAAAGAAAACATCAATTTCTATAATTATGGTCCTATGATTCTTAAAAATGAAGATTCATTTTTAAAATAATATAACCAATGATATGTTAACCATCTATATTTTTCTTGAAAGGAACAATGGATGATAAGATAACATGATGCCCCTGGATACCAAAACCAACATAGAACATAGTTCCAAAATCAATATAGTAGTGAGTCATACAATTCCAAGTGGCATTTTGAGGGAAATGTTTTTAATAGAATGGACCAAATGGTTAAAATGTTTGTCTCTTAAGAGGATATATTTGATTATCCAAAATCACAAAATGAATTCAATAAAGCTATATATGATGTTAGAAATGAATATTTGGAATAAAAAATGGCCCAATTAGCTAGAGAAATTACATTTATGGATAGGGAAAAATTTCCTAGAATAATTAAAATAAACCGTAGGGGAAATGTCATGGATGTTATAATAATATGTGAAATTAATACTCAAATAGAAGCTAAAAATGTCGTTGGATATCCCCAAACTGAAAAAATATGTGAATCTAGTAATAAAAATCTAATGTAAATAGAATTTGTAAATGATTATAATAATCCTAAAAGTGATGGAAAAAAATAAATTTATCACAAGAAATTTTTCCTTAATATTTTTAAAAGCTAAAATATAATATGGGAAAGAAGATTATTTTTGAATAAATAGGGTAGATGACTTCTGTTATAATTTAAAATGCCCCACCAATTCAATTCCTAGAAGAAATGAAACCTAAAATTAATAAAAGGGATGATATTTTTGAATTCAATGGGATTTCAACAAAGCGCTAAGAGATAATCCATTTCATCTAATCCTTGATTCAAATTACTTCATATTTGAAATATCTTAAAAAATTAAAATAAAAGGACTTTAGAAGAATCTTCTACATACATCTTCACTAAAGAGTGTTACACTATTCATAAAACAAAATATCTAACGTCATTAAGGATCCTAGTATCTTTGACATTCACTACACCTTAGGGAATTGTGCTTAGTTAAACTATGTGTCTGATTTTGGTTCTTGTAATAATTTTTTCCCATTATCACTAATTAGACAATTGATATTGGTTGACCTTTAACACATCATTTACATCCCATTGTTATATTTTCATTCATTCCCATATCCTATATGAAGAGTAGATGACCTTAAAGTTGGAATTATAAAGATATTTATGCCAACTAACTTTCTAGTTTTATTCATGGAATGTGACCTGGAGGTTACCATCATTCTAGGCATGCCTTTCTGGGCCACTTGTGGATCTGTTATATTTGCATCTAAGGGTCAGATGATCATTACATTTGGGGAACAATAATAATATTTTAATTTGTTTAAAAATGTTAAAGAACCAAAATTCTTTGAAAACTATTCCAAGGTGGAGTCCTTAGAAAATGAAAACATCCTTGGAAAATTATAAGAATATAAAAAATTACCTTTAGATCAAGAATTCAAATTGGAAGTTGAAAATGATATTTCATACAATATTTAATCTGTTCAATTTTAGAATCTAAAAAAATATTATAGAATTGAAAAACAACCCTGTTTCTTTTATTGACGAATCCTCTATTTCTAAACCTAAATAACTCTTGAGATTACATAAGGTTTATTATATTATATGAAATACTGATGAACAATTAAATTTGGTTGAGGGTAAATTTTTAAAAGAATTTAATGATTTTTCTTTGATAAATATTCTGAATTCTAAAATGTAGAATTATGAGAGTGAGGTGTCCACCTTATATAATAGTGAATAAAATCTTAAAATGGTCATTAAATTCAGAATCATTCCACTTTAAAAACTACATAAAAGAAAACTTTTGAGGATATTGGTCCTGCTAATCCCAAGAGGTTTTCTTAAATTGAATAAGAACCCACCTAATTGTTAACAATTCTCACAATAGTCATAAAATACTCTTTCATTAGGTGCAAATTCAACACTAACTTCAATTATTTATATAGAAATAAAAAAATTATCTGGAAAAATTGTTGGGAATTATTAAAACATTTAAAACAATAATTTTATGTTCCATGGATGATATAAAAAGGATTCTACCTTCATTATTCATGCCCATGATCACTATGTAACTAGACCAAAAATAGAGTGTTGAATGTTAAAGAAGAAAAAAACCAAATATTAAATAAGTTGAGAGTGAATAGGTTACCATGATTCTAGAAACTGGTATTATATATATCCAATCTTGGATAATTATTGGGAAAATACATTCCATGGGGTCCCAAATAAAGTATGTTTCACAGTAGTTACCAATGAAAAAAATGAAAAAATTAATGTTAGAAAATAAACGAAATGGGGAGATTTTATAGATTATAGAAAAATCAATTCAACCAATAATAAGGATAATTTTCTAATTCCTTTAATAGATAAATTTTTTTAGAGGCTCAATGATTATTAGTTATTTTATTTTATAGATGGCTATTCTGGTTATAACCAGCTTCCTTTAGCCTTACAGGATCAATATAAAACTACATTCACTTTCCCGATCTAATCATTTCCTTACCAAACAATTCCCTTTGGATTATTTGGTGTTCCCTCTACCTTTCAGAAAATTATGATGGATATATTTTTAGATATGATAGAGAGAATCATTGGGTTTTTCATGGATGACATCTCCATTATTGGTAGAACATTTGAGATCTGTATGAAGAATCTAGAATTTGTTTTTGAATGATTCATAGAGACCAACTTAGTTATAAACTTGGAGAAATGCTAGTTTATGGTCAATGAAGTAATTTTCATGTGACATAAAGTGCATAAGATAAGTATAAAGGTAGATACAACCAATATTGATTTTATTCAAAAATTTCCTCCTCCTGAAAGTGTTGAGTGTTTCAGAATATTCCGAGATAATGTAGGTTTTCACATGGGTTTATAAAAGACTTTTCAAAAAATTATTAAGACTATGTGTTCTTCTTTTCTCTAAGATTAACCCTTCTTATTTGATAAATATTTATTGGAATCATTTAATTTTCTCAAAGAAAAACTCACCGAATCACCAATTATAACTTCAAGTGATTGGAAATTACCCTTGGAAGTAATGTGTGATGCTAGTGACATGGTTTTTTGAGCTATCATAGGATTAGGGATAGAAAAAATTTTAAAAGGCGTTTATTATAGTAGAAACATTATATAAAATTCACAAAGAAACTACACCAATATATATAAAGTGTTATTGGCTATGATTTTTTCCCTATTAAAATTTATGCAATGACATTTAGGTTCAAAATTCATAATATTTACAAACCATTATAACTTAAAACATTTTTTTATCAAGGAAGGCTGCCAAATAAAGACTCATTAGGTGAAATTTATTGTTACATGAGTTTGATATGGATATTATATCTAAATAGGGAGATGTGAATATGGTTGTACATAAAAAATAATGGTTTCTTAATACCCAGTGTGATGATCTAAGGTAGATCAATTCTACCATTCTTACTGAGAAGTTCCTCAATGTCCCTATTAATAAGTCTTCTAGATTTTCAGACTTTTCTAAATTTCTGGGCACATGTTTCATTCATAAGTATTTGTCAAATAATTAGAGAAATAAGTTCATTTCAATGATTAAGTACTATCATTGGGAAACCCACTTTCTATTTAGTATATGTGCTTATTTTATCTTAAGAAGGTGTGTGATAGAATAGAAAATAATATCAATTAATGAGAGTTTTCACTCCTCACATTGGGGAGTACATCACATTATAGAAAGGATAGCCCAAAAAGTCCTTCAAGATGGATTTACTGACCCATTTTAGTAAATAATTATAGTAATTTAGTAGGGGATTTTGATATATTCCAAAGGAGTGGGAATGTTGGAAGGCAACATAAGATTACAAAAAATGGTATTATAAATTTTGATATAGACAATGTTTCGAATTATATTATATGGGACCATTTCAACCATGTTATCTGAATGAGTATATTTTAGTTTCTATTGATTATTTATCCAAGTAGGTTGAGTTAGTAGCGCTTCCTAACAATTAATCCAATAGTGAAAACAAATCATCAAAAAGAATATCTTGTCATGGTTTGGGGTGCCAAGATATTTTATCACTAACAATGCCACCCATTTTAAGAATTAAAATTTAAAATATTTAATAGAGAAATATGGTTGCTTCCATAGAACATGAACCACATACCAACCAAAATCTAATGGATAGGTACATTTTTCAACTAGGTATTTGAAAGAGATATTAGAGAAAAATGTCTCAAATTAATGGAATTATTGGTCATTGAAATTAAATTATTCTTTATGGGGATATATAATTATATTCAAAACGAAAATTGGTTTGTCTCTATACAAGCTGTTATTCCAGAAATGATGTCATTTACCTATGAAGTTACAGTTATGAAGGCATTAAAATTTCATTTTATGATACCCGGAGATACGAGGCTTTTAGAATTGATCTAGTTAGATAATATTGAGACAGGGTATTATGAAAATTATTATATTTAAAAAGAGGGGGCACTAGTATCTCATAATTATTTCATTTAAAATAGATAATCCAAATATTAACATAAGGACCTCCTATTTAATTATAGAATTAATCTATTTCATGGTTAATTGAAATCTATGTGGTCATGACCCTCCACTATTCAAAGATTGTTAATAAATGGATATGTTGAAATTGATGGGGAATAAATGGACCAATGCAGGTGAATGATCAACGAATCAAACTTTATTTTGAAGGAAAAAATGGTTATGGATTCTGTATTTCTTCTTACAAAATTATTTTCATTGAAGTATAACTTATGACATTATATTTTTTACATAATCGGAGTCAACCCATGGAATTTCCTTGCTCTTTTCTTTTTCCTTCTTAGGAATAATGTATTGGTGAAACTACGTTGTCTTTTGTTCTTCAACTACTAGAATTAAGTTCTTGGTTAACCTAATTATCATTTTTTATGGAAGGTAACTATTGAGGTGTTAACAGAATATAAGATTTCCCATTAGTTATTAATTCATATTGAAGATTTTCATTAATTAATGGAGTTATTTATTTTAATTCCCATTTTCTTCTCTTCTTCATTATTAATTTTATCTGATTCTACTAGTGATAAATAGTCTGGAATTATTTTAAATCTATTAACTGTATAAAATCAAGTGTTGTGGAGTAATACCCTTAATATTTTTTGTGCGATTTTTTATAGGCATTTAACAGAAATGTTTCTACACTACTGAAAATATAATTGAAATAAATTTCTTAAATTACTGACACCCAATTCATTGGATACTCAATATTAAACATTATACTATTTGAACATAAGTGAAAATTTATTATTACAATGAAATAATGATTAAGCATGTGAATCTATTGTAAAATATTTATTATGGAAAAATCATAATTATTTAAACATTATTGTGACCCTTGAACATATCATTAAACTGTGAAAGTTTTAAATCTCTATTGAAAATTTAATTTCAAATTTTTTATCTCCACATAAGAATTAATCTTTTAGGAAAAAGTTAAACTTTATGTTTTGGGGAGAGGGTGTTCAGTTTTTCTAATATAGGATTTAATGTAATCACATTAAATCCCTTTAATTGTTTTAATTTTTTTTGTTTTTCATGTATTTCTCAACACTTTTAGTGGGGAAATTTTTTTTTAATTTTGAAACCTATGAAACCACTTTTATAAGGTTACATATTAATTAACTCATTTGTTTAATTGACTAAATAATTTCTAACCATCTTGAAATCATATTTTAATGGTCATATTTTTGAAATAATGTTATATAACTATAATTGATCTGATACTTCTTTTATGGAATCAAACATATAAGATATGAATCTACAAGAGCTATGAAATGAAAATCCAATTCTTAGTTTAGTTTATTTCCTTTATTCCTTCATTATTTTCAATTTATGCTAAAAATATTAGATGAGTTATTTATTCCTTCATGTATTTATTGAATCCACTCATTTATTCAATTGGTTATAATATATTTGAGTGATAATTTTGTGTTTCTACTCACTCAGATGTAAATAGATGTTTTAATGTATTGGTTATATGGAATTTTATGTCCATTTAATTCAATTCAACTTTTTTTAACAGAAATAATTTTAGTGTACATGAAATTATTCTTTCCTAAACCACTTTATTTTAAGAGTAAATTTATAAATTCTGATTAAAATAGTTTATGGTGGAAAATAATTTTACATCCATCAATTATTTCTTGAATTAAATTGTTTAATTTAAATATTTATTATTTCCCATTAAAATTGATTATTAATTAATAAAGGAAAATCAATCATTAAGTATAAAAGAATTTAATATGGATTTTAATTGACTAATTTTAACAAATTAGTTAATTATTATTTTACTAATTTAAATAATTTATTATGTCTAAAATGGAATATAATTTAACTTTTTGAATTTGATGTTAAATTTATTATTTTTTCATTTTTCTGTTAAATTTTGTATTATTTCATTCATATTATTATTTCTATCTATATTTAGTTTATTTATGTTTAATTTATTTTGTTTTTTTGAATTATAATATTAATCATTTTTTATTTATTTCTATCATTATTAATTATGTTAAAATTATATGAAATCAAACTATTATTTATTAACTAAAAACTCAATTTAATTTAAAATATTTTATTTTAAACTCTAATTTAAAATTATAGTAATTAATCTTGTTTCAATTATAATTTTAACCTATTTGATTTTTTTAAACACATAGTTTCTGTTTCAAATTTATAAATTGATATATATTTTAATTTTACTTTTAGTGAATGTTTGTTTTTTAATTATTAATAATGATATTTATTACTTTATATAATTAAGGAGTTTTTTTCTATTAATTCATTACATTGTGTTTTATTGATATAATTAATTGAATTAGTTTTATAATTTCCAAAACATTAATATATTAATGTTATAATATTTTTATTAAGGTTAATTATTAATCTTATAACTATTGTAGCAGATCCATCACAAGGTGATTCCACTACTATTGAGGTAAGGGATCCACTGTGAGGTGATTCAGGTGTTACCGGAACCCAAAGGCAGCAAAAAAAAAACACTAATGACAACGAAGTATAATTTTTTATACCACCATGTCTTATTGGCGATCAGTAGGAAACAATTATAGCAGTAGAACTTGTACTACCACCAAAACCCCACCATCTCTGCGAGCCACTGTTCTCGTGTGCTACAACTAGGATCCCATGTTCCAGTGGATCCACCATTCTTGGTTTCTTCCACCAGACATCTAATACTAGTAGATCCCCATCAAGTCTCTTCCATCATAAAACCAAGACCACATATAGAATAAAATCTCAACATTACATCTCTGTATATATCTGTAATGAGATCGGAACCTCACAACCATGATCGAGCCACACCATCACCAGTAAGAAGAAAATCATCCATCAGACTTACTGAATAATACAAGCATTAATAGAACAGTGTTTATGTCAACGATCTTAACATAGAATTCCAGTTGAATTTGTTAGAAGGAAATTGTTAAAGTCATGTGCCTTGGAAACACATACTGGGGATGAAATATGTGTTTGAGAAATTTTAGGAGACAAACCTAAGTTGGTGGAAGATGTCGGTGATGAAATGAGAGATAATAGATAATATGTACAAAGGAAAATGAAATTTGAAGAGATATTTCAAATTCTTGAATGAGGAGGATTTTGGAGGTAGACATGGAAACTGGAGATTGGAGTTCCAGATTGAGAAAAAATATGAATTTAAACAAATTCTTGTGGGATGATTCCTATTCTATTTATTTTCATTCATTGGTTTATTATTCTAATTGTTTTTTTGAATTAAAATTAATATTTCATAATTAATTTTTTTGGGGATTTTGAAACTAATGGGTTCATTATTTACTTTCTCATATTGTTTCTTCTTAAATTTTAATAATTGATCAGTGTGATTAATTAAGGAATAAAACTTTTTCCAATCAAATAATAACTTAAAACATTGAAACAATTGGAGAGATCATTTCTGATGAATTTTTAATTTAACATATTATTTTTGTGTGGTTTTTGAAGTGGAGAACTTCATGAATAATTCTTTTGTATGTTTAATATACTAGAAAATGAGATTAATCAACCCATTTTTAATATTGAAAATTAAATAATGTTTTCATGAATAATGGTATCCATTCGACACAATTAGTTTAAATTCCCCATCCATATTTCATGATTTGTTTCTCAACCTTTAACTTTACTGTTTGTTTATCATTTATATTTGAACTTTTATTAATTCAATTTTCTGTAGAAACTGTAACGACCCGACCCCAGTTACCCAGAGTCGGTGCATTATTTTAATACATTTTCATGATTACAAGGAATCAATTCCCGAAGGACTGATCAGTTTAGCAGTCTTGGAAAAATAGATCACATACATGAATGTTACATTATCACTTTATGACGTACAAAACAACATAAATAATCTTTATGACCGATATTATTCCCTTGGATTATCCCTGCATATCAATCACATTACACTTCTTGGAATCCTGGGAAAAATAAAACATAGAAAGGGGTGAGCTCAAATGCTCAGTAAGGGTATGCAATACAACGGTAACTTTCATAAATAAGAATAAACATTTAAGGCAATGTATAAAACTAAAACAAAAGCATTTTAAAATTGAACTTCAGCATAATATGGTAGAAATAATATGAAATAATTCCATTTACTTATTCACATGGATATTCTAATAATCAAATAATCACATGCAATATCACTAACCACTTTCATAATGATGGTATTCATGATGTCGAACTTTAATTTCTGTGTCGAGGCCTCGTTCTAAGACCTAAGGGATAACCGTAACTGGAACCCAACCCGGAGAGCCTCTGTAACCGGACACCATCTCGGAGTGCCTCTAATAACCGGACACCAACCCGGAGTGCCTCTAATAACCGGACACCAACCCGGTGTCTCTCTAATAATTGGACACCAACCCGGAGTGCCTCTAATAACCAGACACCAACCCGAAGGGCTTACTTTTACCGGTCCCCAACCCGGAACATACTAGTCCAACACATTCATCTTAAGAAGAGGATGAAATATAACATAAACATTCGTATTAAAACTAACATACAAAATGTAAAAACATTAATCATAAACCATTAAAGGTATAAAAATAACTCATCCATAGTCAAAAATATCACAAAACCTAAAATACCATATGGATGATTTGTATCATAATAAATAAACATGAAACAAGTTTAAATTTTATCAATGGATGTTGACATAGATGAAATAAATACTATTTGAGAGAAATATCTCTTTTTTTTAAATCATTTAAAAGTCACATAATTATAGAGAAAACTTTTATTTTGAAAATATATTTATAATCTTGTCAATGAAGATTCAAAGGTGTAATAACGGCGGAGAATAACCACACCCACTGTATAAGTTAAAAAAACAATATTACCTTAATTTTGTAAAAAAGTTTAAAAAGGACCTTGTTTGGAAAACGACGGAAAGATTCTTTTATAAACCACTTATAAAAGTCAACAAGGGTATAAATGACATTAACCCATATTATAGTAAATATTAAAAATGTTTTGAAATACATTTTTAAGAAACATGGATGTGGATGATAAGGAAATCATAGTAGATTATTACGTATAAACAACCTCAGATAATGAAGAGATTGCGAAATAAACCCCTACCAATTTGATAAATTATGAAACATACAACCCATGAAAGAGGTATCATAAATTGAATATGTAAATAAACATAAATTAAAGTGTATTACACAATGAATATAATTATGGTCAGTACATACACCACACAAAATGTAATGGTGGCAATATGGCATTAATCTCACGAGAATAAAGAGTGAGATGAGAACCCCATACCTTGCACTTTTCTTTAGTCGAGGGTACGTTTAACCCCCTGTATGAAGATCGTAGTATGTTATTAAATTATACCAGAACCATATTAATATTTATGATATCATACATGATTCATTTATGACATTATATTACCCATTTAATAATAATTTCCATGTTAGGTTAACATTTTGGTTAATAATCACTTTCTTTATCGTACGTGTTTTAACGTGTCACTCTTGGTTGTATCACATAGATCATGATTGAAATACTTCCAGAGTATAAAAAATGATAAATATATCATATATATTTAGAATATAAATATGTATAATAGACATATATATGAAATGGAGAACACCGTTTATGGAGACGGTAGTCCGTACGTACGCATAAACGCTGTTTATGTTTTCATATAGTATTGAACGGAAGTAAGTGAATAAGATATATGTAAGTAAACAAATCCTTATATATATACATATCTATAGTAGCATTATTATTTCATATATTACATACTTATTAGTAATATATATTTTTATAATCCTCGATGAATGGTGAACATGGAAATGAATCTCATCGCGTCGTGGAGATGGTAATCCGTACGTACGCACGAGTGAAAATATCATTTTTTTTGATATTAAAATAATATATAATTGGATGGTATATCATATATACCGAATCATTATCATGTTATATTTATTATTTACATGATTTACACATCATTATTATACCCATCCAAATAATATTTTATTGAATAACAATTACACCACGACGTGGAGACGGTAAGCCATACGTACGCACGTATGGTTACATGTTATTAAAAGGATGGATAGAATACTGAATATGATTGTAACATATTTATAATAACATCACAGTATATATATGATACTGGAGTTATTATTTTAGAATGGTAATAACAAAGGAAGAAGAAGTGGAAGAAGAAAGGAACATGGAAAAGGGTGGTGAAATCATTACCTCTTCTTCGGGTTCTTCCATTTGATTTGATCAAAAGGGCTCCTTAGGATGACTTTATTATCAAACTAAGACCTCTAGGCTGTATTGAGGGATGTTTAGAGAGTATTTGGGCAGAGTTTGGCCGAACCAAAAGGCTTTTAAGGTGTGAAGAAATGAGAAGGGGGAGGGCCCTTTTATAAGAGGGGTGAGGGGCACCTTTGGAAAAGCTAGAAATATTAATTTATATTAAATTCATATTCGGTTTTTAATGGCTCAAAAGTTTATTATTTAAATTTTAAGGTGGGTATGGGTCCAAAAAAATTCAACCAATAGAATTTAGATAGGTTTGGGTTACTATATTAACCTTATCATTAAGTATTAACTATATGTTAATTAGTTTTACTTTTACAATGTCTCTTTGTATTTTTATAATATATGGTTAATAAACTTACGATATACATCCAAGAGACCCCCAAGTGGTACATTAATGATACACCTATCATGATATAAGTCTCTTGGCCAAACCGTAGATTTTTAATAATTTAATATCAATTAATAATATAATATTTGTTTTAAAAACTCTTTTATGTCAATTTTGACACTATTCAATAATTGATTTTTGTGAAACTCATAACAGAATGATTATTTCTAAAAAAGTCAATTAAATCAATCCTAATGTGTCATATTAAGCTATAAAATTAGTTTAATTCAATAAAAGTCTCAAAATATTTTTATTTGGGTATTTATAATATCAATTATTTTAAATTTTCACTATTATGGTAATTACCGCGTCATCATTTTATCATAACTAAAATAAATTATGTAATCTCTAAAAATTTTAAATAAAATATAATTATGTATAAAAAAGTTTTATATTTATAATTATTATTTATAGTAAAAAATCCAACATATATAACCCTATGTAAAAATTGTTTTTCTAAAAGATATATGCTTGTGTCATTTTGTATTCATTTTAACTTAATTAAAATAAAGGGTCCCTATCACCTACAAGTGGCTCCATGGGGTCCCAAAATCGACCCAAAAATGCATATGGTCTGATATGTATCAAAACATAAGGCTAGGACACGTTTTAGGGTAATTTAGTATTATTATAATATTATTCATTAACCCTTATTTACCGGATTTACCCTTAACCATGGTAAATAAAATATTTACCAAAGTAATTATTCAAAATGTCTAAAAATAAAAGTTACCTATTTACACAATATGAACATCCTGATTCCAAATATGGAATCCATTTTTCCAAATTCAAAACACATAAGTGGCAGAAATTATTTTAAAATTAATTCCCGCTGTTAAAACAAAAAGCGTGTTTTTAAGAGATAATAACTATCAAAAGATTGACACTTGTTTATGTCCGGTTTAATTGTAAAATTATGTACAATGACCAAAATAATATTAAATGGTAAAAATATATTCTAAATATACTTTAAAACCACTCAAATTCATAATTTATCAATATAAATTATTTCGATTAAAAAAGTTGTTTTTAATTAAAATTTAGTAATTTTCACTATTCATCAAAATATAAGTGTTATCCGAAAAGTTCAAAAATTTCACCCTAATCTAAATTCGATATTCTGAATCCAAAAATGAAGTCCATTTTGAAATATAAAATATATAAAATTTCAAAAAGTAGGTATTACAATTCATAACGACAAGTTTGATTGGTTGTGGTGTGTGTTAGAACTCGAAGTTGCGTACAACACACGCTACTGTATTATTCAAAGAGAAGCGTACCGTAGAAGCTCGGGGTGTTACAGTCTCCACTCCTTCAAAAAACTCTGTCCTAGAAATTTGATATTGTTCTTTGAAAATAAAGGTTGAAAATAGAAAATATCTTTGTGGAAAAAACCCACATCATAAATTTGGTTACTAAAATTTAGTCATAATATGAGGAAAAGATAAATGAAAGGGTCACCACCAAATTATGATCACAATTAGGAGAACATTGGTGGAATTTAGAGACATATAATTGGAGAAAAAACGTAAATATTTATAGGTAGTGATTGAGGTCATCAATCACAAACACGTTTAAAATTGAGGTCCTTAAATTTATCAATATATGATGATTTAAAATACCATCGGTTCAACAAAACACAAGGTATTAGGATAACACATTTTTGACGTTTCAAAATATCTTATATGAAATCCCACATCGAAAAATGTATTAATGAGGCCTCTATTTAAAATAAAGAGTGTAAAGTATGAAGATTACCGAAAATAACACATACTAGGGTTCCATGTAGGGAAATATGGATATGGAAGAGAAATCTAACCATCAATTATCTCATGCAGAGTGGTAGAGAACATGGCTATGAAAATACAACAATCCCAAAGCCATAAATTAGTGATGATCTAAGGTACCATCTAGGACAACATTTTTTTTCTAAGTTCCTTTTCTTAATGTTGAGGAATATATTTATGAGATTGTCTATGATCATAAAGAGATATACTTACTTTATAATTAGAGTTTTATCCATTAATAAATTTCTACCAAAAACTCATCTTTCACCCCAAAACATAATACAACTCAAAAATACTATATTAATCCTAATCGTATAGGGTTCCAAATATAATGAATTTATATTTCAAATATCAGACCATTTATGTAATGAAACTACATTATACCATCTAGGAACATCATGTAGTACAATGGTAGGTGATAAATCCCAATTGCATTATGGTTGTGGATTCGATTCCCATAGCTTTGTCTAACACAACGGGTCGTCGCATGGTTTGTGTGTTTTCCTTTTATAAAAATCCAAATAACTAACCTCTCAAACTTAATCCATTCCAACCATTAGACTTACCCAAAATAATATTATCCAAACTCACAGTCCAAAATTTACAAGGATGTTAAACATAATGAGGATCCTTTTTTCCAGGTAATAACATGTGAACGCCTTCCTCATATATTCTTTTAAAACACCGCAACATACTGAATTACCAAAATCAACCATCTCTTATTCCAAAATCACTACCTCAATATTAGGACCATATTAATGTTTTTCTTTCATTCAACCATGTAATTTCCAAAAGAAATTTAACTCAATGTGGAGTCAATTTTCTTAGTACCATAAAATCTCAAAACCTTAATTAAATAGTAATGCAGTACAATCCTTATTTATTTCTAGAACATCATTGATACCACACTTAAATGAAATAATTCTAAAATGACAACATAAGAACACTAGTCATTCCTCTTCATCTATGATAGTATCATAACTTGATTATTATCCAATAGCATCATTTGTGGCATAGTCTGATGACTGGGACATAGGTTCGCGTAGTGTCCAAACTCCTTGCAAATAAAGCATTGTACATTTGAAATCATTTTCTTACCCTTACAGTCACGTAGTTTGTTCCCTTTTCCTCCACACTTATAACAAACTCCCATTCCATTCAGGAAAGTTCCAGGGTGTTTATTCCCACAGTTATCACATATGCTAAAATTATTCTTTTCCCTCTTCCCTTTACCCATATTTCTCTCTTCCATTCTTTTTATTTTTTGCTTCCCTTCAAAGACATATGACTCCAAGAAATCTTTACTCATCTTATCAACACATGATACAATTTCATCATATGATGATAATATGTGGGAAACTATTCCCCTTCTAAATTCTGGCATTGGACCATGAAAGATATGATCCTTCTTACTCTTTAGATCATACGTATTACGGGAGTTCACATTCCTTCTACTGGGTGCCTTTTCTATACAATAGCATAATATAGTTCAGTTTATGAATTGAAATGAATAATTACTAAACTTGTAAAATACCTAACACAAATTGAGCAGTTTATGGATATAATCCATAATCATAAAAATGTTTTCTTTGAATAAGTATATACTCATAATCCAATAATAATGGTTTGTAATGAAAATGATAATTACCCTAAGCATATCCCCCGGGAGTGTCGTAACCAAGAGTGCAGCAATTCCCGTTGTCGTGCACCAGTTCCCATTCGAGTCTAACTCAAAGCGGTGTTTTCGGGTTTTACACCTAGGTACATCTGTTCCAGAGCCGCCTCTACCTGCTCGTATCTAGACAGCGATGTATTGTTCAGAAAAAACACAAAATCTCTACAATACCAAAATTCTAGTAAGTTATTCTATACTAATCCTCAATGTTCATCTTAGGTCTACGAGCTCTAATAAGAGTTTATCTAAATCAAGTTTCCAAGGTTATTGCTAAACTTCCTCTGATACCAACTGTAATGCCCCGACCCCAGTTACCCAGAGTCGGTGCATTATTTTAATAAACTTGTATGATTACAAGGAATCAAGTCCCGAAGGACCGATCAGTTTAGCAGTCTTGGAAAAATATATCACATACATTAATGTCACATTATCACTTTATGACGTAAAAAACAACATAAATAATCATTATGATCGCCATTATTCCTTTAGATTATCCATGCATATCAATCACAGTACACTTCTTGAATCCTGGGAAAAATAAAACATAGAAAGGGGTGAGCTCAAATACTCAGTAAGGGTAAGCAATACAGCAGTAACTTTCATAAATAAGAATAAACATTTAAGGAAATTTATAAAACTAAAACAAAAGCATTTTAAAATTGTACTTCAGCATAATATAGCATAAGTAAAATTAAATAATGCCATTTACTTATTAACATAGATATTATAGTAATCGAATAATCACATGAAATATCACTAACCACTTTCATAATGATGGAATACATGATGCCGAACTTTAATTTCTGTTTCGAGGCCTTGTGCTAAGATCTAAGGGATAACTGTAACCAGAACCCAACACAGAGAGCCTCTATAACCGGACTCCATCCCGGAGTGCCTCTAATTACTGGACACCAACCCGGAGTGCCTCTAATAAACGGACACCAACCCGGAGTGCCTCTAATAACCGGACACCAACCCGGAAGGCTTACTTTTACCGGTCCCCAACCCGGAACATACTAGTCCAACACATTCATCTTAAGAAGAGGATGAAATATAACATAAACATTAGTATTAAAACTAACATACAAAATGTGAAAACTTTAATCATAAACCATTAATGGCATAAAAATAACTCATCCATAGTTAAAAATATCTCAAAAACATAAATACAATATGGATGATTTTTATCACAATAAATCAACTTGAAACAAGTTTAAAATTTATCAAAGGATGTTGACAAAGATGAAGTCAATACTATTTTAGAGAAATATCTCTTTTTTTAAATCATTTAAAAGTAGCATATTTATAGATAAAACATTTATTTTTAAAATATATTTATAAGCTTATGAAGGAAGCTTAAAAGGTGTAATAACGATGGAGAATAACCACACCCACCGTATAAGTTAAAAAAATTATTACCTTAATTTTGTCAAAATGGTTATAAAGGACCTTGTTTGGAAAATGACGGAAAGATTACTTTACAAACCACTTATAAAAGTCAACAAGGGTATAAATGACTTTAATCCATATTCTAGTAAATAGTAAAAATGTTTTGAAATACATTTTTAAGAAACATAGATGTGGATGATAAGGAAATCCTAGTAGATTATTACGTATAAACAACCTCAGATAATGATGAGATTGTGAAATAGTCCCTTACCAATTTGGTAACTTATTAAACATACAACCCATGAAAGAGGTATCATAAGATGAATATGTAAATAAACATAAATTAAAATGTATTACACAAAGAATATAATTATGGTCAGTACATACACCACATAAAAGGTAATGGTGGAAATATGGTATGAATCTCACGGGAATAAGGGGTGAGATGAAAACCCCTTACCTTGCACTTTCCTTTAGTCGAGGGTACGTTTAACCTCATGTACTAAGATCGTAGTATATTATTAAATTATACAAGAACCATATTAATATTTATGATATCATACATGATTCATTTATGACTTTATATTACCCATTTAATAATAATTTCCATGTTAAGTTAACATTTCGGTTAATAATCACTTTCTTTATCGTACGTGTTTTAACTTGTCACTCTTGGTTGTATCACTTAGATCAGGATTTAAATACTTCCAAAATATAAAACATGATAAATATATCATATATATTTAGAATATAAATATGTATAATAGACATATATATGAAATGGAGAACACCGTTTATGGAGACGGTAGTTCGTACGTACGCATAAACGTTGTTTCTATTTTCATATAGTATTGAACGGAAGTAAGTGAATAAGATATATGTAAGTACATAAATACTCTTATATATATATATATCTCCAGTATCATTATTATGTCATATATTACATACTTATTTGTAATATATATTTTTATAATCATCGATGAATGGTGAACATGGAAATGAATCTCATCGGGTCGGGGAGACTGTAATCCGTACGTACGCACGAGCGAAAATATCATTCTTTTGTTATTAAAATAATATATAATTGGATGGTATATCATATATACAGAATCATTATCATGTTATATTTATTATTTCCATGATTTACACATCATTATTATACCCATCCGAATAATAATTTATTGAATAACAATTACACCACGACGTGGAGACGGTAAGTTGTACGTACGCACATATGGTGACATGTTATTCAAAGGATGGATAGAATACTGAATAAGGTTGTACCATATTTATAATAACATCACATTATATATATGATACTGGAGTTATTATTTTATAATGGTAATAACAAAGGAAAAAGAAGTGGAAGAAGAAAGAAACTTGGAAAAGGGTGGTGAAATCATTACCTCTTCTTCGGGTTCTTCTTTTTGATTTGATCAAAATGGATCCATAGGTTGGCTTTCTGATCAAACTAATACCTCTAGGTTGTATTTAGGGACGTTGAGATATTATTTGGGCAGTGTTTGGCCGAACCAAAATGCTTTTAAGGTGTGAAGTAATGAGAAGGGGGAGTTCCCTTCTATAAGAGGGGTGAGGGGAACCTTTGGAAAAGCTAGAAATATTAATTTATAATAAATTCATATTCGGTTTATAATGGCTCCAAAGTTTATTATTTAAATTTTAAGGTGGGTATGGGTCTAAAACAATTCATCCAATAGAATTTAGATCGGTTTGGGTTACTATATTAACCTTATCATTAAGTATTATCTCTAAGTTAATTAGTTTCACTTTTACAATGTCTCTTTTTATTTTTATATTATATGGTTAATAAACTTTCTATATACATCCAAGCGACCCCCAAGTGGTCCATTAATGATAAACCTATAATGATATATGTCTCTTGGCTTAACCGTATATTTTTAGGAATTTAATATCAATTAATAATATAATATTGGTTTTAAAAACACTTTTATGTCAATCTTGACACTATTCAATAATTGATTTTTGTGAAACTCATAACAGAATTATGATTTCTAAAAAAAGTCAATTAAATCAATCCTAATATGTCATATTAAACTAGAAAATTAGTTTAATTCAATAAAAGTCTCAAATTATATTTATTTGGGTATTTATAATATCTATTATTTTAAATTTTCACTATTTTGGTAATTACTGCATCATCATTGTGTCATAACTAAATTAAATTATGTAATCTCTAACAATTATAAATAAAACATAATTATGTATTAAATCATTGTATATTTCTAATGAATATTTATAGTCAAAAATCCAACATATATAACCCTACGTAAAAACTGTTTTTCTAAAAGATATATGCTTGTGTCAATTTTGTATTCATTTTAACTTAATTAAAATAAAGTATCCCTATCACCTACAAGTGGCTCCATGGGGTCCCAAAATCGACCCAAAGAGGTCTATGGTCGAACATGTATCAACCAATAAGGCTAGGACACATTTTAGGGTAATTTGGTATTATTATAATATTATTTGTTAACCCTTATTTACAGGATTTACCTTTAACCAAGGTAAATAAAATATTTACCACAGTAATTATTCAAAATGTCTAAAAATAAAAGTTACCTATTTACACAATATGGACATCCTGATTCCAAATATTGAATCCATTTTTCCAAATTCAAAACACATAACTGGAAGAAATTAATTTAAAATAAATTTCCGTTGTTAAAACAAAAAGCGTGTTTTTAAGAGCTAATAACTATCAAAAGATTGACATTTGTTTATGTCCGGTATAATTGTAAAATTATGTAAAATGACCAAAAATGATATTAAATGGTAAAAATATATTCTAAATATACTTTAAAACCACTCAAATTCATAATTTATCAATATATATTATTTCGATTAAAAAAGTTGTTTTTAATTAAAATTTAGTAATTTTCACTATTCATCAAAATATAAGTGTTATCCGAAAAGTTCCAAAATTTCACCCTAGGATAAATTGGATATTCAGAATCCAAAAACGAAGTCCATTTTGAAATATAAAATATATATAATTTCAAAAAGTAGGTATTACTAGTCATAACTGAAAGTTTGATTGGTTGTGGTGTGTGTTAGAACTCGAAGTTGCGTACAACACACGCTACTGTATTATTCAAAGTGAAGCGTACCGTTGAAGATCGGGGTGTTACAGAAACTACTTCTATAAAATATATCATTTTTTATCTTTAGAAAATTCTAATTTGTTAAAAAAAATTCATGATTGAAAAATATTTCCACCACTATTTAATGAGGTCTTGTTTGGAAAAGAAGGTTACATTATCATATTTTTAGATTTCCCTTGGGATCAAACCTACTATATACTATACCATTGTAAATAAGTTTTATAAATAATTAAACTGTGGAGGTTTTAATAATGATCATGCCAATCAGATCTGTATCATCACAATTAATAACTTTAAAATCATTGTAAATTCCTATGAACACTTTGGAAGCCTTCATCAAGATACATTCTATGCCCAATGAGTTGCTTCAGAAATCTTTGATCGATGGATTTTATATAGAATCCTCTTCTTGATAACTTCAATAGTGTGGAAAGGTTTCTTCTATTGATCTTTTTATGGTACTTCATTATATTTTGAATTCATCCAACATATATTCATCCGAGTAGGAATTCATCCATATCCTTGGATTATAAATTTCAATTAATCACCCCTTTGAATATTTATACATCATAATTTCTAAAGAAACTTTATCCATTTGATTAGTTCACAAATGTTTTGCAGTTTTCCTTCATCCAATGGACCACTATTATATGATTACATTCCTATATCTTATGGCTTTGTAAAACTCATCCTAGTATATTTAGAAAATCACTTTAAAAAATCATTCTAATGTAACTAGTCTGAGAGCTGTGACATATTATTTTGATCAAAAATAATGGAAACTTTGTTTGGTGAACTACCTCTAAATCATTTAACTTATAGCATCTTGATATTTTATGTTCATCCATATGATGGATTCATTACACCACATTACCCTTTACAACCCTTCATCATCTTTTTTAATATTTTTTAATGTTTGGGATCTATAAATCCATTGATTTCTTCCATAAAAAATGTATTCAAGAATTTAATATGTTCATAGTAACTCCATAATCACTATTTGAATTTATAATGATTGGAATCTCTTTTGAGAAACATTTTTATTCTTCCAAAACATCAAATTGGGTCATAATAACAAAGCATTGTGATATTTAATCAATGAAGAAATCATCATTTAGCATCAAATAAAATTTGTTTGTCCAATCATTGTTTGTATGATGAAACCAATGAATTCAATTAGTCAAACATTTTACCTACATGTAATTTACAAATAGGTTCATATGATTGGAATTTCCTCTGTAAGTAATATGTTATAAAATTCCATTTTATATAAACTTCATCCAATGGAATTAAGCATCATGAACACCCTTACATGACAATCCATTCTATAAACATATGACTTCCTTAATAAAAATTCTTTTTTGATGATCTCCCTTTATTTGTTCAATTATTACCCCTTTATAAATCCATTCAAATTCTTATTATAATATTATTAAGGAAATTACTTAAGTAAACTAAATTCGATCAGTCATTAAAAACATTATAAGTAAATTTTTTCCAATTGGATTCATAGACTTATCAAGGAAACCCATTAATTAATCATAATAAACATTGTATTATTGTTGTTAAAAAATACAATTCTCCAAAATCACAAAACATGTTTTTGAGATTAAGGACACCTCTAAAATACTCATAAGTGATACTCAAAGTATTCAAAATATCTTCATTATGATAAAAATACTTGATAAACATTATTACATCATTCATGCTTCATTAACATTGTTACTTATATCTGAATACATTAGCTGAATATCTGGAGACTTATTATTTATAAATTTTTCATCATATTTACATCAATTAAATATTTATATTTCATTGAAAACCATTGAACAAAATACAAATAAAACACATTGTGGGCTCAAAAATGTTTTATGGAAAAGATCTCAAAATAATTATGATAATAAATTTATAAAAGATATATGTAAACAACATAAGTTTTTAACATTATAACATTGGATGTTTTTAATTAAAGGATTTTGAATAAAATGTAAAAATAGTTAAATATTGGGAATAAAAAACTTATTTATAACCATTATTTATAAAATATTGATTCGTAAATGTTAGTCACTAAAATGGTTAGTCAGAGAGAATTTATCAGATGGTAACATAGATATTTGATAAGAATTACATAGATATGTGGTTAGAAACATTTAAATGTGTAGAAAACCTAAGGATGATCAATATGTCTACCATATATGATTTTATAATATACCCTCTTATGTATGGTTTTTTAATCATTATTGAAATAGATTGAGAATAGAAAATATATCATGTTGTACATGTATGTAGTCTCTATATTATAAATCTGTCATGTTAGTTTCATAAAATCATGAAGTGAAATATTATTTTACCTCTGAAAGCATGTATTTGAGTTATCCCTATCAAATAATAACCATGGATTTTTATAGGTTGTGATGAAATGTTAATGTTATAATTATTAGGATTTCATAGAGAGATATTAAATATGCTTATGAGGTATAAATTAGGTTTTTTGTGCTAGATGACCAATAAAATTCACCTCGAAGAGTTTCATATACAATGTATTTGATATACTATAGGTTCATGTTTCATATTGAATTTTTGTACCTAAGGTTGGAGAGATACATATCATGATAACCTTTATAATTTTATTCCTTCCTTACACAAGGCATGATGATTAAAAAATTAGGGGTAGTTGTGTATCATATCATTGGTTGGTGCTTAACCAAGATGATATTTTCCCTCGTATGTGAGGAGTATGGAATTTGGGACATTAATTGAGATAGAATGATGGTGTTTATGAATATATAAATATAACACATGAGATCCACTTATTTGTTCTGGTGAGGTCCCTGTGATGTTTTCATATGCTAATATGAATAACGTGTGATATATTCATTATCCTGGAAAGTCTATACTAATATAATCAAGAGTGTACAAATTGATCTATAGGATTAACATACTCTATGTCCTACGGTCACTGAATGTCCTGGATATAGGAATAATATTATTATATACATCTTTAGATTCTCTTTCATGGGGATATAATTATAGAGAAATATGTGTTTGATGAAGATCATGTTAAATCCCTATGTAGTTTAAATAGAACTAATTATTTTCTAGAAGTGACTCTTTTATTACAATTATACACTCATGAATTCATATTTGTTTCAAATTCTACAATGTACCTTGGGGTTGAACTTTTTGGTTGACATCATGATGATATAGAATTATAATACCCAGAGAGCTACTCTAAAAGAGTTTAGAGTAGATAAAAAAGTTTTTTTGATGGGTATTTAAAAGCTATTTCATATGATTTGATATAAGGAAAAGTTAATGAAAAATTTCCAACAGTGTTTTTGTAACAACCCGAGATTTTATGAAAAATATTCTTTTTAATTTTATTAATGTCTTGTGTTGTACGCTACACCAAAAGGAGCTTACACAATACGCATCCTTGACTTGCCTTGCATTACACGCAATCACAACCTTCCTCGATAGCGTGTGTAGTACGCAATACTGAGTTTCACGAAACAACGATATGCTATTAAAATATAATTAAAACTAGCCGTTATAAATAGTAATAACCACTTTTTGAAATTTTGTAAATTTTATTTTTCAAAATGGAATTCATTTTTAGATTCGGAGTATCGAATTTAGCCTAAGGTGAAATTTTGGTACTTTTCGGATAACTTTCATATTCTGATGAATATTGAAAATTACTAAATTTTAATTAAAAGCAACTTTTTTAATCGAAATAATTAATAGTGATAAATTATTAATTTGAGTGGTTTTAATGTATATTTAGAATATATTTTTACAATTTAATACAATGTTGGTCATTGGTTGTAATTTCACATTTAAACCAGACATAATCAAGTGTCAATCTTTTGATAGATATTGTTTCTTAAAAACACGCTATTTGTTTTAACAGCGGGATTTAATTATAAAAATAATTAATGAAACTTCTATGTTATGAATTTGGTAAAATAGACTTTATTTTTGAATTCGGAATATAAAATATAGCTTAGGATGAAATTTTGGCATTGTTCTGAAAAACATCAATTTTTGATGAATAGTGAAACCACTAAGTGGTAGGTTAAAAACTGAATTTTGCATAAAACTTAATTTTACCGCTTCTGTGAATGGGATTTCGAAAATCCAAGAGACACGGTTAATATCAAGGACTAAAATGTGGTTCAATGAGATGAAAATAATTTTTGGTGAATAGTAACTTTTTACTTTTTTTTTACCGCGGTTAATAGTAAATAGGGTAACTAAGGGTAAATATGATATTAATATTACCCTAAAACATGTCCTAATTCTATTGGACAAGTGTAATTCGACCAAAAACAAACTTAGGAATAAAATATGACCATTTAGGCCCACTTGGATTAGATTAGGACATTTATTATTAATTTATTTAAAGAAGGGTTAAAATAGTTAAAATCAAAGTTTAATAAGTAAATCATTTATAATATGGGGTTATACATAAGATAAATTCGATTGTAAATATTCATTAGAAAGATAAAACGATTTCCTACATTATGGAAGTTTATTTGTAATTTTTAGACATCAAATAATTTAATTTATTTATGACACAAAGATGATGCAGTAATTATCTTATTAATGAAATATTGACATAATTGATAATATAAATACCAAAATAAATGTAATTTAAGACTTTTTATGAATTCCACTAATTTTATAGGTTACTATGATATATTAAAGTTGATTTAATAAACTTTTTTCGAACATATAATTCTGTTATGACTTTCACAAAAATCATATATCAAATAGTGTCAAAATTGACACAAAATAGTTTTTAAATCAAATATTATATTATTAATTGTTCTTTTATTCCTAAAAATCTAAGGTTCGGCCAAATGACTTAGATAAGGATATATATATTAATAATAAAAAATTTGGGGTTTGTATGGCATGTTATAGTAAGTTTATTAACCATATAGTGAAAGAAAACAAAAAGACATGGTAAAAGATAAATTATTTAACTTAGAGTTAAATCTAATTGATAAGGTTAAAATAATACCCTAAACTTGTCTAAATCTTATTGGTTGATAGTATTTCGACCCATCCCCACCTTATCTTCGAAATAAGACCCTTTGGAGCCATTATAAACCGATTTTGACTTTAATATAAAAAAATAGTTTGAGATATTCCTAATGTGCCCCTCTCCTCCCTTATAAAAGGACACCTCCTCCCCCTCCTCCTCACACTAATTTGAGCACTCAAGCTCGGCCAAACCCTGCCCAAATCTCTTCTCCACTTCCCTAGAAACATCCCAGAGGTTCTGGTCTTCCTCAAAGACCAATTTTAGTGCTCTAAGAGGAGGTCTCAAAGAGGCGCTTCAAAGAAGAGGTAATTACCGTTACCAATTCTTTCATCTTTATTTCTTCTTCCACTTCTTCTTCTTAGGTTGTATCATTCTGAAGTAATAACATCAGTATCACTCATATACGGATATGTTATTATAAGTATGAAACAACCCTATTTCACCATCTATCCATCCTATGGAAAAACAAATCACCGCGCGTGCGTACGTACGGAATACCGTCTCCACGCCGTGGTGTAATCTATTTTCCACCACCACCTTACATGGATGGGTATAATGGTGTAAAGAATAACTATACATAGTTATTACAACATCATATTGATTCTGATATATTGTATAATCCACTCCAATTCAATTCAATAATTATGGAAATGATATCATCGCTCGTGCGTACGTACGGAATACCGTCTCCACGACGCGATGAGATTCATTCTTAATGATTAACCATTCATGAATGATTATAAAGTATATATAATAAGTACTAATGAAATATATGACATAATAATGATACTGGATTTATGTATATATATATATATGTATGTCATCTACTTACTTCCATTCAAGACAATAAAGAAAGAAAAACAGCGTTCATGCGTACGTACGGACTACCGTCTCCATGAACGGTGTTTTTCATTTCATTTATCTATCTATTATATATATATATATATACTGAATATATATGATATATAAATCATATTTTATATTCTGGATGTAAGTAAATCATTATATAAGTAATAATAATCTCAAGAACAAAAAGTCAAAACACCTACGATAAATGAAACGATTTTACCCAAAACGCTTCTTTAACATGGAATTTACAAAAGAACGGGTAATATAATGTCATAAGTGAACCATATATGATATCATAACAATGAATATGATTCTGTAATAAGTCAGTGACATTATTTAAATCATTATACAGGAGGTTCGGACACATACGAAGCAAATCGGACCTAAGGTAAGGGAAATATCACAATCTCACTTTTATCCGAGATTGTTTTTACTTTGGTAATTACTGGGGTGTATTTTATCATCCACATCCATGTTCCCTCAATATGAAATATTGTTTCCATCCACTTAAAATAGTTTAAATCCAATTTTACCCTTCGGTGAGTTTTTAGTAAAGAATAAGAAAGGAATCTTTTGTCGCTTTTTCGTACGAAGTACTTTTTGACTTTTCTGACAAAAGTACGAAGAATGTTTTTTTAACTTATACGACATAAATGGATTTTTAAAACATTATTTCCAAGAAGTTTCCTTTAAAAGTTTTAAATTTTATTTTTAGTCAACTTCTTTTAGTTTAAAGTTGTATGACATGATAAGAAAGGAAAAAAACGTTTTTGAAGAAGAAAGGATATTTTCCTCAAGAATTCATTTCAAGTGTTTTATCAAAATTATTTTCCATCTAAGATAATAAATGGTTCTGTTTTTATCCCTATTATTACATTGATTTGATCATGTTGTGATGGAATTATTTTTATGAATTCTTTTATCTTATATGAATTGATTTCTGATGTCATGATGTTTCAAGAATCCCATTTTTGTTACATGTGTTGTGTGATGATGTATGATTTATGATTATGTGGCACACATAAGAAAGGATTCATTATAAGATGGGTGGGACCTATATCTCCCTCCAATGCATTGGGTAAAGATTTTATATCTCATGAGATAGACATGGCTGAAATGGTAGGTTATACCGGTTCAGTGAAACAGGACTGAAACGTGGGTTACTCAATTAAGAAAGGGACTTTGTCCACTAAGATAGTCTTGGCAACGAGTCTTGACTAACAAGAAATGATTCTCTATGATTATGTGTGTATGCCACAAAGTTTCATGTTTTAAGTTATGATTATTGGGATTTCATTTCACTACTATGATTTATTCCATGTTATGAAATTATGCTCTCTTTTGCAGGTTAATATTTCCAAAAGTTATGTTCTTATGAATATGATGTGATTGATTTCTCTTTTGTTTACCCTTACTGAGCATTTGAGCTCACCCTTTTATGTTTTCTTTTCCCCAGGATATAAAGAAAAGTTTTAGGTTAAAAAAAGGGGAAGATCTTTATGGGAGATATTGAAGATCTTTCACCACGATTAGAAGATTACGTTCCGAGTTTCCAAAGACACTAAACTATTACGATCCTTGTGTGTGTGTTTTTGTTATGTACTAAGTATTCCGCAAAAGTAATGTAATGTCCATGTACGTGAAGCTTCGGGTCTCTACAGTTGGTATCAGAGGAAAGGTTTAGTCAACCTTTGGAAACTAGGATGCGAGAACTTTAGTGAGATCCCTAGAGATATTTATAAGGTATGTCTAGGGATGCCCCTAAGGATAAGTATACGTATAGGATATAGTCCTAGAACTATGGTAACGATATTAGATTAAACCAAAGATTTTAGATATTTTAGTTACTCCCCCTTTATTATGATTTTTGCCTCTCACACTATTCTTTTTGGGTTTTAGAAAATGGATGGAAACAAGGTGATTCACGATAATGGAGGATATGATGGACAATGGAATGATATTCTTCATGAGCAACCAAATGAAATGGGATTTGGAAGTCCAAACATCATCATTATGCCGAATCAGCAATCTCATAATATGATCAATAAAGTAAAATTTGGTAAGTTTCCTGACTCGGCTAATAAGAGAAAGATGGAGTTTCATGATGATCATAGAGGAAAGAAAGTTCAATTTGCCCTATGTAAATCATGTGGGAAGAGGCATCAAGGAGAATGTTTCAAGGGAACTGGAAGATGCTTTGGGTGTGGAAAAGAAGGACACAAAGCAAGTAAGTGCAATGGAAAAGGGTCGGTTAACACCATGGATGAGGATAATGGTATTGCTACGACATCAAAAATGGTTAAGTGTTTTAAATGTGGAATGTATGGCCATTATGAAAACAAATGCCCTAAGGGAATGACTCATGAAGAGAATCAGTATGGTCATATGGGTAGTATTTATGTGGATGATGATGAAGAGACTACAAATGATATGTGAGATGAAAGAATTTTTGAAGCTCGGTCAATGGTTTAAGAATTTAGTGTAATGATTACATGTTTATCATGTGTAATGTTGTATAAGAAATCTCATGGTACTATAGAATAAAGAGATGTCTAAGGATTGTTACACTGTTGTCTTTCCTTGAGTTATGAAAGTGTATGATTAATGGTACCACTATCCATGAAAGGTTATTCAGATATTTTTTTAGAATTTAGATGATATGCAAACAATGAAGGAATAATAAGATAAGGGGGTGTTTGATTATATTCATGAGCTCATGATTGATATAAGGACTAAGTGATATCATGGTTTGAGTATATAGAATTTTGAGGATTTTGGTATGTGGAATGTGTTAACGTTTAACTACATTCATGTTTTCAATAAGGTTCAATGGGTATTCAAGGGAATACATGATTAAGGCCTTTGAATGATTAGAATGTGACCAACGAGATATATCTTATGATATATGGGGATCAACGATGGTATTAAATCTCTGGAAATCGTTTTCACTATGTTATGAGAGTGGACTGCAGTATTATGGATAAGCCTAAAGATTGGAATGGATTATGTTGGACACAAGTTAGTTTAAGGATAGATGTTTTCTCGATATTATTGATGGGATGTTATAGTAATATAGTTTTAGAAAAAGGACAACCTGCAGGACGGGCGACAGCCCATCGCGTCGGACAAGGCTGTGGGAATCAAATCCACAACCGAAGTGTGACTGGCCTTTATCGCCTACCACTGGCCTACAGGAAGTCCCTGTTTAGTAGAAACTAGTTTTATTATATTAAGCAGTATGATATATGAAGTATAAGTCCATTTTAGAAACCATATATGATTAATCTCACTATAGATCGACTTATGTATATAATATTTGCTAACCTTTTGTTTGAGACAGATGGAATGACCCGTCATTCTATCACATGGTCTGCTAACACATCACGAATATGAAATTCAACTTCATTTATTTAAGAGATGAAGTGGAAATTGTTCAAGGCATGAACAACAGTGAGATTGTACCAAAATAAAGAAAGTATTTATTCTAATTCAATTTTCAACTTTAGGGAAATGATCTTGAAAACCAAAAATGTTGTCCTAGTGATCTTATACCTGATGAATCAGATGGTAACTTAGATCGTTACAAATTTATGGATTTGTGATTACTGGATTTTCCATAGCCATGTTCTCTACCACTCTCCATCAGAACATGATGGTTAGATTTCTCTTTCATATCCATATTTTTACCTATGTGGAAACCCAGTGATTAGTTTATTTGGATAACCATTACGTTTCATAATTTTGTTTTTAAAGATTGGTTTTGATATTCCTTTTTACGATGTGGGTTTCTATTAAATAATCTTTCAAATAGTAAACCATTTATAACCCCGACGAATTTCGAGGGCGAAATTCATTTTAAGGGGGGTAGAATGTAACAACCCGAGATTTTATGAAAAATATTCTTTTTAATTTTATTAATGTCTTGTGTTGTACGCTACACCAAAAGGAGCTTACACAATGCGCATCCTTGACTTGCCTTGCATTACACGCAATCACAACCTTCCTCGATAGCGTGTGTAGTACGCAATACTGAGTTTCACGAAACAACGATATGCTATTAAAATATTATTAAAACTAGCCGTTATAAATAGTAATAACCACTTTTTGAAATTTTGTAAATTTTATTTTTCAAAATGGAATTCATTTTTAGATTCGGAGTATCGAATTTAGCCTAAGGTGAAATTTTGGTACTTTTCGGATGACTTTCATATTCTGATGAATAGTGAAAATTACTAAATTTTAATTAAAAGCAACTTTTTTAATCGAAATAATTAATAGTGATAAATTATTAATTTGAGTGGTTTTAAAGTATATTTAGAATATATTTTTACAATTTAATACAATGTTGGTCATTGGTTGTAATTTCACATTTAAACCAGACATAATCAAGTGTCAATCTTTTGATAGATATTGTTTCTTAAAAACACGCTATTTGTTTTAACAGCGGGATTTAATTATAAAAATAATTAATGAAACTTCTATGTTATGAATTTGGTAAAATAGAATTTATTTTTGAATTCGGAATATAAAATATAGCTTAGGATGAAATTTTGGCATTGTTCTGAAAAACATCAATTTTTGATGAATAGTGAAACCACTAAGTGGTAGGTTAAAAACTGAATTTTGCATAAAACATAATTTTACCGCTTCTGTGAATGGAATTTCGAAAATCCGAGAGACACGGTTAATATCAAGGACTAAAATGTGGTTCAATGAGATGAAAATAATTTTTGGTGAATAGTAACTTTTTACTTTTTTTTACCGCGGTTAATAGTAAATAGGGTAACTAAGGGTAAATATGATATTAATATTACCCTAACGCATGTCCTAATTCTATTGGACAAGTGTAATTCGACCAAAAACAAACTTAGGAATAAAATATGACCATTTAGGCCCACTTGGATTAGATTAGGACATTTATTATTAATTTATTTAAAGAAGGGTTAAAATAGTTAAAATCAAAGTTAAATAAGTAAATCATTTATAATATGGGGTTATACATAAGATAAATTCTATTGTAAATATTCAGTAGAAAGCTAAAAAGATTTCCTACATGATGGTAGTTTATTTGTAATTTTTATACATCAAATAATTTAATTTATTTATGACACAAAGATGATGCAGTAATTATCTAATTAATGAAATATTGACATAATTGATAATATAAATACCAAAATAAAGGTAATTTATGACTTTTTATGAATTCAACTAATTTTCTAGGTTACTATGATATATTAAAGTTGATTTAATCAACTTGGTTCGAACATATAATTCTGTTATGACTGTCACAAAAATCATATATCAAATAGTGTCAAAATTGACACAAAATAGTTTTTAAATCAAATATTATATTATTAATTGTTATTTTATTCCTAAAAATATAAGGTTCGGCCAAATGACTTATATAAGGATATATATATTAATAATAAACAATTTGGGGTTCTTTTGGCATGTTATAGTAAGTTTATTAACCATATAGTGAAAGAAAACAAAAAGACATGGTAAAAGTTAAATTATTTAACTTAGAGTTAAATCTAATTGATAAGGTTAAAATAATACCCTAAACTTGTCTAAATCTTATTGGTTGATAGGATTTCGACCCATCCCCACCTTATCTTCGAAATAAGACCCTTTGGAGCCATTATAAACCGATTTTTACTTTAATATAAAATAATATTTTGAGATATTCCTAATGTGCCCCTCTCCTCCCTTATAAAAGGACACCTCCTCCCCCTCCTCCTCACACTAATTTGAGCACTCAAGCTCGGCCAACCCCTGCCAAAATCTCTTCTCCACTTCCCTAGGAACATCCTAGAGGTTCTGGTCTTCCTCAAAGACCAATTTTAGTGCCCTAAGAGGAGGTCTCAAAGAGGGGCTTCAAAGAAGAGGTAATTACCGTTACCAATTCTTTCATCTTTATTTCTTCTTCCACTTCTTCTTCTTAGGTTGTTTCATTATGAAGTAATAACATCAGTATCACTCATATACTGATATGTTATTATAAGTATGAAAAAACCCTATTTCACCATCTATCCATCCTATGGAAAAAGAAATCACCGCACGTGCGTACGTACGGAATACCGTCTCCACGCCGTGGTGTAATCTATTTTCCACCACCACCTTACATGGATGGGTATAATGGTGTAAAGAATAACTATACATAGTTATTACAACATCATATTGATTCTGATATATTGTATAATCCACTCCAATTCAATTCAATAATTATGGAAATGATATCATCGCTCGTGCGTACGTACGGAATACCGTCTCCACGACGCGATGAGATTCATTCTTAATGATTAACCATTCATGAATGATTATAAAGTATATATAATAAGTACTAATGAAATATATGACATAATAATGATACTGGATTAGTGTATATATATATATGTATGTCATCTACTTACTTCCATTCAAGACAATAAAGAAAGAAAAACAGCGTTCATGCGTACGTACGGACTACCGTCTCCATGAACGGTGTTTTTCATTTCATTTATCTATCTATTATATATATATATATACTGAATATATATGATATATAAATCATATTTTATATTCTGGATGTAAGTAAATCATGATATAAGTAATAATAATGTCAAGAACAAAAAGTCAAAACACCTACGAAAAATGAAACGATTTTACCCAAAACGCTTCTTTAAGATGGAATTTACAAAAGAACAGGTAATATAATGTCATAAGTGAACCATATATGATATCATAACAATGAATATGATTCTGTAATAAGTCAATGACATTATTTAAATCATTATACAGGAGGTTCGGACACATACGAAGAAAATCGGACCAAAGGTAAGGGAAATATCACAATCTCACTTTTATCCGAGATTGTTTTTACTTTGGTAATTACTGGGGTGTATTTTATCATCCACATCCATGTTCTCTCAATATTTAATATTGTTTCCATCCACTTACAATAGTTAAAATCCAATTTTACCCTTCGGTGAGTTTTTAGTAAAGAATAGGAAAGGAATCTTTTGTCGCTTTTTCGTACGAAGTACTTTTTGACTTTTCCGACAAAAGTACGAAGAATGTTTTTTTAACTTATACGGCATAAATGGATTTTTAAAACATTATTTCCAAGAAGTTTCCTTTAAAAGTTTTAAAGTTTATTTTTAATCAACTTCTTTTAGTTTAAAGTTGTATGACATGATAAGAAAGGAAAAACGTTTTTTAAGAAGAAAGGATATTTTCCTCAAGAATTCCTTTCAAGTGTTTTATCAAAATTATTTTCCATCTAAGATAATAAATGGTTATGTTTTTATCCCTATTATTAAATTGATTTGATCATGTTGTGATGGAATTATTTTTATGAATTCTTTTATCTTATATGAATTGATTTCTGATGTCATGATGTTTCAAGAATCCCATTTTTGTTACAAGTGTTGTGTGATGATGTATGATTTATGATTATGTGGCACACATAAGAAAGGATTCATTATAAGATGGGTGGGACCTATATCTCCCTCCAATGCATTGGGTAAAGATTTTATATCTCATGAGATAGACATGGCTGAAATGGTAGGTTATACCGGTTCAGGGAAACAGGACTGAAACGAGGGTTACTCAATTCAGAAAGGGACTTTGTCCACTAAGATAGTCTTGGAAATGAGTCTTGACTAACAAGAAATGATTCTCTATGATTATGTGTGTATGCCACAAAGTTTCATGTTTTAAGTTATGATTATTGGGATTTCATTTCACTACTATGATTTATTCCATGTTATGAAATTATGCTCTCTTTTGCAGGTTAATATTTCCAAAAGTTATGTTCTTATGAATATGATGTGATTGATTTCTCTTTTGTTTACCCTTACTGAGCATTTGAGCTCACCCTTTTATGTTTTCTTTTCCCCAGGATATAAAGAAAGGTTTTAGGTTAAAAAAAGGGGAATATCTTTATGGGAGATATTGAAGATCTTTCACAACGATTAGAAGATTACGTTCCGAGTTTCCAAAGACACTAAACTATTACGATCCTTGTGTGTGTGTTTTTGTTATGTACTAAGTATTCCGCAAAAGCAATGTAATGTCCATGTACGTGAAGCTTCGGGTCTCTACAGTTTTTGATGTATCGAAAAGGTGTTTTGGATATAGTATTGAAATTAATATTATATGATCCAATATATGTTTTAATAACCTAATGCCTATGAGACTTTAGTGAAAGGGGGATATTTATGGAGAATTTCCCTAAAAGCTATATATATGACATGTTTTGGATTATATAATAATAGATTATATATATATATATATATATATATATATATTAAATTATATGAGGTATTGAATTGAAAAGAATATTGTATTCTCTTAGTTTTCATATCATGGAGGCATGATATATCATATCAGACCATTTCTTGATCTTTTCATTGCATGTGAGAAGAACATATTGTAGGAATTTTTTAATCATAGATTATTGTTCTTGTATTCCAATGATTGATGATGGAATATGGGAATTAAAATTTAACATTAATATCCACTCCATATAAGATATAATTATTATATTTCATGAGATAAAATGATAAATTTAATGAATCTTCAAGGATTGAAAATATTTTTAACGAGCATGTCATTTACTCACACATTGAGAACATAGGAGTAAATGATTAATAGTCTAAATTATTATTCCTGGAACATATATAAATAAGTAGTGGCCATGAGAAGTGTGTGAGATTCTTGTGAGAGATTTATACCAAATATCATACTCAATATAAAATCTCTACCTCCTCCCTTTTTAACTAAGAGGTACTAGCATACCGTGAGAGTTGTGGGAATCCCACCCAAGCATTGGGTGATTCATATATACTCGTATAATCTCTACGCGAGATGGATTCCTTTGATATCAATCTAGTGATCTTCATTAGATGATTATTTAATAAATTAGGTGCAATATCCATCATCATTGCAAGCTACAAAACATTATACAATTATTATTTATATATTATTTCTTATTAATGCATGGTATATCTTTGGCGTTGAGGTTTCAATTATCTTCCATAACATTCGACAAGTGTTTCTCAATCCCTAGAAACCCTCTTATAAGGATAACTACATAATGTATACTCCAATATCCAAAAAAATAGTACTATAAAATTATCAACCACTCATTGAGTTCTCACAATGCTATTGGAAAAAAATTCGTAGCTCACATTTAGTAAAGGATCACCATGAATAATAGGGAAACTAACACTACAAATGTCTTTCCACATTATGAAAAATTATAATGACCATCATAAGAGAACACAAACCACTCACCTCTAAAGATTAATGCTTTTTTCTCTCACTAAAGATCCACGTAACCCTTTAAATTCTCAATCAAAATTTTCCACAAATATATTCATTCACCTCACAATATTTGAAACCATGAAGGTGAATCGTGTTAAAAATATATACCCTAGTAAATTATTATTATATTTTCTATATGTGTTTTTTCACCTATGTCTAGTTATTTAATAATATATAATATTTTCTACAATAAATTTATAAAATTAAGGTGGATTTAAATTTCATGATCACACATATCTAAAAACTAATAGAGTTTAAAATTGACTAATAAATATCTAGAAGTGATTTATAAGATCACAAACACATGTTTCATCATTAATGAAACCTTTGAATCTCAATGATATGTTTAACCTCTACAAATTAGGAAATAAATTAATTCTTAAATAATTCAAGAACATTTTCTCAACGCACCTCATCAGGCCAATGATGATTCATATTTCACCATATTTGGGACACATCTCAACATTGAACTACTACTAAGAAAACATAGACCTGATATGGAGTCTCCAATAATTTCATGTAAACCTCATCCTCCACAATACCTTCTTTTGAATTATTTCACACGACAACACTAAAGAAATTCAATACCCATTTTCATTGAAAATTCCGTAGCAATTTGTCCCGTAAATCATTATACCTTATCTATTGACCATTGTTTCGATGATATTGTAGAAACATTTATTCAACCAAGACATTAAATTCAGTAAAGGTAGATACAAACAATAATATTACATCAATATGGAATACAAATTATTTATATCATATAAAAATAATGTCTACTCATCATGTATGCTAGTACTCCACCGAATTAATATAATTTTAATGTCAAAAGTCCCCCAAATAACCAAGTAAACATTGAATATAATATCCTTATCATAACATAAATGTAACTCCCCATCCATACCACCAATTGAATGAATAATTATTTTTCTACTTCCACTAAACATTGTGATTCCCCTTTTACCCAATGACCATGTTCACTAAATAAACAAAATAAAGTACAAGTTTCAATAATGAAAAACACTTAACACTAATATTATCAATGTTAAAAAAATCCACATCACTCCAACTTTAGAAAGTTATAATAGAGATTTCACATATTAAAATAATTATTATATAAACATCAATTTAACACACTTCTAATTTATTTCAATAATAACATAATTTTTTCAATAAATTTATATTTAAAACACATTATGTAAAATTTATTTTTCCAAAATTCATAAATATAGAAAATTTAAACAAATTTCCCTTTAAATTAATGTGTCATAATAAAATAGTAACAAACTAGCCACTATAATAAAATATGTTTGAGGAACCACCATAATTAAGAACATAAAAACATCCCACACATAATTTAAAACTATATTAAAATAACCAAAATCAGATCTTGAACAAAAAAATCACATGCATTAGCTAATGTTTTCTATGATTTTATCATCTTATCCATTAATTTCATAAAATACCAAAATCTAAAATATGTATTATAGGAAAAAAATTAATACAATAATTTTTATCATTTTAACCAACTAATCAATATTTTTGCAATATGATTTTAATTAATAGAATAAAAAATTATATCATTCAATTATATATCAGATGAAATATTTCTAAAAACTAAAACATTCTATAGAATATATCATTACACACATAAAATTCCCATATTAATACATATTATGTTCTCAAAAATATTGAAATAAAATTGTTTAACATAGATTCATGATACTAAAAAATAACTATTTCACACATCATATAATTCAACATTCATTCATAACTAGTTACTTGTCATTTGAAAAATGAATCTTTAATAATTTATTTATCATGGAATATCAAATAACACAATGAAAATTAAAATATTTATTTAAACACAATGTATGACAACACATATTTATAATTCTATTTTTCTATTAATTATATATATATATACACATTATATATTATATCAAACACATGTGAATCATTAAATGATGGAATTAAATTAATATAAGGAATAAAATTTTTATAATAGAAAACAAAAAATTATAAAATGATGATAAAAATATTCATTTTATTATGTTTGGTTTACCAAAATATCATCAATCACCAAGAAATACACTAATGTTAGCATAAAACTGTAGAATTTATTAAAATGTAATATTTTTCTTATCTTTATAAATTTAATTAAATTTGTACAACGATAAGGATTTTATTAACCAATAATATTTAATCTTTTAAAGGAATCATTATCTATCAAATTTTTTAATTAATACCAATTCCAATTTTTATAAAAAAAATATTAAGTTATCAAAATAATTAGTATCCCAAAATAAATGTAATATCAAGAAAAATTAGTACAGACCATCCTAATAACCATGAACCAAACCATGATTAAAAAATCATAATCCTAGGATATGGATTCCTTTTAAATTATTTTAGTCAACCCCATTTTATACTTTCTTAAAAGTACCCAATTTAAATTAAATCAAAAAATTATTTATTCATCTTTAACTTCTCGGTCTCTAACATTAACTAAGTGAACTATTTCATATGTATGTTGAGTAAACTATCATGGTCCTTATATTAGATCTTATGATATATTCTAAGTCATAGATATCCTCCTTATCATATATCACATGCTTTTCTAATGTAAACCATTGACGTACCAAAAAGTTTAAATAATAACTAGTGCCAAAATGTACACTCTAACCTACCACCAAACTCCATCCTAACTCCCATAAAAATATTTCATAGAACTATATCACATAACATTTCCTCTTTAACCCCTCTTATTCTAGTAGTTAATTTTCTTTTGATCCCTAAATACCAACACTAATATGACATAAGATGAAGAATACTTATAATGTTAATGATATAAAATATGGGAGGTATTACCTTTATAAATACAAATAAAATGAAGAAAATCACAAGTAAAGACCAAATATATAAATAAAAAAATCCAATGTACCAATAATTTCAACATGAATGTATTTTAAAATGAAACCAAAACCATATTCATGGATAGTATCAAAGAATTAAAAAAACACTGTGGGGGTAACTATTTCAACACCATCAAAAACCATTGAATGAGCTTGTATGGTCCAACAAGATATCTATGATAAACCCTATAAATTTGTAAATATGTATATAATATTAGGGGTTATAATACAAGTAAACTTAATAGGTTCATTACTAGAAATTACTATGCTAATGGGGATGGAATCCACCAGATACTTAGTGAACAAATAATGAATCTACCTCATTACCAATCCTACGAAATGTATATCCCATTTCACCAAATCCCACCTATAAAATACATATATAATTAAAAGAATATCTTTATCATTAAAATGTAAAAAATTAGTAATATTAACCCTATTTTTTCTGTTAAACCTTTAAAATAAATAAAGTAATATTTATGGAATTGGTTTCAGAGCTGGAGAAGAGTTATCCGAACTACAGAGACCCAATGCAAATATATTAAATATAATATATTATTTTTATCCTATACAGACATGTTCATAAGTAAAATGATTATTATTATAAATAGAGGCTTGTATGGGAAATCAGAGACCTTTATTAATTTGGGATATATATTTTACCCTTGTATCATTATAATTTTAGTTGGTTGTGGACGTTCATGAAACTTAACCCATTAGCTGGAATTTTAATAAAATGTCATGGAACAATGTGTTTCACATAAATCTGTTTGTCAAAATATTATTTTATTTTCTATAGAAAACTCTATAATTTGAGAGAAATAAATATTAAAAAATATATAGTGGATTTTGGATAATTAAGGGATTCAAAAAATCAAAGAACAATTCATTACTAAAGACACTCAGTATAGACACGATCTTTGTTAATTAGTGATCCAAGCATTATATAGGGATTTTTATTTTTCATTTATATATTCCTTCTGAATTTTATATTGAATTTGTGAATTGAAAATCAAATTATTGAAATATAGAACCTCCATTATTCATGATTAAATTAGGGTAAATTATTATTTTTTCTCCTACCCCATTCTTAAATTCTAAATCCCCACAATATGGAATATAGGATTTCTAGATTCCACCCTAACATATTTGCTTGTGAATTCATGATTCTGATAGTTGTTGATGAAGAAAAAGGAGACTAAGATCTCTCTCCCTCTCTTATATATTATCTCTCCTCTATCCCCTTTCTCAACACACCCTCTCCATATTTTTATTTTGTGTGTATTAAGGGACATTATCTCTCGACATGTCCGATGGTAGTTAAGAATGGTGGTGGTGAATCCTTATTTGTGTTCTGGTGGAGTGGTGGAATATAATGCATGAAGGAGGCTGTTTAGTGGGGATGGTGTAAGGGGGAGGTGGGAAAAACATTAATGGAAATCAAGGGATGATAATATGATGGGGATTATAATGCCCAACCCGGATGTCGCTAAACCAGTACCTCTGGATAGTTCACCCCATGGCCTCATGGATTCCTCCCTATATACCAGAGACTACTGACTGGAGGTAAGGGCACATGAGGTTATAAAGAGGAGAATATTCCCTTGTTTCCAAAGTTTACAACATATAACTAAACAACAAAAAAATAATATAAATCAAAAAACAGATATATAAAAGGATGGCGGAAAATAAAAAAAGCACATCCTAATAAATCTCATAATGATGATACATACATATAGGCATGGTTATAAGGACCCATAATTTAATCAATGTAATTTCCCTTTTGAATATGTAATTATTCCATATTTAATAAATATAATATTATATAATTCACATGCACCACATTATAAAACCAACTATATGTTATTATTTTAATTCAAAAATTACATTTAGACAATAAAATTGGACATAATAATTAAAATAACTATAATTGGAGAATAAATAGAATATAAGACAATAATATAGGAAAATTTGGATCTCTTCAAACCCCATAATAATCATACTCACAAATAGAACTGTAGAAATAAATTAAAATTTTTGTAATGAAATATTAATTTTGGGAATGAAAATATATAAAACCATGAAATAATATATATGTGAACGAAGAATGAATTCAATATAAGGTATTTATAGAATGTAGGGAACCAATACTATCATGAAATATATGATCTACCAAATCGTAATATGAGAATTAGATATAATAACCTGACTATTAGAATAACATCCTCAACTCTATAAGTGTAAAATAAAATTTAAGTTAATTATATAGTGAATATATTATATATCATGCTATAAGTGAATAAATTTTAAAAAAAATGTTAAATGAAGTTGTATTTATTTAAAACACAAATGTTTAAATTGATATTTTATAACAGGTTTAATGATTTAAAGGAAATTTAATTTTCATAAAATGGATTTAAGAATAAGTATTCTATTTTATTATAATTATAAGATAATTTTATGATACCTTAAGTAATTTTTAAAGGGTTTGAAAATTAATCATAATAATAAAATTAGATTTTTTCAAAATAAATGAGGATTTTATTTAAAAATAAAATTTTACATATTTGAAAAATTATTTTCATAAAATAGATTTAATTTTTTAATATCTAGGTTCAAAAAAGTTTAGGGTTAATTCTTTGTATTTATTTAAATAGTGGAAATTGTAGTGAATAGTGAAATACAATATATTATAGTATTTAACATTATAAAAAATACACAATTTATTGAGTCATGGGTGATATAATAAACCATTATCAAAATATCACAAACACCATTAACATTATATGTTCAAAATATTATATAATATTTATAGTCATGATCTAATATAATAAACTAATTATTATAAAATTAAAAAACAACAATATCTTTCCCATATTAATACCACCCCTCACCACCACATTTCCTCACAACTTTTATGCCTTGGAGCTTTCGAAATATTTCTTTAGTTACCTCCTCCATAATACCCAAACATCATAGTGCTACATGAATCACCAAAATACCAATTCCAAGTTATTTAATTAGTGTTTTTAGGAGACACCATTTAAGAGGTAATACTCTCAATTTACCTCTTTAAAATTCATTTCTCCCTCTACCTTCTCATAAGCTACCTAATCCAACATAAAATAATAAATATAGTATCATATATACACTATAATAATATATTTAAAATTTTATATCTACCATACACCCCTATAACATTTACTTTTATTATAAAATAATGAATCAATTGTCTATATGATGTTGACTCAATGCCTTTGTGGATGATGAGTTTTCTTTTTCTACTACCATCCTCATGGTAGGATTAAAATCACATATAATGGTTTAAAAATGAAATAATTATGTATAATAAATATATTTTTACATTATTATGGTTTTTAAAAAGAACTAATTATGGTTTTATATTATGGAATGAATATACATACATAATATTAAATAAAATGAAACTAGTTTTCGATGGTCGATAAAATATCCTAAATGAACAACCATGTAATGCTAAATGTTTTACAAAATGAATCATCCCTATATCAAAACACATGTGGGTATATTGGAAAATTATAATTTATGTTAGTACATGAATACCATTTCATCTCACTACTGGTGTTTTAGTCCCATTTTTCAAGAACATTATTAATTATACACAAGTGATCCAACCATGGAACCATGAACCGAATACACTAAAAAAAGAGAAATTAAATATTATTTAACATTGAAATTATTATAAATAAAAATAATAAAATTTTAAAATATATGGAAAAGATTTTTAATTAAGTAATTAATTAATTTAAATCAATTATCTAGGAGTTGATGGGAGAATTCAGAGTGATTCCAGAATATAAGGTAAATAATCACTCCGAACCACCCTATTTTCATTAGGGTTATGATTTATTTCTCTTTACTAAGATTATCAGTCCAATATATTTAATTAATTATTTTATATTCTGTATATATATCCCACACAGATACTAATATCACAATCCATCATTCATTAGTGGGTAAGTACATGTATTAAATGGTTCCCTTCCAAAATCACCCTAATAAGAAAACCAAAACAAAGGGAACTTTTTAGTTTCTTACCACTTTTCAAGTATCACTATTTGAAATGTTTTAAACCTCCCATGTTCTATAAAATCACTCATTTTATCACTGAAAACCATTTTATTCAATTTTTTGTTTTTTGGAAATAAATATTCCCTTAACTTCTTTAAATACTCATTATATTTTGTAACTCACTATTTAAGATGTAATCTTACCAAGAGATTTATCTACTATTTTTAAAGTCCTTAATACACTTGGAAAAAAATTCATGGTATATGAATATAAACATAAAATTATTATTGAATTTATTATTTCAAGGAAAACATTATGATACTCCATTTGGTTATTCTTTGTGAAATGGTTATGTAACTGTTTCCTTTCCATCGGAAATTATTTTGTTTATGCCTTATAATTGATTTACTTATATAGAATACACATTCATGTACATGTTATGTTGGGTGATTCCAAATTGTGATCTAACGCATTTGGTACTATTTTTTTATCATGATAAATTATTTATAGGATTACGGTGTGAACCTAATCTAAGATGGGACTCTTTCCACCTTGTGATATTGTCTTGGTAGTTATCAATGACTTATGATGATGCCATGTTATATATTGCATCCAAAATCAGATGTTGTCATGATATTATGATTACTTGTTATTTATATCATTATTCTATATGATTATTTAAAATCATTCTATTTTATAATATCTTAATAGTCCATTTGACTCACCTGTTTTGCCTCATTATCATATTTATTCTCTTACTGGGATTTATAGCTCACCCCCTTTTTCTATGTATTTCCCAGGTTATCCTATCCAGTTTTAGGATCTCGAAGGGTTTTAGGATATAATTTTGGAGAATAAAATAATTATTTCATTTTTTAGTTTCCTTTTGATGTATTATGTACATAGTATTCAAAAGACACCAGGAGAAACAATATTTGGGTTTTTTATTGGATGATTATGTTAAAAATTGTGTATTAATATATGTAAAAGTATTGGGTCAAAATAATTGGTGTTAGATAAATTTCTAATTATTTTTGGGGATTAGGACAAGAATAATTAGTGAGAACCTATGGGATAAGACTATGTATAGAAATAATATTATGAAATTTTGATAAAGTAAAGAGTAAGTGATTTACAAGAAAATATATCACTATGTGGATACTACAAGTAGATGTGGTTTTGGTTAAAATACATATATGGTTAATAAGCATAATTTTTTTGGTTGAGTAAATCCTGGTTATAATACTGGTTCATGTTGAATGGGGTCTTACTACACACCTAGTTTGAAACTCTGAGGGGATATGCTTTGAAAATTTCACAAATATTTATGAACCAATATTAAGGACATAAAAAGATTGTTAGGTTAGAAAAATAAATATGGAAATTACTATAGATAAAATAGATTGAAACCGATAGAATCGTAAGTTATGGTATAATTTTAATTTATAAATAATTACTCATAATTTAATTTTTTCCCTTTTATATAGTTAAAGTATTATTATCCCATTTCCCCATTATTTTTGTTGATGGTGAGAAATATGAGGAATTGTGCCAAAAAAATGGGATTGACAAGGAGATGACTAACCTAATGACATTCCTAAAAATATGGGAGTGGGATATGGGAATATCATTTAAGTGTTGGCTCAGATGACTCATGATATGAACAATAACTTGAATCATTTAGAACTATCTCCTACTAATAAAGATAAAGATGTAGTAGAGCCCCTTAAGAGACAAATACCTCCTACCTTTAATAGATCTTATTTTCCCCTCATCACGAGAAAAAAAATAAACTCATTGAAAATTTATTCTCTTTCCTCCAATTAGTGTAATAAGATAAATACCCATTATATGTTTATTTTATTGTAGGGTAAGTTGACCAGTGGTGGATACTAATCAAGATCATGATGTCCATAGTGGAAATTGATTCCATGGATTGGGAAGGATTCTTGAAAATATTTTTCAATAAATATTTTACCTAAAATATTTATCTCAAAATAGAGAATAATTTTCTTGGACTAATGGAAAATTAATATATGATTATCAGGTCATACGAGAGAAAATTCACAAGGCTTGGACAATACACATTTAACTAATTTATCAACCCAAAAATTAAGGTGTGTTGTTTATATATTGGGTTAATGCTGAGTATATAGAAGTTTTTTTACAGACTTTTATAAATATGAATAGAATTTATGTTGAGAAATAAATTTTGAGATATAGATCAATAACTATTAGTGGTCTCAAGGGCCTAGAGATAAAAATCATAAGATGAAGCTTTATTTGTGGGGATCAGCTGATAAATCTCAAGGTGGAAAGAGAACCCAACATCCTATGTGTCAAAATAATGGCAGGAAGCATCCTAAAAACTATATAAAGTAAATTAAGAGACTCTTAAATTGTGGAATATAAGGGCACCAAGATAATCAATGCTGAAGGGATACAGATAAACCCACTGGTCTGATGGAATAAATGATGGATTATATAAAGACTCAACCTACGATATAGTGTTTCAAATATAAGGAAAACATGAATTATTATAGTTAATTCCCTAATCCAAGGGATATTTGAGATAATAAATAACAGCAAAATTCAAGGACTATAGATCATGGAAGGTCATATGCTATCTCTACTGCTGAGGGGAATCAAAATAATGATTTAGTGATAAGTATACTCGTAATAATTTCAAGAATATAGAATTATATTTTTGATTCCAATTCAATTAATTATTTTGTATCATGAAATTTTAATATAAATATTCAGAAATCACATCAAAACATGGGGGTTGATCTATCTATGAGAACCAAAAATGGGAAAATTATTACTTTCCATGTATATAACTCATCCATTATTAATGTTTCTGAGATAAACCTCCTAGTAAATCATTCCCTACTTCATTTAGTGGAGTTTGATTCCATATATGTAATGAATTGGATGTACTTATATAAATACAACATCAACAATTTGGAGAGGGTGATCACTCATCACATCTAGATCTATCAACCGATTCTATATAAGTGTTAGAAGGATGAAAAATCTCCTTGGAATATTAACCACAGGTGTGGATATTATTTTCTTATGAAAAATCATATATATATATAATTATTTAAATAATGGGGGGAATCATGTTTGATGATATTTCCACTATGAGGCATTATATTGATGCATTTCCCAAAGAGTTCTACAGTCTTCCTCATGACCTAGAGGTTGGGTTCTTAATTGATCTTATACCAGGATCTCTAACATTATCTAATACTACTAAAAAAAGAAAACACTGAGTTTGAATAACTGATGATGTTATTATATATATAATCAAGAAAAGGATTATATATACCTGGGTGCTTCACCAAAGATTGTTCTAGTCCTCTTAATCATGAAAAAGGATTGGTCAATGCATATATCTATTGATTATTTTGAGCTCTATAAAGTCACGATAAAGGATAACTATCCCCTGCAATGAATATATGACTTGTTCAATCGACTATGTAGGTCCTAGTATTTATACCAGTTGGAATATAGATTGATATATCATTAATTAATGGGTAAGAAGGAAGATATTCCCAAGGCCTCTATTCAAACAAGGTATGAACACCATGAGTTCATAGTGATTCCCTTCAGATTCACTAATGTTCCCCCAATATTTTTGTAATTAAATAATATAGTCTTTATAGATTATCCTAAAAAATTAGATGTATTTTTTATAGATTATATTATGATATTATTCAAATGAATGTAGGAGCATGATGACAATTTGAATTCTGTGATGAAGCCTTTGTGAAAAGAGAATATTTTTTGCAAGGTATAGTAAATGTTACTATTGGATGGATGAGTAATAATTCTTAGAGAATTTTACCACCATAACAAAAGATATATATAGACCCTTATAATAATAAAAAATTAGGGGTTTCCAAGACCAAAATCTTAAATATATATCCGTAGTATCCATTGACTATTTCGGTATTATCAATGTTGTTTTGAGAAAATTCCCATGAATTTCAAACCCACTTCCATCAAGTGGGAATATTTTAGTTGTATAAAAAATGCTTCAAAGAATTGATGAGCTTTTTACTAATGGATAATGATAAATTTAGAGACTATGCGTCAAAGTAGTTGAGTGTTCTTGAGAAACACTATCCATCACATAATCTAGAGTCGGATGTAGTAATCATCACTTTTAAAATATTCTGACGTTATCTGTATAGGGAGAAGTGTAAAATATATATAGATAATAAGAACCTCAAATATACATTCAGATAGAAGAATAATAATATGAACCAATTAATATCATTAGATATGATCAAGGACTATGACTGATCAATATACTACCATCATAGAAATGAAAATAATGTGCATAGATGTTGTAAGTAGAGATGATCTGAAAACCATATCAAGGATGATAATTGAGAAGGATATAATCCTCACAGACTATCAAAGGTTGGAATTGAAGATCATAAATGAATGAAGGGAATTATTCCTTTCTCAAATGATTTATTAACCATCACATGTAGAGGAGATAAAGTATGATCAAAGAGATGATCTGGAAATACATAATAATGAAGAAGTTATAAGAAAAGATAAATCCCCAATGATCAAAAGTGGTGAAGCAAGATTTATAATAGTTGCATCATGACCATGTGTACCATCAAATACATATGTAATAGATTTATTTAATGATTAACAGAGCGCGAAATTCACCATCCATCCAGTGACCACAATGATATATTGAGATCTCTAAGAGTACCATTGGCGGGAAAATATAAATAAGGAGATCTTTGAATAAACATAAAACGTCCAGGTATTTTAGTAAGTGAATGATGAATTGAAAAATTCTAAGGGGATGATGAAACCATCACACATACCTATATATAAATAAGATATATCCCCATGGATGTTTTCACTATTCTTCCAAAGTGGTCAGGAGAAAATAACACTATATAGGTTATGGTGGATCAGCATACAAATAACACTCACATAATATTAATTCTAGTGGACTTATCACTTGATAAACTTGAAAGGATATACATCAGAGAAGTGGTGAGGATGAAAACATAACTCATATCTATTGTGTCTGATAGAGATTATAGTTTTAACTCTATGTTCTGGAAAAGTAGCCATAATTCTCTAAAAACTGAATTAAACTTTAGTACAACTTATCTCTTCCAAACTGATGGACGATATAATCCAACTATCAAGAAACTAGAAGACATGTTGAGATCATTATCAATGTAATTCAAAGAAGGATGAGGTCTGCATGTTCCTATGGTTGAGTTCTCATAGTATAATAGTTTCTACTGTGGCATAAAAAAGGATCCATATAAATTCTATTAGGTATAACAACATCATTAATGGATGATGTTGGTGAACATATGATACTGGGAGTAGAAATGGTTGAGGAAATTATAGAAAAGGCTAATTTTATTTAGTATCACGTTAGGGTGATTCAATATCGATATAAGCGATATGCTAATAGTTATTGATGAGGCATAGATTATGAGGTTGGAGATAAAGTGTTCCTTAGTATATCTTAATGAAATAGAGTTATGATATTTTGGAAGAAAGGTAAGTTATGTACCAGGAATATCATTCCCTTAGAGATTATCAATTGAATTAGAGCTATGGACTATCATCTAGTAATTCCACCTACCCTTCATCAAGTAGGAATTATATACTATATCCCTTATATATACATAATAAATAGGTGTAATGGCTATAAAACGATCTCTCTTATGTGTAGAATTCAGTAATGATCTTGGAACATAGAAATAATGTTATGCCAAATAGGAAAAATCACATAGTCAATTTACTATTGAAAAACTATATGTATAGGTATGTGATAATTGAACTTTAGGAATCCATGATGTTAAATTACACTCACCTATTTTTATCTTAGTATGTAAAATAAAATTTCACGGCTTAAGTTTCTTATGGGGGGAACAATGTGGTGACCCAAATTTTATTACTGGAATTTCCCTTCTAAATATATAATTGTGTCATATTTAGTAATTATAATATTATATAATGCACACACACCACATGAAAAATAATTTTTTTATTATATTAATTTAAAAATTACATTTAGAGAATAATAATGTCCACAATAATTTAAAATATTATAATGGGATAAAAAATATAAAATAAGACAACAATAAAAAGATAATATGGATCTCATTGATCCTCCAGAAATGTCACACTCATGAACACAACTATAAAAATAAATCAAAATGTTAGTAATGAAATGTGATTTTTTGGACTGAAAATATATATAACCTTGTGATAAAATAAAATTGAATGTAGATTTAATGAAATATAATGTATTTATTAGAAGCTGAAAACCCATATGACCATTAAAAATATGATAGTTGGAATATTAATTCGATCGTTAGAAATAATAACATGACTGTATGAATAGAATCATCACCTATAATAGTGTAAAATAATATTTATTTATATTATAAAATGAAAATATTATATATCATGATACAATTAGATAAATGTTATAAAATTATAAATTAAGTGTTTGTATTTTTGAAAAACATAAATGTTTTAATTTCACTTTTATAATAAATATAATGATTGAAAAGAAAGTTTATTTTTATAAAATGGATTCAAAAAATATAATTATGTTTTATTATACTGATAATATAATTCATTGAAAATTTATGAAATTTATTAAAGGTTCTGAAAATTAATCAAAAAATTAAAATTGATATTTTTAAAATTAATGAATATTTTATTTAAAACTTTAAATTTACATTTTAAAAAAATTCCAAAGAGCATGTCCCCATGTGGCACACGCTCTTGCTTGGTATCCAAAATGAGAAGGATCAAATCTGGGCAGGGACAAATTTTCAGGTTACTATATCAAGGTATTGTAGCAGTACTATATTAGCGACGAAACTACAACAACGGTGACACTGTAGCAACAGAGGGAATGTAGAAGGGATTGTAGCGGAAATAGTACTATAATAGTACTATTAACCAAAGGGCTATTTGGGTAAAAAAAATGGGCTTTCAAGCACTGTATTCAGGCTACTTGTACTTGGACCTTTGGGCTACGTAATGGGTCTCCCTCTACCTAAAAAAGGGCTTTGCTTTAATAATCAAATGAGGCTTCATCACCAACCGTTTAATAAGAAAACACACATGTTTATTGTGAAGCGAACATGATTGAAGATGTCCTAGACCACATGAGATTAAATCAAGGCATTACCTGGTTCTAAGACCTCCCCAGCAATCGTATTCCCTTACATGAAAAATATATTAAAATGATTTCATATTTTAGACTCCTGTAAACCCCCATTTTTTATATAATAATTGTGGTTTGGTTTTTTTGGGCCAAGGATTCATATTTTAGAAAAAATATTCATAAAATTATTCTCATAAAATAGATTTCATTCTTGGAATATTTATGTTGAAAAATGGTAAGAGTAATTTTTTTTTATTTTTATAAACTATTTGAATTTTTGGTGAGTAGTAAGATACGATAACATATGGTCTTTGAAATTATAATATAAAATTTTAGAGTCATATATGATCTTTAAACACATTCTTTTGGACTAAAATTACCCTTTAACTATATAAATTTAGAGGAATTAATACTATTGATAATCTTGGTCCAATATAATAATAAAATGATTATAATATTAAAAAACTCCCATCTCGTCATCTTATAAATTCAACCCCCTAAGAACCCTTCTCCTCACAACTTCTAAGGCTCATAAATTTCCAAATTAATTTAGAATTACATCACCAATAATCTCACCCATTTCCTAGTTATTTTTTGTCTCACCAAAAGACCAATTCTATTTTCCCTAAGGAGTATTTCGATGATATGACATTTAAGAAGTAATATTACCAATTAACCTCTTTTATATTTATTTTATCTTCTACCATATCCTCACCTCCCTAATCAAACATGTAATAATAAATTCAGTATCATATATATACTACAATTTTATATTTTTATGTAATATCTACCATCCACCCCTTCATCATCTCATCTTTTTCTAGAATAAGTGAAACCATTGGCTATATTATGTTGGTTCTCCACCTTCATGGATAGTGAGTTTTCATTTAACACTAATACCTTCATGGAAGATTTGTAATAACATATAATGGTTTAAAATATACTAATTATGCATATTATATTTTTTTATCAATATTTAATGAATATATAGACAAATATTAAATAAAATGATACTAGTTTGTGATGGTCAGTAAAACTGCCTAAATGAACTAAATGTATGGCACTAACATTTTAACTAAAATTATCATCCCCAAGTCAGAATAGATATGGTTATTTTAAGAAATTATAATTTTTTAGTTAAATGAATATAATTTCACATAACTTATATAATTTTAGACCCATGTTATAAGAACATAAAAAATTATCCACAAGTTATCCAACCATAGAACCATGAAACGTACACCCTCAAAAAAGGGAAATTAATCATTATATCTCATTAAAATGATTATAAATTAACATGATCAAAAATTTAATATAAATTTAAATTTTATTAATTACATAATTATTGAATCTAATTTTATAATCTAAGACTTTAATGGAAAATTCAAAGAGATTCTAGATCATAAGGTAAGATATCTCTCTAAACCACCCAATTTTCATTAGGGTTATACTTTCTATCTCATACCTCGCTTTGTCACTATAATAATATTATTTATTTATTTTATATTATATATATTCCAGAAAAATATATGTCCCAAACATATAAACCTAGATTAATTCATCTTCCCTTGATGGGGAAATACATGTTTTAAGAGGTTCCATTCTCAACTCCTCTCGATAAGAAAACCCGATTAAAGGAATTTCTTTCAGTTACCTATATTCATGTACCGCTTTTTAAAATGTTTTAAAAGACCCTTGTGTTATAAAAACACTTATTTTATCATGTAAAACCATTTTTTCCATTTATTGTTTTATAGAAATAATCTTTCTCATACCCTCATTAAAGACTCATTACCCTTTTTCATAATGCACTACTTAAATGGTACGTTTCCAAAGGGAATTATCTACTATTATTCAAGTATTTACTTCACTTGGATATCATTTTTCATAGTATCTTCTTATAAATTTATGGGGGTTATTGAACCCTTTATTTTATGGAAACCATTATGATATGTCATATGGTTATGCGATGTGACATGGTTATGAATCTAATATCATTCCATCAATAATTCTTATTTCTATGCCTTATGATTGATCTCCATTTGTGGCACACATAAGTATTTAATTGTAATAATGGGTGGATCTAGATAGTAATTTAATTCATTGTTTAATATTTTTTCCTCATGATGGGTTTTGTCTGTAATTACGGAGTGAACTTAATCCATGATGAGACTCTATCCATCATGGGATGATGAATTGGTAGTTAGCGTCTACTTATGCATATATAATGTTATATAATACTTCCAATTTACTTTTTTTATTATCTTACGATACCATGTTCTTGATTTCATGCTCCAATGAAATTATTAATAATCCATATCATGTTTGATATCATGTTATTCTATTTTGAATCACATGTTATTCATTGTTATCATGTTTATTACATTACTAGGATTTATTGATCATTTCTTTTGTCTATATATTACACAAGTTTCCTATGTTGTTTAAGGATATCATAGGGATTTAAGAGTTTATTATTGAGAATAGAATAATTATTTAATGTCTTAGTTTCCTTATGATATATTACTAACCTTGTATTTCAATGATATTAAGACTTATGATATTAGGGTAATTTTTGTTGGGTATTTATGTTAATAATCATATAATAGTATGATTAAAAGTCTTAGGTCACTACAATGGAAGTAAATAAAAATTATATCAAGAAAATATATCGCAATAGAAAACAAAAGGCCCAATACCAAAATATAGCATAACCCTTAGTATTTTCACGATCTAGCCTAGATCCCATCTCCTAAACTCTATACTAGGAATACAATCATCAAACATCAATCCCCAGCCTTTCCCTAAATCAATAACCAAACACTAGTAGGATATACACTGGTATTGAAGTAACATAGAAGACCGGGTAGGGTGTGAGTATAACTCAGTATGCTACTGAAAATAGTTTCTAATGAAAATCCATTCTATTAGTATAATGAATAAATATGTGAAATAAATAATCGAGATAATAGAACTCTATGTGGAATTGTTGTTCAAATAATCACAAATATTAGTTTAATTTATTTCCTTTTATTCTTTTGATAAACTTGTTCTAAATGTGTTTAAATCACATCTACAAATGTTTATCCATGATCAATTTATGATTATGGATGACCTGGAAGTATTCTGGAATGAACAGACATTTTGTAATAATTCCATGTCTTGACTCACCGATAGTTATTTTCATGAGTCACTGATGATGGAAGGTCTCACCGATGATGAACGGTCGCATCGATGATGAACAATCACACCGATGATGAACGACCTCACCGATGATGAAAGGTCACACCGATGATGAACGGTCGCACCGATGATGAACGGTCGCACCGATGACGAACGGTCGCACCGATGATGAACAATCGCACCGATGATGAACGGTCGCACCGATTAAGAACGGTTGCACCGATGAGGAACGGTCGCACCGATGATGAACAGTCGCACTAATGATGAATGGTCGCACCGATGACGAACGGTCACACCGATGATGAACGGTCGCACTGATGATGAATGGTCACATCTTTAACTATCAAAGGTCCAATGTTATCGATGCTAATATACCGATGCTAATATACCGATGCGAAGTTATCAATTCTAAGCTACTGATTCTAAGCTACTGATTCTAAGCTACCGATGCTAAGACACTGATGCTAAGATAACGATGCTGATGCATCCGAAACTGATGCATATTCAAAATGTCTCACCGATCTCATGACTCATTGATAGTCATGAAAACTGTTTGAATCTCTATAAATTCATATTTAATTATAACGGTCATAATTGATGTTTTTAATGAAATTAATGATATTTAATGTTAGTTGTTGGCATGTCAGGAGACCGTACCTCATACCTATGGAAAGGTAATCATTCCCAATTCTAAATCTCTGGGAATAAAAAGGAAGATTGAGCTGCAGTAAAGAAATGGATGCGTGAAAAGGCATAAAGAGAGAATTCCTCCCTGAATATACATGAGAGACTGAAGAACACGCGACAAAGTGGAAGAAGGGGCATTTGCAAGATCTAAAGAAAACCCTTATGCACGTAATCCAGCACTACCGAGGAGCATACGAAGAACACTGAAAATCAGAGAACTCACTTGCCTGTGAAGGACATCAAGTTGAATCACGATACTCTGTTTTTAACTGAAAAACCACAGAAGGACTCAGAATCATCTCTGCTAAATCCAACTAGTCCAGAGCTGCACTACCAATCACTAGAGAATTCTAAACTCTAATACATTCTTCCTTTACTGACTCTATCTTTACATTATGAGCAATGTGTGTACCCTGTTTATTTTACACACACTGTCTCCTAAGCTAAACTGGAGGATTCCTAAATCCTCACTCAAACTTTATAACTCTTTGATTCCCACATTGGAAAGTGGTACAGGTCGAGTAAGACCTAAAAATCATGTGTGTTGTTGTTTTATTTTCCCACAAAGAACTGTGGCAGAGGTCCCTATGTGGCCTGGACAGTTGTCCACTGTTGTTTACCCCAATCCAGGGTGTGATCAATTTATTTAAAATATTGAGAGGACTATGTCTCGGATTGAGACTGAACCTCTTGGTTAACTATGCTATGCATTTTAATTTATGTCTATAAGAAAACTATATATTTATTCCACTGATATTACTTTGGTATAGAAAACTATTTTAAATATACTTTGATAGTTAAATTAGAAAGTGTTTATACATATTGTAAATCAGTAAGTCAGTTTTAAAAGTTAATTTAATCTTCAGAATAATTTAACTGACCGCTAATCAATCTTTGAGAAACTGATTGAACCTTTACACTCTGTATAGATTCACTACAGTTTAACATTGTTTTTAAATCGGGGGATATTAAGAGAAATATTTTTAAAAGAAATTTTTATTAGAACTCAATTCACCCCCTCTTGAGTATCCACTCCGACCAACATTTGGTATCAAAGGATTTTTTTGTTTAAGGATTTTTAAAATACTCTGTTTTTCAATTGTGATTTTAGTTTCATCTTTAAAGATCATAAATTTCTGTTATTTCTAAATTTTATCTCTTTAAATTTTATTATCTAAAATCTACCTATGGATAATAGACTAGAGGGTGCTGCTACTAACAATCCACCTTTCTTTAATGGCACAAACTATGCTCATTGGAAATTAAAAATGAAAATTCATTTAGAGAGCATGGGTTTTGATATTTGGACTGTAATAGAATCTCAATATAAAATTCCAGAAACTGAAATAACAACATGGGGTGAAACTAGTAAGACTGCTTACAATAATAATTATAAAGCCATGAATTCTCTGTACTATGCTCTAAGAGTTGATGAATTTAATAGAATATCTGCTTGCAAAACTGCTTATGAAATATGGGATACTTTGGGTGTTTCTCATGAAGGAAAAACTAATGTTAAAAAAATGTGATTGAATACTTATACTATTAAATATGATAATTTTAAAATGAAACTGATGAACCCATTTCTGATATGTATCTCAGGTTTAATGAGATAGTTAATATAATGAATTCACTTGGTAAATCTGTTCCAGCAAAGGAACAAATTAGGAGGATATTGAGATGTCTACCAGATCGATGGAGAGGAACATCTGTTTCAAGCAGATAATCATGTAACATTGGAGCTCTGCCTGTCAATGAACTTATTGAAAAAATAATGATGTATGAGGATAAAATCAAGATAAATAAAGAGGAAGATGATGAACCAAAGAGGAAATCAGTGGCTTTCAAGACTACTGCTTCAATGAGAAAGGACAAAGAAAAAGCTCAAATAAAAACCGATAGTCCAACAAGTGAATGTTTAGATTCAGACAGTGATACTGAAATTGATCTGATATCCAAAAGGTTTAAGAAATTTTATAGGAAGAAGAAATTTTTCAGAAAATCAAATTACAAAGGAAATAATGACAATAAAAGAAATTGTAAGAAGGACTGGAAAATCCAGATAAAAGTGATGAAGTTGTTTTCTACGAGTGAAAAAGAAAAGGATACATCAAGGTTGACTGCCCAAAGATAAAATTCAAGAAGAAATGTGATTATAAGGACAAGAAGTACAAGAAAGATATGAAGGCTACCTGGAGTGGTTTTGAAGACAACAGAAGTGTATATGAAATTTCTGATTCTGAAAAGAAACGTGCCAACATGTGTTTCATGACAAACACATCTGAGGTAACCATAGATACTCCTGTTTTAAATTCTTATTTTTTTGGAGATGATACAGAATCTGATTCTGATTCTGAAAACATGACTAGTAAGGAATTATTTGAATACAATAATATGATGCAAGAGACATGAAATGAACTTAAGGATAAATATAAATAGTTGAAGAAATAACATGATCTCACTACAACTGTTAAAACCGAACATACTATTGAAAAAGAGAATAATGCTAAACTGTTAAAGGAAAACACTAAACTAAAAATGTCTAATGAGAAACTTAGAAGATACTTAGAGAAGTTTAAAAATGGAAAGGATACACTAACTCAAATTCTAGGAAAGCAAGTGGAAACGAAATACACTACTGAAATAGGCTACAAACCTGGAAAGAGACAGATTACTAAAAATAGATTTATTCCTAAATCTAGACAGAATACTGGTAATTCTAGTCTTGGACATTCATTTGCCTCATCTAGTGATTCACGTTGTTATAGATCAAATAAAGTTTATCTTTCACAATCTTCTTATTCGGTAATATTTATAAAATCCATAAGACAAATGTGGGTACCAAAAGCTTTGATTTCTAACCTTTCTGGACCCAAAAAAATCTGGGTACCAAAATCATTTCCTATTTAAATCTATTTTGTAGGAAACATGTTTGAAGTGTTCTCACAAAAAGGTATGGTACTTGGACAGTGGATGTTGAAGACACATGTCTGGAGATTACTCATTCTTTAAAATTCTAATCATGATTGATGGAGGCCATGGCACCTTTGGTGATAATTCTAAAGTAAAAATCATCGGCATATATTAAATTGGTAACATTGATTCAGTTCTAATTTCTAAATTTTTATTTTTTGATTGACTGAAATATAATCTGTTAAGTATTTCTCAATTGTGTGATGATGGTTTTAATGTAAAATTTTAAAATTATTTTTGTAATGTTTTTATTTCTAAAAATTTTTGAGTCTTTTTTGCCTTATGAAATGAAAATGTTTATGCAGTTTATTTAAATTCACTCGCTAATCAAAATGTTACTTGTCTAAATGCTTTTCATAAAGAGTCTTGGCTTTGGCATAGAATATTAGGACACTGCAACATCCATTCACTTAGAAAACTAACTAGGAAGAACTTGGTTAGAGACCTACCTAAAATTAAATTCCCAATTGATAATGTTTGTAATCCCTGTTAAAATGGAAAGAAACATAATTTTTCTTTTAAATCAAATAAAAAAGATTCTACTTCTCAACCTCTCGAGTTGGTTCACATGGACTTGTTTAAACCATCAAGAGATTCTATTTTAAATGGGAAACACTATGTCTATGTTCTAGTAGATGAATTTTCTAGATATAATTGGGTATACTTCTTATCTCACAAAATTGATGCTTGTTCTTACTTTGTTAAATACTACAAATCTGTAGAAAATCTAAGTGGACTTAAGATTAAATCCCTGAGAAGTGATCATGGTCGTGAGATTGAAAATCAAGACATTGAATCTTATTGCTCACACAATGGTTATTATCATGACTTTTTTGCTCCTAGAACGCCTCAGATGAATGGTGTAGTAGAAGGAAGAAATATAACCCTGCAAGAAATAGCTAGAACCATGATTAATGAGTATGACCTGCCTATTTACGTTTGGGTTGAAGCTATAAATACAACTTGTTATATCATTAAGAGAGTCTTAATTAGACCAGTTATTAAGAAGACCCCATAGGAGTTATGCAATAATAGAAAACCTAAAGTTAGTTTCTTTAGAGTCATTGGCTGTAAAGTACTTATTCTTAATACAAATGATAATCTGGACAAGTTTTCCTCTAAAAGTTATGAGGGAATCTTTCTTGGTTATTGTTTAACTAGAAAAGCTTATAGAGTATTTAATAAGATAACCAAATGTGTGGAAGAATATATTCACATCAATTTTGATGAATTTGATCCACGTGACCCCAAAACCTCTCTTGAAAATCTTGAAGAAGATTTGAGTGTTCTAGACCTTAATGAAAAATATAAAGAATCTGCTATAAAGACAACCAGTTCTGGACTTATTCCAGAATCTGCTTCTAATGAATCCGAACCTAGAGAAGAGCTTGAAATTTCTAGTCATACCTTTACTAGATCAACAAGGATTCTAATGAATCATCCTTTGGATATTGTTGTTGGTAATATTGATAGAGGGACACAGACTAGAGCTTCTCTATGAAATCAGGTTGAATATCAAGATTTTCTGTCACAACTAGAACCTAAAAATGTCAATGATGCTATCAATGATGAATTTTGGATAATGGATATGCAAGAAGAGTTAAATAAATTTGAAAGAAACAAAGTCTGCGAATTAGTTGACATACCTAAGGACACATTAACAATATGAACAAAATGGGTTTTTAGAAAGAAAGTTGATGATTCTGGAAACATAGTTAGAAACAAAGCTAGGCTAGTTGCACAAGGAAATTTTCAAGAAGAAGGTATAGACTATGATGAAACCATTGCACCTGTAGCTATACTAGAATCCATTAGGATGTTATATGCATATGCTCCTCATATCAATTTCATGTTATATCAAATGGATGTGAAATGTGCTTTTCTAAATGGTTTTATTTTTGATGATTTTTTTTGTTGAAAAACCACCTGAATTTATTAATCCTCATTTTCCAAATCAAGTTTTTAAACTTTATAAAGATTTATATGGCTTAAAACAAGCTCCAAGTCTTGGTATGATAGACTTAGTAATTTTAATATTTCAAAAAATTTAGCTAAAGGGATTGTTGATCCAACTCTTTTTATTAAAAGAATTTCTAAAGTTGTTTTAATAGTACAAATCTATGTTGATGATATTATTTCTGGATCTTCTAAACTTTCTTTATGTACTGAATTTTCAAAGAGTATGCGAAATTAATTTGAAATGAGTTTAATGGGAGAACTCAAATATTTTCTTGGATTTCAAGTTTTTCAAAATGAAAATGGTATTATTTTGAATCAAAGTAAATACACGAAGGATCTTATAAAACATTTTGGTTTGGATTGTATTAAAGAAAGTGATAATCCTATGAGTATAGTATGTAAATTGGATGCAGATAAAACTGGGAAACCAGTGGATCAAACCAATTACAGAGGTATGATTGGAAGCTTACTGTACCTCACTTCTAGTCAACCAGATATTATGTTTAGTGTGTGTATGTGTGCAAGATTTCAAGTTAACCCGAAAGAATATCATTTTCTTGCTGCTAAAAGAATTTTTATGTATTTTAAAAACACTGTAAACTTAGGAGTGTTTTTTCCAAAAGGACAATATTTTGAGCTAATCAGTTATTCAGATGCTGACTTTGCTGGTTGCAAGTTAGATAGGAAGAGCAAAACTGGAACATGTCATTTATTGGGAAAATACTTAGTATCTCGGTGTAGTAAGAAAAAGAACTCTTTTGCATTATCTACTACTAAAGTAGAATAAATTGCTGCTATAAGTTGTTGTGCACAAATTATGTGGATGAAACACAAGCTTTTAGACTATGGATATGATTTTAAGAATATTTCAATTAACTGTGATAACACTAGTGCAATTAACATTTCAACGAACCCTGTGTCTCACTCTAGAACCAAACACATTGATGTCAGACATCACTTTTTGAGAGATCACTACCAAAAATGTGATATTGCTCTTGAGATTATAGGAACTGAACATCAATTAGCCGATATTTTCACCAAGCCCTTAAATTGAAAGGTTAAAACTGATTAAACAAGAGTTAGGTATGATAGATCTGGGAAACTGATATGTGAAACCGATCTGTGAATCCGATCTATCAAATCGATCTGTGAAACAGATTTGTGAAACCAATCTGTGAAACTGATCTATGAAACCGATCTGCGAAACCAATATGTGAAACTGATCTGTGAAACCGATCTTTGAAACCGATCTGTGAAACCAATTTGTGAAATCGATCTGTCAAACTGATCTATCATGATGGTTAGTGCTACCGATTGGGTCGTACTATTTTTTTTTGTCTATTTCAAACGACGATGTTTTACTTAATCGATATTTTATTATTTATAACCCTAAATGATACAAATAATGACACGCGACTATTCTATTCTCTAAATAATGTTTACCTTCCATTTCCCATCGAACACTCTCCTCTCTTCTCTGTAACCTGTGATTTTGAATATTTCCATGCCTCTCGATTGTCTCAAAACATCAAAATGGCCAAGCAAAAGAGACAGCGCAATGAATTTGAAGTAACTTCACCTGTCAAGCATGCTCGATGTGAGTCAAGAAGTACGACGTAGAGGTCTGTGAACCCGGATATAGAAAAACCAGAAGTTATAGATGAAATGGAAATTTGTTCCTAATGGGTTTTATCGTTCAAATCTGTTCTCTTGAAAGTGTTAGAAACTCAAGGTTGGAAGGAGTGGTTCTGTAATAATGATTGAGCCTTTTACCCGAAGCTGGTGCATGAGTTCTATTTGAACCTGGATATAGATTTGGACAGAGTAGAGGATGTGAGATATTCTTCTATAGTAAAAGGGAAAAAGACTACGTTTTCATCCAAACAATGGGATAAATGTCTAGGAGTACCTCACAGTGGAAGATGGAAGAACTATTTTGGTAATATTTCTCCCACAACTGTTTACTTTTCTTTTGAGCTAGCCCTAGAGTTTTTGACTGGGAAGTATAAATCACGATGGATAATTGCTGCTGAGTTGGATGGTGAGAACTGAATCCTATTCAAATTTATTCAACATCAAGCATGTACAAGAAAATGTGATTTTTCTACAGTAAAGTATCAAGATGTTTTTCTGCTATTTTTTGCTGAATGGTAAAAATATCAATTTATGTAGATATTTTTCCGAGCATATTGTTCAGATGATAAAACATTCAAAGAAAGATAATAATCTGTTTTCTTCTAAACATATTTCTTCCATGCTGAAATTCTTAGGGTGTGTGGATGATGGAGAATATTGTATCTCATTAGTTAGGTTTTGTTTCAACAAAGTTATTTGTAATAGAATGAAAATCAATTGGAACCCATGGAAGAAAGCTTGGGATTACGATGAAGAAAATTTATAAGATTCCTTAAATCCTAGTGATCATTTAAGGAGACCAATGGAAGTAAGTGATGCTATCTTAAAACCTAGTGAGGTAGTGATCTATAAGGATGAAGAAGAGGAAGTGGTTGTTCCTAATGAAACTGGTGAATCATGTAAGAATGGAACATAAGAAGATGAAGAAACTGATGAGAATCTAAATACTGAATAAGAGTATAAATCATCTCCTGATGAAAGGAGTGATCATGATACAGTTAGCTCAAATAGAAGAAGAATGGAATTTGGTTCAGAAAGTCACCCTCTCAATTTGTCAGAAATTGAACCATTTTTAGATGATGATGAAGAACGCGAGACTACTGAATCAACTTCTAAGGAGTATGAATCCAGAAGTACAGACAGTTCAAGTGAGAGATCAGTTAATGATGATAATGATGATGAAGGTGGTGATGGTGATAAGGGTGATGTTGATGGTGATGGTGGTGGTGGTGATAGTGAAAGTAATGGTGATGATGCTGATGCTCGACGTATTGAAGGTGAGAATGTGATTCTAGATGATCCTCAAACCCAACATATTGAGAAAGAAAATGTCATTGAGGCTAAGAGGACAGAACAGTTGGAGATTGATGAGGATGGAGAAGTCCTTCCTGGAAATTCTAGACGAGCTCAGTTTGTGAATCCTATATACCCTTCATGCAAAGCGGCATGACAAGAGAATCAAGGTCTTGCTGTTCTAGGATTGGACTACATAGAGGAAGAGGAAGATGTCGAAGTGGATCTTGCAGGCATAAGTGATTCCGTTAAGGGTCAACATGTTGGCGAGTTTTTGCAAAGAACAGAGTTCAGACCTGATCATTCAGTATCTCAAGGTAGAACTGATCCGTCATTTGCTCGGTCTGATTTTGATAATTTCAAGGTTGAATTGGTTCAATCTGTTAGGGAGACTTTGAAATGTGAGTTATCTCATATTCCTACTCCTAATCCCTTGACTTTATCTTATGCTGCTATGAATGATTTGGCTTAAAGAGTGGAAAGCCTTATCAAACCTGACCTGTGCAATTACATTGAATCGATTGGCAGGCATATTACATCTTTGAATCAAACACTTACGAAGTTAGGCAGTAATCGTTTTTCTCTGTCATGTGCGTTCATAAAACCCATCTCTGGTATGATGGAAGTTTTAAGAAATCTGATAGAGCATTTGAAGAAAGCAGATTTGATGATGTTAAAAGATGACATTACTCAGGTTATTGCTCAGGATGGCAATGTGAAGGTGACCAAGATCATTGGTCGTGGATTAGATACCATAAGAGATGTTGTCAGAGGGGAGCTGGCAGCTCTTGGGAAGATTTTAGATTTAGATTCTTCAACGAAAAGCAAAGAGCATAGTGATCAGGTGCATAAAATGGTACAATTTTATTCGATTGATGCTACAAAATCTCAAAAGGAGATTAAAGAGAAAGTCAATCATTATTTATCTATGGTCTACAAAATGCCTGAGTTGAATCATCATTTTAAAGTACTGGATGATAATTTAAGACTCCCTCCAGTGACTCAAGCTTTTAAAGCTCATGTTCAACAGTTAAAAGATTTTACCCCCACTATAGAAAATTTCATGAAAAATAAGGATGATTTTGAAAAAGCCATGATGTACGGTGGAGAAGTCATTCAGGACTTCATCAAAATGATAAAACCCTACCTTCATGTGCAAGAAAAAGCCATTGTTTTTCATACAATTGAGACTCTTCAATCATCAGATGTTGCTTCGGGCCAGATGTTTGTTTCTCAAGCTCTTTCTAGTATTAGTCCAGTCTTTCAACAACAACCTTCAGAACGACCTTCTTCGCAGCATGTGACCTTGAAACCCACAGTTCGCCCAGCTCGGGTCATCCTACCTCCTTTCTCCATAATTCCAATTCCACCTTCCACCCAATAACCTTCTAGTCCTCAATTCATCCTACTGCTAAAGGGAAATCTCCCTTTTACCCCAAGAAATAATTGTTATAGTCAATTTTTGATAGGGTGTTTGTTTTCTTGAACTATTCCCCTTTGATTGTAATATATGTTCTCTTTGATGGTATGAAATCTTCTTGTTTATCCTTCTTTATCTCTTATTTTTTTATAATCCCAAAGGGGGAGAGACATCAAGGAGAGAAAACAGGTGAATCATGCATGCATATGTGAACTCTGGATGCATCATGTCTAGATGGGTGAACTGAATGCCTCAGTTATATATATATATGTTCTGATTTCTATTTTATCCATGTTTTATCTTTTGAAATATCTTCTTTTTTATAGGGGTAGCATAATGAATGACATACTATATTCTAACTTCGTTTATTCCATTGATTCGTGATTATAAAAAAGGGGGAGATTGTTGAACTCTCTCTGGAATGGTTGTTTTAATAATCACAAATCATAGTTTAATTTATTTCCTTTTAGTATTTTGATCAACTTGTTCTAAATGTGTTTAAATAACACCTAAATTTTTTTATAAATTATCAATGTATGGTTAAGAGTGTAAAGACCCGTAAAATTCAAGGGAAATTTTTTCTTAATTTTCTTTAGAATTTTACAAGAGCGCGGTTTCAGACGGCACCTGATTCCGAGGCCCGGAGTGCCCGGAATTAATTTCCGAAGTTTGGCTCGGGTACGTTCAGTGAACGAACGAGCGGGAATTCCTAACTTTTGATCCGGTGCTCGGAATTGAAATCCAAGGGCACCTATGAACTCGCAGCGCCGATATTCGCTTAAAGAGACCTTTTCGGGAGTTGCGTTTTTGCGGGATGAGAAGTTAAATTTTGTAGATTAAATTAGAAGTGAATAAAAATTGGGGAACAATTTTTATTTATATCTAAGTGGTTATATCCTAAGTGAGGGAGTTGGGGTGGGACCCACTAGTTCCTAACTACCCATGTGTGGATAAATGTGAGGTGGGGCCCACACGAGCCCCAACCTTTCACATTCCCATAACTCTCATAAACTCTCCCTTTAAACTTGTTAACTCCCTTAAATTAAGTAACTCTTCCACTTCCTTATTTAATTTGCCAACCCACCTCTTAATTAATTAAACAACTCATGGTTTAATTAATTAAGTGAATTGGATTTGAATTTTGTAAATTTGAATGCATGGCATGGGTAAATAAAATAAGGTGGAGCCTTATTTTATTTTGGTTGGAATGGATGTGTTAAGTGAAAGGGAAGAGAGCTCTTGAGTTTTGAAGAACGTTCTTGACGAAGAACGCCTCCGACGGAGAACGCGAAGTTACCGACGACATGCCTTCTCTTCTTCTTCCTTCGCGTCAAGGGAGGAGACACCACCGCAGGGAACGTCGCCATAGACGACGACTCTTCCTCCGATGACAACGGAACTTCACCCCGCGACGCCGCTTTCCGCGACGCTCTTCGAACTTCATCTCGTTATCAAGGTAGGGGAATATTGGTATGAATCTTTTTATTTAAGAGGTTGAAGGGAATTATTTTGAGTGATATCTTTTTCCATGGATGCTCCCTTTTGAAAACAAAGAATGCGGATCAACTCAATATTAAGTTGATCCGCGAAGAATATGATTGCGGGTTGGGAATTCTTGTTTGCGGGGAAAACTGTAGGGGTTGTTGTTTTATTCTTTATTATTCCTTTCCTTGATCGTGAATAGCAAGTATAACGTGTGGCTTAATTTATTTAAGTTGCGTTATTATTTTAACGTGAGGGGGGGGGGGGGGGGGGCGGACCGCACGAACACGGCCGAATCCCCCCTCCATCGTTCATGTTTATTCATGCGGGTGGAAGCAAGTGGTGTGGTGCCGTCGCACCACGCGGATGATCGCGCTTATATTTTACGCAACGCCGTCGCGCTACGACGAGGAGAATCTTCAAGAACGCGACGCCGTCGCGCCGCGTTGGAAGGAATCATGGCACGGCGAAAGGGGCGCGGTGCCGTCGCACCGCGCCGGACGACGAACGCCGCGGCCGGTTCCGGGCCGCGGCGAGACGAGGAGACCGCGGCCGGTTCCGGGCCGCGGCGGAAGAAAAGACCGGCGGCCGGGCCGCCGGCGTCGGAAGCTGAGGGGGGGACCGGAATTTCCGGTCCCGTTGGAGAAAACCGGCCGGCCAGCTGGCCGGCCGGATAGCCAAAATCCGGGGGAAATAAATCCCCCGGCCAGTAAAGAAGCCCCTCCCCATTAATTGGGGGAGGCGGTTCCCATGAGGGGGGGCAGGCGGCTCCCCCGGACCCTCTTCAAAGCGGGCCCCCAAAGGGGGGCCGTTGATTGATTAAAACGGCGCGGCTATGCCGCGCCGACATTGAAGAAGCGGGGGATTGAATCCCCCGCGTGCCACCTCGTGCGGCGCCAGGCGCCGCCGCCGCGGGCCGCCGCCGCCGCCGCCGCGGGCCGCCGCCGCGGGCCGCCGCCGCCGCCGCGCCGCCCAGGGGGGGGTCGGGCCGGGTCGGCCCGGACCCGGACCCCCCGTTTTGGACCAGTTTTGGTTTTTCGCTCATAACTTGAGCCTCGGACCTCCGATCGACGAACCGTCAGCGGCAACGCGATCCTTGGATCGAGACGGTCGTTTCGGTATATCGCACTCAAGGTTTCGGTTTACTTTGCGTTCGGCCGGGTTGGTTCGTTCACGAAACCAACCGGGCCTTCGGAGCGGAAACGCTCATATCTTGAGCTACGGACGTCCGATTGACGTGCCGTCAGTCGCGTTGTGTTCCTTTTAGTGAGACGGATCTTTTGGCATACTCCGCCCGAGGTTTGGACGCAGGTGGAGTACGGTCGGGTTGGTTTTGCCTTAAAAACCAACCGGGCCCCGGAGACGAAAAAGCCAATAACTCACAAACCGGGCGTCCGATTGACGCGCCGTCTGTTTCGTTGACTTCCTCTTGATGAGACGGAACTTTTGACATACTCCGCCCGAGTTTTGGATGCAGACGGAGTATGGCCGGGTTGGATTGTACCCGAAATCCAACCGGGCCCCTGGAACGGGAAAGCTGATATCTTTCAGACAGGACGTCCGTTTGACGAACCGTCAGCGGCGTTGGTGTTTACGTTTAGTAAAGGTCCCTATGAGTATACCCTATGGGAGTTCGGGGTACAGTTGAGATACGGCCGGGATTGGTTCGCACTCGAAACCAACCGGGCCCCTGGGACGAAAAGGCTAATAACGCACAGACCGGGCGTCCGATTGACGCGCCGTCTGTTGCGTTGAGACCCCTGTGACGAGATGGACCTTTGAGACACTTCTTCGTGGGACTTTGTGATACTTGGAGTATCGACCAGTAGCTCGTGGAGCGGACCCTCCCGGAGACGAGCGTGCAGTGTACGGAGACCGTGTAGCCGGCTGAGACCTGACGACTGCTTGATCGACTCGACTTGGAGTGAGTCGACTAGCCCAGTGGACGGAGCGCCCGGTACTTGGCGGCAGACCCACGGCGGACGGAGCGCCTGGTAGTTGGCAGCAGACCCGCGGTACTCGACAGGAGGAGTACCTCAGTAGGCTATCTGGGTAGCGCCCGGTATTTGGCAGCAGACCCTCAGCGGACGGAGCGCCTGGTAGTTGGCAGCAGACCCGCAGTACTCGACAGGAGGAGTACCTCAGCAGTCCTAGGTTAGTGAGCGGCAGCCTCGGAGTCGTGACAGGACCACTGTACACTCTAGAGACGGAGCTCTTCAGCAGTTACGGTTTCGATAATGAAAATCCTGGTTTGAGATGAGACTTTTGACCTTGTGTTTACCTCATGATTGAGATGGGTCACTTGCTAACTTTGGTATATGTATGGGCATATACCCGAGTAGTGGTTATCCGTCGTTTCCACAATCCTTGTGTTTCCTCATGATTGAGATGGGTTACTTGATAACTTAGGTATATGTATGGGCATATACCTAAGTAGAGTTTATCTGTTGAGATCTTCTTGTGTTTATCCTTGTTGGTTTTAGTGAGACCTTGAGGGTCTCGGGGTCCCTACTGAGTATCGTTATACTCACCCCTGCACGGGCTATGCCCGCACCTCGTTGTGTTGGTTGCAGACGACGGACAGAGCTGACAGAAGCCGAAGGTTCGAGGACTGGACGGTACCTGGAGGTGGACTATACGACGAGGCGGTACCCGGAGGTGGACCACTGGGCGGGACATACTCGGAGCGGATGGCGGGACCCGAGGAGCAGAGGAGCTATCTGTACCCACCCTTCAGGTGGGATTTCCAGTGGACATCTCAGCGTAGCAGCTTTACTTTTCAGTCGCGGTTTTCCCTTTCGAGTTGTACTTTACAGTCGGGCTTGTATTTCCGGCCCCTTTTTACTTTTTAGCTCTTCTTTTTGTACTTAGTGTTTTACTTCCGCTTGTACTCTGTGGTGCTTGTTTTCTTTATAAAGGCAATGCCTTCCCAGTTATCGGGATTTTACGCCTTTGGTGCTAGTCGCCAGCCCCTGGCCTATGGAAGGCGGGCTTGGGGTAGTCACGGCACGGGCCCCGAGGACGGGTCGTGACAAATTGGTATCAGAGGAGTTCGGTTCTACCGCAGAACTTATAACTCTGATGTCTCTTTCTGTGAAGCAATAGTGTTGAGAGTACCGAGTGTGGTTTTCAGTTCAGGGAGTCCAGTGTTGGTGCGGGCGGCCGACGTATCCATACACCAGGACCCTGACAACTGATTTCCGACTTTGTGCACGAAAACACTGATTGCGTGTGTGTTTTCAAAGGTTTTTCCCCTTAAAACAGCTCAAACCAGGTCAGCTCACCAGGTATAATCGTTTGATCGTGTTACGTTGTTTCTTTCATGATGGCCCACCGAGCAGCGAGACTCCAGTGCAGGGCCCTTTTTCAGTGTTGGCACCTTCGGGTGGTGTACCAGCAGCACCACCACCCGTTAGGCAGCAGATGCCACTAGCTGACGGTGCACGCTAGCAGAGCGCGATGCACGAGTTCCAGCAGTAGAGGCCTCTGAGGATACGAGGCGAGACAGATTTCCCAGGCAGCAGTGGACTGGATGGAAACGAATGCTAGAGTTCTACGCCTAGCTTGGATACTAGTAGAGCGGATGATGATCTTAGATCCAGGTGTTTCCAGAGAGTGACCATGAGGTTGGTCCTTATAGTAACGAGGCTTCGGTACGCGAACCGATACCTGGATTAGTACCTACGGGTAGAGCGCCAGCTATGTCACTACCTGTTGGTCAGCAGACACTACCGGCGGTACCGGTAGCAGAGACTCGGGCGTGTAAAATGTTTCAGGAGGAGGAAGTGCTAAGGACAGATGAATCTGCAGGGTAGCAGACGTGGAAGCAGAGCTTGGAGAGCAGCATGTGGTGGTGTACATTTCGACATGTTACGACCACCCGACTTAGTAGTCCCCGCCAGGCTCAGGGAGCAGGAGGGCTGGGGAGGAGAATAGCTGCATTGCGGTCAAGGAGTGTGACCCAGGAGCTCTAAGAATGATTCGGGGTACGAATTATGTCTACTACGAGCTGCCATATCTATAGACATAGGAACCAATCATTCTACCCTTCCACGAATCATGTCCCAGACCTAGAGGTTCCGGGTAAACCGTAGACTTGACCCTCACGTCTGGAGATACCTTTGGGAGGAGACTCGATAATCACGCTTACGCCGACGGTGTGATTTGACCTCGAGGCGAGAGTTTCGGTTGGAATCTCTTGGTGGCAGCGTAGAGGCCTTACGACGTTGATCTGGGTATGGTTTTGATTCACAAATCATACCCCGGTTGACTGTTTTAGGCAAGCGTCGGAATGGGTTTTCCTTGGACGGCGAAAAGGAAACCCTGGGCAGCTCATGTTAAACTCAGACATAAGAGGGTGTGACCGATCACTCTTGAGTTGGTCAACCCTACCCCTGTGGCAGCAGGAGTTTGAGTTCAGTTCTAACCTAAAAAGGGAAACCTCTTGAGTTCGAGGGTGACTAACACGTTCTTATACGGTCTCAACCCGATGAGGTTTCGGAGATGTGGCCGAGGCGGCATGTTATCTCCGAAGTTCGATGGACCCTTTTGATCTTCAGCAGGGTAGGCGAGGAGGTTTACCGCTTAACCCTACCACCTCAGTCGCACCGGGTGCATAGTGTCCACCACGTGTCTCAGCTGTGGAGATACGTGTATGTTTCTTCACACGTCATCGACCCCGGGGAGTTGGACGTCGATGACAGGGCGATAAGCACAGAGATTCTAGTAGAGATTGAGGATCGACAAGAGTAGGTTCTACGTGAACGGTTGCTTCCTCTGGGGTGCTTCTCGGGTAGCACAAGATCTTCAGGTGAGCATATGGGAGCGTAAAGCTCAGTTGCGTGCTCAGTACTACTTTGTTTCCCTTAAGTGTGAGTTGAAGCTTTACGGGGACGTAAAGCCCTGAGGTGGGAGTAATGTAAAGACCCGTAAAATTCAAGGGAAATTTTTTCTTAATTTTCTTTAGAATTTTACAAGAGCGCGGTTTCAGACGGCACCTGATTCCGAGGCCCGGAGTGCCCGGAATTAATTTCCGAAGTTTGGCTCGGGTACGTTCAGTGAACGAACGAGCGGGAATTCCTAACTTTTGATCCGGTGCTCGGAATTGAAATCCGAGGGCACCTATGAACTCGCAGCGCCGATATTCGCTTAAAGAGACCTTTTCGGGAGTTGCGTTTTTGCGGGATGAGAAGTTAAATTTTGTAGATTAAATTAGAAGTGAATAAAAATTGGGGAACAATTTTTATTTATATCTAAGTGGTTATATCCTAAGTGAGGGAGTTGGGGTGGGACCCACTAGTTCCTAACTACCCATGTGTGGATAAATGTGAGGTGGGGCCCACACGAGCCCCAACCTTTCACATTCCCATAACTCTCATAAACTCTCCCTTTAAACTTGTTAACTCCCTTAAATTAAGTAACTCTTCCACTTCCTTATTTAATTTGCCAACCCACCTCTTAATTAATTAAACAACTCATGGTTTAATTAATTATGTGAATTGGATTTGAATTTTGTAAATTTGAATGCATGGCATGGGTAAATAAAATAAGGTGGAGCCTTATTTTATTTTGGTTGGAATGGATGTGTTAAGTGAAAGGGAAGAGAGCTCTTGAGTTTTGAAGAACGTTCTTGACGAAGAACGCCTCCGACGGAGAACGCGAAGTTACCGACGACATGCCTTCTCTTCTTCTTCCTTCGCGTCAAGGGAGGAGACACCACCGCAGGGAACGTCGCCATAGACGAAGACTCTTCCTCCGATGACAACGGAACTTCACCCCGCGACGCCGCTTTCCGCGACGCTCTTCGAACTTCATCTCGTTATCAAGGTAGGGGAATATTGGTATGAATCTTTTTATTTAAGAGGTTGAAGGGAATTATTTTGAGTGATATCTTTTTCCATGGATGCTCCCTTTTGAAAACAAAGAATGCGGATCAACTCAATATTAAGTTGATCCGCGAAGAATATGATTGCGGGTTGGGAATTCTTGTTTGCGGGGAAAACTGTAGGGGTTGTTGTTTTATTCTTTATTATTCCTTTCCTTGATCGTGAATAGAAAGTATAACGTGTGGCTTAATTTATTTAAGTTGCGTTATTATTTTAACGTGAGGGGGGGGGGGGGGGGGCGGACCGCACGAACACGGCCGAATCCCCCCTCCATCGTTCATGTTTATTCATGCGGGTGGAAGTAAGTGGCGTGGTGCCGTCGCACCACGCGGATGATCGCGCTTATATTTTACGCAACGCCGTCGCGCTACGCCGAGGAGAATCTTCAAGAACGCGACGCCGTCGCGCCGCGTTGGAAGGAATCATGGCACGGCGAAAGGGGCGCGGTGCCGTCGCACCGCGCCGGACGACGAACGCCGCGGCCGGTTCCGGGCCGCGGCGAGACGAGGAGACCGCGGCCGGTTCCGGGCCGCGGCGGAAGAAAAGACCGGCGGCCGGGCCGCCGGCGTCGGAAGCCGAGGGGGGGACCGGAATTTCCGGTCCCGTTGGAGAAAACCGGCCGGCCAGCTGGCCGGCCGGATAGCCAAAATCCGGGGGAAATAAATCCCCCGGCCAGTAAAGAAGCCCCTCCCCATTAATTGGGGGAGGCGGTTCCCATGAGGGGGGGGCAGGCGGCTCCCCCGGACCCTCTTCAAAGCGGGCCCCCAAAGGGGGGCCGTTGATTGATTAAAACGGCGCGGCTATGCCGCGCCGACATTGAAGAAGCGGGGGATTGAATCCCCCGCGTGCCACCTCGTGCGCGCGCCAGGCGCCGCCGCCGCGGGCCGCCGCCGCCGCCGCGGGCCGCCGCCGCCGCCGCGGGCCGCCGCGGGCCGCCGCCGCCGCCGCGCCGCCCAGGGGGGGGTCGGGCCGGGTCGGCCCGGACCCGGACCCCCCGTTTTGGACCAGTTTTGGTTTTTCGCTCATAACTTGAGCCTCGGACCTCCGATCGACGAACCGTCAGCGGCAACGCGATCCTTGGATCGAGACGGTCGTTTCGGTATATCGCACTCAAGGTTTCGGTTTACTTTGAGTTCGGCCGGGTTGGTTCGTTCACGAAACCAACCGGGCCTTCGGAGCGGAAATGCTCATATCTTGAGCTACGGACGTCCGATTGACGTGCCGTCAGTCGCGTTGTGTTCCTTTTAGTGAGACGGATCTTTTGGCATACTCCGCCCGAGGTTTGGACGCAGGTGGAGTACGGTCGGGTTGGTTTTGCCTTAAAAACCAACCGGGCCCCGGAGACGAAAAAGCCAATAACTCACAAACCGGGCGTCCGATTGACGCGCCGTCTGTTTCGTTGACTTCCTCTTGATGAGACGGAACTTTTGACATACTCCGCCCGAGTTTTGGATGCAGACGGAGTATGGCCGGGTTGGATTGTACCCGAAATCCAACCGGGCCCCTGGAACGGGAAAGCTGATATCTTTCAGACAGGACGTCCGTTTGACGAACCGTCAGCGGCGTTGGTGTTTACGTTTAGTAACGGTCCCTATGAGTATACCCTATGGGAGTTCGGGGTACAGTTGAGATACGGCCGGGATTGGTTCGCACTCGAAACCAACCGGGCCCCTGAGACGAAAAGGCTAATAACGCACAGACCGGGCGTCCGATCGACGCGCCGTCTGTTGCGTTGAGACCCCTGTGACGAGACGGACCTTTGAGACACTTCTTCGTGGGACTTTGTGATACTTGGAGTATCGACCAGTAGCTCGTGGAGCGGACCCTCCCGGAGACGAGCGTGCAGTGTACGGAGACCGTGTAGCCGGCTGAGACCTGACGACTGCTTGACCGACTCGACTTGGAGTGAGTCGACTAGCCCAGTGGACGGAGCGCCCGGTACTTGGCGGCAGACCCACGGCGGACGGAGCGCCTGGTAGTTGGCAGCAGACCCGCGGTACTCGACAGGAGGAGTACCTCAGTAGGCTATCTGGGTAGCGCCCGGTATTTGGCAGCAGACCCTCAGCGGACGGAGTGTCTGGTAGTTGGCAGCAGACCCGCAGTACTCGACAGGAGGAGTACCTCAGCAGTCCTAGGTTAGTGAGCGGCAGCCTCGGAGTCGTGACAGGACCACTGTACACTCTAGAGACGGAGCTCTTCAGCAGTTACGGTTTCGATAATGAAAATCCTGGTTTGAGATGAGACTTTTGACCTTGTGTTTACCTCATGATTGAGATGGGTCACTTGCTAACTTTGGTATATGTATGGGCATATACCCGAGTAGTGGTTATCCGTCGTTTCCACAATCCTTGTGTTTCCTCATGATTGAGATGGGTTACTTGATAACTTAGGTATATGTATGGGCATATACCTAAGTAGAGTTTATCTGTTGAGATCTTCTTGTGTTTATCCTTGTTGGTTTTAGTGAGACCTTGAGGGTCTCGGGGTCCCTACTGAGTATCGTTATACTCACCCCTGCACGGGCTATGCCCGCACCTCGTTGTGTTGGTTGCAGACGACGGACAGAGCTGACAGAAGCCGAAGGTTCGAGGACTGGACGGTACCTGGAGGTGGACTATACGACGAGGCGGTACCCGGAGGTGGACCACTGGGCGGGACATACTCGGAGCGGATGGCGGGACCCGAGGAGCAGAGGAGCTATCTGTACCCACCCTTCAGGTGGGATTTCCAGTGGACATCTCAGCGTAGCAGCTTTACTTTTCAGTCGCGGTTTTCCCTTTCGAGTTGTACTTTACAGTCGGGCTTGTATTTCCGGCCCCTTTTTACTTTTCAGCTCTTCTTTTTGTACTTAGTGTTTTACTTCCGCTTGTACTCTGTGGTGCTTGTTTTCTTTATAAAGGCAATGCCTTCCCAGTTATCGGGATTTTACGCCTTTGGTGCTAGTCGCCAGCCCCTGGCCTATGGAAGGCGGGCTTGGGGTAGTCACGGCACGGGCCCCGAGGACGGGTCGTGACAAATTGGTATCAGAGGAGTTCGGTTCTACCGCAGAACTTATAACTCTGATGTCTCTTTCTGTGAAGCAATAGTGTTGAGAGTACCGAGTGTGGTTTTCAGTTCAGGGAGTCCAGTGTTGGTGCGGGCGGCCGACGTATCCATACACCAGGACCCTGACAACTGATTTCCGACTTTGTGCACGAAAACACTGATTGCGTGTGTGTTTTCAAAGGTTTTTCCCCTTAAAACAGCTCAAACCAGGTCAGCTCACCAGGTATAATCGTTTGATCGTGTTACGTTGTTTCTTTCATGATGGCCCACCGAGCAGCGAGACTCCAGTGCAGGGCCCTTTTTCAGTGTTGGCACCTTCGGGTGGTGTACCAGCAGCACCACCACCCGTTAGGCAGCAGATGCCACTAGCTGACGGTGCACGCTAGCAGAGCGCGATGCACGAGTTCCAGCAGTAGAGGCCTCTGAGGATACGAGGCGAGACAGATTTCCCAGGCAGCAGTGGACTGGATGGAAACGAATGCTAGAGTTCTACGCCTAGCTTGGATACTAGTAGAGCGGATGATGATCTTAGATCCAGGTGTTTCCAGAGAGTGACCATGAGGTTGGTCCTTATAGTAACGAGGCTTCGGTACGCGAACCGATACCTGGATTAGTACCTACGGGTAGAGCGCCAGCTATGTCACTACCTATTGGTCAGCAGACACTACCGGCGGTACCGGTAGCAGAGACTCGGGCGTGTAAAATGTTTCAGGAGGAGGAAGTGCTAAGGACAGATGAATCTGCAGGGTAGCAGACGTGGAAGCAGAGCTTGGAGAGCAGCATGTGGTGGTGTACATTTCGACATGTTACGACCACCCGACTTAGTAGTCCCCGCCAGGCTCAGGGAGCAGGAGGGCTGGGGAGGAGAATAGCTGCATTGCGGTCAAGGAGTGTGACCCAGGAGCTCTAAGAATGATTCGGGGTACGAATTATGTCTACTACGAGCTGCCATATCTATAGACATAGGAACCAATCATTCTACCCTTCTACGAATCATGTCCCAGACCTAGAGGTTCCGGGTAAACCGTAGACTTGACCCTCACGTCTGGAGATACCTTTGGGAGGAGACTCGATAATCACGCTTACGCCGACGGTGTGATTTGACCTCGAGGCGAGAGTTTCGGTTGGAATCTCTTGGTGGCAGCGTAGAGGCCTTACGACGTTGATCTGGGTATGGTTTTGATTCACAAATCATACCCCGGTTGACTGTTTTAGGCAAGCGTCGGAATGGGTTTTCCTTGGACGGCGAAAAGGAAACCCTGGGCAGCTCATGTTAAACTCAGACATAAGAGGGTGTGACCGATCACTCTTGAGTTGGTCAACCCTACCCCTGTGGCAGCAGGAGTTTGAGTTCAGTTCTAACCTAAAAAGGGAAACCTCTTGAGTTCGAGGGTGACGAACACGTTCTTATACGGTCTCAACCCGATGAGGTTTCGGAGATGTGGCCGAGGCGGCATGTTATCTCCGAAGTTCGATGGACCCTTTTGATCTTCAGCAGGGTAGGCGAGGAGGTTTACCGCTTAACCCTACCACCTCAGTCGCACCGGGTGCATAGTGTCCACCACGTGTCTCAGCTGTGGAGATACGTGTATGTTTCTTCACACGTCATCGACCCCGGGGAGTTGGACGTCGATGACAGGGCGATAAGCACAGAGATTCTAGTAGAGATTGAGGATCGACAAGAGTAGGTTCTACGTGAACGGTTGCTTCCTCTGGGGTGCTTCTCGGGTAGCACAAGATCTTCAGGTGAGCATATGGGAGCGTAAAGCTCAGTTGCGTGCTCAGTACTACTTTGTTTCCCTTAAGTGTGAGTTGAAGCTTTACGGGGACGTAAAGCCCTGAGGTGGGAGTAATGTAAAGACCCGTAAAATTCAAGGGAAATTTTTTCTTAATTTTCTTTAGAATTTTACAAGAGCGCGGTTTCAGACGGCACCTGATTCCGAGGCCCGGAGTGCCCGGAATTAATTTCCGAAGTTTGGCTCGGGTACGTTCAGTGAACGAACGAGCGGGAATTCCTAACTTTTGATCCGGTGCTCGGAATTGAAATCCGAGGGCACCTATGAACTCGCAGCGCCGATATTCGCTTAAAGAGACCTTTTCGGGAGTTGCGTTTTTGCGGGATGAGAAGTTAAATTTTGTAGATTAAATTAGAAGTGAATAAAAATTGGGGAACAATTTTTATTTATATCTAAGTGGTTATATCCTAAGTGAGGGAGTTGGGGTGGGACCCACTAGTTCCTAACTACCCATGTGTGGATAAATGTGAGGTGGGGCCCACACGAGCCCCAACCTTTCACATTCCCATAACTCTCATAAACTCTCCCTTTAAACTTGTTAACTCCCTTAAATTAAGTAACTCTTCCACTTCCTTATTTAATTTGCCAACCCACCTCTTAATTAATTAAACAACTCATGGTTTAATTAATTAAGTGAATTGGATTTGAATTTTGTAAATTTGAATGCATGGCATGGGTAAATAAAATAAGGTGGAGCCTTATTTTATTTTGGTTGGAATGGATGTGTTAAGTGAAAGGGAAGAGAGCTCTTGAGTTTTGAAGAACGTTCTTGACGAAGAACGCCTCCGACGGAGAACGCGAAGTTACCGACGACATGCCTTCTCTTCTTCTTCCTTCGCGTCAAGGGAGGAGACACCACCGCAGGGAACGTCGCCATAGACGAAGACTCTTCCTCCGATGACAACGGAACTTCACCCCGCGACGCCGCTTTCCGCGACGCTCTTCGAACTTCATCTCGTTATCAAGGTAGGGGAATATTGGTATGAATCTTTTTATTTAAGAGGTTGAAGGGAATTATTTTGAGTGATATCTTTTTCCATGGATGCTCCCTTTTGAAAACAAAGAATGCGGATCAACTCAATATTAAGTTGATCCGCGAAGAATATGATTGCGGGTTGGGAATTCTTGTTTGCGGGGAAAACTGTAGGGGTTGTTGTTTTATTCTTTATTATTCCTTTCCTTGATCGTGAATAGCAAGTATAACGTGTGGCTTAATTTATTTAAGTTGCGTTATTATTTTAACGTGAGGGGGGGGCCGGACCGCACGAACACGGCCGAATCCCCCCTCCATCGTTCATGTTTATTCATGCGGGTGGAAGCAAGTGGCGTGGTGCCGTCGCACCACGCGGATGATCGCGCTTATATTTTACGCAACGCCGTCGCGCTACGCCGAGGAGAATCTTCAAGAACGCGACGCCGTCGCGCCGCGTTGGAAGGAATCATGGCACGGCGAAAGGGGCGCGGTGCCGTCGCACCGCGCCGGACGACGAACGCCGCGGCCGGTTCCGGGCCGCGGCGAGACGAGGAGACCGCGGCCGGTTCCGGGCCGCGGCGGAAGAAAAGACCGGCGGCCGGGCCGCCGGCGTCGGAAGCCGAGGGGGGGACCGGAATTTCCGGTCCCGTTGGAGAAAACCGGCCGGCCAGCTGGCCGGCCGGATAGCCAAAATCCGGGGGAAATAAATCCCCCGGCCAGTAAAGAAGCCCCTCCCCATTAATTGGGGGAGGCGGTTCCCATGAGGGGGGGGCAGGCGGCTCCCCCGGACCCTCTTCAAAGCGGGCCCCCAAAAGGGGGCCGTTGATTGATTAAAACGGCGCGGCTATGCCGCGCCGACATTGAAGAAGCGGGGGATTGAATCCCCCGCGTGCCACCTCGTGCGGCGCCAGGCGCCGCCGCCGCCGCGGGCCGCCGCTGCCGCCGCCGCGGGCCGCCGCCGCCGCCGCGGGCCGCCGCCGCCGCCGCCGCGGGCCGCCGCCGCCGCCGCGGGCCGCCGCCGCCGCCGCCGCGGGCCGCCGCCGCCGCCGCGGGCCGCCGCCGCCGCCGCCGCCGCCGCGGGCCGCCGCCGCCGCCGCCGCCGCCGCGGGCCGCCGCCGCCGCCGCGCCGCCCAGGGGGGGGTCGGGCCGGGTCGGCCCGGACCCGGACCCCCCGTTTTGGACCAGTTTTGGTTTTTCGCTCATAACTTGAGCCTCGGACCTCCGATCGACGAACCGTCAGCGGCAACGCGATCCTTGGATCGAGACGGTCGTTTCGGTATATCGCACTCAAGGTTTCGGTTTACTTTGAGTTTGGCCGGGTTGGTTCGTTCACGAAACCAACCGGGCCTTCGGAGCGGAAATGCTCATATCTTGAGCTACGGACGTCCGATTGACGTGCCGTCAGTCGCGTTGTGTTCCTTTTGGTGAGACGGATCTTTTGGCATACTCCGCCCGAGGTTTGGACGCAGGTGGAGTACGGTCGGGTTGGTTTTGCCTTAAAAACCAACCGGGCCCCGGAGACGAAAAAGCCAATAAATCACAAACCGGGCGTCCGATTGACGCGCCGTCTGTTTCGTTGACTTCCTCTTGATGAGACGGAACTTTTGACATACTCCGCCCGAGTTTTGGATGCAGACGGAGTATGGCCGGGTTGGATTGTACCCGAAATCCAACCGGGCCCCTGGAACGGGAAAGCTGATATCTTTCAGACAGGACGTCTGTTTGACGAACCGTCAGCGGCGTTGGTGTTTACGTTTAGTAACGGTCCCTATGAGTATACCCTATGGGAGTTCGGGGTACAGTTGAGATACGGCCGGGATTGGTTCGCACTCGAAACCAACCGGGCCCCTGGGACGAAAAGGCTAATAACGCACAGACCGGGCGTCCGATCGACGCGCCGTCTGTTGCGTTGAGACCCCTATGACGAGACGGACCTTTGAGACACTTCTTCGTGGGACTTTGTGATACTTGGAGTATCGACCAGTAGCTCGTGGAGCGGACCCTCCCGGAGACGAGCGTGCAGTGTACGGAGACCGTGTAGCCGGCTGAGACCTGACGACTGCTTGACCGACTCGACTTGGAGTGAGTCGACTAGCCCAGTGGACGGAGCGCCCGGTACTTGGCGGCAGACCCACGGCGGACGGAGCGCCTGGTAGTTGGCAGCAGACCCGCGGTACTCGACAGGAGGAGTACCTCAGTAGGCTATCTGGGTAGCGCCCGGTATTTGGCAGCAGACCCTCAGCGGACGGAGCGCCTGGTAGTTGGCAGCAGACCCGCAGTACTCGACAGGAGGAGTACCTCAGCAGTCCTAGGTTAGTGAGCGGCAGCCTCGGAGTCGTGACAGGACCACTGTACACTCTAGAGACGGAGCTCTTCAGCAGTTACGGTTTCGATAATGAAAATCCTGGTTTGAGATGAGACTTTTGACCTTGTGTTTACCTCATGATTGAGATGGGTCACTTGCTAACTTTGGTATATGTATGGGCATATACCCGAGTAGTGGTTATCCGTCGTTTCCACAATCCTTGTGTTTCCTCATGATTGAGATGGGTTACTTGATAACTTAGGTATATGTATGGGCATATACCTAAGTAGAGTTTATCTGTTGAGATCTTCTTGTGTTTATCCTTGTTGGTTTTAGTGAGACCTTGAGGGTCTCGGGGTCCCTACTGAGTATCGTTATACTCACCCCTGCACGGGCTATGCCCGCACCTCGTTGTGTTGGTTGCAGACGACGGACAGAGCTGACAGAAGCCGAAGGTTCGAGGACTGGACGGTACCTGGAGGTGGACTATACGACGAGGCGGTACCCGGAGGTGGACCACTGGGCGGGACATACTCGGAGCGGATGGCGGGACCCGAGGAGCAGAGGAGCTATCTGTACCCACCCTTCAGGTGGGATTTCCAGTGGACATCTCAGCGTAGCAGCTTTACTTTTCAGTCGCGGTTTTCCCTTTCGAGTTGTACTTTACAGTCGGGCTTGTATTTCCGGCCCCTTTTTACTTTTCAGCTCTTCTTTTTGTACTTAGTGTTTTACTTCCGCTTGTACTCTGTGGTGCTTGTTTTCTTTATAAAGGCAATGCCTTCCCAGTTATCGGGATTTTACGCCTTTGGTGCTAGTCGCCAGCCCCTGGCCTATGGAAGGCGGGCTTGGGGTAGTCACGGCACGGGCCCCGAGGACGGGTCGTGACAAATTGGTATCAGAGGAGTTCGGTTCTACCGCAGAACTTATAACTCTGATGTCTCTTTCTGTGAAGCAATAGTGTTGAGAGTACCGAGTGTGGTTTTCAGTTCAGGGAGTCCAGTGTTGGTGCGGGCGGCCGACGTATCCATACACCAGGACCCTGACAACTGATTTCCGACTTTGTGCACGAAAACACTGATTGCGTGTGTGTTTTCAAAGGTTTTTCCCCTTAAAACAGCTCAAACCAGGTCAGCTCACCAGGTATAATCGTTTGATCGTGTTACGTTGTTTCTTTCATGATGGCCCACCGAGCAGCGAGACTCCAGTGCAGGGCCCTTTTTCAGTGTTGGCACCTTCGGGTGGTGTACCAGCAGCACCACCACCCGTTAGGCAGCAGATGCCACTAGCTGACGGTGCACGCTAGCAGAGCGCGATGCACGAGTTCCAGCAGTAGAGGCCTCTGAGGATACGAGGCGAGACAGATTTCCCAGGCAGCAGTGGACTGGATGGAAACGAATGCTAGAGTTCTACGCCTAGCTTGGATACTAGTAGAGCGGATGATGATCTTAGATCCAGGTGTTTCCAGAGAGTGACCATGAGGTTGGTCCTTATAGTAACGAGGCTTCGGTACGCGAACCGATACCTGGATTAGTACCTACGGGTAGAGCGCCAGCTATGTCACTACCTGTTGGTCAGCAGACACTACCGGCGGTACCGGTAGCAGAGACTCGGGCGTGTAAAATGTTTCAGGAGGAGGAAGTGCTAAGGACAGATGAATCTGCAGGGTAGCAGACGTGGAAGCAGAGCCTGGAGAGCAGCATGTGGTGGTGTACATTTCGACATGTTACGACCACCCGACTTAGTAGTCCCCGCCAGGCTCAGGGAGCAGGAGGGCTGGGGAGGAGAATAGCTGCATTGCGGTCAAGGAGTGTGACCCAGGAGCTCTAAGAATGATTCGGGGTACGAATTATGTCTACTACGAGCTGCCATATCTATAGACATAGGAACCAATCATTCTACCCTTCCACGAATCATGTCCCAGACCTAGAGGTTCCGGGTAAACCGTAGACTTGACCCTCACGTCTGGAGATACCTTTGGGAGGAGACTCGATAATCACGCTTACGCCGACGGTGTGATTTGACCTCGAGGCGAGAGTTTCGGTTGGAATCTCTTGGTGGCAGCGTAGAGGCCTTACGACGTTGATCTGGGTATGGTTTTGATTCACAAATCATACCCCGGTTGACTGTTTTAGGCAAGCGTCGGAATGGGTTTTCCTTGGACGGCGAAAAGGAAACCCTGGGCAGCTCATGTTAAACTCAGACATAAGAGGGTGTGACCGATCACTCTTGAGTTGGTCAACCCTACCCCTGTGGCAGCAGGAGTTTGAGTTCAGTTCTAACCTAAAAAGGGAAACCTCTTGAGTTCGAGGGTGACGAACACGTTCTTATACGGTCTCAACCCGATGAGGTTTCGGAGATGTGGCCGAGGCGGCATGTTATCTCCGAAGTTCGATGGACCCTTTTGATCTTCAGCAGGGTAGGCGAGGAGGTTTACCGCTTAACCCTACCACCTCAGTCGCACCGGGTGCATAGTGTCCACCACGTGTCTCAGCTGTGGAGATACGTGTATGTTTCTTCACACGTCATCGACCCCGGGGAGTTGGACGTCGATGACAGGGCGATAAGCACAGAGATTCTAGTAGAGATTGAGGATCGACAAGAGTAGGTTCTACGTGAACGGTTGCTTCCTCTGGGGTGCTTCTCGGGTAGCACAAGATCTTCAGGTGAGCATATGGGAGCGTAAAGCTCAGTTGCGTGCTCAGTACTACTTTGTTTCCCTTAAGTGTGAGTTGAAGCTTTACGGGGACGTAAAGCCCTGAGGTGGGAGTAATGTAAAGACCCGTAAAATTCAAGGGAAATTTTTTCTTAATTTTCTTTAGAATTTTACAAGAGCGCGGTTTCAGACGGCACCTGATTCCGAGGCCCGGAGTGCCCGGAATTAATTTCCGAAGTTTCGCTCGGGTACGTTCAGTGAACGAACGAGCGGGAATTCCTAACTTTTGATCCGGTGCTCGGAATTGAAATCCGAGGGCACCTATGAACTCACAGCGCCGATATTCGCTTAAAGAGACCTTTTCGGGAGTTGCGTTTTTGCGGGATGAGAAGTTAAATTTTGTAGATTAAATTAGAAGTGAATAAAAATTGGGGAACAATTTTTATTTATATCTAAGTGGTTATATCCTAAGTGAGGGAGTTGGGGTGGGACCCACTAGTTCCTAACTACCCATGTGTGGATAAATGTGAGGTGGGGCCCACACGAGCCCCAACCTTTCACATTCCCATAACTCTCATAAACTCTCCCTTTAAACTTGTTAACTCCCTTAAATTAAGTAACTCTTCCACTTCCTTATTTAATTTGCCAACCCACCTCTTAATTAATTAAACAACTCATGGTTTAATTAATTTAGTGAATTGGATTTGAATTTTGTAAATTTGAATGCATGGCATGGGTAAATAAAATAAGGTGGAGCCTTATTTTATTTTGGTTGGAATGGATGTGTTAAGTGAAAGGGAAGAGAGCTCTTGAGTTTTGAAGAACGTTCTTGACGAAGAACGCCTCCGACGGAGAACGCGAAGTTACCGACGACATGCCTTCTCTTCTTCTTCCTTCGCGTCAAGGGAGGAGACACCACCGCAGGGAACGTCGCCATAGACGACGACTCTTCCTCCGATGACAACGGAACTTCACCCCGCGACGCCGCTTTCCGCGACGCTCTTCGAACTTCATCTCGTTATCAAGGTAGGGGAATATTGGTATGAATCTTTTTATTTAAGAGGTTGAAGGGAATTATTTTGAGTGATATCTTTTTCCATGGATGCTCCCTTTTGAAAACAAAGAATGCGGATCAACTCAATATTAAGTTGATCCGCGAAGAATATGATTGCGGGTTGGGAATTCTTGTTTGCGGGGAAAACTGTAGGGGTTGTTGTTTTATTCTTTATTATTCCTTTCCTTGATCGTGAATAGCAAGTATAACGTGTGGCTTAATTTATTTAAGTTGCGTTATTATTTTAACGTGAGGGGGGGGGCCGGACCGCACGAACACGGCCGAATCCCCCCTCCATCGTTCATGTTTATTCATGCGGGTGGAAGCAAGTGGCGTGGTGCCGTCGCACCACGCGGATGATCGCGCTTATATTTTACGCAACGCCGTCGCGCTACGCCGAGGAGAATCTTCAAGAACGCGACGCCGTCGCGCCGCGTTGGAAGGAATCATGGCACGGCGAAAGGGGCGCGGTGCCGTCGCACCGCGCCGGACGACGAACGCCGCGGCCGGTTCCGGGCCGCGGCGAGACGAGGAGACCGCGGCCGGTTCCGGGCCGCGGCGGAAGAAAAGACCGGCGGCCGGGCCGCCGGCGTCGGAAGCCGAGGGGGGGACCGGAATTTCCGGTCCCGTTGGAGAAAACCGGCCGGCCAGCTGGCCGGCCGGATAGCCAAAATCCGGGGGAAATAAATCCCCCGGCCAGTAAAGAAGCCCCTCCCCATTAATTGGGGGAGGCGGTTCCCATGAGGGGGGGCAGGCGGCTCCCCCGGACCCTCTTCAAAGCGGGCCCCCAAAGGGGGGCCGTTGATTGATTAAAACGGCGCGGCTATGCCGCGCCGACATTGAAGAAGCGGGGGATTGAATCCCCCGCGTGCCACCTCGTGCGGCGCCAGGCGCCGCCGCCGCGGGCCGCCGCCGCCGCCGCCGCGGGCCGCCGCCGCCGCCGCGGGCCGCCGCCGCCGCCGCGCCGCCCAGGGGGGGGTCGGGCCGGGTCGGCCCGGACCCGGACCCCCCGTTTTGGACCAGTTTTGGTTTTTCGCTCATAACTTGAGCCTCGGACCTCCGATCGACGAACCGTCAGCGGCAACGCGATCCTTGGATCGAGACGGTCGTTTCGGTATATCGCACTCAAGGTTTTGGTTTACTTTGAGTTCGGCCGGGTTGGTTCGTTCACGAAACCAACCGGGCCTTCGGAGCGGAAATGCTCATATCTTGAGCTACGGACGTCCGATTGACGTGCCGTCAGTCGCGTTGTGTTCCTTTTAGTGAGACGGATCTTTTGGCATACTCCGCCCGAGGTTTGGACGCAGGTGGAGTACGGTCGGGTTGGTTTTGCCTTAAAAACCAACCGGGCCCCGGAGACGAAAAAGCCAATAACTCACAAACCGGGCGTCCGATTGACGCGCCGTCTGTTTCGTTGACTTCCTCTTGATGAGACGGAACTTTTGACATACTCCGCCCGAGTTTTGGATGCAGACGGAGTATGGCCGGGTTGGATTGTACCCGAAATCCAACCGGGCCCCTGGAACGGGAAAGCTGATATCTTTCAGACAGGACGTCCGTTTGACGAACCGTCAGCGGCGTTGGTGTTTACGTTTAGTAACGGTCCCTATGAGTATACCCTATGGGAGTTCGGGGTACAGTTGAGATACGGCCGGGATTGGTTCGCACTCGAAACCAACCGGGCCCCTGGGACGAAAAGGCTAATAACGCACAGACCGGGCGTCCGATCGACGCGCCGTCTGTTGCGTTGAGACCCCTGTGACGAGACGGACCTTTGAGACACTTCTTCGTGGGACTTTGTGATACTTGGAGTATCGACCAGTAGCTCGTGGAGCGGACCCTCCCGGAGACGAGCGTGCAGTGTACGGAGACCGTGTAGCCGGCTGAGACCTGACGACTGCTTGACCGACTCGACTTGGAGTGAGTCGACTAGCCCAGTGGACGGAGCGCCCGGTACTTGGCGGCAGACCCACGGCGGACGGAGCGCCTGGTAGTTGGCAGCAGACCCGCGGTACTCGACAGGAGGAGTACCTCAGTAGGCTATCTGGGTAGCGCCCGGTATTTGGCAGCAGACCCTCAGCGGACGGAGCGCCTGGTAGTTGGCAGCAGACCCGCAGTACTCGACAGGAGGAGTACCTCAGCAGTCCTAGGTTAGTGAGCGGCAGCCTCGGAGTCGTGACAGGACCACTGTACACTCTAGAGACGGAGCTCTTCAGCAGTTACGGTTTCGATAATGAAAATCCTGGTTTGAGATGAGACTTTTGACCTTGTGTTTACCTCATGATTGAGATGGGTCACTTGCTAACTTTGGTATATGTATGGGCATATACCCGAGTAGTGGTTATCCGTCGTTTCCACAATCCTTGTGTTTCCTCATGATTGAGATGGGTTACTTGATAACTTAGGTATATGTATGGGCATATACCTAAGTAGAGTTTATCTGTTGAGATCTTCTTGTGTTTATCCTTGTTGGTTTTAGTGAGACCTTGAGGGTCTCGGGGTCCCTACTGAGTATCGTTATACTCACCCCTGCACGGGCTATGCCCGCACCTCGTTGTGTTGGTTGCAGACGACGGACAGAGCTGACAGAAGCCGAAGGTTCGAGGACTGGACGGTACCTGGAGGTGGACTATACGACGAGGCGGTACCCGGAGGTGGACCACTGGGCGGGACATACTCGGAGCGGATGGCGGGACCCGAGGAGCAGAGGAGCTATCTGTACCCACCCTTCAGGTGGGATTTCCAGTGGACATCTCAGCGTAGCAGCTTTACTTTTCAGTCGCGGTTTTCCCTTTCGAGTTGTACTTTACAGTCGGGCTTGTATTTCCGGCCCCTTTTTACTTTTCAGCTCTTCTTTTTGTACTTAGTGTTTTACTTCCGCTTGTACTCTGTGGTGCTTGTTTTCTTTATAAAGGCAATGCCTTCCCAGTTATCGGGATTTTACGCCTTTGGTGCTAGTCGCCAGCCCCTGGCCTATGGAAGGCGGGCTTGGGGTAGTCACGGCACGGGCCCCGAGGACGGGTCGTGACAAATTGGTATCAGAGGAGTTCGGTTCTACCGCAGAACTTATAACTCTGATGTCTCTTTCTGTGAAGCAATAGTGTTGAGAGTACCGAGTGTGGTTTTCAGTTCAGGGAGTCCAGTGTTGGTGCGGGCGGCCGACGTATCCATACACCAGGACCCTGACAACTGATTTCCGACTTTGTGCACGAAAACACTGATTGCGTGTGTGTTTTCAAAGGTTTTTCCCCTTAAAACAGCTCAAACCAGGTCAGCTCACCAGGTATAATCGTTTGATCGTGTTACGTTGTTTCTTTCATGATGGCCCACCGAGCAGCGAGACTCCAGTGCAGGGCCCTTTTTCAGTGTTGGCACCTTCGGGTGGTGTACCAGCAGCACCACCACCCGTTAGGCAGCAGATGCCACTAGCTGACGGTGCACGCTAGCAGAGCGCGATGCACGAGTTCCAGCAGTAGAGGCCTCTGAGGATACGAGGCGAGACAGATTTCCCAGGCAGCAGTGGACTGGATGGAAACGAATGCTAGAGTTCTACGCCTAGCTTGGATACTAGTAGAGCGGATGATGATCTTAGATCCAGGTGTTTCCAGAGAGTGACCATGAGGTTGGTCCTTATAGTAACGAGGCTTCGGTACGCGAACCGATACCTGGATTAGTACCTACGGGTAGAGCGCCAGCTATGTCACTACCTGTTGGTCAGCAGACACTACCGGCGGTACCGGTAGCAGAGACTCGGGCGTGTAAAATGTTTCAGGAGGAGGAAGTGCCAAGGACAGATGAATCTGCAGGGTAGCAGACGTGGAAGCAGAGCTTGGAGAGCAGCATGTGGTGGTGTACATTTCGACATGTTACGACCACCCGACTTAGTAGTCCCCGCCAGGCTCAGGGAGCAGGAGGGCTGGGGAGGAGAATAGCTGCATTGCGGTCAAGGAGTGTGACCCAGGAGCTCTAAGAATGATTTGGGGTACGAATTATGTCTACTACGAGCTGCCATATCTATAGACATAGGAACCAATCATTCTACCCTTCCACGAATCATGTCCCAGACCTAGAGGTTCCGGGTAAACCGTAGACTTGACCCTCACGTCTGGAGATACCTTTGGGAGGAGACTCGATAATCACGCTTACGCCGACGGTGTGATTTGACCTCGAGGCGAGAGTTTCGGTTGGAATCTCTTGGTGGCAGCATAGAGGCCTTACGACGTTGATCTGGGTATGGTTTTGATTCACAAATCATACCCCGGTTGACTGTTTTAGGCAAGCGTCGGAATGGGTTTTCCTTGGACGGCGAAAAGGAAACCCTGGGCAGCTCATGTTAAACTCAGACATAAGAGGGTGTGACCGATCACTCTTGAGTTGGTCAACCCTACCCCTGTGGCAGCAGGAGTTTGAGTTCAGTTCTAACCTAAAAAGGGAAACCTCTTGAGTTCGACGGTGACGAACACGTTCTTATACGGTCTCAACCCGATGAGGTTTCGGAGATGTGGCCGAGGCGGCATGTTATCTCCGAAGTTCGATGGACCCTTTTGATCTTCAGCAGGGTAGGCGAGGAGGTTTACCGCTTAACCCTACCACCTCAGTCGCACCGGGTGCATAGTGTCCACCACGTGTCTCAGCTGTGGAGATACGTGTATGTTTCTTCACACGTCATCGACCCCGGGGAGTTGGACGTCGATGACAGGGCGATAAGCACAGAGATTCTAGTAGAGATTGAGGATCGACAAGAGTAGGTTCTACGTGAACGGTTGCTTCCTCTGGGGTGCTTCTCGGGTAGCACAAGATCTTCAGGTGAGCATATGGGAGCGTAAAGCTCAGTTGCGTGCTCAGTACTACTTTGTTTCCCTTAAGTGTGAGTTGAAGCTTTACGGGGACGTAAAGCCCTGAGGTGGGAGTAATGTAAAGACCCGTAAAATTCAAGGGAAATTTTTTCTTAATTTTCTTTAGAATTTTACAAGAGCGCGGTTTCAGACGGCACCTGATTCCGAGGCCCGGAGTGCCCGGAATTAATTTCCGAAGTTTGGCTCGGGTACGTTCAGTGAACGAACGAGCGGGAATTCCTAACTTTTGATCCGGTGCTCGGAATTGAAATCCGAGGGCACCTATGAACTCGCAGCGCCGATATTCGCTTAAAGAGACCTTTTCGGGAGTTGCGTTTTTGCGGGATGAGAAGTTAAATTTTGTAGATTAAATTAGAAGTGAATAAAAATTGGGGAACAATTTTTATTTATATCTAAGTGGTTATATCCTAAGTGAGGGAGTTGGGGTGGGACCCACTAGTTCCTAACTACCCATGTGTGGATAAATGTGAGGTGGGGCCCACACAAGCCCCAACCTTTCACATTCCCATAACTCTCATAAACTCTCCCTTTAAACTTGTTAACTCCCTTAAATTAAGTAACTCTTCCACTTCCTTATTTAATTTGCCAACCCACCTCTTAATTAATTAAACAACTCATGGTTTAATTAATTAAGTGAATTGGATTTGAATTTTGTAAATTTGAATGCATGGCATGGGTAAATAAAATAAGGTGGAGCCTTATTTTATTTTGGTTGGAATGGATGTGTTAAGTGAAAGGGAAGAGAGCTCTTGAGTTTTGAAGAACGTTCTTGACGAAGAACGCCTCCGACGGAGAACGCGAAGTTACCGACGACATGCCTTCTCTTCTTCTTCCTTCGCGTCAAGGGAGGAGACACCACCGCAGGGAACGTCGCCATAGACGACGACTCTTCCTCCGATGACAACAGAACTTCACCCCGCGACGCCGCTTTCCGCGACGCTCTTCGAACTTCATCTCGTTATCAAGGTAGGGGAATATTGGTATGAATCTTTTTATTTAAGAGGTTGAAGGGAATTATTTTGAGTGATATCTTTTTCCATGGATGCTCCCTTTTGAAAACAAAGAATGCGGATCAACTCAATATTAAGTTGATCCGCGAAGAATATGATTGCGGGTTGGGAATTCTTGTTTGCGGGGAAAACTGTAGGGGTTGTTGTTTTATTCTTTATTATTCCTTTCCTTGATCGTGAATAGCAAGTATAACGTGTGGCTTAATTTATTTAAGTTGCGTTATTATTTTAACGTGAGGGGGGGGGGGGGGGGGGGGCGGACCGCACGAACACGGCCGAATCCCCCCTCCATCGTTCATGTTTATTCATGCGGGTGGAAGCAAGTGGCGTGGTGCCGTCGCACCACGCGGATGATCACGCTTATATTTTACGCAACGCCGTCGCGCTACGCCGAGGAGAATCTTCAAGAACGCGACGCCGTCGCGCCGCGTTGGAAGGAATCATGGCACGGCGAAAGGGGCGCGGTGCCGTCGCACCGCGCCGGACGACGAACGCCGCGGCCGGTTCCGGGCCGCGGCGAGACGAGGAGACCGCGGCCGGTTTCGGGCCGCGGCGGAAGAAAAGACCGGCGGCCGGGCCGCCGGCGTCGGAAGCCGAGGGGGGGACCGGAATTTCCGGTCCCGTTGGAGAAAACCGGCCGGCCAGCTGGCCGGCCGGATAGCCAAAATCCGGGGGAAATAAATCCCTCGGCCAGTAAAGAAGCCCCTCCCCATTAATTGGGGGAGGCGGTTCCCATGAGGGGGGGCAGGCGGCTCCCCCGGACCCTCTTCAAAGCGGGCCCCCAAAGGGGGGCCGTTGATTGATTAAAACGGCGCGGCTATGCCGCGCCGACATTGAAGAAGCGGGGGATTGAATCCCCCGCGTGCCACCTCGTGCGGCGCCAGGCGCCGCCGCCGCGGGCCGCCGCCGCCGCGGGCCGCCGCCGCCGCCGCGGGCCGCCGCCGCCGCCGCGCGCCGCCGCCGCCGCCGCGCGCCGCCGCCGCCGCCGCGGGCCGCCGCCGCCGCCGCCGCGCGCCGCCGCCGGCCGCCGCGCCGCCCAGGGGGGGGGGGGTCGGGCCGGGTCGGCCCGGACCCGGACCCCCCGTTTTGGACCAGTTTTGGTTTTTCGCTCATAACTTGAGCCTCGGACCTCCGATCGACGAACCGTCAGCGGCAACGCGATCCTTGGATCGAGACGGTCGTTTCGGTATATCGCACTCAAGGTTTCGGTTTACTTTGAGTTCGGCCGGGTTGGTTCGTTCACGAAACCAACCGGGCCTTCGGAGCGGAAACGCTCATATCTTGAGCTACGGACGTCCGATTGACGTGCCGTCAGTCGCGTTGTGTTCCTTTTAGTGAGACGGATCTTTTGGCATACTCCGCCCGAGGTTTGGACGCAGGTGGAGTACGGTCGGGTTGGTTTTGCCTTAAAAACCAACCGGGCCCCGGAGACGAAAAAGCCAATAACTCACAAACCGGGCGTCCGATTGACGCGCCGTCTGTTTCGTTGACTTCCTCTTGATGAGACGGAACTTTTGACATACTCCGCCCGAGTTTTGGATGCAGACGGAGTATGGCCGGGTTGGATTGTACCCGAAATCCAACCGGGCCCCTGGAACGGGAAAGCTGATATCTTTCAGACAGGACGTCCGTTTGACGAACCGTCAGCGGCGTTGGTGTTTACGTTTAGTAACGGTCCCTATGAGTATACCCTATGGGAGTTCGGGGTACAGTTGAGATACGGCCGGGATTGGTTCGCACTCGAAACCAACCGGGCCCCTGGGACGAAAAGGCTAATAACGCACAGACCGGGCGTCCGATCGACGCGCCGTCTGTTGCGTTGAGACCCCTGTGACGAGACGGACCTTTGAGACACTTCTTCGTGGGACTTTGTGATACTTGGAGTATCGACCAGTAGCTCGTGGAGCGGACCCTCCCGGAGACGAGCGTGCAGTGTACGGAGACCGTGTAGCCGGCTGAGACCTGACGACTGCTTGACCGACTCGACTTGGAGTGAGTCGACTAGCCCAGTGGACGGAGCGCCCGGTACTTGGCGGCAGACCCACGGCGGACGGAGCGCCTGGTAGTTGGCAGCAGACCCGCGGTACTCGACAGGAGGAGTACCTCAGTAGGCTATCTGGGTAGCGCCCGGTATTTGGAAGCAGACCCTCAGCGGACGGAGCGCCTGGTAGTTGGCAGCAGACCCGCAGTACTCGACAGGAGGAGTACCTCAGCAGTCCTAGGTTAGTGAGCGGCAGCCTCGGAGTCGTGACAGGACCACTGTACACTCTAGAGACGGAGCTCTTCAGCAGTTACGGTTTCGATAATGAAAATCCTGGTTTGAGATGAGACTTTTGACCTTGTGTTTACCTCATGATTGAGATGGGTCACTTGCTAACTTTGGTATATGTATGGGCATATACCCGAGTAGTGGTTATCCGTCGTTTCCACAATCCTTGTGTTTCCTCATGATTGAGATGGGTTACTTGATTACTTAGGTATATGTATGGGCATATACCTAAGTAGAGTTTATCTGTTGAGATCTTCTTGTGTTTATCCTTGTTGGTTTTAGTGAGACCTTGAGGGTCTCGGGGTCCCTACTGAGTATCGTTATACTCACCCCTGCACGGGCTATGCCCGCACCTCGTTGTGTTGGTTGCAGACGACGGACAGAGCTGACAGAAGCCGAAGGTTCGAGGACTGGACGGTACCTGGAGGTGGACTATACGACGAGGCGGTACCCGGAGGTGGACCACTGGGCGGGACATACTCGGAGCGGATGGCGGGACCCGAGGAGCAGAGGAGCTATCTGTACCCACCCTTCAGGTGGGATTTCCAGTGGACATCTCAGCGTAGCAGCTTTACTTTTCAGTCGCGGTTTTCCCTTTCGAGTTGTACTTTACAGTCGGGCTTGTATTTCCGGCCCCTTTTTACTTTTCAGCTCTTCTTTTTGTACTTAGTGTTTTACTTCCGCTTGTACTCTGTGGTGCTTGTTTTCTTTATAAAGGCAATGCCTTCCCAGTTATCGGGATTTTACGCCTTTGGTGCTAGTCGCCAGCCCCTGGCCTATGGAAGGCGGGCTTGGGGTAGTCACGGCACGGGCCCCGAGGACGGGTCGTGACAAAGAGAGACCTGGAAGTATTCTGGATTGAACAGACGTTTTGTAAGAATTCCATGTCTTGACTCACCGATAGTCATTTTCCTGAGTCACCGATGATGAACGGTCACACCGATGATGAATGGTCGCACTGATGATGAACGGTCGCACCGATGATGAATGGTCGCACCGATGATGAATGGACGCACTGATGATGAATGGTCGCACCGATGATGAACGGTCGCACCGATGATGAACGGTCGCACCGATGATGAACGGTCGCACCGATGATGAACGGTCGCCCCGATGATGAACGGTCGCACCGATGATGAATGGTCACACCGATGATGAACGGTCGCAATGATGATGAATGGTCGCACTGATGATGAACGATCGCACCGATGATGAATGGTCTCACCGATGATGAACAGTCGCACCGATGATGAATGGTCGCACCGATGATGAACGGTCACATCGATGATGAACGGTCGCACCGATGATGAACGGTCGCACCGATGATGAACAGTCGCACCGATGATGAACGGTCGCACAGATGATGTACGGTCGCACCGATGATGAGGGGTCGCACCGATGATGAACAGTCGCAGCGACGATGAACGGTCGCACCTTTAACTATCAAAGGTCCAAAGCTACTGATGCTAACCTACCGATGCTAATCTAACGATGCTAAGCTACCGATGCTAAGCTACCAATGCTAAGCTATAGATGCTAAGACACAGATGCTAAGATACTGATGTCGATGCAACTGAAACTGATGGAGATTCAAAATCTCTCACCGATCTCACGACTCACCACTAGTCACGAAAACTGTTTGAATATCTATAAATTCATATTTAATTATAACGGTCATAATTGATTTTTTTAATGTAATTAATTATATTTAATGTTAGTTGTTGGCATGTCAGGAGACCGTACCTCGTACTTATGGAAATGTAATCCTTCCCATTGCCGGAGCTCAGGGAAAAAAAGGAAGATTGAGCTGCAGTAAAGAAATGGATGCGTGAAAAGGCATAAAGAGAGAATTCTTACAAGAATATACATGAGGGACTAAAGAACATGCAATAGAGTGGAATAAGGGGCATTTTCAAGATCCAAAGAAAACCCTTATGCACATAATCTAGCACTACCGAAGAACATAAGAAGAACACTAGAAATCAGAGAACTCACTTGCCTGTGAAGGACATCAAGCTGTATCACGATACTCTATTTTTCACAGAAAAACCACATAAGGAATCATAAGAATCTCTACTAAATCCAACGTGTAATGGCCCGGACCTCTCCGGTCCATTACTTTGTGGAATTTTGGTGTTGGAGGTGTTCCGGGAGGCCAAGGGGACTTATCCCCAACACTTTACCAATTTTCCAGTTCTGTGAGACAGATCGGTGAGACCGATCGGTGAGACCGATCGGTGCGACCGATCGGTGTGACTGATCGGCGGAACCGGCCGACGTCACCCGGCCTTGCCAAGTTGTTCCAGTAACACGCAGAAAAGTTTAATTAAATACTGAAACGGCTCATGAGTCGGTTTAAACCACTCAGCACCTTTAATGATGAGTCAAGCCGCGTGGTCAACCCACAACTTCCACGTCTTACGTGGTTCAACGTTTTTATCTCAACCGTCCCCGACTCTTATAAATTAAGGGTTAGGCCGTGGTTTCCCCCTTCTTCGATCGTGGCTCTTCTGGTGCATCGGGACCGCCGCGTCGTTATCCGTAAAGTTTTGCGCCCCCGGCCTAAACATCAATCATTTATCAACAGGTAGGGGATTCATGGATTCTATAATTGTATATGTGCAATCGTATAATTAGCATGATTTATCCCTTTGGATCACAATGAAATATACCTAATTAAATACTTGAACCGGATTAAAAGAATTGGTTGATCGCATGTTGTTTCTTTATACCGTGATAACGGTTTGCCTCATGTTTTCCTAGATATAGTGATATCTATGTTTCTTTGATTTGTTGTTCTTTCATGATAGAAATTGATAACGAACGTAAAGCCGGAATTAATTGATAATTAATTGGCTAAAGATAAAGAGGCATGTAAATTAATCTGGTTGTTGTTGTTGTTATAGTTGTTCTAATTTGAGGATAATCAAATTAGGGAAGTAAGCATGGTTATTTAATTGTGATAGCTTACTGATTAGGTATCCATGATTGGAACCTACGAATAACAAATCTGTTAATTCAATATGGATTAAAGGACAGATTATGTGGGAATTTCAAAAGGGTTCTGAGTTACCCGCTTGCTTGTAAGGCTGAATGCCTTGTGGTTTGGAGCTCTGAGTGCTCATTGTGCTTGAAGGCCGAATGCCTTGTTAAAGGGTCGAGATCCCATTTTGTGATGTTTGTTTTCCTGCTGCTTGTGTTGTGATGTGAGCTTGGATGGCTGTTGTGATATGTGGAGGCAAGGAGACTTGTGTTTGTGGCAGCAGATGACGCCTAGTGTGGCGAGATGCATCGGTTTATGCATATGGGTGTCGGGGAGGACACCAAGGGTGATGGTATGAGATGAATGTGATGGTTTGATGTTGGTGGCTTGGTTTGGTTGTTTATCTGCTTTACTTTTCCCCACTTTTCAAGGCAGCTGGTCTTGCTTACCCTCTTTCCGAAGGAGGCGAAGACACGCGGGGTATGCCACGTGCTTTCCGTGTTTAGCCTCTCGATGGAGGATGGGTCTATGCTCTTTCTATAGGCGGCAAAGACTCGAAGGGTAGTATATCTACTCCCCGTGTTGAGCCTCCTTTGTGTTTAGAAGCATAGGATGTTTTTCTAGAATGCCTGGGAATGTGGAAAAGTAATTCTGTAATGAATGTTTGATTAAATGGTGAAAATCCACGGGGATGGAGATGCTGGAATTTAAAGGTGATGTGAATCTTAAAAAGGAGCAGTTGTTTTTGAAAGTGATGCCTTTAAGTTTAATGTGGAATTGTTCATTCTTAATTAAAGTTTAAAGAATTAATTAACGTACAATGGAATTGATAAATGATAATGGAGTAATCTAATGAAGATCTTCAATTGGTTGTGTGCTTATTGGATACCTAGTCTTTGATGTAGCAGCCTGGAGTCTGAGAGACGTTAGCTGCAGTGTATCTAAGACTAGGTAATTCCCATAGTGTGGATGTGAGTTACTTATATATTCTGTACTATTTGTGTTTCTATACGCTACTCCACCCTGTCGGTAAGGGCAACTAACACCCCGGGAATTCTGAGCCCTGGGGGGGTGTTTTCACCATCATTCTGATGGGAGGTTGAATGGCTGACTACCCCCTTTGGACCCGCTCTCTTCTCTTGGTAGATCTTTGTGCTGGTAGGCACAGTGGTTAGTTTTACCCATATATGTGCGTAGAGGGTTGTAATGGCTTGTGGTTATTTCACACACATATATTCTGGATATAGTATCCTATGGACTACTATAGGTGTAACGTGTATAGGCTGTGATGGCTTGAGGATCCTTACTCGTTGTATGGGCTGTAATGGCTTGAGGTATAATACTCGACGTATGATACACTTTATTCGAGATGTATTGGCTTCCGGAAACTACCTGGTTACTTTTGGTTGTGAGGATTTTGTGGAGCTTAGCCCAGGTTTCTGCGGGCAAGCCTTTGTGGTGCACGAGGTGCAGATTGTGGAGCTTAGCCCAGGTGTCTGCGGGCAAGCCTTTGGAGAGAGATGCACAGGACGTATGTCATTGGGGAAAAGCGGAAAACCAGTGGGGAAGTAGTAGCGGGGTACCCTTGATATTCTTTACTATATTCTATATTCTTGTATGCGTTACTTGGTGAGAGTAGCCATGGTGAGGTTGGGAACATAGTATACCTGTTTAGGTGACGAGTTAGTTTCACTTGTTGTTCACTGGGCTTTAGCATGCTTTCTTTACTTTTGCACGAGAGTCTTGGGGAGGATCCTACTGAGTATACTGTTATACTCACCCTATGTACATATAAACTGTTTTTCAGGTCACTTGGAGCAGGTTGGAGATCAAGCTGGTTACTACTAGCTTGCGGTTGGAGGAGGAGCTATTCGGGCTTGTAGTCGCTGTCATTTTACTTTCTTTTGGGTACTTTTAGTTTTCCCTTTTAGTTGTAGTACTTTTGCATGACATTTCATATATGTACTTGGGTTTCTTTTATATTTTCAGTTATGATTTGGAGTGGGTTGGAGTCTATTCTATCTATCTCTTCTGCATGTGTTCTCTTAGAGGGTAATGCCTCCAATTTGTGTGTGTATTATACCCTCGGTTCTAGTCGCCAACCCGGGGCCTACTGGAGGCGGGACTCAGGGGTCATTATCTCCCTTCTCACATTGCCGGCCCAGGAGGGGTACACTTTGTGGGGAGGGGGTCGTGACAGAGTGGTATCAAAGGTCTGGTTGAGGGATAGGATGGAGTTTGGAGTTAGGCACAGGTGAGGATGCATGGGATGGTAGGGCAACGGTGACATTCATGTTTAGCAAGTGGGGTAAACACTGGAGACCAGCAGAGACATAGGCGTTTAGGGCCCCCTATGATCTGTTTCATGGACCATTAAGTTTACAATGGCTACTAAACAAAGTGATACTGGTTGGAGGGTAGAGACCTAGGAAAGGATCATGCATCATTATTGTTTGCGCCTGTGTTTGAATGGGTAGACCTTGGGATAGGTAACCTAAAATTAATAAAACAAAATAATTAATTAATTAATGTTGAGTCTCCCATATTCCAGGCTTAGGAGCTCTAATGGTTGTTATTTTACAGGTATGGCTCCAGGTCGACGTCCTCGTCAGGTTTGTGTAGAAGGTGCCCAGCAGGTTGTTCCAGCAGATCATCGCCGGGTAGAGGTTGACGACGATGACACTTGGAGGAAGACACTCCGAGAGTTTTAGCGCCAGAGTCTACAGAAGTACGAGGGCTCCGTTTCAGATGTAGTCACAGAAGACTGGTTGGAGGAGGTCGAGATAGGATTCAGTTCGATTCGTGCTCAGAAGGAACACTGGGTGTCCTTGGTTGTGACGATGTTGCGTGGAGCAGCGAGACAGTGGTGGTTCTTGTTCATCGGGGATCGTGAGGAGTCAACGATCTCATGGGAGGAGTTTCGAGACAGGTTTAGAGTCGAGTTTCTTTCATCGACTGCGAAGGCGTCCAGTCACCAGGAGCTTCTTACCCTTCGAAAGGGGAGCTCTAGTGTTCGAGAGTTTGGAATCCGTTTCACGAACCTTCTACGATATGCTTCAGACCTGTTACCAGATGATGAGGCCAGGGCGAGGCATTTCGAGGAGGCTTTGCGTCCAGAGATCCAGCGCCAGGTCACCCCATTTATGATGAAGACATATCTTGAGGTGCTGGCGAGGGCAGAGGTTGTTGAGAGAACTTTGACCAGGACCGGATCGTCACGAGAGGGGAATCGTCATGATTCCTCACGAAGCAGAGCTGTGGTCCGGGGTTCCTGGTTTTCAGGACAGAAGAGTTTCCGTTCACCTGGGGGTAGGTCCTAGCCCTTCCCATCTCGTTTCTCCGGAGGTAGCAACTCTCAGACCTATGCCAAGGGATCAGGCGCTTGTTTTTCTTGTGGTGGACGTGGTCATCAGCAGCGGGAGTGCCCGACTTTTCATAGCAGTCATCGTGCACCAGGCGCTCCACTCCAGGTTCCTCCGTTGAGGCAGTTCCAGCCGAGGCAGCAGCAGCAGGTTGCACCAGCTTTAGATCACCAGAGGGTAGATGGAGTAGGCAGAGGAAATCCCCAGGACGCTCCCCGTCCTCAGAGAGCAGAGCGCGGCCGTGGTGGTGGTCGTCATCAGGGTCAGAGAGGCCGTGGAGGTGGTCGTGGTCGGCTTCATGCTCTAGCGTTGCCAGCTCCAGGCGAGCTAGACGTCGTCCGAGGTACCCTTTGCTTGTTTTCTACCTTGGTGTATGCCTTGTTTGATTCAGGAGCGACACACTCCTTTATATCCCCTACCCTTGTCCACGCTTTGGGACTTGAGGTAGAGAGGCCTCCAGTGCCCTTGGCGTTGACTACGCCAGTTGGAGGTCGAGCTAGATTGTTTGAAGTATGTAGAGACTGTGAGCTAGTGTTGGGGCAGCACCGCTCTTAGGGAGATTTCCTATGTTTACGAATACAACCATATGATGTCATCCTCGGCATGGATTGGTTGTATTCGGTGCAGGCTATTGTGGATTGCTATAGGAAGAAAGTCATTTTCTTTGATGATGATGGAGAGAAAGTGGTGTTTGTTGGTGAGAGAGATCCTCGGATGAGTCATAGACGAGTGTCATCCTGATCATCCATGATGGCTGGGATGATGCTGAGTTCTTCAGAGGTTCAAAAGTTGTCGTTTCCTGGGGTCGTAGAGGAGTACCCTGACATCTTTCCAGAAGAGGTTGTATCCTTACCCCCTCGACGAGAGATCGAGTTTGGGATCGAGCTACAGCCAGGAGCGTCTCCTATCTCTATGTCTCCATATAGGATGTCCCCTTCTGAGTTACGAGAGCTACGTATTCAGCTCGATGGTCTGTTGCAGTGTGGTTTTGTTCGGCCATGTGTGTCACGTTGGGGTGCACCAGTTCTGTTTGTGAAAAAGGCTGATGGAAGTTTGCGGTTGTGCGTCGATTATCATCGTTTAAACAAAGTGACAATAAAGAACCGTTATCCTCTCCCACGGATCGATGACCTATTCGATCAACTGAAGGGTGCAAGTTGGTTTTCAAAGATAGACTTGCGGTCAGGATATCACCAGATGCGTGTAAAGGATGAGGATATCCCGAAGACTGTTTTCCGTTGTCGTCATGGGCATTATGAGTTTGTTGTAATGCCATTCGGCGTGACGAATGCTCCAGCTGTTTTCATGGGGTTGATGAATGCTGTGTTCCGTGAATTCCTGGACAAGTTTGTTGTGGTTTTCATCGACGACATCCTTGTGTACTCCACATCTGAAGAGGAGCATGCAGAGCATCTACGAGCCGTTTTGGGAATTCTTCGCCTACATCAGTTGTTTGGGAAGTTGTCCAAGTGTGAGTTATGGGCTCGAGAAGTTCGTTTCTTGGTAATGTTGTGTCCCAACAGGGAGTAGCTGTGGATCCTTCTAAGATAGAAGCAGTGGTGTCTTGGCCAGCCCCCAAGACCGTGTCAGAGGTGCGGAGTTTCCTTGGTCTCGCAGGCTATTACAGGAGGTTTGTGGCTAATTTCTCCCGAGTTGCGACTCCTCTGACAACTTTGACCAGGAAGGATCAAGCGTTCATATGGACTGATCAGTGTCAGACAGCTTTCGAGTATCTAAAGGAGAAGTTGGTAAGTGCTCCCGTCCTTTGTCTTCCAGTGGAGGGAGTCCAGTTTGATGTTTTCTGTGATGCTTCACATCTGGGTCTAGGCTGTGTTCTTATGCAGCAGAGGTCTGTTGTTTCTTATGGGTCTCGGCAATTGCGTCCCCATGAACGCAACTACGCCACCCATGATCTTGAGTTGGCAGCCGTGGTGTTTGCGCTGTAGTTGTGGAGATATTACCTCATTGGCGAGCTCTTTGTGGTTTTCACCGATCATAAGAGTTTGAGGTATGTTTTCTCCCAACGTGACTTGAACTTGAGGTAGCGTCGGTGGATGGAGTTCTTGCAGGAATACGACTTCGAAATATCGTATACACCTGGAAAAGGGAACGTTGTAGCTGATGCACTAAGACGAAAGTCACGTAATGATGTTGCACGTGAATCTGGTGATTCATGGAGAGTGATGGAAGAGCTATCAGCTTTTCATCTTGATATGGGATAAGTTGGGGGAAGAGGTTGCCTTTTCCAGATGACGGTGCAGTCATTCCTGATGCAGATGGTGGAAGAGTCTCAGTTGGGTGATCTAGAGGTGGATGTTTGGAGAGACAGAGTTGTATGTGGTGAGGCCCCTGATGGTTGGTCGGAGGATGAACAACACCGAGTGTTGTATCATGGAAGGCTTTTTGATCCCTTGGCGATGCGCGAGACGGTTCTCCGAGAGTTCCATAGTTCACCCTTGGCAGTACATCCTGGTGTGACGAAGCTGTACCGATCCTTAAGGAGTCAGTTCTGGTGGCCTGGGCTGAAACGTATGGTTGCAGAGTGTGTGTCTCGATGTTTAGTCTGCCAGAACGTGAAGGCCGAACACCGTGTTCCTGGTGGTCTTCTCCAGCACTTAGAGATTCCTCAGTGGAAGTGGGAGGACATCTCAATGGACTTTGTTACAGGTTTACCTCGATCTCCGGGAGGACATGATGCTATATGGGTGGTAGTGGATCGTTTAACAAAATCATCCCACTTCATAGCGATCAAGGAGTCGAGCTCAGTGGAAGTTTTGTCGAGGCAGTATCTGGAGGAGGTGGTGAGGCTTCACGGAGTCCCTAAGACGATCATTTCTGATCGAGATTCTCGTTTTACCTCCAGGGTGTGGAGAGGACTCCAGCAGGCTTTTGGTTCTCAACTATGCCTTAGCACTGCTTTTCATCCTCAAACAGATGGTCAGACATAGCGAACCATTCAGACTCTTGAAGACATGTTGCGCTCTTGTGTTCTTGGTTTTGGAGGTTCATGGACGAAGCAGTTAACCTTTGTAGAGTTCTCTTACAATAATATTTTTCACTCTACCATTGGCATGGCGCCGTTTGAAGCCTTGTATGGCCGGCCATACCGTTCGCCGTTGTGCTGGACTGGGGTCGGAGAGTCAGCAATTCTCGGACCAGAACTAGTGCAGAATACAAGAGAGATGGTTCAGGTGATTCGTGAGAGGATGAAGACAACACAGGATCGTCAGAAATCATATGTTGAACAAAGAAGGAGACCGTTAGAGTTTAATGTTGGTGATAATGTGTTTCTGAAGGTGACTCCTCGTCGTGGGCTGCGAAGGTTTGGTCGCGGAAGTAAGCTTTCTCCCCGTTTTGTTGGGCCTTTTGAGGTGTTAGCTCATGTTGGAGCTGTGGCATATCGAGTAGCACTTCCCCCTCAGATGAGTCGGATACATGATGTTTTCCATGTATCACAGCTCCGTCGTTATCTTCATGATGAATCTCATGTTATCGATTGGGGAGAGATCGATATTGACGATGATGAAACCTTCGAGGAGCGACCTGTGGAGATCCAAGACCACAAGGAGAAGGTGTTGCGTGGGCGTTCTATCCCCTTAGTTCGTGTCTTGTGGTGACACGGTGGCATGGAGGAGAGTACTTGGGAGCGTGAGTCACAGATACGTGCTCAGTACCCAGAGTTGTTCAATGTTTAACTCCCTTCATGTAATGATGTTTCCTCTCTGGTTAGATCTTTCATGTTTTATTTATGTACCTTTGATGTGATGTTGTGAATAAATTGTTTGGGTATGGATTGTTTGTTCCCGGATGTCAGAGTTTTGTTCCAGCTTTCGAACAACTCATGGTGGTTTTTCCCTGAGAGGTATCTTATGGGGTGGTTGTTCGGACCCCTCTTTTCTTCTGGGTTGGTTTTTAATTCTCGAGGACGAGAATGTTTTGAGAGGTATCTAATGTAATGGCCCGGACCTCTCCAGTCCATTACTTTGTGGAATTTTGGTGTTGGAGGTGTTCCGGGAGGCCAAGGGGACTTATCCCCAACACTTTACCAATTTTCCAGTTCTTTGAACAGTGTTTCCAGTTTTATGAACAGTAACAGACGGATCGGTGAGACGGATCGGTGAGACCGATCGGTGAGACGGATCGGTGAGACCGATCGGTGTGACCGATCGGTGAGACCGATCGGTGAGACCGATCGGTGAGACGGATCGGTGAGACCGATCGGTATGACCGATCGGTGTGACTGATCGGCGGAACCGGCCGACGTCACCCGACCTTTCCAAGTTGTTCCAGTAACGCGCACAAAAGTTTAATTAAATACTGAATCGGCTCATGAGTCGGTTTAAACCACTCAACACCTTTAATGATGAGTCAAGCCGCGTGGTCAACCCATGACTTCCACGGCTTACGCGGTTCAGTGTTTTTATCTCAACCATCCCCGGTTCTTATAAATTAAGGGTTAGGCCGTGGTTTCCCCCTTCTTCGATCATGGCTCTTCTGGTGCATCGGGACCGCCGCGTCGTTATCCGTAAAGTTCCGCGCCCCCGGCCTAAACGTCGATCATCTATCAACAGGTAGGGGATTCATGGCTTCTCTAATTGTATATGTGCAATCATAGAATTAGCATGATTTATCCCTTTGGATCACAATTAAATTGACCTAATTATATACTTGAACCGGATTAAAAGAATTGGTTGATCGCATGTTGTTTCTTTATACCGTGATAACGGTTTGCCTCATGTTTTCCTAGATATAGTGATATCTATGTTTCTTTGATTTTTTGTTCGTTCATGATAGAAATTGATAACGAACGTAAAGCCGGAATTAATTGATAATTATTTGGATAAAGATAAAGAGGGATGTAAATTAATCTGGTTATTGTTGTTGTTGTAGTTTTTCTAATTTGAGGCTAATCAAATTAGGGAAGTAAGAATGGTTATTTAATTGTGATAGCTTACTGATTAGGTATCCATGATTGGAACCTACGAATAACAAATCTGTTAATTCAATATGGATTAGAGGACAGATTATGTGGGAATTTCAAAAGGGTTCTGAGTTACCCGCTTGCTTGTAAGGCTGAAAGACTTGTGGTTTGGAGCTCTGAGTGCTCATTGTGCTTGAAGGCTGAATGCCTTGTAAAAGGTCCGAGAGCCAATTTTGTGATGTTTGTTTTCCTGCTGCTTGTGCTGTGATGTGAACCTGGATGGCTGTTGTGATATGTGGAGGCATGGATACTTGTTTTTGTGGCAGTGGATGACGCCTAGTGTGGCGAGATGCATCGGTTTATGCATATGGGTGTCGGGGAGGACACCAAGGGTGACGGTATGAGATGAATGTGATGGTTTGATGTTGGTGGTTTGGTTTGGTTGTTTATCTGCTTTACTTTTCCCCACTGCTCAAGGCAGCTGGTCTTGCTTACCCTCTTTCCAAAGGAGGCGAAGACACGCGGGGTATGCCACGTGCTTTCCGTGTTTAGCCTCTCGATGGAGGATGGGTCTATGATCTTTCTATAGGCGGCAAACACTCGACGGGTAGTATATCTACTCACCGTGCTAAGCCTCCTTTGTGTTTAGAAGCATATGATGTTTTTCTAGAATGCCTGGGAATGTGGAAAAGTAATTCTGTAATGAATGTATGATTAAATGGTGAAAATCCACGGGGATGGAGATGCTGGAATTTAAAGGTGATGTGAATCTTAAAAAGGAGCACTTGTTTTTGAAAGTGATGCCTTTATGTTTAATGTGGAATTGTTCATTCTTAATTAATGTTTAAAGAATTAATTAACGTACAGTGGAATTGATAAATGAGAATGGAGTAATCTAATGAAGCTCTTCAATTGGTTGTGTGCTTATAGGATACCTAGTCTTTGAAGTAGCAGCCTGGAGTCTGAGAGACGTTAGCTGCAGTGTATCTAAGACTAGGTAATGCCCATAGTGTGGATGTGAGTTACTTATATATTCTGTACTTTTTGTGTTTCTATACGCTACTCCACCCTGTCGGTAAGGGGAACTGACACCCCAGGGATTCTGAGCCCAGGGGGGGTGTTTTCCCCAACATTCTGATGGGAGGTTGAATGGCTGACTACCCCCTTTGGCCCCGCTCTCTTCTCTTGGTAGATCTTTGTGCTTGTAGGCAAAGTGGTTAGTTTTACCCATATATGTGTGTAGAGGGTTGTAATGGCTTGTGGTTATTTCACACATATATATTCTGGATATAGTATCCTATGGGCTACTATAGGTGTAACGTGTATAGGCTGTGATGGCTTGAGGATCCTTACTCGGTGTATGGGTTGTAATGGCTTGAGGTATAATACCCGACGTATGACACACGTTATGCGAGCTGTAGTGGCTCCCGGAAACTACCTGGTTACTTTTGGTTGTGAGGATTGTGTGGAGCTTAGCCCAGGTGTCTGCGGGCAAGCCTTTGGAGAGAGAAGCACATGACGTATGTCGTTGGGGCAAAGCGGAAAACCAGTGGGGAAGTAGTAGCGGGGTACCCTTGATATACTTTTCTATATTCTATATTCTTGTATGCGTTACTTGGTGAGAGTAGCCATGGTGAGGTTGGGAACATAGTATACCTGTTTAGGTGATGAGTTAGTTTCACTTGTTGTTCACTGGGCTTTAGCATGCTTTCTTTACATTTGCACGAGAGTCTTGGGGAGGATCCTACTGAATATACTGTTATACTCACCCTATGTACATATAAACTGTTTTTCAGGTCACTTGGTGCAGGTTGGAGATCATGCTGGTTACTACTAGCTTGCGGTTGGAGGAGGAGCTGTTCGGGCTTGTGGTCACTGTCATTTTACTTTCTTTTGGGTACTTTTAGTTTCCCCTTTCAGTTGTAGTACTTTTGCATGACATTTCATATATGTACTTGGGTTTCTTTTATATTTTCAGTTATGAGTTGGAGTTGGTTGGAGTCTATTCTATCTCTCTCTTCTGCATGTGTTCTCTTAGAGGGTAATGCCTCCCATTTGTGTGTGTATTATACCCTCGGTGCTAGTCGCCAACCCGGGGCCTACTGGAGGTGGGACTCGGGGGTCATTATCTCCCTTCTCACATTGCCGGCCGAGGAGGGGTACACTTTGTGGGGAGGGGGTCGTGACACAACGAGTCCAGAGTTGCACTGCCAATCACTGGAGCTTTCTAAACTCTGATACATTCTTCCTTTAGTGACTCTATCTTAACATTTTGTGCAGTGTGTGTAACCTGTTTATTTTACACATACACTGTATCCAATGCTAAACTCTAGGATTATTAAATCCTCAATCGAACATCAAAAAGCTTTGTTTCCCACTATGCAAAGTGGTAGAGGTCGAGTAATCCCTAAACAGCCTGTGTGCTGTTGTTTGCGTTTCCCACAAAGAACTATGGTAGAGGTCCCTGTGTGTCCTGGACAGTTGTTCACTGTTGTTAACCCTGATCTAGGGTTTGGATCAATTTATTTAAATTATTAAGAGGACTAAGTCTCATCTTGAGACTAATCCCCTTGGTTAACTCTTCTATGCAATTTAATTTAAGTCTATATGAAAACTATATATTTTTTCTGCTGCTATTACTTTGAAATACAAAACTATTTCAATGATAGTTTGATAGTTAAATTAGAAAGTGTGTATACATATTATAAATCAGTAAGTCAGATTCAAAAGTTAATTTAATCTTCAGATTAAGTTAACTGAGACCTAATTAGTCTTTGAGAAACTGATTTACACTTTCCACTCTCAATAGATTCACTACAGTTTAACTTTGTTCCTAAATTGGAGAATATTAAGAGAAATATTTTTAACAGAAAGTTTTATTAGAACTCAATTCACCAACCTCTTGAGTATCCACTTCGACCAACAATAATAATATTCTATATAAATAACCTGAATCAATTTTATTTTCTATTATCAAGAGGAAAACAAAAGATGTCACTACGTATTTCAAAACCACTGGTATCTTTCTTCTCTGTATAAGAATCATTTCTCAATTTAGTTCCAAGTATATCTTCGAGGAAACAAGACTCATTCCTAAAAATTCAACAAATAAAGATATTTCCTAAATCAAAGGGGGGTGATGTCTGTTGAAATTCAATGTAATTAAAATATGTAGAATCCAATGGTTTACTTGGGGAATTCCGCAAAATTGGACTTTATTGAATCCACGTAATTCTTCTCTACTTAAATTCACTTGAGTCCCCTAGTGGAATCCAAAACTCATTCATATAATTATAGGAAATTATAAATCATATTGAATACAAGGAATCTCTCCAAGTAATTCCACAACCATCCCTTCCATAAGTAATCCAATTGAAATGGAAATGAATTTCAATTTTTTCATAGAGTTCAAATAATATAAAACAATCCATTACATCAAATATAAACATAACAAAATTATATATGTCAATGAAAGATTCACCACTTTGGTCAATTTCATATGTACATAATTTTAACAGTTTAAACGAAGATTTAAATATATTCCAATTCATAAGTCTATTTAAGAATTCAGAACTTCAAGTTCATTATTTAATTTAATTCACAATTCCATCTACTCAAGCATCAGAATTTCATTATGATTTCCAAGGACATAAGGAAAATAAGTTTCTAAGGGCCCACTAAGGAAACCCATGTCCCAAAATAAATCATTCTAATTACCATGTAAATTCCCTATACCACCACAATTAATTCACCCCATTCCAAGGCACAAGGTAAAACCACTACATTAATATATTTAAGGAAGGTACACCCCAAGAAAACATGTTTTCCTCTACCCAAAGGGGGTGTCATAAGAAAAAAAGAGAAACATGAAACTCCAATTAATAATTAGGTCCTGGGGAAAATAATTTTTCTTAACTACAAAAACTAAAATTAAACATGACAATATGAATTTAAGAGAATTTAAATTAGATCACCAACCTTAACCTTATAGATACCCCCTCATTTGATATAAACTTTTGAGTTTAGATAAAATGATAGATATTGAAAAACTTGAAAAATTACCTTGGAATAAGGAATAAACCATATAAATGGGTTGAGAACACTTAAATATGAAATAAATAAGGAATAAAAGGAAGTTGACACCTAGAATAACCTTTTTCCTTACAACACAACTGATGAAAAATAATATAAACAAGAATCTGAGGAGATCTACCATAACCAAGGAGGGGGGGGAGCTCCTAGGCACATAAACATTTCCACAACATTGGTGATTTGCATGTTATAAATAATGGGGTAAGGGGGTGAAATGAACCATTCACTCCCACCCTTAAAAAATGACAGTGGATCCCACTGGGGGGCTAGTGAGCCGAAGTAGAGAAGAACTTCTACTGGAATGCCATTGGCTTAAAAGTGGCCAATAGATGGCTAGTTGGGGGCACTAAATCCCCATACAAGAATTCCCTATTCAATTATTATTCTTCTTATGCCATACTGAGGCATTGAAACCCCTATAGAACATCATACCATGTCTAAAATTACTCTTTTTAGGGGTTTTAACCCTGATAATTTGAATCAAAATACTGATATAAAAACTAACCCCACCTCTAAATTAAAATTCAAACATTAATCAGGAAATAGACACCCAAATAGACACGAGTTTTAAAATATCCCCAATATGAAAAATTTCATCCCCAACAAATATATACAAGAGGCACTGAACGATGACTCATGAATAAACCATGCACATTCCACTAGCCATGGTAATACAAAAAACCTAACTAACCAGCATCACTTCTTATAATACCACTAGCCCATATATCATGGTTCTGACCAAGAACCCATGTCAAACAAGACAGCCCTCTCCATGGGGCATCTCAAACACTAGATTCAACCACATCATACCTAAAAGGTTGATTTCACTTGGATCCCCCAAACCTCAAACAACCAAAACACAAAAAAAATCACAATATCGCTACCAATATTAACTATATCACAAGAAATAACCTCAAAAATAACTATAATATTACACCTCATAGAACTGTATTATCATAGACCCAATTACTCAACTAGATTCCCTCCCAATACACATATGTGGTTTGAACGCATGACCTCTATCCAACAACTAGAGATTACCAATCTATAACCATTTGATTTCAACCAAAACAAAACATTCGACCACCTCAACTGGGAGTTCTCCTATAACTAAAGCCTCACCTACTGGGATCGTCAGCACATAATTATTGACAATCACTAAAAACTGGTTAGAATGAGTGCCATGTACTCAACCATTCCATTGTTTGATCCCCATCATAAGATATCAAAATTCCCAGTTTACGAGAACAAACATGAATGACACCCACCACCATCAAAAAATTATCATTCTATAGAATCAATTTCATTACACCTTGATGCCACCAATAAGAAACGTATATCATGTTAAACCCATATAGATATTTCCTATGAAACGTATTTATAAAATAAGAGAATAAACAATGTAAATTCAGTTCAAATAAGTCTACACATGGTTCCAACACATAGCACTGAATTTTGAAGACAATACTAGTCTAAGGATGGTATAAATACTCATTTTTGATCCCATACCGGAGTGACGAGTTTTATCATTTCTCATTAATATTTTCTAAAAAACTCTGGTTTTTATTGTATTCCCGATTAAAAACTCAAACATACACATATTATATAATAAGAAACACCCTATGTGATTTGCAACTCATGAGGTCAATTTTCAAGAGAAAATAATAAATAGAACTTTGTTTTATGACTATTCTGAAAGGTCGCTAATACTAAATGATGCACCACTGAACCACTAAATAATTATTCACATTAAACTAGTGGAATGACATGGCTATATAATTAATTACAACCCCATTTTCTAGTGAAAATATATAGTCAAACTTCTAAACAATATAACACATCATTATTCTCTACATGAGAATTGATTCCCTATCGATCTAAGTCATCCTTATATTACCTTTAAAATGTATCAAAAAAATATAATTACAGAAATTATATTTATTATATCATCTGAATTCATTTTTGTAATCCTCCCATGGTTTTAATGAATTCAAATCCACTAGAACTGTGAACAATCTCAATATATAGATGACCCCTTATCAAGAGGAACAAAAAATTCATGACTGGTTTTATGCTCTTGTCTATAAAAGTGTCATTTGAATCAACCAAGGTGAAAAACCCATAATCTCAATGGAAAATGTATTTTTTTCATCACTATAAACAATAGATGGATGTGGAAACACAAACCAAAATCTAGAGCCATACATGATCTAAAAATCATTGCTTGTTTCAAGCATATAAGAACATCATCAACAATAGTAATCAAGTCATTATTTAGAATGAGAGTCACTCCCCAAAATAGACTATGGTGAACTCTATAATATGAAAATTCACATACAACACCCTTAAAAGAAACATAAACTTCCCTAACCATAGATATATGTGCCAATTATTTCAAACCATTCTCACCCACAACGTCTACCCCTCGCACAATCCATCGGGAGAAACCAGGATCAAAAGTGATAAAAAACCTTAACCATTCATGGATTCACCACCTCCTAAAATAAGAAATTGACATTACATTGAGACACCAATAATTAATTCTCAAATGTATTATCCATTTCTCATTCACCACACTCTAATATGGATATTCTGACTAAAACATGTATGGTTCCATGAATATTCACCAATAAATAATTTCCTCAAAAACTAAAAATGTATACCATAGGCCCATAAAAAATCATTTTTACTGATACCAATCCCTATAGACTTTATGTGTAGCAAAAAACACTTTGATCATAAGAAATGAAAAATCACTCTCTCCCAAGACACCTGGTCACATAACCTAAATGACACCACACACTTCAAACACGAACTTTCTGCCTTAATTTATATTCCAATAAGGGGTTTTAGGCTTCCCGAAGAAAATTTACAATCCATGAATCAGAATCCCTATAGTCATAATACATCAAGAACAGTTTACATGGTAGATTGAGAACTTGAATAATCTATAAATCACCATATGACCACACCTCACCAGGGAATCATTTAATCAAAGAGTATCCAAAATACCTCACTGCATAAAAAAATGAATAGAAGAATCCAAAAGGATAAGAATCACACTGATCCCTCCCTCACATATATCCGAGATATAACTATCACTATCCCTCAAGGTTTATTTAACCCCTAGAAGATGTTGAAACTCACAATTATTTGTGGAAACCTTTTCAATAATTCTCAAGGATTACCATGCCTAATATGTACGATTTTAAACACCTACAATTCTTCAGTTACAACACAGATTAATTCACTACGCTTCAATAATCATATACCATCCCATTTGAGATCATCACCGAACACACCCTTGACACTCCACCAGAAGATAACTGACTAAACATCTAAATTATCCCACCTTTTGAAAATAGTCTATATGTTAAGGATTCTAGAACACAAATAAATTTTACTCACAAAACCCAAGGAGATAAAATAATTGATACCACACACATTGTAGATACTACCATGCACTAATACCATAATTCTATGTTTCTTTCTAAATTCACATATCCAACCAACCTCAAGAATGATCTATCCCCCTCACGGGTCACCATTTTGGTTCACTAAGCGTCGAATCACAAAAAAAATAGGTTAATGCTTAAGGGTCACTATGTACTACCACATATCCTGAACACCATAATGATTAATCCAATGAAACACACACACACAAAATACATCATGACCTATTATCCCTTTCTAGCCTAACATGCCCATAAATAGGGTCACTACGTACCTCAAAATGTCACATCATAAGCACCCCTTGAGCCCCACCTACTACTCAATGACACAATCCAATAATATATATGATTCACACTCCCTCATAAATTAAAGAATCTCATCATTAAAAGTTATTCAAATTTCTAATTCCGACTATCGGTAAAAAAAATATGAAATTAACAAGTTATGAGGGAAAACACTTCATATGTATCCTACTAGAATTTTATTTACACAAAAAAAATCATTTTAATGATTTAGGTATCATCTTTCATATGCATTGAGGTGATTATCAATTTTACTTCGTCCCTTAAATTTTAAGTCCACCACTATCATGATATTATATGAAGGTTTAATCAAATGTTATAGAGGGAAACACCCTTTATCTTTTGAATTCCAACTAATTTAACTGACAGCAGTTCAGATTTACAACATAGAATCCACACACCATCAAAACCAAGGATTCCCATTTTAATTCTTCTCCATTATTCATAGACAATGAATGATTTAACCATTCAAAATTTATTTAAATATCACAAAACTAGTTTTATTATATAGGATTTCGTTCACATTTAATATTGGAAAAACTTTATATGTTTTTACTGGAACCCTATTTAACCAAATATACTACTTTAAGAACCACTTTTTTGTATACCTAAAATATATAAGGGGTTACTATAGGTGTTGGTCAAATATAATTCCAACATACACACGTATATAAGAAGAATTATATAAATGGATATAAAAACTTTCAAAAACCAACCCCATTCAATTATTTAAATCCAAGACAAATATAAATTTCTAACAGATATAAGTTATTGAAAAACAAAACAAAACATGAGAACATGAGAATACATGGAATCTATAAAAAACATGAAACATATATTTGAAATATAAATTCAATGTGAATATAATTAATAATGAATGCACACACACCCTATTTTTATATGAAAGAGAATTAAAATCTAATGAACCAATAACATCATACAAAAGTACACCAATCAATGTGGAAAACCAATCAATAATAAAAGTTGAAAACAGCAACAAAAAATTCTCATCACAAGAAACGTGGATATTCCTCCATAAACAGAACTAAAAACATTAAACTGATCTAATTACCAAGCTCTTTAAACATCATAGTATCATGTCTACCATTCCCAAATCATATGATAATTTTAAAATCACATCTGATAGCAATTTTTCACACCTCGACCCATATTCCATTGAATTGGAACCATAGGCCAGTGTTCCACATGACCTCAAGTGTGACTCCCTATATACGAGAGATTTCTGACTAGTGTGGAGGGAATATAAGAATAACATAGAGATATTTTTCCCTCATTACTATAGTGTACAACATATAAGTAAATATAGGGAACATCATATAATTCCGAAACAAGATAAATAAATTTCAAGAGCTTAAATAACAAATAAAATCCCATGAAATCTAAGAATGAATATTTATATACATTGAGATGTAAATAATAATTAGGTCATGTATAGATGGACCATAAAAATAAAATAAAAGGAACAATACTAAAAAGAAAACATAACCTCATAAATTACCTAGATCTATTCCATATCCCACCTCCCAATCTCCAACCTAGTCATACAATCATCATACATATATACCCTGACACTAACTGTAACCATGTATCATACAACCAATAGAATATGTTATGGTTTCCAAGTTAAATGGATTCCAAAGAAGGGTGTGGGTATAACTCAATAGGCTTCAACCAATAGTGTCTAATGCAAATCCATTCTGTGAGTGTAAATCTTAACAATGTGAAATAAATAAAAGAGACAATAATAACGATAAGATATAAAAATAACAAGAACCAAGTCAAGCTTCAGTTCCCAAGAAGAAAACTAAATACCAAAATACCCACTTTGACATCCTTAATACATATCAGATCTCATTATAAGTATAATTTCTAAATTCAGTTCCAAGGTGCATCCTTAAGAAAACCATAATCAAGTGGCCTAATAAAAATCCATGTGGCTCAAATGTGAATTCTCTCCAAAAATTCCAAAGATACATAATCTCCCTGTTCTGACCTCCAAGGACAACCCTTAACATTAAAAAATAAAAATTTATTAGAATTCATGGATTATAGAAGAGTTATTGCATACCAATAATAACTAAGATGCATCTAAGGATCTTATTTGAGACATTCAATAAGGGATTCCATAATGAATCTATAAAATTGATATCTAACATTTAAAAAATTTAGACATTATCCAAATATAAGCTGGAGCCACCCCATAGAATTCACTATATTGAATATAAAAATAACTCACTACTTCAGTCATGTAATTTCATATAATTTATATTCATTGAATCTAAAGAAATTTTTCACTCCCATTATTCACATGAGTCCCCTAATGAAATCCAAGGATCATCCATGGAATAATGTGCAATTTAAAATCAAAAGGAATCTAAGAAATCACTCCAAGGCATTGTACACTTATATTTTCAATAATTAATCTAAGGGACTTCCTAATGAGATGAAATTTTCACATAAAATTAAAATAATATCAAACAAGACATTATATCAAATTTAAACATAAAATAATCCTATATCTCAATCCTTTATTGAATTATTTTTTCCACTTAATATATATATATATATAATATGTACAAATTATCCTAATATTTCCATATAATTCAATTCATAATTTCATTAAAGAATTCTAAATTCCAATATCATAATTTAATTTATCTTATTATTTAATTTAATCCAAATTCCTAATTTCATTTATGTTTTCCAAGCATATAAGCACTACCAGTTCCTAAGGGTTAACCTTGGAAACACACATCCTAAAATAAACCATTCTCATTTCAATGGGTAGCCCCATACCACCCCAATTAATCCACAAAATTCCATGTCACAAGCAAAAACTAGTACTTTAATAGATTCAAAGAAGGTACACCCCATGATTACTTGTTTCAGAAATCCAAATGTGGGTTTCCTATTCATCAAAGGGAAATTAGAAACACCAATTCATCATTATGTCATGTGACATATAATAATATTAAACCACAAAATCGAAAATGGAATATGATATCATATATTAATTGGAAATTATATTATACCACTAAACATAACCATGTAGATACCCACTCATCCAATATTTTCCTTTGGATTGAGCTAAAATGTAAAAAAATCAAAGAACTAAAAAACACCATAGAAATAGGAAATAATAAAAATTATTGCGATAATAGTTGATATTGAAATAAATAAAAAATAAAAGGAAGACTTCTCTTAGACACACCACTAGGCATCCAATGTAACTGAAAAAAGTGAAATCGACATGATATGAGGGAGATACACCATAGACAATGAGATGTGATGGAGAGATCCTATGCTCCTATAAATGGCCTCAACCATTCCAATTTGAAGGGTATGAAGAATGGTTTGATGAGTTGAAATAAACTTTTAAATATTAATTAAATGGAATGCATAAAGAACCAATTGACTAGGGAGTACTGGAAGACCAGTTCTCTAATTGGAAGTCCATCAGTGATCCAGTGGTATTGAAGACCCTTTCATGCATGCCAAAATCACTTATTATTCTTATTGTGTGATCCTAAATACCATTAAATCCCTATATAACTTCATAAAATGTCAAAAATGGATATTTGGAGGGGTTCCAAACAAATTAGTTTGAATTAGAATGTTGGTGAAAAAACTAACCCCTCTACGAAATGAAAACTCATCCTTTCCTTGGAAGGTGAACAACCTTATATACACAAGTATTAGAGGGATGGTGAAAGGTGATTTGGGATGATGAATTTATTGGATGATGTTGTGAATGGTAGTATATCCAAGGTGTGACCAACATTTCATGGAAGCGGTAGCCAACATAGACCATAAAGGAAAGGTGAGGTGGAAGTCGATTGCTCGTCATAGAGTGACCCTACTAGGGGGTCTTGATCCAATGATAAAATCTAGGCTATCCTAACCACTGGGGTGGGAATTACACGGGCTTGGCCACTTATTCTAGATCAGTACAAGAACCCATGTGTCATGGGCTTGTTCTGGTGTCATATCCATGTGGGCCTTGACTTGTAAGCCTTGGTAGATCAACCTAGCCTATAGATGAGAAGACCTTGTGATTCACATCCTATAACCTCACCCAATCAGTATATATGAATGTGACCTCTACTAGTGTTCGACATGTTTCACATGATGGAATCCACATATCTTTTTCCTCACCTGCATGTTGTTTTTGATGACTTATTCACTAGATACTAGTGCTTTTTAAAATAAATAGCATATCTGAAATATATTTCATTGTTAATCACAATGGACCAATATTTTTATCAATTTGGGGCCATTAACTAGGTAATATCAAAAATTTTAGGATTTATATCTGTAGATCTAATAGAGGGGTTGATAAGTGATGATCAAAGTGTTATTAGGTTTTACTCTCCCCAGAAATCATTTTGATATGGTTCCTCCCTTGGGGTGGTACTCCCCAGACCAATGATTATATTTATCCAGGTGTTAATCCCCCAATATAATTATATAATGTGTACATGGGTCCCTGATTAGGTAGTTCATATTCATGAAGTTGTATGCTGATTTCACATTTAAATTGAATTAAAGAACATGATCTTTTCATACATCCTAGGTTATCTCCTTTAATGAAAATTTGGAATCATATATGATCGGTTAATTATCATTTTCTATTATTATGATTTTGATTTAACTTATATTTCTTATTTTACATTTTAGGTTATATTTTCCTACAAGGTGTATATATACTCATCCCTATATTGGTCGCTTTTCATTAAAGTGTTTGTTCATATATAGATGAAATAAATTTTTTGCGACCTTGGTGAACTAGTTATTAGTGGAGCTTAGTGGTACTTAGTGGTGGTTGTATCAATTGCTGATCATATATAGATCTTGTTCTTTATGGGGACACTTCCACCATATATTCTATGTTTTTTTCTTTTTAGTAGTGGGATGTGAATCATTCACTTTTGAATTATGGATTATGTTTTATTAACCCTGTGCATCATAGTGGATATCAAATGTATTTTATATACGTACAATGAATTCAATTACTTTTATTTATTCTCTATTGTTATATCTTGTGTGGATGTCTATGTTTTATTTTGGTGACATAGTTTAATTCCAACTATTATCTATAATATGCATAATTTTTTCTAGTAACAGACACATTAAAAATTGGAGTTGGACGTGGGGTAGAACACAAACACTGTCCATGAGGTGTCTTTGTGGTCCATGTCATGTTATAGTTATATTAGAGATGGTTTCTTAGGGATATAGATTTTTTAATATGTTTGGTGAGTATTGGTTTTTATTCATTCCTAATAGACAATTATTCCTGTGGGATGATATGATAATACACCTATATTGAGAAATAATCATTTATTTCAATAATAGATCCACCCTATGTTTCAAAGTCAGCATGAACCTTAGGATATCAAAGACTATCTTGAGTTTTTTGTTTTAGTAATCTACCTCATTCAAATTCATATGTTGAGATTTCGGTTTTGGTAGTTTTTCTTCTTCAATACATGGAGAGTCATTGGTGGATCTTGATCATCAAGACGCAAGATATAAGGTGATGCTCCCAAGGATCGAGTTCGAGAATCTCTTCCATGAGGTTTAATCCCAAATGATGATGTGGTTTATGCACATTAATGATATTTTATAGTTAAAATAGGGTAGTATATTAGTTTTAGATCATACATCAAGATTTATTGACCAAATAAGGTACACCCTCAATTAGGAAAAAGATGTATTCTTAGGTTAGGAATGTTTGAGTGTGGCCTCTATAGAGATATTATTGTTGTAAGTATTACCCTATGTATCCCCACATATTTTGGAGAGCTAAATCAATCCATAGTGATGGAGATCTTCCTAGTAGAGGGGTTGTTGATATGAGGTGCTGGGGAAAGTCATCCATGAGAAGAGTCATCAGATATTACTGACTAATTCCAGGAATCCAAATCACGACACATGATAAATTCAGATCATCATTCTCCAAACCAAGGATTAGTACCTCATGTGTCATGAATAAGATCCAATAATCTATAGTGAATTTATTTCTTTTCCTACGAGGGATGGGGGCATCTAGATTGTGATTTCCCAACTCAGTGTGCATTAGAGGGTAGCCATGAAGTTTATGGAGCTCTACATAAGTGGTAGTCACAAGACCAAGGACCAACCATTGTTATTTAGGGTATTCCTATTATGGGAATATTTTTAAAATAATATATTAGTGAACTGTGTATAGGAGATAGAAAACTAAAATTCTACATTCCACTTCCACTACCTTTACCCTCAACAGTACATAGTAGGCTTATAATGCCAATAGTTACGGACACGACCATATGTAGGTGATGAATGTTTATTACTATGAGATGCCCGATATTATCTAAGGTAAAAAAATTATTTATTATACACTGGAACCCATACTCATAGACACTAGTATGAGATATTATTTTCCTTTTACATTCCCAGTTCGAGATCCAGATATTCAATTGGATCCATTAGCCCAAACCATGCTATATAGACTCTTATAAAAAGTGATCCCACACTAAATCACATATATAAATTATGTTAGCTTGATATTAGTGGATTGAGTGGGACACTATAATGGATATGGTGAAGCCATATGTTATTGTCATTGGTATAAAATTATTATCTATAATACATGCGTAGATTGACTGATATCCTTGGAGGGTGATATTATTCAAAGATGTTGAATCTTGATTCCCTTTCATAGGATAGTTGGACCTTTCAATGATATGAGATTGGATTATACTTGGATATTTTTGTTTGATCTTTAATTCTATTATGGTTTTGGATCTATGTTCAAAGAACACATTAGCTGATCAACCTCCTATAGCGGTGGAGGATTACATGGAGTTTTTTATTAGGGATGTTCCAATATTCCCCTATTATATATAAGATGTATTATTTAATAATATATATTCAAATATAACTATGATACTTTAATAATCTTATCAAATATCTTTATCTATGCTTCGGTAGATGTGGTTATAGTTAGAGGACCTTACAGACAAATATTTCATTAGACGTACTGTGTTAACTTGGGAGGCTCCAGTATTGTTCAACTAGAAACTAAATGATATATCAAGGATTCATATTGACTATAACTACCTAAATCATGTGATACTTAATTATAATAACTATCTACCATGGAATGAAAACCTCTTCTACCAATTATAGGGATTGGAGTGTTTCTCACAGATAAATCTTAGTTTAAACTATCACTAGTTTTGGGTTCCTAATATCGATATTCTTAAGGTGGAATTTAGATTCATATCTCTATATATTTTTTGTTTCTAGATATGATAATATATTTGAAAAAACATTTTGGTTGATTTGGGTCTTATATACTAGATCTATCATCCCTTATTGAAGTAGTTTATGTTTTTCATAATCAAAGACATCTCCATCAATGTTTCATTAAAGGATGAGTATTTAGATCATCTATGGATCATCCTGGACATAATTCAGGATCACCGACATTAAAGAAATATCTATATGTGTCAGTTTTATAAAAGAGAGCTCGAATTGCTAGAGAATTTATTCAAAGGGTGTTATGTCGATAGGGATCTAATAAAGATAAAATAAAATTATATCACAAGATACACCCATGATAATGTTCAAGTAAAGAAGTTTCATTAGGATGGAAATGAATTATTAGAGATTCAGGAAAAACATCTCCAGAATTGTATGCCCATTAATAGATATTACTAGAATTGTGAAACTATTTATTTGGTTTGAGTGATGACAAAGGGATTTTGATTAGTTTTAGTGGATGTTAATGAGTTCTCACGTCCTATATTTTAGAGGAGGGAGTTGGGAATGTGGTGTTCTACGATTTATATAGGGATTATTTTTGTTTTGTGGATATTCAGAAGTAGAATAATTATTTCATATGGTGAAAAAAATTTAGAATTCAATGGAATAATTAGAGAACATTAAGTTGGAGTTGTTAGTGAACTAATTTCCCATGAATTATTAGAGGAACTACCTTCTTGGTGAGAAGTTCGTAGTTTATGTTGACCATTAGTTTTTTAGTTATATGTTAACCTAGGGAGATATTAACCTGGGGTATGGGAATTGGTTAGAGTTCTTATAATATTATGATTTCAAGATAGACTATACTCTAGGAATGGATAAAATAGTGTCTGATTCCCTTAGTAATATGTCCCATTATTAGTTATTTGGAAATTCATTTTCTTATCTATACTCATTCTGGATATCCTCAGTGGATTAGGGAGAAGTGGATTATATTTGATTGATAGTGTTGGACCCTCCCCTAATTCAATGCATGAGGGAGTCCCAAGTGGGGGAAATTGATTACAAGGTATTGAATAATTGGATATTATCATGAGATACAATTGATCAAAATTCTGAAGGTGGGGATAATTAATTCCTCTTTCAAGGATAGAAAGTATTGAAAATCATGCAATATAATGAGGTGTTGAGGGATATCCATATTTTATCATAGTTGGTATATCTTAGAGAGCACAAGATATAATAGTACATTATGAATTAGTTTTGGCATGATTATATTATGTTGCATATTTCCATGTTTATATCTTAATGCCTCACATGTCAACTAGTGAAGTTGGATCAACATGTTCTAGAAGGTTTGGCCCAACCCCTTACGGTGATATATTTGAAGTGATATTGTATATAAATGGATTTAATTATCAAGATCCCCTAATAAGTGACAACCCATAATTTTTTCGAGTGATCGTTTATTAACTATCCATGTTGTCCAACATCATTATTTTTTGAGAGTAGAGTGTACTAGATATACAGGGATACTTTTACATGGGGGAGATCATTTGGATAATATATGTAACCTTTAAAATTATTTCCAATTGAGATGATCGATGCAAAACCAATTTTTTCAAAATATTATAAGTGGAATTTTGGACTCAGTTTTTGATGACTACAACATTCTAACCTTGGGTTAGTGTCCCAATTGAGTGAACCAATTAGGTCTTTAAGGATATTTTAAAGGCTTACATGTTGGATTTCATCGGTATTTTTGGGGGTATTACTATTCTTTTACTAGAGTTTTCATACAAAAACAACTACCAATACACCTCCAACATGGATCTTTTAAATAAAATGAATGATATATACTAAAGGTAACAACATTAAAGGAAAGAAGTTGAAAAGAGTTAACTTATGTGGATGGAGTTGGTGAGAGTGAAAATAGGGAACATTCAGGTGATTGGAGAGTGGATAAGGACCAATAGGTGGTGTTAGAAATCAAAAGAAGATTGATGATGGAGGCCTTTGTAGTTTTAGGATGTATATAATGTGTTCATGATGTTATATCCACAATGTAGTTTGTGAAAATTAGGAAGCTTAGGAAATATCTCAATGAGATTCATTACTCTAATCCTGATCTTTAATAGGGTGGGAAAGGTTTCTTATCACCTATAATTTCCATCATAGTTATACTAGGTGCATGATTTCTTCCATATATCATAGCTATAGAGGTACATGCATGATCCACCATATTTCATCATCTGTGGTGAGATTGAAATCAATGTTAGAGCCACCTTCTTGAAGTATCCTATGGAAATTGAAGACCAGAAGGAGAGTCCTCTTCTTGAATGAGATATTTTATTTCTGTGAATCCATTGGCATCATAGAAACCATCACAAGAGCTAATGGGAGAATGAAATACACAAGTGGGCTATGTTTCCTATCCATTTTGAGTATATTGTGTGTTTTGTGGAAAAAATCCTTAAATATGGGTAGGATGTATCCACCCTAGTAGTTTATATTAAACCTTAAAATATTCAAAATAACTTTTTTGGAATGGGTTACTATGATGAAATGGGGTTTTGTGTGTTGTGGATCCCTAATAAAAATATATTAAATATAATTTATTATTTTTATCCCCCACACGTTCATTAATTGGTATAATAATTTTCATTTTAAACAAATCCATGTATGTGATATATGTGACCAATATTATATCTAGGATAGTGTTTTTACAGTAGGAGCTCTCTAATTTGAGTTCTCTTCAACGGTTCCTAAGAACAACCCCTTGGGAGTGTATTTTAATATAATACCATGAAACCTATTATTTTAACTATTTAAATCATGTTTTTTAAAAATTACAAGGATAGCCAAAAAAACCAATATTTTTTTATAAATATATATTAGTAAATCTAGATAATCTATATAATTTAAGAAATAATCATCACCAATGAAACCCATCATAGAATTAATCATTTTCCATTAGTGAATCAAACTCAATGTAGGGATTTTCAATTTCCCTTGCTCTATTGTTCTGATATTTTAGATTGAATTTGATAAATTAAAGAACCTTTATTGAATTATTGATTCTTGATTTTTCATGAGTGGACAATGGTATATTAATAATTTCTTTTTTCATTCACCATTATTACATTTTAAATCTATATAAAATGGAATTTTCGGTAGATGTATTGAACCCTATTTTTTTCTTTTAAATTTTTGTTTCTGATTGTATCATATGAAGAATGAGGTGATGGAGATCTCTATTCATCACTCTTATATTTCTCTATATAGTTCTCCTTACTACTCCCATCACTTACCTATCACATTCTCTCCCATATCCCAAGATACTTTCACTGTAATCTTCTTGGGTACAAGAAAAGGGTTTCAGATTAGAGCTATAGATTGAAACAGTGAAGAGTGGTGGCATTGGTGGTTCGAAAATGTCTTGGGGGTGGATGATGTAAGGGGAATAAGTTTGGTGTGGACGTTTCATGGGTGAGGTTGAATGACTAAGATTATGTTAACGATGATATGGAGTGATGAAGATAAGGTTTTCTGCATCGATGAATAGAATTTTACAAACGAGACCAATAAAGAAATTAATGGAATTTCATGGAGGTAGTGTCATGAACAGGACATCATAATGAAGGGAGGTGATGGATGTTTGGAAATTTCAGAGTAGACTAACTAGAAGGACATGGCCCACCATAATGGGTTGGACCAGGAAGAATGCAAGATCAAACCCTTGATATGGCTCAGTGTGCAAGACTTTATTTAATAGATTTTCCTAGTGGGACTTGAATTGTAAGGAATTTAAGACCTTCCATGAACAAATACATGTGTGATGGGTGGGCTGGGTCACTTGACCAAAGACTTCCAGCTAAATCGTGTTATAATGTACATGTGTTCCATAAGACCTTACACCACCGCATGCCACATTGTATCCTTAGAGGCCACCACATGGCCCTATCCAAGATTTTAGGGTGGGTTACATAAATATTTCACCAGATGTATGTTTTTTTTAATATAAATATACTTCCACAAGTAATTACCCTTGTATATCACAATAGTGAAATCTATTCACGTATCAGAGTCCATTTTAAGGATAAGATATTTAATTTTTGGATTTAGCTCTATAGGACTGATAGGGGGTTAGGTATCGAGAATAGACTATTCTTAAAGATGATACTCTCCTAAGAACATGTTGGTGATATGGAAGAGATCCACATCATATTATGTATGGTTCAGTACTTCCTCACTTACATGTGGCATGGGACGTCAATTAATAGAGTTGGCACACCCATATTTAAGTGAACTGGTGGGTCGGAAGTCATTTACTTGGGTCTATGATACCATGAATGATTCCTGTCCTTTGGAAAATAATGATTCCTCAACTAAAATTAATTATAGGTTATATGGGTAACTTTATTTTTTTAGTTCAGTTAATAGATGCTACAAACTGATTTCAATTGTGAATAGATCTGATAAATGAAATCTTTTATTATGTCTAATGTTCTATCCTTTAATCAAAATCTGGGATCATTTTTGATGGGGTAATTCTTTTCTTACGGTCCCATGATTTAAAGTTGAGTCATATTTATTAATTTATGTTTTGGTTTTAGGGGAATCGTACAATGTATATATATAATCAACCCTACATGTGTATCCTCACCCATACATGTAGTATCATATGAATATGATAGTCAGTATAGTGGTGGCCTTAGTAGATTCAGAATTTATGGATCTTAGAAGTAATTGGAGGTGGGTTTATAAGTTAGTGGTCATATATAGATCATTTTTCTGTAGGAAACCTTCCACCATAACTACCAGGTATGTTTTTCCATTTTAGTTATTAGGTGTTTATGTTAACGTTTTTTCATTATTGATTACGTTCTATTAAAATTATGTATCATATTGTTTGTCACAGGTATTTAATACATGTATATTACTATCAAATACTTTTATTTATTCTTCTTTATTACATATTATGTGGAGGGTTATGTCATGTATATAGTATTTTTCCATAGGCCTCCCAATAGGTGTGATATTTCAACATGGTTTTAGTCACTAGTCTGTAGGCTATTGATGGCAGAATTCAATTAGAAAACATGGATTACCACAACCTAGGAGGGGTCTTGGCCAGTTGGGTTGTGTTAAGAGGTACCCCACTCATTATTCCCCTCTTATATAGTTTCCCTCGCATCATATCTAAAACATCCAATCATTTTTACCACTTTTCACATCTATGAATCAAAACAACATAATGAAACTGTATACCACATACACATAGAACATACATATTCTATAACCATGTATTATATCCATAATCTATGACTATATACCATAATCATATATGGAAAATATATACCACACTATATCCATATGTAAAACATGATATGGGGAGTACTCATTTATCAGTACCACTCATATCCACGATATTATGTGTCCACCTTATGCCTAAAACCTCATATGGGTGCCGATAAATTTATTTGAATCGAGTGGGGGTGCATAATAAATATCAATACATATAACGAATATATATGAAAACTCATAAACCTAATCTTGTTTTTATTTCAAATCACAAACCATTACAACCACATCCCATTGTTACACATTTATCTCAACACAATAATAAGCCTTATAACCACTAACCATTTATCATGAAATATCCTAATCCAGACAATAAAAAAAATTTACCTTTCACCTCTTTGTTAGTTATTAATTTACAATATTATTTAATAATTTTCAAAATTATTTCAATAATATTTAGTTCGATTCTAAAAAAATTATAAAATTTTACCATCACTTCCACAACATACACTATCCCTAAAAAACCAATATTATCATTTAACAAAAATATAATTTATCATTCCAATTTCACAATTCATTACCAATATCCAAATTTTTTCATTTATCCAAATTGTTACATTTAGTCATAATAAATTCCAATAATATAAATAAAATAAAAACCAATCACAATTTTTAAAATAATTCATAATTCATAATTCATAAAATGTTTCCACACAATTTTTCACTACTGAATTCTAGTTATTCAAATTAGTTCAAAATAATCCATTCCCATTCCAAATTATTCAATTATTTAATTTTTTAAAAATAATCTACATCTTCGGAAACTACAACAATCATTCCTCATCTACCTCACCAGACTGCCACATTAAAAATATACATAATGACCTCTACCACTTCTATATTTAGAAAACCATACCAACCCTCCTCCATTTTTCTAAAAAAAATAAATAAAATAACTTTATAAGAAAACTAATCAAATCAATCTGTTAATTATTCTAATCATATTCAAATTATCATTTCATTATAAATACAACATTAACCAATCCAAAAATTATAATTTTCTACATGTTGAACAAATTACCATTTTCTACTTATCTGATCAATTTGAAAAATAATTCCATAGATTTTAAAATTAGTTTTTTTCCAAAATTTAATCCTAAAATAATAAGAATGTAATAAAAATAAAAATAAAAAGTGAAAACATGTTAAAAATATCACTAACTTCATTTTTAATCCAAACTAATATAGTAATAATTTATAAAAAAATTAGTATCACCAAAAATGAATGAATCTTAAACAATTATAAGTCTAAAATTATGGAAATCAACCTTAAAATACCCATGGAACATAAAACCCATACCAAAAATCTATTCAACTCGTGAAATATCTACTAATATATCTCCTCAAAAGGGAACAAATAATTGAATATGGTAATAAGAGATAATAGGAGTAACTTATATCATGTAGAAATTTTTTCATTATGATAAAGATGTAATAATCCACCATGTTACACAAAAACTACCAAAATAGAGCCTCAGATCTACCTTGGGGTTTTAGAAAAATGGTGGAAATTAATATGAAAAAAGGGTGAAAATATTTATAATTAAAATTTGTTGAACCAAACCATGACATGGAAATATTAAACTATATTTTGGTTTCATGTGATAAAATAAAACAAGATAAACACAATGAATTTAAATTCCATGTGTTGAATATATCTCCAATCATTTCCTTTGAAAAACACATCATGACTAAATTTTAGATGGGCATAAAAAATATGATCATTTTCCTATAATATCTCAAATATTGATAAGAAACCATGATGTGGTGGTAAATAAATCATTATATTTTCCACCGAGAACAATAACATCTAGAATGTTAGTAGATACCCTATCCCTAGTAGTTCAGATCCAATGTCTACATTATTAAATTAGCATTAAATGCAAGGAATCACATCCTAAAGGATCAAATACGTAAATATTCATGGAAAACTAGATACTTACTTGTGTCCTATTATACATTTAAAAAACAAAAAAACATAATTTTTTTGAAAATAACATTTTTCCCACAAGCATATCATTGAACATCAATCATTGTAAACTTCATGGAATCTTGGGAAATGGAATGAAAATAAGGTTGATGTCAAATAATTGTTAAGGGTAATGTATAGAGGATAATATCATTAATCAATAATGAATAATAATTATGGAACGGTAAATAACTGAATTCAAATTCCATTAAATAAAAAACATGGTTATCATAATTTGATAAGAAAATGTCAATATAGAAAGGTAAATAACACAAAACACATTCCATTTAAAAATAAATGGAGAACAAAATTCATCCATAAATAATATCATTATAAAAATATCATGTATAATAAGATAGGCATAACCAAAATATCAAGGTAAATAGTTTAAAAAACATTCCATTTAATCAAAAAATTAATAGGGAAATGAATCTAGAGATAATATCATTATGAAAATATTATGGATAATAATAACTGAATTCATAATGAAGGGAATTATTAATATTAGATTTCATTATTGCAAGAATCATGATACATATACCATAAAAACCTTCACAATATTGTTTAATAGTGTAGGTAGAAACACATTTAATTCTATGTTAATGATCCTTTTCATGATACCATTGATGCATCGATGGGATATATAATTATGGGGCCAATTGTTAGTGCATGTCCGAATAATTCCTCATATATTGAATAATTCATATAATTTATGAATAGTGTGATTTATCATCAAATATCCGTATGAATTAAAGAAAATAGTTTCATTAATATTCCACCATATAAAAAATCACCTTCAATGTAGAACACCGTATGAATAAGTTATATGTGGTTTAAGAAATAAAAATATCCATGAAAATAATGTAGATTTTTAGGGGAAATATGATTTCCAAAGGAAACAGACTAATAAATGAGAATGTTAATGACTATAAAAATTTATCATTAAAGAGAATTAAAATACTTTCCTAGGTCCAAATTATAATTAACCATCTATATAATTAATAAAGATAGTATAAATACAAAATTTACCTAGTGGAGTAAAAGAAAAATAAAAGGTTGTTGTCAATGATGAATAATAATACCATAATAAGGTCTTTAAAAAAATAAGTGAGGAGAATATATTTTTAATTTTGAAAACAACCTTTTAAAAATACAATTTCACAAAATATTTGGAAAATAATTTTCTTATAAAATATCCTTTGAAACATATAATATAATCATCGAAACGTGGAGTGTACACGACGACTAGAAATTTCATACATGCTGAGTATGTTAAAACAAAGATTCATTTCATATTTACAGTAAAATCCAAGTGGGAAATGTTTTGAAAATTACAAGAATATTATTTTAATTTTTTTAAAAGTTATAATTGGTAAACTTGTATTTAATAAATCATTTTTAAAATGTAAAAAAGAATTCGAAAACATTTTTATAGAACAAGGTTTTCGAATAAAATGAATTTATGATTGAGGAGAGAATTGATGTTGGATTTTATTGAGACAATTATCAATAATTCTAAGTACAAAAGAGTGGGAAAATAGTAATATTACTTGAAAATATGATGATTAACCAATTTATAATAAAATTAAAATTATTTATTAGGAAATAGAAAAATAATTTCCTTCAACTAAAATCCAAGAATAAATAATCTCTATTAGAATGAGATTGTGAAGTAAACATTCACAATGATAATAGGATTGATGTGAGGATTCCAAAAAAAATAAATTTTATGTATCACATATTAATATATATTGAAAATTTTAAATAAAACATAATATAATAAAAATTTATTTCATAGAAAATCTTTAGAATACCAAACACGATGAAGAAGAAATATAAACCATGGAAAATTTATTTAGTTACAAAAATCATTGCAACTTGGTAACTCATATGTAAAATCCCCTTGGATGTAATAATTCAATATGACACTCAATGTACTCGTAATTGTTGTGTAATTTTGAAATAACATGTTATAGGGGTAGTATATACACCATATAAAATAAATATGGTTCATAACATTGTATTATGCCTTAATGGAGAGAAATTGAGACGAAGACCATTACCTCATGCTTAATTTTGGTTGAAAATGATTTAAACTCATTTATAGTGGTTTTAGACATTTATTAAATTAAATTATAACCATATTAATATTTAAAGTATCATATATGATCCTTTTATAACATATTATCTCTTATTAGTTGACACTCTTTCATTATTCTCATTGTTTTGGGTATTAATTGTCTTGTTTTCTCATGTGTATTTTTTCATGAATGTTCCTATTATTGTGTATATTATATAGTAACAAATTTTTCAAAATAATAATAATGAAATAATTATAAAATATTTACATCAATTATAATTTAAATACCAGCTGTGAAAGAGGGTTTTGACAAATAATGTATGTTGCGATCATGGAGATGGTAGGGTGTACGTACGCATGAGTAATGCATCAATTTTTTAGAGATCATTATGGAATGGTAGTAAGTAATATTTTACCTCTATATAATGATTATTAAATACTAAGTACAATTTTTTTTAAATATACATATATATCCTAAATGTGGGGTGGTGGTGAAAATTGAGTCACATCGCTTCGTGAAGGCGGTTGTTCAGACATACATGAACGATGTTATCATATTTCAGTGACTGAAAAGGTAAGAAATAAATTTATATATTATATTTTAATAATTATAATATTTTCATTAATATGATTTCTATTTCATTTATATATAATATATACATGAAATCTATCCTTATTAAATTCCATTTAAATTGTTAGTGAAAAATAGATCACATCATTTCATCAGGCGATAGTCCGTCGTACACTCAAGAAGCATTATCATATCATCTATCGAATGGAAAGTAAAAAAGGTTATATATGAAATAATTAATCTAAATATATAAAAACTATATATATATATAATATTTATTCTACATCCATCATCATACCCAACTTTGAAAGGTTGTTATGGAAAAACTAATGAGATGTGTTTATAAAGTGGTAGACCATCTAATACATGACTGATGGTTTCATAAAAAAATTTATGTACGTGAGGATGGTTTTATATCATGAAATTATAATTAAAAACTCCCATTGTATATAATATATTTATGTTATTATATCATCATAGTTTAATAATAATTTGATGATGTGGATGAAGAAATAAAATAAAAATGAAAAACTAGGAATTTTACCACTTCTCAAACAACCTCTTTAGGATTACCCCAAAAATATTCCTAGAATGCATATATGAAAAAAGGATTTTAATATTATAGTATTAAATTTGGAATGTTATGTGGGAATTTATTTTCTAAACCAAAAGGTTTTTACGGTGTGATAAAGATATGAGAGAGGTTGTCCTTTTAGAAGAGAGATGAGTGACACACCTGTAATTTTTTTAAAAGGTGTACCCATTTTTTTCAGAAGACAAAAGGGTCAAAAATTTAGTATTATAAATAAATAGAAATGAAAAGGTATATATATTTATGTAAGATATATTTTACAAAACAATTAGGTTAATTTAACTTATAGCGTTTTAGTTTAACCCCTAGTAAAACCATTTTTACCCTAACCATGGTAAATAATTTTTACCTTTGTTACTATTCATTATGGAAAAAAATTAACTTGTTATTATTATACAATATAACTTATTCTAATTTTTAATATTAAATTTATTTTTCTATAGTCCATAAATTTAAGTGGAATTTTTTTATTTAAAATTAATCCCACAGACACGATGAGAAAGCTTGTTTTCAAATAGAAAATGTTAAAATTTTTATTAGGTTTTTATTTAAAAAATAATTATAAAAATGATTATAATAATCTAAATTGGATTAATTGATATATTATTGAAATAATTTTACTTTAAAAAAATTTAATACAATTTTACTTTATAAATAATTAAAATTATAAGGCTATTTTCAATAAGATTTTTGTATTTTTCAATATTCATTAAAAAATGAAACATTTCATAACAACTCCAAAAACATCACCCTAAGATAAGTTTTATATTTTAATTTATAAAATGAATTTCATTTTATCAAATAAAATTTTTGAAAGTGGTAAAAATTAATTTCAAATTATGTGCATAAAGAGTGACTAAACCGTCTTTTAAAAAAACAATTTTGTTGAAAAAAAAATTATTTTAAAAGATTCTTTATTTTATTTCTAACAAATTTATAAAAATAATTTGGATAAATTGTTTATTATTATTAATTCCCAACAATTTAACTTTTATTTTATAAATGTATACTATATTATTGTTAATTTTGACTCGGGGTTGTGTATTCTTCAAGCAATCATAAAGACTAAATGTAAAGTAATATATTTATTGTGTTGTTTAATTTTGGTGTTAAGTGACACAGATGATTTAAAAAAATTTAGTATTTTTTAAAATAAGTGTGTTAGATACTTCTTACCTAAAATTAATTTCATTCTCACAATTTAAACATGATCTTGGTAATCAAGGGTTTAACATTTGAAAATACAATTATTGAAAAACCCACATTATAAAAAGAATAATGAAATATCTTATTAATAATAGATAAATAGAGTTACCAAGGTCATATGTAATAAAAAAACTAAGTTTATAAGTAGGATAACATTGGTGGAATGTGAATATATAGACATAGAATAAAATCATAAATAATTACAAAGAATGACAGACGTCATTAATCAGAATAAAATGAATGATCAATGGAAAGCTAAGAACCTCAAAACCATATAATTTTAATGATTTCAATAACCATAAGATTCATCAGATATGAATGTAATCATTATATTTTTCTTAATATTTATTTTCCTAAATTCTATGAATTCTTTTACTATCTAATAATATAACGAAATAGTCTTAGTCATTATGTTTTTATTTTATAATCACAATTTCATCCTTTGGTTTCCCTTAAATAAATTCCTAATTCATATCTTTCATTCAGATATGAATATAAAAATAAATAAATTTTAATGCATGAGACACTAAAATTTAGTTTTAATAGACTGTAAGATCCATAAATGTGTAACAAATCATTCCATCTATTTATAACTATTTTCTAAAAAACTATGGTTAGAAAAAATTATTCAATATAATAAATTAATTAGAAAACCTCATAAATAACATCACTGGTTCATCATTAATATTTATTTTTCGAATATTTTAACTAATAAAATATTAACCGATATATCACAGAGGCTAGTGGTAGGCATTAAGCTCTTATTATCCTTGAATTTTGGTTTTAGGTCCAACAACCTTTCTTGATGTGACAAGTTATCACCCATCATGAAAGTTATCGTTTTTCCAAAACTATATTAATATAATCCTTATAATGTTCCAATAATAATATTATTAACATATTTGAAATAAAATTAATCATTAAATCACCTTTATGCTAATGTTTTCAATACGACTTATATTTTACCTAAACGTCTAATTATATTATATTACTATTATTAAATTAATATTATTATCATATTAACCCCAAAGATTGTTAGACCTTTGAACATATTTCTATAAAAAATAATTGCATTTTTCTTAAAATAACATTTTCTCATACATATATACTAAACTATTTTTTTGCCATAAAGTTATCCCAAAAGACCCTCGATCATTTTATATTTCTACAGCAGAAATTTCCAAAATGGGAATTTAAGTTGTTGAACTTATGATAAAACATATACTAATAAATCATTTATGTTATTCACAAATCATAAGTTAATAAATATATAAATGATTCTAAACTTTCACACAATACTTAGATGTTTCATGATTCTTATAAAAAGTGTCATTTGTAAAAATAATTTTACAATTAAAATCATGATTTCTAATAAATAAAATACTCAAACCATTTTATTTAAACATAATTAATTATTTGGTCAAGGGTTTTACCTTTAGAATAGGTTATTGACATGGATAATTACTAGGTTCTCTCCATTACAGAAAATGAACTTTTAATGGATCCCTAGGATGTATTTATTTCCATTCATCAGACTCTTAATTTTTCCATGTCAATTATTTTCATTGTTCCCTTATTTTCCACAAATAAATAATATTACCATTCAATTAATAAACATTGATGGGTGTCTCTTTACATATATATAAAATTAATGAAATCAGAACTTTTTTACTCTATGATCTCCATCACTCGATCTCTTAACGAACCCCAAACTTTAATTCTTTGGTGAGTCTGGTTGATGATTATAGTATATATTGGTAATCATATTTTGGGATAACTAATTACGAATAATAACGATATCTGTAACTCTTGTCATCATCCCATTTGAATTATCATAGGCACTACATTTGCTTTTATATTAAATGTTAACATAAATCTATTAGGTTTCATCCATTAACTAAAACCAAAATTTATTGTGTGAGAAACAATAATCATAGTGAGAAAACCATAGAATTATTTATATTATTTCAAAATGATGATAGATTATTTTCATTATAAGACACATCAGGTATAAACTGGGCCATTCATTGTCATCATATATTCAAATTTTTCTTAATCATTTCTTAAAAAATTATAAATTATCTTAAACATATCCATTGGGAGTATCGAACTAGGTGTAAATTAAAGAACATTGTCATGAAAAAGGTGACGATTAGGTTAATTCCAATAAACCATTTTATAGGCATTACCCTAGGTACATATGTTCTAGATCCAAGTCTAATTTCAGTATCTAGACAGAGATGGATTGAATAAAAAACCACATAATATATTCCTTAGAAAAACCTTTTCAATTTATTCTATAATTATCCTTAAATTCTATCATAAGGTTATGATTCATAATATATGTTTCCTAAATCTGGTTCCCAATGTTTCTACTAAAATTCATTTAGATACCAAATTTAGTGACCCTAACCCTAGTAGCCCAAATCCAGTGTCTAGATTATTGTATTCGAAGATGATACATGGAATAATATCCTAAAGGACTGAATAGTTTTGTAGTCTTAGTATAATAGAAAAATACTTAAATCCCAAACTAAAATTGAAATATAAAATTACAACATATTTTTTTTGATAATAACATTATTACCTCTAGAATATCCTTTCAAATAAATCAATATAAACTTCATGGAATCCTAGAAATATAAAAAAATAAGGGTGAACTCAAATGCCCTATATGGGTAATGTACTATAGATTATATCATGAATCAATATATAATAATCAATATTTTATGGTAAATAGATGAAGAGACATACCATATGATCAATAACATAGATATCATAATTAGAAAATTCATATTCAATATAGGATTTTAAATAAATGAAAACCCATTCTATTTAATCAATAGGTAGAGAATAAAAATACATTAAAATATAATATCACTATGAAAATAGAACGGATAATAAGATAAGGCATAATCAATATAGCATGGTAAATAACCAAAAAACATATCATTTAATTTAAAAAATAAGAATTAAACAAATCCATATATAATATAATTTTTAAAATTATAATGTATGATAATAGAAAAAAAAATTAATGAAGGAAATATATAATGGTTTGACTTCATGATCTTAGGCATCATGTACCTCTTCCATCAATTAATTTCAAAATATGGTTTGATACTTTTGGTAGAAACCCATTTAGTTATTGTGTACTGATTCACCTCATGAGACTACCAATTTATCTTGGGGTTATATAATTTCCATCCCCACCCACGACTTCATTTCTAAATCATTCGACTTATATCTAATAATCTAGTTAATTAATGAACAATGTGCTTTATCATAAAATATCGTTATCAAATAAAGAATAAAATTTTATAAATATTTAAAAAGATATACAAATAAATTTCAAAGTAGAACACTCTGTATCAAAATGATATACAATTTCTTTAATAAAAATATCAAAGAAAAATAATATAGATATTTTGAGGAACATTAATGTCCACTGGAAGGTGAATAATTCTTGGGAAAGATTATGACAATAAAAATAAATCATAGAAGAGAATGTAAATACTATCATTGGAAAACAGTATCATAAACCATATATATAATGACTAAAAATGGTATCAATACAACACATCCCCAAATAATTATAAAAAAAATAATTTTTTGTTGTTATGGACGAATAAGAAGAGCATAAAAGGGTATTCATAAACCTTCTTGAGAAATATATAGATTTTATTTTAAAAATAACCTTATATAACCAGATGTTCAATTTTTTTAAAAAAATTAATTTATTTTATAATATCCATTGAAACATATAATTAAATCATTAAAACATTAATTTATCATGATGGTAAGAAATTCCATATGTGTTGAGTACATGAAAATAATGATTCCTTTCAAATTTTTGATAAAATCCTAAGGAGCCTTATTTTTAAAACCAAATGTATATTCCTATAATTTTTTAAAAAAAATTATGAATGCTTAAATATATATTTAATAAATATTTTTAATAGTTTAAAAACATTTTTGAATAAATTTTTTGAGAACATAGTTAAAAAGAACTGATTTCCCACCAAATAGAAAAATAAATTCGAATTTTCTTAAGAAACGTTTCTCAATAATTTTATATAATAAATATTCTTTTAATGGTTATATAACATTATGATATCATGAAAATATGTAGAATAAGAAAATTAAAAGGTTTTATAAAGAAATGTTAAACTAATATCCTTTAATTGAAATTCAAGAATACATAATATCAATTAGAATGAGATTGCGAAATAAACCCTTACAATGATCATAATATTTAACTGATGATAAATAAATGAATTTATTATGAATATTAAATTTAAATACCAAAAAAACATATTTAAATTCAATATGATATAATCAAAATTAATTTCACATATTATCTTAGAATATTGAAGAGAATTAAGAAGTAATATAACCCAACGAAAAGAAATTGAGTTATGAAATTATTTTCCACTTGGTAATTTTTATGCAAAATAACTTTGGATGAAATAACTCAAATTGAAACTAAATATTAAATGAATTATCACGTAATCATGATATTACAATTCTATGGTCAGTATAAACAACATATAAAATAAAATTGGTTGATAACATTACAAAATGCTTTAATGAATAGAAATTGAAAGGAAGTCCCTTACCTCCTGCTTCATTTTGATTGAACATGATGGAACATCATATTTAGTAGTTTTAGACAATTTATTAACATAAAAAAACTGTATAATATATTTATTATCTTATTTTATCCATTTATAACATCTTTTCACCCATTTTTTAGTAATCATTCATTATTTTCAATATTTCATGTGTCAATTGCCTTATTTTTTCATTCATATTTTTTTATAAATGTGCCCATTATTTTATATGTACATATTAACATAATATATATAATGATAATAATGAAATAATTATCATATTAATACATATATTATAATTTTAATTACAATAAAAAATGATTGTTTTGATAAATTAAATATCTTACGATCATGGATATGGTAGGCCATAAATATGCATGAGTAACATTTCTATTTTTCAATGGCCATTATGGAAAGGTGGTATATAATATTTTATCTTTATATAATTATCATATTATAAAAACTATCATATTATTTGTTTAAATATAAAAATATATTTATATATTCCATGTGGTTTTGTGATAAAAAGTGTCATATCACTTCATGAAGGCAACAGTCCACATATACACGAACCATGTTCTTCTCTTTTAGTGAGTGAAAATGAAATAAATAAAATGATATAATATATTTTAAAAATGATATATATGTAAAGGATATAATAATAATGTAATTTATATCAAATAAATTCATTATATTCATCCTTATGACCTTCAATGTAAAGTGTTAGTTAAATGTGAATCACATCTCCTAACGAGGTGGAAGTATGATTAACACACAAGCGATATTATCATGTGCCCTATGGAATAGAAAGTAAAAAGGTATATATTATATAATTAATATAGAGGTGTAATTATTTTACTATTATAATATATATATATATAGTATATTCATCATCATACCCAACCATGAGAGGTGGTAATGAAAAAACAAATTATATCAGTTCGTGAGGTGGTAGTTTTCTATACATAGGAATAATGATTTTTTCAACCCATTGATGGAAGTGGGGATGATTTAGGTCATGAAATTTTTATAAAAACATCTCATTATATATATAATACTATTTTTATTATATCATAATATTTTATTAATAATTTATGGAGGTGGAGGAAGAAATAAACGAAAAATACAAAGTTAGAAATTTTATCTCTTCTCTGACCACCTCTTTAAAAGTATTCTTAAATTATTCGCAGAATGGATTTATGACCAAGAGAATTATTATAGGATTAATGGATGGAAGTCAGGACGTTATTTTTGACTTTATTGGATGACCTAAATGGGTGTGATGTTTTGAATAAGAGAGGATAGAGGGTGTCCTTTTATAAGTTAAGTGGGTGAAAAACTTGTAATGTTTTAAAAGAAAAATGTGTAACCAGGTTTTTCATATAAAAAACATTAAAAATGATATATTATAGATATGAAGACATAATAAGGTCAAAATATGGACACATATTTGATTTTAGGAATTTTTTATATCAATTTAAACTTTTATCATTTTTACATTAACCCCTTGTAACTATATTTTTACCTTAACCACTATAACTATTTTTTTACTATTTTTAATATTCATTATGGTAAAAAATTACGTTTAATTTATTAGATAACATAAATTATTATTATTAATATTATCAAAACAATTTTTCCAAATTAAATTAATATAAGTGTAAAATTAAAATTTAAAATTAATCCTGGAGAAGTGATGAGAAGGAGGGTTTTCAAAGAGAACTTTTCAAAAGTTTACAAGGTTTTTATATCAAAATTAAAAATTTAAATGATTAAAATAAAATAAATTGGATAAATTCACATATAATTGAACTAATTTTACTATAAAACCAATTTTAAGTATAATTTACCATTATAAATAATTTAAATGAAATGGATGTTTTTAATTAAAATTCATTATTATTCGCTATTCATTGAAAAATGAATCATTTTATTAAAATCAAAAAAACTCACCCTAAGATAATTATGTTATTATGATTTTAAAAATGAAATATATTATAAGGAATAAAATTTCTATATGTGGTAAAAATTAATTTTAATGTATGTTCTCAAAGAGAGACTAAACAGTCTTTCAGAAAAATATTGTTTTTATGAAAATATTTATATTTATTATAAATGATTTTTATTATATTTATAATAAATATATATACATAATTTTCATAACCTATTTTGTAATATTCATTCATAAAAACTTAGTAATTTTATTATAATGGTATACACTATTATCGTTCATTTCGACTTCGGGTTTTGTCTTCCAAAAATTATAGAAGGGATTGAATTTTAAGAAATATATTTGTTGCGTTATTTATAATAATAGATTTGTTTCAAATATGATATAATTTCTTTTATCTAAAAATATTGGGGTGTAAAAATTTCCCACCTCCCTATAAAATACATGGATTACACTATAACTTATCTCTAAATAGAGGGAAGAAAATGGGGAGGGAAAAAATAACATCATAATTTAAAACCATGACACAATCCTTCCCCAAAAGAACAAAACAAAAATCGAAATCTACACCCCTATAAAATTTTTAACTCCACTACAACCTAATTTATAAACTTGAATATACAAAATGGACCAAGTTGTGGTGAGGACCAAACCATAACATGTTTTCATCCCAATCTCAAAAACTCATATATTACCCTATATGTCTCATCCGAACTCCCCCTAAAATATTATGCACTAAAAAAACATAAAGGAATAAGAAATTCTAGGACTATATAATTATTTAATAAATTAAAGACATTTATTTAAATAAACCCATTTTAAACTAATTACCTTAATATAAAAATAAAAATTGGATGATTATTAACCCATAACTATATCAAGATGAACTGATTAGTTTAAAATTATTTTAGTTGATTTCAATCCGTTATGAAGATAAATATTGGATAGAAAAATCTATTTATTCTACTTTGTGACTGAAATACATATAAAAATTACTAAAATTTTATAAACTCAAAAATATGATCAACACTCAAAAAATAAGAAGAAACACCGACAAAAAAAAAGTAAAACCAATGATCAGACCATAATATATTTTATACATAATATTTTTGAACTATTTAGTGACGCTTAATTAAAATATCACTTATATCAATTTTATAAATATATTAGTAGTCATTTAATTTTATTTCACAATTATTAATGTAAGTTACATTTTTGATAAATTTTTTGTGGATTCTAAACATATAGTGGCAGTTTTTTTGTACAAATATCATATTTATAGAGAGAAAATAAAATTAAAACCATCATTGAAGTTTCTATAGATTTTTTTGTTTTTAAAAGGATTATTAAAAAACATCGAATAAGAAATTTAATGTCACTTTTTTAGCAACGGTTATCAAAAACCACAAATAAACTGTAAAATTAAACATTTAAAAAAAATAATGGAATTAAATTATATATAAATCAATGAAAAATAATAATTTATTCGATAATAATATACCATAAAACATTAATCAATAAAAACATTCAACATAAATCCTTAAAAAAATTATATTATTATTATTAATATACATACAACATGTTTATTTGTACCAAAAAATAAACTCTCAATCCACCACCCCTATCTCTTTATCCTACCTCATATAACATGGAAATTGACTGAATCACCATGAGACATATTGAAAAAAGATCAAGACAAAAATTAGAACAAATGATAATAATAATAAATATTTACAATACGGTCTATATTATTGATTAACATATATAGTAGAAACCTATAATCCATTTGGATTTACCATTGATGATTTACATTCATTAGAACCCTTAACCAACTTCTTAATTCTAAAATCGATCTCATGAAAGACAAATGTTGAAAAAACCCTCTATTTTGTAGTTTATGTCATTTTTTATTGAAAATTATGGTAAAACAATTTATAAAATGGATCACTAATCCATGTGGATCACATATCTGAAATATTGAATCATTTCAGACAAATTTTATAGATAGTTAATTGAATTCAGTTTAAACTGTAAGTTTATGAATTTTGGATAAACCTAGTTCACCAATATCATCATTAATATTTATAGGACTATTTTCCCTAACATCATAAGGGTATAGGATCTTCGTAAGATTATTTCCTAATTGTAATAAGGCAATCAACAGTCTTTGTAAGGTTTATAGTTATCCAAATACATCCATCGTAAGATCCATCATAAGGTTGAATGGAATTTCCATGGTTTAATACATTGTAAGATTCTGTCAACACAGGGTTCATAAATCGCTTCATAAGATTTATCATAATTTTCAATACTTTTTCTTAACGTTGGTTCCATAATGATATTCTTTCATCACAAGGTTCATTAGCTAGATTTATAAGGTTTATCATAAGGTTTAATGAACTTTATAAGGTTCATGAACTGTCTATTTATGGTTTTCTAACATCATAAGGTTTATAAACTAACTTTTTAAGATTTATTTTATGTTCCATAACATTGTTAGTTTCATTTAATAGTTTATAGGTAAGATTAAAATGTTAGTATACTTCATAGGGTTGAGGGACATTGTAAGGTTCATCCCTTTTTTGAAATTCTGCTACATGGAGGAAGTGAAAGTAATCATTTTATCGTTCATTCCTTTATCATTTTTCATTGAAGTATCATCCATTTCATATCAAAATAATTTTATTAATTTAAAAATAAGATTCAAAAATTTGATACTTGAATTTCATGAAAATCAATCCAAAATTGAAGGATAATTATATTGTGGGATTACTAGAATTTTAAATTTATAATACTTTAAAATTCTGTGGAACTAAAATCACATCTCAACTTAGGGTATTTTTATATTAATATAATCATTAATGGGAAAATTATAAATTGTATTTTCAATAAAAATAAAAGGATATATATTTTATAGAGAATTGAATATTGAAAATCATGGTAGCATGAACAGGAAAATAGCTTCACTAAAATTAGAGGAATTTTACATATTAAATATATAGAATTTTATTTCATGAGAATTTTTCATGAAAATATAAAAATATAAAAGTAGAATAATAATTGAAGAGTTCAACATGATACAGTTAAATAATATAGTCATTATTTTTATTTACAAGAATCAAAGGAGTATTATAGGATAAAAATTGAATGATCGAGAATAATATGGAATTAAAACCCAGAAATGGATGAGAATGAAATTTACATACCTCAATTGGAATGGTTTGGTCAAAGAGAATGGTATTATAGGATTATCTTTACTGGATTTTTTATAGAGTTTTTTGAGATGATGAAGGTCAATTAGATTGATATAATACCTTATCTGTACATTTATTAATGATTTATAGTGGTTAAAAGTAGTTGTTCTTAGAGGATTAGATTGTTTCTTGAGTACTTTAATGTAGTGATATTTCTTTTTTAATGGTTTTAAACTAGGAGGATCAGTGTAGTTTCTCCAAATGTTCAAATAAAGCCTTGAGATTTAGTGTTTTAGTTGAATATGAACACTTCCATGCATGTTCCTTGAATTATCCAATTTAGGTTAATCATGTAAAAATCTCATACATTTCTCTATTTACTATTTTTATTACATCATATATACTATGGGGAAGATTGATGTGTCCCTATTAATATATGGATGAGAGCTCTAATAAAGGATGATTTTAAATTATTATACACGGATTACCCCTATTAGGGTATTAATATTGTTTATGACAATGACATGATATCAAATACCAGGTTCTATGAAATGTTTTAAAATCTATGGAGTTATTGTGGCAATTTTCAATGATAAATGAATATATATTTTCATAGTAATTAAATTATGGTAATGGAAAACTAGAACGAAACATTACTTTCAATCGTTGGGAATATATTTCTGCATGGATTCCATGAATTTGATCTAAGACAACATGGATATTTCATCTATATTGATGGGGATCACAAAATTCTGGATACAAACACTATAGAAAGTAATGCATTAGGGGGTACATTGGTACAACCCTCTCTATATGATGGTGATTTCATAAAAAAATTATCATTCTATATGGTAGAAGATTCTCAATATTTTTGAAGGAGAATAATATGTTCAAGAAGTAAAGTTATAGGTATTGTGGAATAAGTATAAATATTTACAAATAATACCAAATCAGATAATTGATGCATTCATTGATTGTTTAAAAATTATTTTGGAAGGCATAAATGTATGTGGAGGGATCATTGATGATACAACTTTTTTGAAAATAATATTTATAATATTACCACATCAATTTAATACAAATTTATCAATGATGGAAGATAAATACCCTAATGATGTGATGTTAGAAAACCTCAATATTATTCTCATTTCATCTGAAATGTGAAATAATGAAATTGGGTCTATGCTAAAAGAAATATCCCATGAGGTAACATTAAATGATATGAAGAAAAAATCATTTCGAGATAATGCTAAGAATAAATAAAAGGATTTGAAAATGTATTTTCATTCCTATAATATTAAAATATGAAAAGGAAAATTTAAAGCCAATATTCCAATTTCTTACTTTTGAATCCCAAAATTTGGGCATCTTCCTAAAAGGTTTCCTAAGAAGTTTCATGATGATGAAGAGGACTAATAACCCATAAGGAAACAATTAAAAGGCATAAATAACAAAATTATTACACACCAGTTACTTTTCACAAATAATAAATTCATGTCTCCAAAAAATTTAGAGCTTAGTAGAGATAAATGAGCAAGAATATTAGGATTGTAAATAACTCAAGGAAGTAGTCCTTATGGATATTCATGACAAGACATCGATGAAGGAAAGTAATGATGAAGGGGATAAATCAAAATAAATGGAAATAATGGTCTAGAGGGGTATAAATAGTCCCTTAAAACGTTTAAAACAAATATGAATTTTTTATCTTATTTTATGAAACAAAAATGTAATATAATGTTTTAAATTCAATAAAGTGTAAATAAAATATAAACACAATATTTTTATAGTAGTTGAGATCACCAATATCGTAATCTACTCTTTAATATTCTCTAATCAGTGAGAATATCAGTATCTACTATGAATCCTAAACTTTAATGGTGTCATAACCTATTTATAGAAACTTCCTTTAATAATACCTTGAAGAACAACCAATATATAAATTTTTACAGGAGTCACAACCTAATAAACTATTTTTGGGATTCATAACCTATAAACCTTCCATTTAATTAGTAGAATAATCAATACCAAAATTTATTTATATTGAAAAAATTATAAACAAAATAATTATAAAAAATAAAAGAAGAAAATATTTAACATAGGTAAACCAGAAAACAATGAAGTCTAGTTGAGAGAAGAAGATGTAAAAGTTGATGTAGCTCATGGAATGGTGATCACTTCATCAATAATAAATGTAACATTTGAAGTTACTTTGTGGTTGAACAAATGAATCATTAGTCCTAGAATATATCAGTGCATTTGTATGATGAATTAGTTATTTTCAATTTCATCCCTTGATCATTATTTATTAAAATTTCACTAAGGGTCATTTAACTCCCACTTTTGAATAATATTTTATAGGAGTTTCATAAACTAGTCACCACCATTAAATTGTAATAATTATATAAAAATATGTTAACATTTCATTTCCCATTTATATAGACACACTCTAATTCAAGTATTAAACTTATTAATACAATTTCAAATATGTGTTTTAGTACATTTGATAATTTTTCAAATAAATAAGTTAATAAAAACTATTCTCATACAATTTCAGTAAATCTTCAACATTATTTGATATTTATCTGCCTTCAGGTAATAAACTATGCAATTTACTTTGGATATATAGACTACTAAAAAATATTCATTTAATAGAACTGGCCTTTATTAGCTTTAGGAAAAATGTTCTTACAAAAGTGCCATTTATCAACACTTTTTTAGCAATGATAAAACATACCCTTTATTAGCACATTATTTTTAGTTATGATAAAGGGTAACCTTTAATGAATCTTGTAAGCCATTTAAACCTTCATCGTATCTACTGATAGCAAGGGGATGTTGCATATATCTCCATCTGGAGACAGACACTAGGTTGGTGATAAAACGCTTGACGTTTTTGGTGAAATAGGACTGTCAGATTATGTCATGGATGGGATCTAATATCTACTGTCCCAATACTACCATGGATTCAATGGATCATGGTAATTTTAATTTGAGTTTGATTGTAATTTTAAACAGGTCCAATATCAAATATATCTATTGTGGGGGAATTCATAAATTCATTAGTTGGTATGTTTATTGATAGACAAGAAACTATCTAGTCAAAGCTGGACAACTCAATTTGGGCGATGAGCCACTGAATGTTCATAATTAGGAGAGATTGTAGTAGTCAAAAATATAGTGGAGGGGCCATTATCTATGTGGTCCAGGCAGTGGCCACTTCCATTCATAAATCTTTTGGTTTTTATGTGGTTTCATACTTGTTTTCAATATTTATCACCACATGTACTTTGTTGCCTTTTTTAATAAAATTACGAATCATTGGTTTCACCCATGATTCATATAATTTGGGTATGCAAAATATTAAAATTTTTATTAATTAAATAATTAATGAGGAAAATGAAAAAATTTAATATATATATATATATTGAAATTATAAATATCAGTAAATAATATGTTATATATTTATATTTATAAAATTAATAAATAGTAATAATTAAATTAAAATTTTAAATTATTTCAAATTTTAATAATTAAAAAAATTAAAAATGAATAAATTAAAAACATCTTAATTTTTTTAATGAAATAATTATTAATAAAAACAAAAAAGTATAATATATAGATATATATATCTTTATCTTAAATAGTAATAAAAAATATAAATGAAATAAAAATATATAAAATGAATATAATTTAATTATTAAATACATATTAATATCTTACTCATTTTTAATGGTTTTTGTAAAAAATTATTCATTAATAAATTTAATATAGAAATATATTCATATATATTTCTATATATTTCTATATATTAATATATGTATATAAATATATATAATATTTCTTAAAATATGATTTACAAAATAAAAAATATTTATTCCTATGTTAAATAAGTCATATATTTTGTGAATAATAGTTTATAATAAAAAATTATTATTAATTAAAAATAAAAATTAATTTCATTGAGTAATGAACATTATTGAATATTGTTTTATTTTTCAATTTGATATATATCAAACATTTGTTACATTTATTTTACAAACACATATATGTTATTAATGCATTTTTACATTCAATGCATGAAAATACACAAATATTTACATAATTAATGAAATATTTTATAGAAACACATACAACTAATATTTATGTAATTTATCCAAACACTAGTATTCATTTTATAATTTCATTATAACATGATAAATTTATTATACTAGATTTTTAATAAATAAATTTTAGTTATTTATTTTCAATATTATTATAGATAGGTATTATTTATTCATTTTTAATATTTTTTTATTTTTTATTTTTTATTTTTTAATTTTTTTGCAATATAATCATTTTATATTATTTATTTATTCATGTTTATTTATTTTTTTTAATATTTTCTCTATGTATTCGTATTTATTTTAATATATACCTTTATCTTTTTATTAATTTATATTTAATTAATAAAACTCATCAATTTTTCAAGGTTTTTAAAATGTAGTCATTTTTAATTATTCAATTTTACACATTTTTAACATGAATTAATTTAAGATTATATAATCATTAATAATTTTAATAATATAGTATTAAATAAATATTTATAAATAGATATATTTAAAAATTTATATTTAATATCGGAATATATTTATAAATTTATAATTATAAATAAATAATTTTTTTTCAAAAGTTTTTTAAATAATAATTAAATAATGAATATATTTACTATATTTATATTTATATTTATATATATTTATTAAATATATATTTTTGAAATGGAGAGGGTAGAGCACCTTTTATGAAAAAAGAAGAAAACAAGGAAAGATAAATATGGGGTCAGACATGGCGAAACATCTCTCATCAGTGAATAGTTAGAGACCCTATTTATCTTTAACATTGATACATATTTAACATTTCTCCTCATATATGGCATTCCAATCAACTCATCCATATCCATTGCTACACCTGCTACTTCTGGGATAATGACCTCTCATTTAAGTTCTTTCTTATTGTAAGAGGCCTTCTATGTCACTAATGTCTGAGTCAATACCAGTATTAGATTGAGATTTTTCTTTCTCAAGAAGGTTATCCTTAGTTTCAATCATTATGGGAGTCTCTACATATTCTGTCTATGGATGATATTTATGTATTGCTTTTTGATGCTAGAATACACCTTCATTATGTATTTGAAGCACTCCAATGAGTTTAGATTTTGTAATATGAACATAATTTATGAAACCAAATTCCTATCCCAAATTAGAAGTATGTGTATTGTAAATCATTTATGCATGACTATTCAATATATATTTTCCCAGAAATAGGTTTATCAATTTTAAAAAGAAACATATAGATGTCTTCCTCATCAACTGAATTGGATGAAGTCTTCCTCTTATCATATGAGTTACAAACACTATGGGTATCCACACAACAAATTGGAGAAGTTATTGATTCAATTACCTTTTCATGTATAAATGGAGCATCTAGTTCTTATGAACCGTGAAATACTTGAACATAGTCAGCTATAACATCCATGTAGAGGGAGGGAGAGTTCCCATAATTCTCAACCTTCCCTAAAAAGAAATTGTTTCCCACTTGATTAATGATTTTGTTTTATTCAAACTCATTTATTAAATAGTTCATGAAAGTATTTTTCTATATAAATTCTATTATTATTAATATATTGAAATATTAGATTTACATTATGGGTTCATAATTTTTTTGATTCTTCTTATATAGAGCATAAGGAGTTTTCATGGGGATTTATAGCCTTGTTTAAAAAACTATTGATTTATTATTTTTAAGTGTTTTTGTAAATGAATTAGAAGATATTTCAAATGAATAATATGAATGAAAATTGTTTTGGCCCTATTTTGTGTTCTAAAGGATTTGGACAATGGTTTAAAGATTTTTTATAAAAATAATTTCTATGATTATTAGTTTACCCTAATGGGTGGAATGATTTATTTTCAATGTGTGGATACCTATAATATTTTTAAAGGATCATTACAACATGACTTGACATGATGATTTTTAGGCCTTTCGGAATTGATAAATTATGTCCTTAGTTTATAATAAGTATTGTTTTGTAAAAATATTTTCACCCATATAGTTATTAGAGGTCCTTTATATATTTATTAAAAAAATCATCATTATTATTTTACCAACCTTATTAGAAAAATCATAAGATTGTGTTTTTATAGGATATTTACCTTTTATGGGACATATATTGATTATTGTTACGTGATTATTATATGAAGTGATAGGTGGTTATTTATTTATAAGGTGTTAGAGGTGAGATGAGTTTTATTTCATTTATTATATTTTCATTTTATAAATTGATCATGCTGATATTTATTCTCACCTCCAATTTTACTAATCCATGAGAACCCAAAGTAACTATGTTAGTAATCTTTTTGGTGTCATAATGTCTGAACATTATATCATTAATTCTTTTCCCTTACTATTTGGGATATTATATCCATGTTTCTCATACTATAGTGTTAGGGATGTGATAGCCTTATTTCTTTTTTGATGATGCTGTTATATAAGGGAATTCTTTGGTTATTGAATCTACTGGTATACATTTAATATAATCACACCCTAGTATCCATTTAATTTCTAATGATGTTTTTTAATTTCGTGATATTTTCTTAGATATCACCACTATACATAATTTTTTATTCATTTTTGTACATTTCATGGACATGTTTCAAAAATTTATTTATGTTTACTAATATTATAAAAAATTAATAAAATGTAGCTAATTTGATTTATATTCCATCATTAATTTATGGTTGAATATAGTTTATTTTTTATAAAACATGTTCTGGGTAATTTTTAAAATGAATATAATTTTTTGATTTATTTCCATAAACTTTGATGTATAAAGTTTTAACATTATAAAGTGTTTTCAATTCTAAATGTATGATTCCAGCCATTGGTTGGTAAAAATTGGATTTTAAAAGAATGATTTTAAATGTGTTTTTATGTAATTATGTATAAATGTATTTATATTAAGCATGGTTGTATTTTAATTTCAAAAATTATTTTATCATTGGATTTCAAAAAATAGATTCATTACATTATACATTACTTTTTTGAAATGTTTTTTAAATGATGTTCAGACTATTTGTTGTAAAATGTTTTATCATTGAAATTTAATTGACTATTTTGTAAAATCTTACTAGGCCTATTTAGGTCACACCCTACATTCACACCCATATGGGTATATATAACATTGATGTTTTCATATATGTTCTAATGTTATTATAAAAAACCTGTATTACATTCTTGTATTCTATTTATAGATATTTTATATAGGTAAATGACCATGGGTCACATGGAGATGTTCAAATTGTGGCCAATTTTTTGGTTTATTTTCAGATGTTCATGGACCGAAAATTTTTGAAATCTTCCCTATTTGAATTTTATTTTCCTTTATAAAGTAACTTTATTATGTATTACTATATTTGTTTATATAAAATTTTATTTTTAATTTTTTTCTTATGAATCCTTTATTCTAATTATTTTTATTTAACTATTCAGATTATATACCTCGATGTCTAATGTATATAAAGACCATACTGAATAGTAAGAAATGATTACTATAAGGCCCCATCCTTAATCATTACTTAATATTGAATTAAACGAATAATTCCCATTGATGATCTTTTCAGGTTTAGAGTTTTAGAGAATTAGATCATAACTATTACATCTCAAACGTTTACACAGGAGACACTTCTACAAAGTTTCCTTTTTTTCAAAACATGAACTCAAGAAAAAGGCATTTCTAGTTCCATATTTAAGAAATCATGACTTTTCCTTGATCCCATCCTTGACCCTATTCCACATTATGTCCTGTGAAAAACATTTCAAAAAAAACGTGGGGTGAGCATAAAAATCTCAGTAAGGGATACACAAAGAAGGAAAATTTTTAGTTTTTCCAAAACAACAAGTAAACCATGAATACATTATCAAATTAATACATTTCACATTTATGGAGTAGTAAAGACTCCTCACTGAATAAAATATCATTACTTAACCTTTTGTAACCAAAAGATTACCAATAAACCCATATAAAGAACACACAACATATAAAGGTAACTTGGGACATAAACATACTTAAATTGAATAACCATACGTTCGACTTCCACAAATATCACTTAATGGAAAATCCATACATCCGACTTCCATACCCAATGCAATAGAGGATATAACGTAACCACCCGTCCTGGTATTCATGGCACCACCCATCATATGATTTATCACGTAACCACCCGTCAAATGTCCATGTACCATTATAAAATCATAATACATAAAATAAATATAATGGAAGGAAAACATTTTCACATTTCGATCACAAATATATCAGTTAAATATATTGACATAACAAATCCATTATAAAAACCATTTTCAATACCAAAATAAAAGAAAAGTAAACTTGGTATTTAGTTTTCATAAAAAGAGTTATGGCTTGTAGAGGAATCTGAAACTCAAATAATGGTCATGACGGCGAAGAAGTCGTTGTCGCCATATACGTACGACAAAAAGACATTCCCTTTAACCGTTTAGTAAAAAATCTTCGTATAAAATGATTCCTTTTGAATAAAAGTAAAATTTAAAGGGGTTTATACATCGTATAAAACAAAATATGCCTCAATGAAAGGAGATTGAGATGAAGTCCCTGACATCTTGTCTGACGTGACTCGATTGCTCTTTAATCTCTTGAGTAATAATCTGAAGTTAATTTCTAATTTTTTAATTACCATTTTCAACCTTATTAATCCTTTTATTTCACTTATTGACATGTTATAAACATTATTTAATCATTTATGATAAAAATGTTTGTTTTGCCGATATTTGGTTCTTAAGTCGAAGGTGGACTTCTTACAATTACATGTTGTTCATGTGGTCAATGGTTCATTATATCCAGAATGATATTCATGATTTTGATATCATATATATCCTATATATTCAGCATATAAATGTATTTATAATAGTTTATAACATTTATATGTAAGAAATGAAATGCACCGTTCATGGTGACGGTAAGTCGTACGTATGCATGAATGCTAATTTCATTTTTATTTCATATTTAATGGAGTGAAATCATAATTATATAAAGGTATATTATAATTACATTATAATATCATATATAATATCATTAACTATATCCTTTAAATGTCCCACGTATGGCATTAACGAATCAAATCACTTTGAGGGGGCGGTAGTCCGCACTTCCTAAAATGTAATTATTGTTTTTACCCACAATGGAAACCATAAAGGTATGCCACAAATGAAAAATACAGAAGAATAAGGAAAACATTATCATAATATATATCATATATAAGTAGTGTGACATCTTAATGGCCACCATGAAAGGTGTTAAAAGAAGATTGAACAATCATTGTTTCGTGAGGCAGAAAATCGCCAACCATAGAAACAGTATGTTCTTTAACCATTAGACGGAGGTTTGTGTAAGTGTAGCTCGAATACTTCTCATAAAAACATCCTAGTATATTTAATATACTGTTTTTGTTACAAAATAAAGGAATAAAAATAATTTTGAGGGTTGGAGAAGAAAAATAAAACAAAGGAACACAAGTGAAGACATTACCTTAAAATCGGGCAACTCATCTTGGTTTGAACCAAAATAGTTCCTTGAAGAGATTTATGCCAAAGGTAAGGATTCAAGGATGAGTAGAGGTATGTATAGAGATAAAATTATTAGATCTTGGCTGATCCAAAGGCTTGAGAGGTGTGGGTAAGGTGGTAGAGGTGTGGGGATTTTCTAAGAGGAGAGAGGGGCACTCTTGGAATGTTAAGAAATGTTACAATATTTTTAAAAGAGTTTCATATTTAAAAGGTCCAAAATTGATTTATTTCAAGGATAAATTGATAAGAGTTCGAAATCAACCCATCCAATATGTTTTTGACATGTGTAGGTTTTAGATTTTACATCATCTATTCATTTTATTTAAATCGTTAAATAATGAGGTAATCGATTCATCATCATGATGTCATAAATAATTTAATATATTTAATGTCTAAAAATAAAAAAAAATACTATGATGTAGGAGATATTTTTATATTGCCAATGAATATTTATAGTCAAAAATCTGACTTCTATAACCCCATGTAAATATTGTTTTAGTAAAACAATACATGTTTGTGCCATTTTTATTTTAACATTAAATAAAATGATATTAATGTCATTTTCCTACCAAAGTGGCTCCAGGGGGTCCCCAAGCTGACCCATGGATTGTTTTGGTCTGCCATGACACATCCATTAAGGTTAGGACATGTTTCAAGGTCATATAATATTATTAAAACATTATTGTTACCTTAAATTACACTAATTATCTCTAATTGCGATTAAAAACATAAAAGTTATTATTCACCAAAAATTTATTTTAATCCCATTGTACCACACATTACATAATAATGACAACCATGTATGTATAAATTTTTAGAATCAAATCACAGAAGATGTAAAGTTTCATTTAAACGAAAAATCAGTTTTTTAACTACCACTCAGTGGTTTCACTATTCAACAAAATTGAAGTTTTTCAGAAAAATACCAAAAATTCACCCTAAGCTATATTTGATATTCCGAACTCAAAAATGATGTATATTTTAAAAAACTCAAAACATATAGGTTTTATTAATAAATTTAATAATTAATTCCCACTGTCAAAACAAATAGCATGTTTTAATGAAACAATGTGTATCAAAAGACTGACACTAGTTTAAGTCCAATTTAAAAGTGAAATTAATTCAAATGACCACAATTGGATTAAATGGTAAAAATATATTCTAATTGAACTTTAAAACAACTTCAAAATATAATCTAATCATATAAATAAATTAGATTAAAAAGAGGTTTTGAATTAAAATACAACATGTTTCACTATTCATTAAAAAATGAACTTTATCGGAAAAATACCAAAAATTTACACAATGTAAATTTTGATGCTCCGATTCTAAATAAGAGTTTCATTTGGTCCAATAGAATGTATAAGAGTGACCAAAACTATATTTAAATAGGGTTCTCCATCAAAAGGTGATAGTTCGACCTTTTAGTGAATATTAGAGTATCTATGCGTAAAATTGAATTCTTTTCTTATTTTAAGCCTTTATATTTAATTGGATATATGTAAAAACATTTAAAAAACATATATAATAATATTTTAGTTATTTCAATTCATTCCCGCAAATACAACGACTACGTGTTAACTACCATTTTAAAAAAAATATTAATATATTACTAGTGTGCAACGTATGATTTCAAAGAAACTCATTGTTGTGTATCGGGTATGCTATAGAACATAGAAAACCCTTTAAAGTAAAATTAATATTAAATTCACAAATATTAAGAAATATGAAAATGATTTATTCTTTTTTAACCTGGGATGTTACATTTACAATGCTTGTTTATTGTTATTAAATGGTGAAATCAATCCCAATTATATATATATATATTGAACCCATGATTCCTTCATTAAGCTATTAGAAATTAGATACACTATTTTTGTCTTGTAGTGGAACAGTTCAAGTGATAATACGGGTTGATCCAAGAATATTCAGTAGAAAATGGAATCAAAGAACTGTTTTTATTTGATGGGGTTTTTTGTATGAAGATCAGATATAAAAAAACATGAGTTATGATATGTGTAGGTAATTTGTGACTGTATTTCCGGAAAATAAATGAATTTCCTATATCAATAATGAGTATGTATTTAATTTGAGTTTATTTTAATTATTTTTTATGTTTTTTATATGAGACAATAATATTTTTATCTCAATTGAGTTGAATCAGATATTATTGTGGTTTTTTGAGTATTTTGGTAATAGTGGAATAGAAATTATAGGAAAATAATTTTTATCCTGGCATACAAACAATACATAACCCATGTGTATGGTATTTAGAACTCTTTAAAGGATTTTACATGGTTGACACATGATTCTACAAACATAGTAGTGAAATCGTGTTTCGCTTTATAGTGGTAGCGTAATTAGAATTTTTATAGACATGCCTATTTTAGATTTAAATTTTGGAAAAGTAAACATGGATTTAAATGTTAATGCAGAATTGAAATGAAAAAAATTATTATTTCCCTTAAAAGGAATTAAAATTGATTCAGTGATTTGAAACTCATTATGTGATTTCAATGTGAACCTTTAATTTTTTAAACATTTCAAAGAGTACATCTTTACATCAAAATATTTTAAATGTTTTAATTTATTTTTAATCTTTTTTAATATTATTTTCAAAATTTTTAATTGATGGTAATAGGTTTTATAAGAAATGGGGTTTATATCCCATTAAGTGTTTTGATATTTTTTTGATGATTTATATATGGAATTATAAAAGGATTTTAATAGAGGTTTTAAATTTTTTAAAAGTCAAAATTTGTATTTGGAATGTGGTTTTAAGATTTAATTTTAAATTTTAAATTAATATTTGGTAATTTAAGAAGTTTTCGTCACTTGAAATGTTTTTTAAATCCATTGGTTTCGATATGGAGTTTGGAAGATGTTCATTGTCGTAAGATCCTTAGGTTATTATTAATTAATATATTTCCCTAAACCTAATTTATTAGTACTCATTAACTCATTTATTTATTCATGTTATGGAGGATTATTTATATTTTTTATTCCTTTTATACCAATTTTGAGCTTTGATATTGTGTATTAAATAATAGGGGCTAGTAAATCATGGATCTGTTTCCACTAAAAGAAAATATTGTTGTCATGGAGCATTAATTTTTATATTCACGGGGTTATGGTTCTTGTATACTTTATCCAAGGTGATCATGTATATCAACATAATGGGAATGGGTAAAGGTGTATAGAAGATTAAGGGTGTTGTGAACATGTATTGTATGATCATCCCATGTGTTAATCCATTGTGTTCCTAAGAAACTTTTCATCTTTAGTAAAAAAACTAAGAAATATTGTCTGAGGATTAACCAATTCCCATCATTAGAATATCTATATTTAAGAAGGACACTATCATCCTCATTATCTTTATCTCCTAAATTGATATTTTGGCCTTTTTTCATGAGGCTTATCCTCCAAATCTTCCATACATACACCTATATTTCTTGAACTACACTGAGAAGTAGTTATCCCATACCGAGTACCAGTTATCATTTTGAATGGATTTATAGGATAAAACCAACCATATTGGAGCAATTGTTTTATTAAATTCAAAAAACAGTTTCCTTCAAATCACACTAAAATTATTTTAGACAATGGAATGTTAGGTTCTCCTTAGTATAATTATCCATAACATTGACATTTGATAATGAATATCATATGTGTATTTATTTATTTATTATTCGAAATAAATATTTATGAACCAAATAGGATGGATAAAAATCTAAAATATATGTACTCTAATCATATGAAAAAATATTATGTTATAGTTAAAGAGTTCATCAATTTTTAAATTGAGCATACATAAGACCCCTCTTTAATCCTTTCTCAATGTTTACATTGTTGTTATTCAGGAAACATTAGTTTGAAAGATTTGTAAGAACATTTGATTTGTCATAGAATAGATCGTAGTTATAAATTTTTGAAAAAACATTGGAAAAGACTGAATGTTCACACCAATTGGGATGATACTATGGTATATGGGTTATTTGATATGAATATCGGGGTAAATGATGATGGTGATCACATGGATGAAATGAAAATGGAAATCTAAGATGACATTCATGATAGTACAAATTTGTTTGAGAAGTTAGATATCTATACTAAGGGAACATTGTATAGAAATTGTACTAAGTACACAACATTGTCTGTTGTATTGAAGTTATATTATTTGAAAGTTGGATATATATATGGAGTGAAACCGAAATTATAGAACAACTTGGTATCTTGAATGATATGATGCCAAAAAAAACTTCCATGTTAGAGATATGAATATAAATTAATTATAACCTCAATTATAATGATTTATAAAGAATAAATTCTTGTCCAAATGATTGAATATAGTTTCACAAGGATTGTGAATTAGTCATAAAATTCCCTAAGTGTGGTTTAGATTTATACAAGAAAAATGAATCAAGTAATTTAAAATCGATATGTTAATTTCCTACAATAACACATTTTAGAATGCTATATGGATGTTAGGAAACTATGATACAATTGCAATCCTAAGAACATACAATAATGAATGATGGGAACCAACGTCATGTAATATATTCTCATCAGTGGAAGAATCATTATTACACGTATCTTGAATTTCGAAATGAGTTGAGAAAATCTCATCTTACACTATCTATAGATCTAATAAATATTTTTGGTTTACAATTTAGTACTCACTATACAAGGTCCATCTTGATGGTAAATTATAACTTCCTGCCATGGTTATGCATGATGAAAAATTACATTCTGTTCCCAATGATTAAATTTGGATAAAATCAAATATGTAACAATATTTATATCAATTTGAATAAATTTATTGTAGATCAAAAATTGATATAGGATACATGTGTTATAATATATGTTGATTTTATAAGTTAATAATTCACATTGATGGACATGTTTGATGAGGTGATAAATTAATTTCTTTTTTAAAGAATTTTTTCAGGCTATATAATTAATGGAATTTGGTTCTGTCCCATTTGTGAAGAATGTACACTCTCAGTACATTTGAAATATTCTCTAAAGAAGGTGCTTTTAGGAAAACATAAATTTTCATCTTGACAACATAAATATCATTCCTGGATGAAAACAATTTATGGGAATACCCAACAAGGTACAATACCATGTCCACTAATAGTGACCAACTATTTGATAAAGCAAAAGATATTGAAATTATTTTTGATCAACCATTTTCATAAACACAGATGAAATATGGTTAGGAAAAGAGATATGTTTTCAATGAAATATGGTATTGTATTTATTTTGAACATCATACATTTTCTAGATGTCATGCATGTAGAAAAAATTTATTTGATAGTGTTATTGGAATGTTGCTAAATGTTTTGCAAATAATGAATGAAGGAATCAAGGCTATGTTAGAAACAATTTACATAGATATAAGAGAAGAGTTGGAAACGGTGAAAGGAAAAGGGTATAATTTTCTTCCACCAGTAGCTTACACTCTATACAAATTGAAAAAATTAAAAGCTTTTATTTTTATAAATGGTGTAATTGTTCTAGAGAGGTATTCATAAAATATCAAGAATGCCATTCCAATGAATAGTTGTAATTTATAGAAACTAAAAGTACACGGCTGTAATTTTTTTGATACATGATTTGATTCTCATTTATTTAAATTAATTTATATCTAAAAATGGGTGACATACATTAACAAAACCATATTTTTATTGAAATCCATACACAAAAATGTTATAAACATGGTAAAGTTTCCAATTATGAAAAATGAGGTTGCAATTATATTATGTGAATTAGAGTTGTTTCTTCCACTACCATCATTTATATAATGGTGCACCCTATAGTACACTTGATTAAAGAGGTTCAACTAGGTGGTCCAGTCCATTATAGATTGGTGTACCCCATTTAATGGTATATGGGGATTTTGGAAGGGCATGATGGAAACTGAAGTTTCCGCGAAGGTTGTCTTTTAGAATGATATATTGTTGAATATTCTATTTATTTATGTACCGATTACCTATTAGATTATAAAAACGAAGATATCCCAATGTTTCATCATATAGGATACCTTATGGATAAAGGGATTTCTGGAAGATATTTTATTATAGTTACCATCATTGGATCAGAGCAAGGAAACGATTTCTTTTTATATAAGAGTGAATATGTTGACCCATATATTGAATCCAAAAAATAAATTCAATGATACTTTAATACATTTAGTGGCAAAGTAAGGATATCATACCCAAATTAACAATAGTTTATATAATATTTATGAGATCAAATCATTAAGTAGTTATTTGAAAGTATAAATTCAATTTTGAAACAACTTTTATGTGAAAACAGGGGAAAATACAAATGTCATTTCTTACATTGGTTTTGTAGTCAATGGTTATACGTTATATACACAATAACATAGTGACTATAGTATTGTGAAAAATAATGGAGTTTCACTTCTTCATAAAGTGATGCATATATCTGGTTCTAATGATATAAATCCAGTTTATGTAAAAATGTCATATTCTATAATTATCAAATAGATATAATAGTTGAATTATTCAACTTTTCAAGTTCCTAATTTTTTTTGTAAATGGTTTGACAAGAGGAGTGAAAAAAAGGTCCATAAAATTCTATTTGTGAAGGTGAAATTCACTGTGTAAGGGGAAAATGATAAGCCTTTCATAGTGGAATAACAAGCAGTTAAAGTACTTTATGTCTCATTTGAAACAAGGAATAATTATTTAATTGTTCTCTTAGTGACTAAAAAAACCTTAGGTTCATTTGAAAATTCATTTTATAATAAACCTTTTATTAGGAGATCTAAAGTACTTCATGGAGGTCCCAATGACTAAAATTTATTGAATGATTGAGGGGGCCACAAATTGGGGATTTGGGTTCTTGATAGAGTATTCTAATCATTGTAAACTTTTAAAAAATATAGTTCAATTAGAAAGTTATAGTTTTTTGAAAATTCTATGATTTTACTCATAATATTATCTATTATCTACTATATTATCATTATCTAAATTAAATGTTTGGCTACTCATGCATTCAATGTTTTCTACACATGATGATGTTACCAATCTCGAGATAGAATAGACTGTATATGATGAATCTAGAGCGTTAATTAGGGATGAATAGAATATTGGTGAAAAAATAAGAACAACACAACATAGTAATGTTGAATAAAATTATTAACATAATAAGGGTATCAAAATTGAGATTAGATGGAATCAACACATCATACCTATTGACCCCAACCAGTTAATGTTCACTAGTTATATTGGGGTCACAATGGGGTTGAATGTGAAGATTGAAATAGATTCATGGTTCCACATCTATCTTGTATTGAAGGAAACAATTTGGGAAGATAATTTTTTATGATTATGTTATAATTTATCTATTTTACCGAAAAATTATATAATGAAACATTGATTTTATTTCAATAAGTCCATCTAATGTTTTTTTATTTTAGATTATTTTCCTAAGATATACATCTTAATGAATAATTACAAATCCCCTAGATAATTCTCGACCATTTTTACCATGTTATAACTTAAATTTACTGATGGGAAAGTAAATCCACACCCACTATCTAGTTATGAACAAATTATGAAGAAGAAACCATTGAATGATTTTATCAATCTTCGTAATGAGAGATCATTTTAGGTGAATTTTAGTTGATGATATATTATTTGAAATTATTTACTTAATCTAATTTCATTTGAAAATTATAATTTATGAAATAAAAAAGAGTGGTAAAAATACATAATTTGCATCAAAACCAATGTACCCCTATCATAAAGAAAGGATGGGGTACAATTCACTAGATAACAAATTGGTATCTATTTTACATCGACAATAAATATTTTAGGTGATATGAAATGAAATATGATCCTTTTTATAAATTCATATTGTTGTATCAAAATTTATAGGCACTTCGATCCCTCATTATGTGCTATGGAAAGAACATTGTGTAAAAATGAGGGTAAGAAAGTTGATTAAAACATAAAAGAAGTATGGAAAACATGTTTATGTATTACATATGATAATTCATTATTATTTATAACATTATTATATAAAAATATCTATTTATGGTCATATGTTTTTATGTTGTATATACATAGGAATCAACAGTAATCATATCAAAATAAAAACAAATTTTAATAGACCTTAAAGAGCCAGAACAATAAGGTCGTGTTAGTGTTTAGGTTTTGGAGTGTACCCGTGAAAATATTTAATGAATATAAAACAAGAATAATATATATATAAGATGATGAAATCATTGCATGAATAAATATATTCATTTTAATAAACTACTCTCTTTTCTAGTTTAGAATACCAATATATGAGAAAGGATTAAACAGAACCAACAGTGGAAAAGATATATTCCCATTAAGAACCAAATGTTCCTAGTAGCATTGAGGCTAGTCATTCTCCTCAAATACATACCATACCCATGTTAATCAATTTTTCATTATTCTTCCTACTAAATTTGAATCAAATTACTTACAATAACTTTTTATTAGTAAAATTATATAGGGTATTGTTTATGTGATTTGTATTTGTAAAAACCAATGAATCACCATGTTACAAGGGTTATTGTTTATAATATCGCAAGAGACAATATAAACAATAATGAACTCCAAAAAGATCACATGAGATTTGGGATTGAGGTAGCTCAATGATGACCACCGAGTTTCCTATTACACCTGATGATATAGATATTACATTTGTCAAGGATGATATTGGAACTTTCATAGCATGATTTTCTATTCTATAGAAGATTCATGAAGTGAATATTTAAAGAAAAAATTTCTAAAAAAACATTTTATAGTCGATGGAAAAAGATATGAAGTGAGTTATGGAATTACAAACAGATTAAACGGTGGGGAAAGAGAAGGCTGGATCAAGAAAATCTAGTGAATCAACTAAGAAATCAAATGGACCTTCCAGGAGTACCTTCTCCCTTCCAGTTCTATATAAATAATTATTACCATTAAAAATTCATATATAGACCACATTTATGGATTAAAATGTATATCACATTATATAAAAAAATAAATAATAGAGTTTTTTATTACAGACGTAGATGGTCTCAGGAGTATAACTGCTATTCTCATGTTTTAATGGCTAAAAGTCTCATTTGTGAACACATACATAATGTACATGTTTATAATTCATCTATCCCAATAGAAATATAATACATTTACTGAAGTTAATAAATATTTTTATTTTTTATAGGTGTTTATATTACATCTATATAAATATAATAAAGTGCGATGAATGATTTAGATTCATTAATACATGTATTATTTCAACACATAAACATCTTTCAAAATTGAAGAAATTTAGATGAAGAAACATAAAATATATGATTCATTTAAAAAAATGAAAAATATTCATTTTGATACATAAAATTCAGTGTAAACTATAAAATCTAATCACATAAGATATTTTTTTTTATTTTCTTTCATTACATATTTTTTTAGGAAGCACAAAATACTGATCACACTCTATCTGGATACACAAAATATTTGTTTTTTGGATCTAATGTATTGTTATCCAACAAATAGATCAAACATGATGTGTAATGTAAATTTATAATACAGTAAAATTGATATTTTATAGAAAAAAATTGAATTAAATCTTTCAGTATTTGTTTTAACAAGAATTTATTTTGATCGGGTGGTCACAAAATATTAGATAAGTGATTGTATGAAGTTATTGAATAGACATAAAATCTTGTGGATTAATTCAAATGTAAACCAATTATGATAAATATATAAATATTTAACTATCAAAACAAATTTGAAAAAAAAATCATTTTTTTGTTCAATGTTTCTACAATGTCCAAAGAAAGATAATAAAAATGATTTTTTATATTATGTTTAAATGTTTATGAGAGAGATCATAAACCATGAAAAGACCAGCATCTCAAAATAAATGATTTCTAATGGTAATTAAAAATTCATTAAAAATAATTATTAGTTTTTCATTTGTCTATATTTTCATAGTACTACCAAGATTTCCAATAACCTACAAACACAGAAGAAGATATAAATTTGATTAGAGATGAGTGGATAGAATACATAGTGTTGGAATGTTTTTTGAAAAAATAGTAGGTGATTTCCTACAATATTTATGATCTAGTACAGTCTATGATCATAGAAATATATTTGGGGTGTGAAGTAATATTATCAAAATGAATATATATTATTTTTGATCTATTTATAAAGGAAACATATAGTATAGGAAATTATTTTTTTAGAAATGAAAAAAACTGGTGTTATAAGGTATACATGCATTATGAAGAGGTGACTTCCTAACATTTATTTCGTTTATTTTATCACCATTTATATACTTTTTAGTTAATTTCATTTATATTTATAGAATAAAATTAGACTAATTCTCTCTCTTGGGTTATATCATGGGTAGTGGTAAATGATATAATAATATTATAATACAATGGTTTCACTTTGGTGGGTGGTGGAATTAATTGGGCTATTCAATCATCAATCAGAGGCATGATATAATATCATAAATTCATGTAAAATCCCTAAAAGCAACAAATCAGGCTTACACTTGTGAAATTGATTGACTAAAACTGATTCTTTTGAAATGACTTAGTGTGTGTCAATTTATTTTAAATTGATAATAATTTTATTAAAAAGGACAAGTGACATACTGAAAATAGAGGGAACACATTAGTATTGTTTGGATAATTTTTTAAAATGATCCATAAGTCATTTTTGATGTGTTATAATCTATAACACCATATTCTGATACACGATATTCTATTTTTGACTCAAAGTTTCTGTTATCAGTTTAAAATTGAGATTTTATTTTAAAAAGTGTCTCCCACTGAAAACTAATTAACATACATGGATTGTCTTGATAATTTTTAAAACTAATTCATAAGTCTTTTATAATGTGTAGGAAACATGATCACATTAAATAGACACACTTTGTGTATGGTTTTACTTAAAGTGTGTTTTTAATGTTTTAAATGAAATTTTAGTAAAAAACAAATGTGAGATACTCAGAATCAAAAACACATTCATATCACTTTGATAATTTAGGAAAAAGATCAATAAATAATTTTTAATATTTAGGAATTAGACACACCTAAATATGATACCTGATGTGCCTGTTTTTGTTCCATGTCTTCATTATTAGTTTACAATTGACATATTAGTTGAAAAAGTGTCAATCAGTGAAGAGTAAGAGAACAGACTCAGATTGAATTAATAATTTAGTTAAACAATTAATAAGTAATTTGGGACAATTAGAAATAAGAATCACAATAAACTGACTTAGTATGTGATTAGTATGTCTCAAATTGCATGTTTCTAGTTTGAAAGTAAATTTTAGTAAAAAAGACTATTTACAAACACAAAATAGGTAAAACACATTTGTGTTATATTGATACTATAGAAAAATGATCCATATGTCACTTTTTTTTGTTTAGGAATTAGCCTCTACTCAAAATGAGGCACAATGTGATCGGTATGACTCTACGTGTGTCTTTATAAAATAAGAATTGACTATAATTTCAGTTAAGAATATAACTTACAAACCCAAAACTGATAAAAAACATTAGGATTGTTTTGATGCATTAGAAAAAAATTCATAAGTCATTTTTGATTTTTATGGATTATATGAACCGAAATATGATGTACGGTGTGACCATTATGACTCTATGTGTTTCTTTTTATTTAAAATTAATATTAATTTTAGAAAAAAATATAATTTATGTAACACAATGAAATTGTAAAGTAAGAACCTGGTATTTTATAGTGTGTGTGACACATGACACAAAGAGCGTAAGGGAATATAATGTTTAGATATTTTCTAATATAATTAATATTTAAAATATATTATATATATTTGAAGGCATGAAACACTGATTTAGCATGAGTTACATGCAAGAGCGACCTTCTTTAATGGCCCACATTACATACAAGACCAAGTTTCACCAAACAATGATATATTATTAAAATATTATTATTTAATATAATATAATATAACATAGCCCTTAAGTTATAAGATATTAATATTATTAACTAACATATTAAAATTTATGGTTTATATAAATATAAAAATAATTCATGGGTAACCAATAAATAAGAAATTAAAATATGATGAAATTATACATAAAATAGAAATGTGATTATTTCAATGCTTTCAAAGGAGTTTTATCATAACAAGCATATTTAATTACAATTACAGAATTATTTTAATTAAATATATATGTTATATATTCAATGTAATATTTTATATATTCATCCAAAATATTTTATAAGAATACAATAAGAACAATCCCAATTTTACACATAAAATACAATACTTTTATAAAGACAATTTTACATCCTTTTAATGGAGAACTTATTTAAAATAATAATTTTTTTCACATTATTTTATTTAATATGATAAAATAAATTTCATATTTTAAATATAAACATAATAATTAGTATAGGGTGATTTTTTGATATTTTTTCCAAATATTTCATTTTTAATGAATAGTTAAAAATATTTAATTTTAGTTGACAATTTATTTTTCATATAATTTATTTATAAGGTAAAATTTTATTTTTTTAGTTTTAAATTTTTATTATATAATATTTTTATCATTTAATAAAATTTATTTCATTGTAATCAATTTCACTTTGAAATTGATTAAAAAAACACATCAATCTTTCGAATGTTTTTACTTTAAAAACATGCATTGTGTTCCCGCCTGTGTGATTAAATTCCAATGAATTTATGTGAATTAAGTGATTTGAAATTGAAAAATTGGACCCCATATTTTTAATTATCATTATTTATAATTTATAATAATCTGAACATAAATTTTTACCAAAATATTAGTGAATGTAATTAAAATTAATTACAATTATTAAGGAAAAATAAAACATTATAAAGGGAAAAACCATTAACATAGGGGCCCAAATGACTTATAATCTTCTAGAAAAACATTTTATGGACATAAATATCCAATTAAAATTTAATTGTTGATTTTTTAAAGTTTATAAAACCTTTTTTAGGTAAAAAAATGTGTAACACCCCAAGCTTCCACGGTACGTTTCCCATCGAATAATGCGATAGCGTGTGTTGTACGCAACCTTGAGTTCTAACACACACCACAACTAATTAAAATAGCCGTTGTTAATAGTAATACCTACTTTTTGAAATCATATATATTTTATATTTCAAAATGGACTTCATTTTTGGATTCGGAATATTGAAATTAGCCTAGGGTGAAATTTTGGTACTTTTCGGATAACTTTTATATTTTGATGAATAGTGAAAATTACTAAATTTTAATTAAAATCAACTTTTTTAATCAAAATAACTAATATTGATAAATTATGAATTTGAGTGGTTTTAAAGTATATTTAGAATATATTTTTACCATTTAATTTAATGTTTTTCATTGGACATAATTTCACAATTAAACCAGACATAAACAACTGTCAATCTTTTGATAGTTATTATCTCTTAAAAACACGCTTTTTATTTTAACAATGGGAATTAATTTTAAATTAATTTCTGCCACTTCTGTGTTTTGAATTTGGAAAAATGGATTAATATTTGGAATCAGGATGTCCAAATTATGTAAATAGGTAACTTTTATTTTTACACATTTTGAATAATTACTTCGGTAAATATTTTATTTACCATGGTTAAAGGGTAAATCCGGTAAATAATGGTTAAAAAATAATATTATAATAATACAAAATTACCCTAAAATGTGTCCTAACCTTATTGGTGGACACATACCCGACCATGGGCATCCTTGGGTCGATTTGGGGACCCCTTAGAGCCCCTTGTATGTGGTAGGGACACATTATATTAATAAAGTTAAAATAAAAATAAAAATGGCATAATCTTACATATTTTAGAAGAACAATTTATACATAGGGTTATACATGTTGGATTTTCTATTATAAGTATTAATTAGAAAGATAAAACGATTTCCTACATAATGATATTTGATTTATAATTTTTAGACATCAAATAATTTGAATTATTAATGACACAATAATGATGCAATGTTTACCTCATTAATAAATCATTTAAATAAATAAGATTATAATGATTAAAATATTATCTAAAACCTTTCCAATTCTTATTGGTTGATGTTATTTAGAATATGAGTCATATTATCTTCGACCTCAATTATTTTTGTACCATTATAAACCGAATATAATTATATTATAAAGTAATACTTTCACTCTTTCCTAAAGACCCCCTCCTCTCCCTTATAAAAGGAGACCAATTCTACTCATTCCTCACACCTCTCAAGCCCCTTGGCACTACCAAACTCTGCCCCAATACTCTCCCAACTTCCCTCACTACAACCTAGAGGCCTTAGTTTGATCAGAAAGCCAACCTAAGGAGCCCTTTTGATCAAATCAAAAGAAAGAACCCGAAGAAGAGGTAATGTTTTCACCACCCCTTTTCAAGTTCCTTTCTTCTTCCACTTCTTCTTTATTTGTTCTTACCATTCTAAAATAATAACTCCAGTATCTCACATATACTGTGATGTTATTATAAATATGGTACAACCATATTCAGTATTCTATCCACCCTTTGAATAACATGTCACCATACGTGCGTACGTACGGCTTACCGTCTCCACGTCGTGGTGTAATTGTTATTCAATATATTATTATTTGTATGGGTATAATAATTATGTGAAAATCATGTAAATAATAAATATAACATGTTAATTATTCTGTATATATGATATAACATCCATTTATATATTATTTTAATATCAAAAGAATGATATTTTCGCTCGTGCGTACGTACGGACTACCGTCTCCACGAATGCGATGAGATTCATTCTCCATCATATCCATTCAAGTATAATTATCATTTGATGATTTAAAAATGATGTTTAAAGACTTGATAACATTATGGATATGAATAATATACAACCTATCCATTACAAACATGTCTTACAAAACATATAAAATAAAACAAGTAAGTTAACACCCGAAACAACGATAATACTAAGATATTATTATCAAATCAATATTAAAAGATCATATATGATATCATATTAATGTATATGATTCTTTTATAATTTAATAACAATTATTTCACCATTATACAGGAGGTTAACCTACCCCAACCAAGGAAAATTACAAGGTAAGGGTTATTTTACAATCTCTTCATTATCCGAGGTTGTTTATACGTAATAATCTACTGGGATCTCTTTATCATCCACATCCATGTTTCTTAAAAATGTATTTCAAAACATTTTTACTATTTACTAGAATATTAGTTAAAGACATTTATACCCTTTTTGACTTTTATAAGTGGTTTATAAAGGAATCTTTTGGTCGTTTTCAAAACAAGGTCCTTTTTAACCTTTTCGACAGAATGAAGGTAAGAATTGTTTTTAACTTATACGGCGGGTGCTACTATTTTCCGCCGTTATAAAATCTTCAAAGCTTCACTTACAAGATTATAAGAATATTTTCAAAGAAAATGTTTTATTTTATATGGATCTTAAATGATTTCAAATTAAAAAGATATATTTCTTTAAAAAGAATATTGATTTCATCTATGTCAACATCCTTTGATAGATTTTAAGATTATTTGAAGTTGATTTATTATGATACAAAACTTCTATATTGTATTGAAGGTTTTGTGATATGTTTGACCGTGGATGTGCTATTTTTATACCATTCATAGTTTATGGTGAAATTATTTACATTTCGTATGCTAGTTTTAATACGAATGTTTATGTTATGTTTAAAACTTTTCATATGGGAATGCATTAGACTTAGTAAGTGACGGGTGGAGCCCGCTATAGCTCCTCTATGCATCGGTAGGTCTCATGAGACAAACTAGTGTCTTGGCACAAGGCCTTGACAAAATCTTATTTTTAGTCTTGGCACGAGGCCTTGACTATGTGGTTATGATAGTCTGGCATTATGCATTCCAACATTATGAAAGTGGTTATTGACTTTTGCATGTGATTATTCGATTAGTAGAATATCCATGTAAATAAGTAAATGGCATTGTTTCATTTTATTTATGTCGTACCATGTTGATAGTTCATGTTTGAAAGGCTTTTGTTTTAGTTATACATTGCCTTAAATGTTTATTCTTATTTATGAAAGTTTCCGCTATATTGTTATCCTTACTGGGAATTTGAGCTCACCCCTTTTCTATGTTTTATTTTTCTCAGGAAGTGAAGAAGTAAATTATGAATGACCTGTAGGGATATTATGTGGGGATATGAGTGTGGATTATGGAGACATTATGTTGTTGTAGTAGTTTTTTCATTTTATGATGTAATGTAAAACTTATGAATACATCTAGTGTTTCCAAGGCTACTAAACCAATCGGTCTTTCGAGATTTGATCTTTCTTGTGATCATGCCAATGTTATGTAATAATGCACCGACTCTTGGTAACTAGGGTCGGGGCGTTACAGTTGGTATCATAGGAAGTTTAGTACAAACCATGGAAGCTAGATTTAGATAAACTCTGATTAGAGCACATAGACCTAAGATGAACATTTAGGATTAGTATAGAAGAACTTACTAGAATTTTGGTATTGTAGATATTTTGTGAGTTTTCCGAGCAATACATCCTCGTCTGGATACGAGCAGGTAGAGGTGGCTCTGGCACAGATGTACCTAGGGGTAAAACCCAAAAACACCGCTTTGAGCTGGACTCGAACGGGAACTGGTGCACAACAATGGGCCTTGCTGCACTCTTGGTTACGACACTCCCGGTGGATATGCTTAGGATAACTCTCATTTTATTTACAAATCATTATGAAGGGTTTATGAGTATATACTTCCTCAAAGAAAACATTATTATGATTATGAATTATATCCATAAATAGTTCAATTTATGTTGAGTGTTTTATAAGTATGGGATTATGTATTTTGATTCATAAACTGATCTAGTTTATGCCATTGTTTAGAAATGGCGCCTAGTGGAATAAATGGGAACTGTATCAATGCACGCACTCCATGTAGGGACTACCCTCCTGCTCAAGATAATTATAGTGGGGCTGGTGATGCAACTGGTGCCGATCATCTAATCACCATACTGGGACAACTCACTCAAGTTATGAATAATAACCTTACCCATATGGAGCACCCTGATCCGCAGCGTGGAGGATCAATGTTAGATCGATTCATGAGGAAACAACCACCAACATTCAATGGAAGTACAAATCCCTTAGTAGCCGAGTAGTGGATAAATTCCCTAGAGAAAATATTTCAGGCTTTGGGGAGCAGTGAAAGGGAAAAAGTTATCATGGCAGTTTACCGCCTCACTGGAGATGCTGATCAATGGTGGTCATTGATTCAAAACATAAAGGAAGATGATGAAGTATCAAATATGGAATGGAGGGAGTTCAAAGATCTGTTTTTAGAAAAATACTTCCCTCGCGACCATCGAGCAGATATGGAAAGGCAATTTCTAAGTCTGAGACAGAAGGAGGATGAGAATGTCGCAAAGTATGAGGCTAACTTTACAAGGTTAGCAAGGTACGCTGGTGATTATATACGTAACCAAAGAAGTAAGATTGATCGTTTCTTTGATGTGTTAAAACCATTTCTCCATCGAGCATTAGTCTCACAATCCTTTTCATCGTACGAAGACATTGCCTCATTTTCTATCAAGACCGAAAAGGAATTCTCTAAGTCTTATGACTTTAAAGCAAAGAAAGAGAAGAAGAGACCTGCTGATCAATCTGGGAATGGAAATAAGGGGAAGAAGGGAAAGGTTGAATATCCATCCTGTGGTAAATGCGGGAAGAAACACCCTGGTACTTGCTTGAAGGGAATGGGAGTCTGTTACAAGTGTGGTGAAAAAGGCCACCAAGCTCGTGATTGCAAGGGGAAGAAGGAAGTTACAAACGTTCAGTGCTACAATTGCAGTGAGATGGGGCATTATACAAATGAATGTCCTAAGCGTCAGGAGAACATACCTCAGAAAAGGTCAAGGGATCAAGGCCAGGCTTATGCGATCACTACTGTTGAGGTAGAAGCTCCGAAAGACGTGGTGGCAGGTAATTTAATGGTTTCCTCAAGTTTAGAAAATGCATTATTTGATTCTGGATCATCACATTGTTTCATATCTTCCCAAAATCCTAAGAAAATTAGATATTTCCAATTTGATTTAATAAGGGAGTTGTCAGTTAAAACTCCTAAGGGAAGTATCATTGCAGCAATGTTTTGTGAATCAGTCCCCATTAGAGCACATAAATTTTCATTATCTGCTGATCTCATCGTCATACCTATGATTGAGTTTGATATAATCCTCGGTATGGACTGGCGTTCGGACTATGATGCGAAGATTTATTGTAAGAAGAAAGTGGTTACGATTCTTGATGATAATGATATGGAACACCTTATCTTTAGAGCCGAATCATCACCACCTAATTCTTATTTAGATCCACCCCCAGTAGCTCAACATAATTCAATTATTGGGGAGGAAGAAAATGAAAAAACTGTCGGTGAGGAATGGAATGTTCAAATAGAAGATGTACCTGTTGTGAAAGAATTTGTAGATGTATTTCCAAATGATTTACCTGGACATCCTCCAGAAAGATAAGTTGAGTTTTCCATTGATTTAATTCCTGGATCAAGGCCTATATCGAAGACCCCTTACAGAATGGCTACTATAGAGTTAGTCGAACTAAAGAAACAACTAGAGGAATTGAGTAATAAGGGATTTATTCTCCCTACTGTTTCTCCATGGGGAGCCCCTGTTCTTTTTGTTAAAAAGAAAGGTGGATCTGTGAGGTTATGTATCGACTACAGGGAGATCAATGCTATAAAAATAAAGAACAAGTATCCCCTACCTCGTATTGATGATTTATTTGACCAACTGCATGGAGCTAAATACTTTTCAAAGATTGACCTTCGATCTGGATACCATCAGTTGTGTGTAAATAAGGAAGACATTCCGAAGACAGCATTTCGAACCAGGTACGGGCATTACGAGTTTACCGTAATGCCGTTTCGATTGACTAATGCACCCTCTGTATTCATGGATCTGATGAATAGAGTTTTCAAGGAGTATCTCGATGAATTTGTGGTGGTATTTATTGATGATATCTTGGTATACTCCAAAACCTACGAGGATCATGAAAATCACTTGCGCATAATCTTGAAGACTCTGAGGAGGCATGAATTATATGGGAAGTTTAGCAAGCTTGAATTCTGGCTTCAGGAGATTTCTTTTCTTGGCCATATTGTCTCTAAAGATGGAATCTCAGTTGATCCTTCTAAGACCAAGGCAATCCAAGAATGGCCAGCACCTACGAGTATAACTGAGGTACGTAGTATTATTGGTTTGGCAGGCTATTAACGACGTTTCGTCCAGAATTTTGCCCGATTGGCTAACCCATTAACGAAGCTCACACGTAAAGGGGTTAAATTTGTTTGGACAAAAGAGTGTGATGAATGTTTCGAAGAACTGAAGAGAAGATTAGTCAATGCTCTTATATTGACTCTACCATCGGGGAATGATGGGTTCGTTATTTATAGTGATGCATCAAAGAAAGGACTTGGTTGTGTACTTATGCAGAATGATAGTGTTATTGCCTATGCATCACGATAGTTGAAAATTCATGAACAAAACTATCCTACTCATGATCTTGAGTTAGAAGCTGTGATCTTTGCTTTGAAGATATGGAGACACTACCTCTATGGTGAAAAAAGTGAGATTTATACTGATCACAAGAGTATGAAGTATATTTTCTCAGAAAAAGAACTCAACATGAGGCAAAGGAGATGGCTTGAATTACTCAAGGATTATGATTGCACGATACACTACCACCCAGGGAAAGCAAACAAGGTGGCAGATGCTTTGAGCAGAAAATACCATGGAGTTTTGAACATGATGAGAATTGAAAGGGATCCAATTTTCATGGATCTAGTGAAGATGGACATGGGAATAACCAGGGAAGGTGAAACATCAATGCTTTTTCAAATGGTTTCCAAACCATCTTTACTAGAAAGGATTAAGAGTTCTCAGACCGATGATGAAGAATTTCAAAAGAAGATTAAAGCTGTGAATGATGGGAGATTGAGAGACTTTGTGTATGAAGATGGAATTTTGAAATTTGGGAAGAGACTTTGTGTTCCAGATATACCTGATCTAAAAATGGAATTGTTGGATGATGCTCATAGATGCAATTTCTCTATACACCCTGTGAGCACCAAAATGTATAGAGATTTGAAGGAACATTTTTGGTGGGACAACATGAAGAGGGAGATTCCTGATTTTGTGTCAAGATGTATGGTTTGTCAACAAGTGAAAGCTGGAAGGCAACAGCCTGGAGGAGTCATGCAAACTCTTCCCATAACGGAGTGGAAATGGGACAATATTACGATGGACTTTGTCATGGGGCTACCAAAGACTAATAGAAGGAATGATGCAATATGGGTTATTGTTGATCGTCTTACCAAGTCAGCACATTTTCTTGCTATAAGAGAAGATCTACCCCTAGAACGTCTAGAAAGACTATATATTAATGATGTTGTGAGACTTCATGGAGTACCCTTATCAATTGTTTCTGATCGTGATCCCCGTTTTACTTCAAGATTTTGGAAAAGTCTTCAGAAATCCCTGGATACTGAACTTCATTTGAGCACTGCTTACCACCCTCAGACAGATGGACAATCAGAACGGACTATTCAGACCTTAGAAGACATGTTGAGATCTTTTTCACTTGACTTTCAGGGTATGTGGGATCAATATTTACCTCTGGTAGAAGTTTCCTATAACAATAGCTTCCATTCGAGTATTCAGATGGCACCATATGAAGCGTTATACGGAAAGAGATGTCATACACCAACCTGTTGGGATGAGGTTGGTGAAAGAAAACTTGTAGGCCCAGAACTGGTGGAGGAAACAGTGGAAAAGGTGAAGGTAATCCAAAATCACATCAAAGCAGCTCAAAGTAGGCAAAAAAGCTATGCCGATAATCGAAGGAAGGATTTGGAATTTCAGGTCAGTGATAATGTTTTCCTGAAGGTATCTCCATGGAAGGGAGTCTTAAGTTTTGGTAAGAAAGGTAAATTGAGTCCCAGGTACATCGGACCTTTCGAAATTCTAGAACGAATTGGGGATGTAGCTTACCGATTGGCAATGCCACCAAGTCTCTCCAAAGTTCACGATGTGTTCCACGTATCTCTGTTGAGAAAATACATGCCTAACCCAACGCATGTACTCACCTATGAGGAATTAGAACTGGAACCCGATCTGTCTTATTGTGAAGAGCCTGTCAGGATTCTTGATACAAGAGAACAAGTACTGAGAAACCGGACGACGCGTCTGGTAAAAGTTTTGTGGAGAAATCATAAGATGGAAGAGGCAACGTGGGAACCCGAGGAACATATGATGAAGAACCACCCGAGTCGTTTTATGCAGTAATACCCTAGAAATTTCGAGGACACAATTATTTGAAGGAGGGGATAATGTAACACCCCAAGATTCCACGGTACGTTTTCCTTCGAATAATGCGATAGCGTGTGTTGTACGCAACCTCGAGTTCTAACACAGACCACAACTAATTAAACTAGCCGTTGTGAATAGTAATTCCTAATTTTTGAAATCATATATATTTTATATTTCAAAATGGACTTAATTTTTGGTTTCGGAATATTGAAATTAGCCTAGGGTGAAATTTTGGTACTTTTCGGATAACTTTTATATTTTGATGAATAGTGAAAATTACTAAATTTTAATTAAAATCAACTTTTTTAATCAAAATAATTAATATTGATAAATTGTGAATTTGAGTGGTTTTAAAGTATATTTAGAATAGATTTTTACCATTTAATTTAATTTTTTTCATTGGACATAATTTCACAATTAAACCAGACATAAACAAGTGTCAATCTTTTGATAGTTATTATCTCTTAAAAACACGCTTTTTATTTTAACAACGGGAATTAATTTTAAATTAATTTCTGCCACTTCTGTGTTTTGAATTTGGAAAAATGGATTACATATTTGGAATCAGGATGTCCAAATTATGTAAATAGGTAACTTTTATTTTTACACATTTTGAATAATTACTGCGGTAAATATTTTATTTACCATGGTTAAAGGGTAAAACCGGTAAATAAGAGTTAAAAAATAATATTATAATAATACAAAATTACCCTAAAACGTGTCCTAAACTTATTGGTGGACACATACCCGACCATGGGCATCCTTGGGTCGATTTGGGGACCCCTTAGAGCCACTTGTATGTGGTAGGGACACATTATATTAATAAAGTTAAAATAAAAATAAAAATGGCATAAGCTTACATATTTTAGAAGAACAATTTTTACATAGGGTTATACATGTTAGATTTTCGATTATAAATATTATTAGAAAGCTAAAAATATTTTCTACATAATGATATTTTATTTATAATTTTTAGACATCAAATAATTTAAATTATTAATGACACAATAATGATGAAATGTTTACCTCATTAATAAATCATTTAAATAAATAAGATTATAATGATTAAAATATTATCTAAAACCTGTCCAATTCTTATTGGTTGATGTTATTTAGAATATGAGTCATCTTATCTTCGACCTAAATGATTTTTTGACCATTATAAACCGAATATAATTATATTATAAAGTAATACTTTCACTCTTTCCTAAAGAGCCCCTCCACTCCCTTATAAAAGGAGACCACTTCTACTCATTCCTCACACCTCTCAAGCCACTTGGCTCGGCCACACTCTGCCCAAATACTCTCCCAACTTCCCTCACTACAACCTAGAGGAATTAGTTTGATCAGAAAGCCAACCAATGGAGCCCTTTTGATCAAATCAAAAGGAAGAACCTGAAGAAGAGGTAATGTTTTCACCACCCCATTTCAAGTTCCTTTCTTCTTCCACTTCTTCTTTCTTTGTTCATACCATTCTAAAATAATAACTCCAGTATCTCACATATACTGTGATGTTATTATAAATATGGTACCACCATATTCAGTATTCTATCCACCCTTTGAATAACATGCCACCATACGTGCGTACGTACGACTTACCGTCTCCACGTCGTGGTGTAATTGTTATTCACTATATTATTATTTGGATGGGTATAATAATGATGTGAAACTCATGTAAATAATAAATATAACATGTTAATTATTCTGTATATATGATATAACATCCATTTATATATTATTTTAATATCAAAATAATGATATTGTCGCTCGTGCGTACGTACGGACTACCGTCTCCACGAATGCGATGAGATTCATTCTCCATCATATCCATTCAAGTATAATTATCATTTGATGATTTAAAAATGATGTTTAAAGACTTGATATCATTCTGGATATGAATTATATACAACCTATCCATTATAAACATGGCTTACAAAACATATAAAATAAAACAAGTAAGTTAACACCCGAAACAACGATAATACTAAGATATTATTATCAAATCAATATTAAAAGATCATATATGATATCATATTAATGTATATGATTCTTTTATAATTTAATAACAATTATATAACCATTATACAGGAGTTTAACCTACCCCAAACAAGGAAAAGTACAAGGTAAGGGTTATTTCACAATCTCTTCATTATCCGAGGTTGTTTATACGTAATAATCTATTGGGATCTCTTTATCATCCACATCCATGTTTCATAAAAACGTATTTCAAAACATTTTTAATATTTACTAGAATATGATTTAAAGTCATTTATAACCTTTTTGACTTTTATATGTTGTTTATAAAGGAATCTTTCGGTCTTTTTCAAAACAAGGTCCTTTGTAACCTTTTCGACAGAATTAAGGTAAGAATTTTTTTTAACTTATACGACGGGTGCTACTATTTTCCGCCGTTATAAAATCTTCAAAGCTTCCCTTACAAGCTTATAAGAATATTTTCAAAGAAAATGTTTTATTTTATATGGATCTTAAATTATTTCAAATTAAAATGAGATATTTCTTTAAAAAGAATATTGATTTCATCTATGTCAACATCCTTTGATGGATTTTAAGATTATTTGTAGTTGATTTATTATGATACAAAAATTCTATATTGTATTGAAGGTTTTGTGATATGTTTGACTGTGGATGTGCTATTTTTATACCATTCATAGTTTATGGTGAAATTATTTACATTTCGTATGCTAGTTTTAATACGAATGTTTATGTTATGTTTAAACCTTTTCATATGGGAATGCATTGGACTTAGTAAGTGACGGGTGGAGCCCGCTATAGCTCCTCGATGCATCGGTAGGTCTCATGAGACAAACTAGTGTCTTGGCACAAGGCCTTGACAAAATCTTATTTTTAGTCTTGGCACGAGGCCTTGACTATGTGGTTATGATAGTCTGGCATTATGCATTCCAACATTATGAAAGTGGTTATTGACTTTTTCATGTGATTATTCGATTAGTAGAATATCCATGTGAATAAGTAAATGGAATTATTTCATTTTATTTATGCCGTACCATGTTGAAAGTTCATGTTTGAAAGGCTTTTGTTTTAGTTATACATTGCCATAAATGTTTATTCTTATTTATGAAAGTTTCCGCTATATTGTTATCCTTACTGGGCATTTGAGCTCACCCCTTTTCTATGTTTTATTTTTCCCAGGAAGTGAAGAAGTAAATTATGAATGACCTGCAGGGATATTATGTGGGGATATGAGTGTGGATTATGGAGACATTATGTTGTTGTAGTAGTTTTTTCATTTTATGATGTAATGTAAAACTTTTGAATATATCTAGTATTTCCAATGCTACTAAACCAATCGGTCTTTCGAGATTTGATCTTTCTTGTGATCATTCCAATGTTATGTAATAATGCACCGACTTTGGGTAACTAGGGTCGGGGCGTTACAACATGGGTACACCAAACTTTTTTTAAAAAATACCATGTGAGTCCTTTTCCTCCCTTATAAAAGGCCACCCGCTCTCTCGCATCCTCACACCCCTAAATACACTTTAGATCATAAAAAATATTCCCAAAAATTCATTAAACATACCTCCCTTATATATATAAAACTCTTATTTTTCATTAATCAATACAAGGAAGCCTTTTGGTTCAAACTAAAAGTACTTACCCGATTAAGAGGTAACAAACATTCTTAAGCTTTTTAGTTTCATTTCCATTCTAAACTCAATGAACTATTCTTATTCTATGACTTTATGAAAAAATTTCCAATATATACTCTTAAATTATTATTATATATGTTTTACCTAAACGTATACACAATTCGGTCTAATGGGCAATGAATATACTATTTCTGTGTACGGTGAACTACTACCTCACAAAATGATAATTGTCCATTTTTCCTTTTCCATATCCCATGGTGGCCATTATGATGGATAATATGATTATATATGTAATATATGATATTTTTAATGTATTTATAATTATTTAATTATTTTATAACACAAAACCTTTTGTAATTCCTTTTTTTGGAATGCAATTACATCGTTTGAGGAACTATATACTATCACCCCTCAAAGCGATGTGGTTCATTCACATGAAACATGTAATGCATAATGGATGGTTTTAATTGATAATATTTTATATTAAAACATATTTTTTATATTCATTTCATAATTAAATTTATTGAAATGTAATATATATATATATATATATATATAGAATTTTATTTACTACCCTTTCACACACACTAAAAAACTAATGACATCGTTCATGGACATTTGGACTACCACCTCGTAGACATTATTTGATTCCTTTTACATCACATGGATTATATATATGTATCTATATAATATGGTATTTTTTATATAATGATAATTATGTAAATATATATCAATACTTCCCTTCTTTCAATACCGATCATTGAAAAATGAGAACGTTACTCATGCGTACATATGGCCTACCATCTCCATGATTGCAATGTTGGATCATTTTTCATAACCATATTTAATGATATATTTTAAAATTATAATTGAAGTACAAATATGCTAATTGTGTGATTATTATTATTCACTATGTGTTATATAATGACCAATTAGACCATATTTTTCCTACCAAAGTTGTTTTTGACACATAAATCAAATTTGGTCAATACGCCAGACAGAAAATTAATTTTTTAAGTAGTTGTAAAGAAAAAAGTAATAAGTGAAATAAAAGTAATGATAAACCAAAAAAATGTTCTTAATAAATAATTAAATTAACAATAAAATTTATATAGGAAGTTAACGGATATTCACCCAAAAGGAAACTTGAGTTAAGGTATTCTCATATCAATTTTATCATATGTAAGATAAATGTCATGTTCACCTCTTAATTATTTTCTGTATTGTATCTTATTCCGAATTTTGTTATATTATTTATTTAATAATTTTATCATCATGGAATTTAAAAAATTCATTTAATGTCATTCTTCAATTAGGAATGTGATATAAAATGATTCAATGTGGTTGGGACACTGTAATTTTTAAATATTATTTTCCTCCAAAATAAATGTAATGATATTTCAATTTTATCTCCATTGAAGAAAATTACATGAACATTTTTGAATAAAACCATTAATTTTCACTCCAATGGTTATTCATGACCATTTTCATGTATTAGTACAATTTTATCATTCTTTGACTCTCAAAATGTTTTTGAAAATGTTTTTTAAAAAACCTAAATTTGTATCTCAGTTTAGTCGGGCAACATGCTTTCTTATAAAACCATGTTTTATTAAAATGTTTTCAATAATGTTTTAAACAGATTTTGTAATAAAATATTTTACCCTTTTAATTTTACCAATGTTTTTCAAGGAATAATCTTGTCACTTTCTGAATAAGGAATTGTTTAACCCTAAACCATGAAAATTTACTGTTCTTTTTACCTCATACAGCTAGTAAAAATTTACCAAACCATATTTATTTGAAGCCTATTTTTAATGTCTAAAAGGATACTTTTCATATAAAATATTTTCAAATCTGATTATCCAAGGAAATATTTTTCAAAATAAAAAGATATATTCCAAAATAATGCTTCTCAAATAACTTTTTATAGTGATTACATTCATGAACAAGAAAAAACCATTATTTTACTACACATGGGTTATATTGTATTGATACCACCCTTAATCTTAATAAGGATGTATTATGATTGATTTCTCCAAGGATAGTATCACATAAACTTCTTTGTTTCCTTATATTCTCCTTGATATTTTCAATTTCTTATAATTATTTGACATTTAATTTTCACTAAATATCCATATAATGTTTCATGGATATGATTATTGTCTAAACATAATACCATTTTTCATATAGTATACACAATGAATGTTTTTTTTTATTTTTTTGGGAAATATTTTTAAATCCCTATACTTTAGTCAATACTAATATTTTATGAGTCATATTGTTTTCAATCAATCATAATAATTTTATTGCACTGATAGATGGAGAAGAAAAAAGAAATACAATAATGGGTGTCGAAAAAAATTATCTCCAATAACGTATCTAATAACAATGTTAACACCCTTGAAAGAAGATAAATTGTAATAGATAAAAACCTAATATGGGAAGCCTCTGAGGCTTTAGAAGCCCAAAATTCAGATTCACGATTGATTTTATTCAACGTTTGATGGAACTTAATGTCATTTTCATTGATAACTTTTCACTTTCATATCTGATAGGTGATATTCCAATGGATTGAAGATAGATCTATGATAGAATTCCAAAAAAAATTACTGTCTGTGTGCACTATGGATAGGGGGGATGTTATAGAATAGGAACAACTACAACCCATTGAGAATATCTTTTTCTTCAGTCTTGATAGATCTTACTTTAAATAAAATGTTATTATTGTCATTTTCCAACCAAAGTGGCTTCATGGGGTCCCCGTGTTGACCCAGGGATTGTCTCGGTTGGCCATGACTCATCCAATAAGGGTAGGACATGTGTCAAAGTCATTTCATATTATTATAACATTATCTTTACTTTAAATTACTCTAATAAACTCTAATCTTGATTAAAAACATAAAAGTTACTATTCACCAAAAAATTATTATAATCCCATTGAACAACATTTTAATTTCTAATAAAAACCATGTATTTAGGATTTTGGAAATTCAAAATACAGAGGTGGTAAAATTTCATTTAAACAGAAAATCAGTTTTTTTAAGTACCACTTAGTGGTTTCATTATTCATCAAAAATTGAATTTTCAGAAAAATACCAAACATTCACCCAAAGATATATTTGATATTACAAATTCAAAAATGATGTCCATTTTAAAAAATTCAAAACATATAAGTTACATTAATTAATTTAATAATTAATTCCCGTTTTCAGAACAAATATCGTGTTTTTATGAAAAAATATATGTCAAAAGATTGACACCAGTTTATGTCAAATTTCCAAGTGAAAGTAATTTCAATGACCAATATTGGATTAAGTGGTAAAAAGATATTATAATTTAACTTTAAATAAAATTAGAAAGATAATCTAATCATATAAATAAATTAGATTAAAAAGTGGTTTTGAATTAAAATACAACATTTTTCACTATTCATTAAAAAATGAACTTTATTTGAAAATTACCAAAAATTTACCGAAAGTGAATTTTGATGTCCTGATTCTGAAGAAGAATTTTATTTTGTCAAATATAACACATAAATTTGTCAAAAAGTGGATTTAAAATAGGTTCTCCATCAAAATGCGGTTAATCGACCTTTTAAAGAATATTATAATCTTTAAGGTTAAAATTAGATTCATTCACATTTTTAATCCTCTAACATTTATTATAAAAAGTAAAACTATTTGACAAACATATATAATTATTTTTTAGTTTGTTCTGTTCATTCCCTTGATTTCAATGGCTAGGTGTTAACTACCATTTAAATGAAACACTACTAACAAACAGCATATACCCACGGTTCAGAACCATGGGTCTATCCCCCAAAACCGAAGTATAGCCTATACCCACGGTTTTGGGAACCGTGGGCCGGAATGATGTTGGTATAGGTCCCCAGCCTATACCCACGGTTTTGCAAAACCATGGGTATAGGTGTCCTACCACCATGTCACCGAAACATAACCAATTTCCACGGTGTCAACGACTTTTACCCATAGTTTCAAAATCTTGGGTATAGGTCCTAAAAAAATACGGGCACCGAGTTTCGATCCCGAAACCTCTTCGCTGCAAACACCGTGTCTATCCACTACCCTAACATCACCTATATGTATATATATATATATATTTAGTTAGAATAGTTATAAAAACCATGGGTATAGAGGGAAGAACCATGGGAATAGTGTTCACGCCAAAAACAATTCCTTCCCGTGGAAAAAAAAATTTCCCGCGCACACAAAAGTGACATATACCCACGGTTTTTCATAACCGTGGGTATAAGTATTTTATCCCAGACCTATTCCCACAGTTTTCGCCAAAACTGTGCGGATAGGTACCCCTATACCCACGGTTCTGGGAAACCGTGGGTATAGGTGACTTTTCATGACCTATCCCCACGGTTTTGGAAAATCGTGGGGATAGACCCCCTTATACCCACGATTTTGGAAAACCGTGTGTATTAGTCCGGAAAATTCACCTATAACCACGGTTTAGAAATAATGTGGGTATAGGGGGGGTCTATCCCCATGGTTTTGGGGAAAACTTTGGGGATAGGTCCATTTTACAGTATTGAAAATTATTTTATTATTAGAGTGCAACGTAAGATTTCAAAGGAACTCATTGTTGAGTATAGAGTAATCCGTCAATAATAGCATTCCCATTAAATTAATATTAAAAATTTATTCACAAATAAGGATAAATATAAAAATTTAATATTATTTATTTTCCTGGGGAGTTACATCCTTCCCCCCTTTTGGGAATTGTGTCTTCGCAATTTCAAAATTTTGCTCGGAAACATCATTGAAAGTCCCACATCGAAACAAGAGTCGGTAAAAAAATCACATTAAAAGAAAGAAAGAGAATAATAGAAGTCTCCCAATTTAACCCATACTAGGATTCCATGTAGGAAAAGATGGATATGGAAGAAAAAGAAAAGGGTCATGTTTTGAGGGAGAGTGATAGAAAACATGTTTAGGATAAGGTTAACCACAAGAAAATCACAAACTTGTGGTGGATTAAACAGTATTTGATTCCCCAGTAGGAAAATTTAATAGGCGACATTTTTGTTTTAAGTTACTTTTCTTTGAGGAATTTATTTTTGATCTTAAGGAAACATACTAACTTTTCATGTGACTTTCAACTTTTACTAGATTTCTTACACAAACTCATAATTTCCCCAAATGATGATTATTTAGGAAGACTTTTTCACATTAAGAGTACTATAATCAACTTCTAGAGAATAACCTAATCCAGAAAATAGAACTATATATTTCCCATGTATTTAAACCCTTACCAAAACCAAAATTGTTAGAACAAGATCAGATAATCCAGAAAAGTCTAAAACCATTATAAAAAGAAAATCTATTCTTAATCTCCAAAATTTTTCCAACAAAACCCAAAGTTCAAAGAGGACCATTTGATAAACAATTTTTCTATAATATTCTTCAATGTAAACCAAACTAATATTGAAACTGAAATATTTGAAGGATTTAGTCACATAGTCTTCCAAGGTACACACAAAAACTTATCTCTAAATAACATCAGTTGCTCTAAAAGTCTCATATTGAAATGTAATTAACCTAATCACATATCCTCCATGATAGGTTAATAATTCCCATAGATATCCCAAAATCAACTTACTATAGATTCATCAGATCATATAACTAAAAATAATTTGTCAAACTAACCAGGGACTTCACATAGTCCCGTGGTAGGCGATAAATATGAGTTACACTATGGTTGTGGGTTCGATTCCCGCAGCTTTGTCTGACGCGACGGGTTGTCACACGGTCTGCGTGTTTTCCTTTTTCCAAAACAATATAATTCTTAAAACATTCCCCAAAATGACGTAAAATCGTCAAAAATAACCCTAACATAATTTAACCTCAAGTTCATCTCATGTCGTTCATATTCCATCATAACATATAGTAACCCAAAATTACCTCAAAAGTAAGGATCATATATACCCTAATGGTTACCTTTAATGTTATTACCTGAACATCCACGTCGAGTTGGTTCTCTCGTACATGATGCATTAGAGAACTCACTAAGGTTCATGTGGTTGATCATGAATCCTGATGGTTGGTTTATAAAAACCACGAGATTTCTCATTGAATCCCCCATTTCATCCAGTCACTTGATCAGAGAATCACCACAATTTACTTCAAACCCATTGTCACTTTGGTGCCTGCTAGATCCATCCATTTACTAAAATAAAAAAGGTCAGTGTGATTATATCAAAAAAATCACCATGTACTAAAGAGGAAGATAAACACTAAGATATAATTATCCATGTTATCTCAAACTCGTTCCAACTTTCATAAATAACAATGAACCTATCTAATATAATAACCATTGTGGTTATACACAACCTGTCACTTATTCTTAAACAACACTCTAACCTCTAAACTTATCTAAACCAATCTATGATACCAACTATAAAGACCCATCCATAAACATTACTTATTATTGAATTAAATGAATAATTCACAAAGAGGATCTTTTCAGGTTTAGAGTTTTAGAGAAATAGGACGTAACTATTACATCTCAAAAGATTACAAAGTAGACACTTCTACTAAGTTTCCATAAAATAAAAACTATTAAAAAGAAACTTGTCTAGTTCCATATTTTAGATATCATGACATTTCCTTGTTCCCATCCTTGAGCCTATTTCACATTATGTCTTTTGAAAAAGATTTCAATAAAAACATGTGGTGGGCATAAAAAGCTCAGTAAGGGATACACAATGAAGTCAAACTGTTAGTTTTTCAAAACAACAAGTAAACCATGAGTACTTTATCAAAGTAATACATTTAACCTTTATAAAGTAGTATAAACTCTTCAATGAATAAAATATCATTACTTACCCTTTTCTAACCAAAGTATTACCATAAAACCCATATACATAACATATAAAGGTAACTTGGGACATAAACATACTTAAATGGAATAACCATACAGTCGACTTCCACACATATCACTTAATGGAATAGCCATACGACGAAATTCCATACCCAATGCATTGGAGGTTATAACGTAACCACTCATACTGGTATTCATGGAACCACCCGTCATATTGTTTATCATGTAACCACCCTTCAATTGTCCAAGATCCATTATAAAATCAAAATACATAAAACTAATATAATAGAATGAAAATATTTCCACATTTAGATCACAATATATCACTAAAATATATTGACATGAAAAATCCATTATAAAAACCATTTTCAATACCAAAATACATAAATGAGTATATGGTATTTATTTCATTTTAAATACATTACAGCTTTTTGAGGAAGCCAAAGACCAAATATTACTCGTGGTGGCAGAAAATGTCGTTGTCACCACGTACGTTAAAAGAAACATTCCTTTTTGATGTTTTATAAAACACTTCGTAGAAAAAGATTCATTTTGTATAAAATTAAAACCCAAAGGATTTTGTACACTATATAATAGAAAGCCTTGTATTAGATCAAAATATGGCTCAATGAAAGGAGATTGAGACGAATCCCCTTACAAAGACGGTATCCTTGCATTAAGGATAAATCAATTACATAATTATGTGTGGAAAACTAATACACCAAATATCAGTGGTTATTAAGTGTAAAAAAATCAGAGGTCATTCACACATATTCATAGAACGACATATTCAAGGAGTACAAGTTTATCCCAAAGAATCAAAATTGGGTTAAGAAGTTCCTTTGCAAATATTCGACAGCCTAACGGTGTCACTTAAAAATTCAGAAAATTAGTTGATGAGAGATAAAAAGGGAATATCATCACTTGGACATAAAATTTACATCAATAAGCATATGGAAGAACATATCCCAGCATTACAATATGTAAATTAGAAGTCCCAACAAAAGAAGTATTTTAAAAAGAGGGGTGTGAAAGGTTCCCTTACCGACTTGGGTATCTTTCGAAACATACACCCCATGAATGAAAGACAATAAAAAATTGATGTAAATACTCATAAAAGAAATTATATTACTCAATGAGTAGAATAATGGGCAGTAAATATACCACTCAATGGATATGGTTGAAAATGTATCATAAATCTCATGAGAATAAAATTGACATGAAAAATCAATTATGAAAACTCGGCAGCCTAACGACGCCACTTAAAACATCCAAAAATGGATTAATGAGATAAAATAGGGTCTCTCATCATATTAACATAAAATGTACAGAAATATGAATATAAAATATCATCCCCTAACATAACACAGAAGATCTTAAAAGAAGTTACATAAAGGAGAGTACTTAAAAAGAGAGAGTGAGGTTGGATCTCTTACGAAAATTTCACACCCTAACGGCGCCAATCAAAACTTCCAAAATTGTTGATGAGAGAAAATAGGGTCTCTCATCATATGAACAAAAAAAATTACAGTAAGAGTAATATAAAAGAACATCCCAATCATAAGAAAAATGAGCTTATAATTAATGACATAAAAGAGTGTACTTAAAAAGAAAGAGAGGGGTAGGATCCCTTACCTCAATCCCGACTTTTCTTGTTCGTCTCTTAATATTCCTAAATAATAAACTTTGGTAAATTAATAATTTCATAAGTAACTCCTTTAAAGATTATTATTCAGTTCATATCACGTTTTATAATGTTATAATAATTGTTTTATAATGTTAGTTCATATCAGACGTTTTTGCCGATATGAGTCAAAAATGAACTTGAATGAAAATGATTGCCCATGTAGTTATAAGTAAACCATTTCTAGAATAGTATTAATGATTAATATATCATATATATCCAGTAAATATTTATTTTATACTATTACAAAACATTTGGAGATAAAAAATGAAAAGCACCATTCCTGGAGACGGTAGGCCGTACGTACGCATGAACACAACTTTCATTTTTTAGTCATATTAATGGAATTAAAAATAAATGAGATATATATTTATTATAAATACAGTTTAATATATATGTTATAGAGGTAAAATATTTTCATTAATTTTATTTTTTATACATTCCATGTATTTCTTGAATGAGTCACATAACTTGAGGGGGAGGTAGTCCACACTTCTCATATGAAATTATCGCATTTGCACAACATGAAAAAAATAAAAGTATGTTTTCAATATAAAATACAAAAGAATATAGTAAACATAAATACCATATATATCATATATAAAATACATTTTCATAATAATTTCCACCTTTAATGGTGATAAAAGAATATTGAACAATCATCGTTTCGTGAGGCAGTAATTCGCCATCGACAGAAACGATATATTCTTTTACCATTAGACAGATGTGGGTGTAAGTGTAGCTCGAATCCTTCTTATAACAAAATCAAAGTATATTTAAGATACTTGTGTTGTTACAAAATAAAGGAATAAAAAATTTTAGGGGGTTCGAGAGGAAAAATAAAACAAAAGAACACTAGGGAAGACTTTACCTTTAAATCGGGTAACTGTTTTTGATTTTATCTCAAAAGCTTCCTTGGAAAGACTTCTGCCCAAAGTGAGGCTTCTAGGAGTAAGAGAGGGATGTGGAGAGACAAAATGGGTTGGGATTGGCCGATCCAGTGGCTTGATAGGTGTGGGTAAGGTGGTAGAGGTGGGGGCCTTTTATAAAAGGAGAAGAGGGGCACTCTTGGAAAGTTATAAACTATTACTTTATTATAAAATGATTTTCGGATTTCAAAGGTCCCAAAAGGATATATTTCGAGGATAAGGTGATAAAGTTTCTAAATCCACCCATACAAGTTGTTTTTGACAAGTGTAAGACTTAGGTTTCATCTTATATTCTCATTTTATTAAAATCGTTCATTTGTGAGGTAATCACTCCATCATCACGGTGTCATAAATAAATTAATTTATATAATGCCTAAAAATTATTAACAAAAATCATGATGTAGGAAAGATTTTATATTTCTAATGAATATTTATAGTAAAAAATATGACTTTTATAAACCCATGTAAAAATTGTTTTAGTAAAATAGCATATGTTTGTGACATTTTAATTTTAACTTTAAATAAAATGTTATCAATGTCATTTTCCAACCAAAGGGGCTCCATGGGGTCCCCATGTTGACCCATATATTTTATTGGTCTTCCATGAATCATGAAATAACGATAGGACTTGTTTCAATGTCATTTCATATTATTATAACATTATCTTTACTTTAAATTATACAAATTACCTCTAATCGCAATTAGAAACATAAAAGTTACTATTCACCAAAATATTATTTTAATCCCATTGAACCACATTTTACATCTTAATTAAAACCATGTATGTCTGATTTTTTAAATTCAAAACACAGAGGTGGTAAATTTTCATTTAAATAAAAAATCAATTTTTTTAAGTACCACTTAGTGGTTTCACTATTCATCAAAAATTGAAGTTTTTCAGAAAAATACCAAAAATTCACCCTAAGCTATATTTGATATTCCGAATTAAAAAATGATTTCCATTTTACAAAATTCAAAACTTATAAGTTACATTAATTAATTTAATAATTAATTCCCTCTGTCAGAACAAATAATGTGTATTTATGAAACAATATATATCAAAAGATTGACACTAGTTTAAGTCAAATTTCAATGTGAAACTAATTACAATGACCACTATTGGATTAAATGGTAAAAATATATTCTAACTTCACTTTATAACCAATTCAAATGATAATCTAATCATACAAATAAATTAGATTAAAAAGTGGTTTTGAATTAAAATACAACATTATTCACTATTGATTAAAAATTGAACTTTATCACAAAAATACCAAATATTTACACAAAGTAAATTTTGATGTCCCGATTCTAAAGGGGAATTTTATTTTTTTCATATATAACACATAAAATTGTCAAAAAGTTTATTTAAATGAGGTTCGTCATCAAAAGGCGGTTAATCGACCTTTTAACGAATAATAGAATTTTTACGCTTCAAGTTGGATTCATTCGAATTTTTAATCCTCTAACATTTATTGTAAAAAGGAAAAATATTTTAAAAACATATATAATCATTGTGTAGTTAGTTCTATTCATTCCCATCAATACAACAGGTAGGTGTTAACTACCATTTAAAATAAAATTATTTTATTATTAGAGTGAAACGTAAGATTTCAAAGGAACTCATTGTTGCGTATTGGGTAGTCCATTGAGAATAGAGTTCCCTTTAAATTAATATTTACATTTTATTTACAATATGGGATAAATATAAAAATTTCATGTTCTTTATTTACCTGAGGTGTTACACTGACAGCCACAAGTAGCTCTCAGCTACCGGTAGCTGTCAGCCACCTGTGGTTCTCGGCCACCGGTGGCTCTCGCCTACCCCCAAGGGTTCGTTCCAGTAGCGCTATTTTTGTGAAAATTGGGTTTTAAACCCTGGTTTGACCCCATAAAACTTGTTTTAAAGCCCAGTAACACCCATAAACGTTTTAATTAATTATTTAATGAATTAACCTTGTGTGTGTGTCGGTTTAAACCGCCCGACCCATTAATGACGTGTGGGGCCGCGTGGGCAACCCACGACCCCGTGCCTTACGCAGTTTCACGTTCTAATCTCAACCATCCCCGTACTTATAAACAAAAGGGTTCATTGAAGGTTTATTTTATCGTTCACCCTGCGCTAGAGTACCCTTCCTTCAGACGAGCCACTGTTCGTTCAGGAGAGCTGCATCTCTATTCGTGAAGTTCTGTACCCGACCTTAACATCGATCATTGATCAACAGGTAGGGAATTTCTCCTTCATCTCTCGCTTTTGTGTGTCATGTGGGGTGGGCATGCTTTTGTTTCTGTATAAATGGATAAACCAAACCTAAATAAATATAATGAACAAATTCTTTAAAGAAATAAGGGGGTGATGTGATCGTTGATGTTGTTCTATGTTATGGTAATATTTCTGAATTTTTCGGGATTACGCCTACTGAAAATCGATGTCGTTGTTGGTCGTTGTCTGTGCACTAACGAACCCTTACCTCTGGTGATGATGAAATGGATCGTTTTTGTGGTGCATAACACTTACTGTGTAAATGAATTTTGATTAATCACGTATATCCAGCTAAATAAATTGAAAGCACCAGGATCAATCCCTTCTGTGATATCCCCGGTTATGACATAGAATTGAAATCATGGAGTGTGTTAAATCTTATAAATATGAAAATACCGGAATGGCCCTGCCTCATGTTAGTGGTAGTGATTGGTTTGTTTTTATTCATGGGCTGATGGATGGGTGATGTGGGTGGGGATGTGATCCCGTGTTTTCATACTCTCGGTGGTTGTGAAATTGGGGATGGGATCCACTGTGTTATGGATTCAGTGGTTTTGAATTTTAAGACCGGGTGGTTACATTGCTTATATCACGAATTGGGTTGGGATCCTCTGTTTTGGAGAAACCTTTTTGGCTCCTGGTTATTGGACATAAGGTTGTATCTTGGAGTTTCTTGGTTGTTGTGAATTTAAAAGAGAACCAGGTGTGGATGTTGTAGTTGATGCTTGACTGTTTGTTTTCCCTCGACATGTTCTTATGATTACTAGTTGACCAAGTAGGTGCAGAAACATATTTAAAACATTGTTACTAAACATAAAAACAAGGATGGGATAAATGGATTTTTGTTTGGCGTGAGTTGTGACTTGGACATAGTACTGTTTGTTCTCTTTAGGAGGGATGAAGAAAAACCTAAACATTGGTTGAGTTCTTGTCACCTATACATATAATTGTAGTTTTATGTTTCTTGTTCGTGCCCCACCCATGTTGAGAACTTAGTATCGAACAACCCCATTTCATGGGGGAGGGTGTTTTCCCCAACACTATTATTAGTGGCTCGTTATTAGCTCCTTTTCTACTCCTTTTCTCGGATAGCCCAAATATCTTCAGGCAGGCTGTGATGGCCTGAGGTCCATAATTATCCCAAGAGCCTTCGGGTGGGGTGGTGTGGTGGTGATGGCCCAGGTGTGTGCGGGCAGTTAGTTTCCCATATATCTTCGACATGAGGTCCAGGTGTCTTCGGGCGTGGCAGTGGGTCTTCTAGCCCAGGTGTCTTCGGGCGTGGTAGTGGTTGTTCTGGCCTAGGTGTTTGCATGCAGGGTTATGTGTGAAAGTTGTGTCCTAGGTGTTTGCGGGATGGATTCGGCAGTGGTATTGTGTGTGGTTGTGGCCCAGGTGTGTGCGGGCGGGTGTGGCAGTGGGACTGCAACGATAATGGCAGGATTTGTTCGATGCGTATGATGTCTCAATAACCAGTGGGAATGTGGCACAAGGTACCCAAACATCGATGTTCTCTTATTATATATATTACTTGACTTGTGTTATTTGGGGAGTGTGAATTGGTGAGGCATGGGTGGATAGTTTACCTTGTTAGATGCTTGATTTACTCCCTTTTTTTATCACGGGACTTTAGTATGTTCCCCCACTTGTGCACTAGAGTCTTTAGTTTTCCCTACTGAGTGTACTTGTATGCTCACCCGACGTATATAAACTTCTTTCAAGATTCCAGGAGGTCTTCGGGGATCGCGCATGACCTTACTAGCTCGGACCTTTGGGGCTGTTGCAGTTTCTATTTTTCCTTCTTTGGTACATACCCTTGTAGTCACTTTTGTACTTTGTGGCTTTTACTTTTGGAACATGCATTTGGGAATGGTTTACTTTTGGCTTTAATTTTCATTGGGTTTTGGTGTTGTTGGGTTTCATCATCTTATCTCCTAATCCTATAAAACAGAAAAAGGGTAATTCCATCCACATGGTGTGTGATTCTATACCCTTGATGCTAGTCGCCACTCCGGGACCTATTGAAGGCGGGTTTCTGGGGTCATTATCTCTCCTTCAACATAAAGAAGGAAGGGCCTGAAAGTTTGCTGACCCTTCCCTCCTTTTAGTGAAGGCGGGTCGTGACAGAATGGTATCAAAGGTGATGGTTGAGAGATAGGATGAAGTCCAGAGTTAGGAACAGTGATGATTGCATGGGATGGTAGGGAAATAGTTTTGGGTAACCTTGGTGTGTGAAATAGGCTAGGGAAGACCGGCTAGGACACGAGATTTTTGGGCCCCCCGTGATCTGATGCAAGGACTCTGGAACTACCGAACGACCAAGTCAGGCCACCCTGATTGCAGGGTAGAGAGACCTTAGGAAAGGTATATGCATCATAATGACTTGTGTTCTCGTGTTTCTATGGTGTTTTGGGAATTAAGAATAAACAAAAAGTTTAAGAAGTTTTAAAAACAATATTCTGCACTACTTGTGCTTAGGCATTCCTTGTTTACCTTGCAGCTAAGGCACCTGGAAGGAGACCACTTGTGGTACGGACGATCGGGCCCCGGAGACTACCTTGGCTGATCGACAGAGAGCTGATCGAGAGGAGGAGGACGACCAGTGGAAGAAGACACTTCGGGCCTTCCAGCGACAGACCCTTGAGAAGTATGAAGGAAACACCTCTTACATGAAGACGGAGAGCTGGCTAGAGGATATGGTGATAGCCTTCGGCTTGATCTGTGCTCCGACCGAGTACTGGGTTCCTCTAGCCGTCATCCAGATGCATGGAGCTGCACGTCAGTGGTGGACACTTTACTTGGGGGAGAGGAGTGAGGCTCAGGAGGCATGGGCTGATTTCGAGAGGGAGTTCCGGGCGGAATTCCTCTCCTCGACGATGAAGTCAGAAAATAGACAGGAGCTACTCTCCCTCCCACAGGGGAGTATGTCAGTGATGGAGTTAGGAATCAAGTTCAAGGACCTCCTAATTTTTTCTCCGTACCTATTTCCCGATGAGGAGTCCAGGGGAAGACGTTTAGAGGAGGCGCTCCGACCCTCCCTCCAGAATGTTGTTACCCCTTTTACCCTGCAGACTTACATGGACGTCTAGAATAAGGCCAAAGTGGTGGGGAGGATTCACACTCTAGGAGGAGTGTCACGAGAGGGGATGCAGCTGGGACCACCGAAGGGGAAGGCTGTCAGCACCAGGCCTCCAGCGTCAGGGCCCTCCAGGTTCCGACCAGCAGGGAGCATGTCGCATCAGTTTTAGTTCTGATCCCCTGGTCCTCTCCCTTTTTCTTCAGGCCCAGGGCCGTGGTGCTTCATCTGTGGGAGCCCTGGACATCTTAGGACTCAGTGCCCGGACCGGGTACTGTACGACCATGGTGTACAACCCCACCACGCGCCCCAACAGCAGCTTCCAGCCACGCCTTTCCAGCAGCAGCAGCAGGGACAGCAAGCTCCCGCTCCTCTGAGGGCAGACGTAGGAGGAGGATGCCGACCTCAGGGAGCTCCTTAGGGACCTCGACTAGGGCGTGGTCAGGGAGGTGGCCAATAACTGTGGGGAAGAAGATCTGGGCGTGGACAGTTACACGCCATAGAGGCAGCAGTTCCAGCAGGGCTGGACGTTGTTCGAGGCGATCAGTTTGTTCAGTAGCCTTGCTTATTCCTTGTTCGATACTAGAGCTTCACAATCCTTTGTTCCACCCAGTCTAGCCCGTGCCTTGGGTCTAGATTCCGAGAGACTTCCAATTCCCCTGGTGTTGAGCACACCAGTTTGAGGTTAGACCGACTTGTTGCTTGTTTGTCGGGGATGCAGACTGATGATAGGGCCACATCAGGCAGTTAGGGATCTTCTTCTGCTACAGATACAACCATATGATGTCATCCTAGGCATCGAGTGTGTATTCTCTATGTGCTCCATCATCGACTATTTCCGAAGAAGGATTGTGTTCTCGAACTTGAGCGGTTGGCGTGTTACCTTCACCGGTGAGCGGAGCAGTCAGAAGGGAAGAAGTCGAGAGGAACCCCTCCTCTCCTTGTTATCTGAGCTGTTAGTAGAGTCAGTAGATGCTGAAATGGTGGAGGTTCCAGAGATCGTCCGTGAGTTTATGGACGTCTTCCATGACAAGGTAAAAACTCTACCCCCTCGACGTGATATTGATTTCAAGATATACCTGCAGCCCGGTGCTAATTCGATCTCAATGTCACTGTATATGATTGCACCTTCAGAGCTACAGAAGTTGCGGATACAAATTGTCAATCTGATGAATAGGGGTTATGTTCGGCCGAGTGCGTCACCGTGGGGTGCTCTAGTCTTGTTCTCAAAGAAGGGAGATGGTGGTCTCAGGTTGTGCGTAGACTACAAGAGGCTGAATCAGGTGACGATCCAGAATCACTACCCTCTTTCGAGGATAGACGATCTTTTGGACCAGGTGAAGGGGGAAGGGTGGTTCTCGAAGATCGACCTACGGTCTGGTTATCACCAGCTGAGAGTGAAGGAAAGTGACATCCCAAAGCTGACGTTCAGGTGTAGATATGGACACTTCGGGTTCGTGGTCATGCCCTTCGGTGTTACGAATGCCCCAGATGTGTTAATGGGGCTTATGAACACTATCTTCTGGGAGTACCTGGATCGGTTCGTGGTTGCGTTCAGGGACGATATACTAATCTATTCATGGTCAGAAGAGGACCACACAGATCACCTGAGGACGGTTTTGGAGGTCCTTCGACAACATCAGTTATCTGGGAAGCTGTCAAAATGAATTTTCTAGGCACGAGAAGTGCACTTCCTCAGGAACGTGGTGTCTGAGCAGGGGGTAAAAGTGAACCCATCAAAGGATGAGGCTGTTGTTTCTTGGGAAGAACCCATGAATGTGGCAGAGGTCGGTATTTTCCTTGGGTTGGAAGGTTACTATCGGAGGTTCGTACCCAACTTCTCCTGAGTTACAGCCCCTTTGACAGCCTTGACCAAGAATGGCCAGGTTTTCGTGTGGAGTGAGCAGTGCGAGTCATCCTTCAGCTATCTAAAGGGGAAGTTGGTTAATGCCCCAGTTCTGAGATTTCCAGAAGAAGGGGCGGCGTATGAGATGTTATGTGATGCTTCCGGACAAGTCCTGTGATGTGTGTTGATGTAGTGGCAAGTGGTCGATGTATTATGGGTCCAGGCAGTTATGCCCTCATGAGTGTAATTACGCCACCCACGACCTAGAGCTTGCAACGGTCATTTTTGCGCTAATGTTATGGCGGTACTACCTCATCGGAGAACGCTTTGTTGTGTTCACAGATCATAAAATATTGAGGTATATATTCTCCCAGTGGGACTTAAACATGCGACAACGGAGATGGGTGGAGTTCCTCTAGGATTACGACTTCATGATCTCTTATACTAAGGGAACGGGAAATGTAGTGGTCGATGCCTTGAGCAGGAGGAAGCAGAAGGATGTAGTTCGGGAGTCGGTGGACGCCAGGAAGGTGATGGAAGTGTTGGCTACCTTACAGCTGGATGCGAGGATGGATAGCTGTAGAGGTTTCCTGTATTAGATGATAGTGCAGTCGTCTCAATTTCAGAAAGTGGAGGAGTCTCAGTGGGGAGACCCATATTGCAAAGTGATGTGCGACCGAGTTGACCAGGGCAATGCCCCAGAAGAATGGACGGAGGATGGACAAAACCGGATGCTTTTCGAGGGAAAGCTGTTTGTTCTGGATGCGATGCTCGGCAAGTTTCTCGTTGAGTTCCACAACTCACCCCTGGCGGTCCACCCAGGAATTTCCAAGATGTACCAGGGACTGAAGAGACAGTTTTGGTGGCCCGGAGTGAAGCGAGCAGTGGAAGAGTTTGTGGCCAAGTTCTTAGTGTGTCAGCATGAGAAGGCTGAACACCGAGTTCCAGGCACGCTAATGCAGTCTCTAGATGTCCTTGAGTGTAAGTGGGACGACGTCTCGATGGATTTCGTCACGGGACTACCCATGGTCATAGGGGGATACGACTCTATCTGGGTGGTAGTGGACCAGTTGATGAAATCGGCGCATTTTCTTGAGATAAGGGAGTCGGGTGCAGTGGATGATTTAGCGCAAAGGTATGTGGATCAGGTGGTGCAGTTGCATGGAGTTCCGAGGTCTATAGTCTCGGATAGGGATTCACAGTTTACCTCACGAGTCTGAAGAGGATTGGAGCATGCTTTTGGAACCCAGCTGGACCTTAGCATTGAATTCCATCCCCAGACAGATGGACAGATAGAGCACACCATCTAGACATAGGAGGATATGTTGCGTGCATGTGTTCTAGACTCAGGAGGATCATAGGTACAATACTTTCCCCTGGTAGAGTTTTCCTACAATAATAGCTACCACTCTACCATTGGTATGGCCCCGTTTGAAGCCTTGTACAGGAGGCCATGCTGCTCACCTGTGTGTTGGACCGAAGTCGGAGAGGCGGGCTTCCTTGGCCCGGAGGTGGTGCAGAGCTCAACAGAGAAGGTTCATCTCATACAAGAAAGGATGAAGGTTGACCAAGACTGAGAGAAGTCGTATTCTGATATTGGGAGGAGGCCCTTGGAGTTTGAGGTTGGAGACCACGCATTTTTTATGGTGTCCCCTTGGCGTGGACAATGGAGGTTTGGCAAGGGGAGTAAGCTTTCTCCCAGGTTCATCGGGCCCTTCGATGTGTTGAGGAGGGTCGGCGAAGTGGCTTATCAGCTAGTGTTACCACCACCGCTACTGAGGATACATGATGTCTTCAATGTTTCCCAGCTCCGTCGGTATTTGTACGACAATTCACACGTACTTGATTGGGGTGAGATGGACATCGAGGACGACATGACTTTTTTGGAGAGACCAGTGATGATCGAGGATCGCAAGGAGAATGTGCTTTGTGGGCGAACCATTCCCTTGGTATGTTTGTTGTGGAGACATGGTGGGATTTAGGATAGTACGTGGGAGAGGGAATCACATATGCGAACCCAATACCGAGAGTTGTTTTGGTTTTTTTTATTTGTTGTACGTATTCTGGTAGAATGTTTTGTCTTTATTTTTTGCTATGAAATTTACTGGTTTTCTTCCCTCTGAATGTGTGTGAAAAGCTCTGACTATGGGGGAGGAGAGAACCCGACCTTTTATCAAGATGCATTAAGGTGGATGCGATTAAACCCGTGTGGGCGAGTAAGTTCCACCCAAAGCGGATAATATCCTGACATGGGTAAGGAGACTCCCCAACCCCCACATGCCTGGGTAGTTTGAAATGATATGTTTCTTGGTTCTTTACAAAATGGTGTTTTTCATTAACATGAGGTTCACTCCAAAGAGGTATCTTTCGAGGTGGCCGTTCGGACCCTCTCTTTTCTTCTGGGTTGTTTTGATTCTCGAGGACGAGAACCATTTAAGAGGTATCAGATGTAATGGCCCGGGTTTTAGGGGTCCATTACTTTGTGAAAATATCATGTCGGGTTTTATGGTCTGGGAATATCGGTGAGGTTTGGATTAACGGTAGGCCTACTGGTAGCCTTAGCCTACCGGTAGTAGGCCTACCTGTAGCTCGGTATACCGGTAGCCGCAGCCTACTGGTGGATTTGTCTACTGGTAGCTTGGTCTAACGGTAGGTGTAGCCTACCGGTAGCTCGGTCTACAGGTCACTACAGCCTACTGGTAGTTCTCAGCCACCGGTAGCTGTCAGCCACCGGTGGATCTCGGCTACCGGTGGCTCTCGCCTACCCCCACGGGTTCTTTCCAGTAGCGCTCTTTTTGGGAAAATTGGGTTTTAAACCATGTTTTGACCACATAAAACTTGTTTTAAAGCCCGGTAATGCCCATAAACGTTTTAATTAAATATTAAATGATTTAACATGGTGTGTGCATTGGTTTAAATAGCCTGACCCATTAATGACGTGTGGGGCCACGTGGTAAACCCACGACACCACACATTACGCGGTTTCTCATTCTAATCTCAATCGTCCCCGACCTTATAAACAAAAGGGTTTTCCGTAGGGTTCTTTTCTCATTCACCCTATTCTAGAGTAACCTTCCTTCAGAGGAGCCACTTTTCGTTTAGGCGAGCCACATCACTATACATGATATTCTGCGCCAAGCCTTTGCATCGATCATTGATCAACAAGTAGGGAATTTCTCCTTCTTCTCTCCCTTTTGTGTATACTGTGGGGTGGGCGTTCTTTTTTTTCTTTAGAATTGGATAAACCAGACCTAAATAAAGATAATGAACAGATTCTATTAAGAAAGAAGGGGGGGCTGTGATCGTTGATGTTGTTTTATGTTATGATCATCTTTCTGAATTGTAGGGCTTACACCTACTGAAAATCAAGGCCATTGGTGGTCGTTGTCTGTGAACTAACGAACCCTTAACTCTTGTGATATTTAAATGGATCGTGTTTGGGGTGGATAAGCCTTAATGTGTAAAGGAATTTTGATTAATCATGTATATCCGGCTAAATAAATTGAAAGAACCAGGATCAATACCTTCAGTGATAACCCCGGTTAATACACGGAATTGAAATCATGGATTGTGTTAAATATTATAAATCCGAAAATTCGGTCATGGCCTTGCATCTGTTAGTGGTAGTGATTGGGTTGTTTTTCTTCCCGAGCCGATTGCTGAGTGATGTGGGTGGGGATGGGATCCCCTGTTTTCATACTCTCGGTGGTTGTGAAATTGGGGATGGGATCCCCTGTGTAATGGATTTAGTGGTTGTGAATTTTATGACCGGGTGGTTACGTTTCTTATATCCCGAATTGGGGTGGGATCCTCTGGTTTTGAGAAACCTTTTTGGCTCTTGGTTATTGGACATAAGGTTGTATCTTGGAGATTCTTGGTTGTTGTGGTTTTACAAGAGAAATGGATGTGGATGTTGTAGTTGATGCTTGATTGTTTGTCTTCCCTCGACTTTTTCTTATGATTACTATTTTCCCAAGTAGGTGCAGAAACTTATTTAAAACATTGCTACTAAACATAAAAACAAGGATGGGATAAATGGGTTTTGGTTTGGTATGAGTTGTGACCTGGACATAGTGTTGTTTGTGCTATTTAGGAGGGCTGAAGAAAAACCTAAACTTTGGGTGAGTTCTTGTTACCTATACATATACTTGTAGTTTTGTGTTTCTTGTTCGCACCCCACCCATGTTGAGCACTTAGTGCCGAACTTCCCCATTTCATGGGGTAAGGTGGTTTTTCCAACACTATTATTGGTGGGTGGATATTATCTCGTTTTATACTCCCTTTCCCGGATAGCCCAAGTATCTTTGGGAAAGTTGTGATGGCCTGCGGTCCATTATTAGCTCAAGAACCATTGGGCGGGGTGGTGTGGTGGTGATGTCCTAGGTGTGTACGGGCAGTTAGTTTCCCAAGTATATTCGGGATGAGGCCAATGTGTCTTCGGGCGTGGCAATGGATCTTCTAGCCCAGGTGTCTTCGGGTGTGGTGGTGGTTTTTCTGGCCTAGGTGTTTACAAGCATGGTTACGTGTGATAGTAGTTTCCTAGGTGTTTGGGGGCGGGATTCGGAAGTGGGACTACGTGTGGTTATAGCCCAGGTGTGTGCGGGCGGGTGTGGCAGTGGGACTGCGTCTAGAATGGTAGGATTGGTTCGATGCATTGGATGTCTCAATAACCAGTGGGAATGTGGCATGGGGTACCCAAACATCAATGTTCTGTTATTATATATATTACTCAACTTGCGTTATTTGGGGAGTGTGCCTTGGTGATGCTTGGGTGGATAGTTTAACTTGTTAGGTGTTTGGTTTACTCCGTTTTTTTTCACGGGACTTTAGTACGTTCCCCCACTTGTGCATGAGATTCTTTGGATTTCCCTACTGATTATACTTGTATGCTCACCCTATATATATAAACCGCTTTCAGGATTCCAGGAGGACTTCGGGGATCGTGCGTGATCTTACTAGCTCGGACCTTTGGGGCATTTGCAGTTGCTGTTTTTCCTTCTTTGGTACTTACCCTTGTAGTCACTTTTTTACTTTGTGGCTTTTACTATTGGAAAATGCATGTGGGAATGGTTTACTTTTGGATTTAATTTTCTTTTGGATTTAATATTCTTTTGGATTTGGTGTTGTTGGGTTTCATCATCTTATCTCCCGATCCTATAAAATAGAGAAAGGGTAATGCCTTCCATTTAGTGTGTTATTCTAAACCCTTGGTGCTATTCTCCACTCTAGGACCTATTGAAGGTGGGTTTCGGGGGTCATTATATCTCCTTCAACATAAAGAAGGAAGGGCATGGCAGTCTGCTGACCCTTCCCTCCTTTTGGTGAAGGTGGGTCGTGACACACCTAATGGGATTGTGTTATGAATAAATGAATTCATGAAAAACATAATATTTTTTTATTATAATTAATAGCTTGCTAAAATATAAAGAAAAATGTTGTAGAATTTTTTTAGAATCAAATATCTAAAATCAGGTTTTCATGAAGAGAAAAATATCATCAGTAGAATTTAAGGAGTTTTCAATATTAGAAATATTGAATAATATTTCACGATAACTGTTTTTAAAAAATATAATAAAATTAAACTATAATATGGTATCATAGTTTATCATGATATGATAATAGAATAAAGGAATTATTTATATTCCTTATAACATAAGGAATATTCTCAGCAATTAATGGAATATTCAAGAAAAATTAGGAGTTATAAAACATAGCCAGTAGAGAAATATATTTTTAGATCTCGACTAGAATCGTTGAAGAGGATTATAATTTGTTCAATTAGACTTCTTAAAACAATTTTTTTTGGATTTATTTGTTCAAAAAATGGTGAGGCAAATTGATACACCACCATTGAAAGTTCTTTTGGAGGAAATTATATGATCTTATTTTCTAATAAAAATTATTTTTTCTTATATAATGGTTATAAATTTGTTTAAAATGTTTTATTTCGATTGTCCCATTTATTTATGTAGAAAAAATTCATAAATATTTTTGTAAGTGACATTTTTTTAATATTTCTTTTGATCTAGAATCATTTCTATCCATTATAATGATTTATAAAATAGATTTAAGAATAATATTTTACAAATATAAATAATGAATTAAACAATTTTTAAGTGATCATTTAAATTATTTTAAAATTTTTTAAATGGATTTTTTAATTTATTATGTATTGGTCACTTTTGACTCTCTGTAGACAACTATTTGGAAATAATATTTATTTTTAATGTTAAATTCATGAATGGATATTACACCCACAATAAATGTTATTCTTTAATAATATTTTATATGTTTCCAAGGTTATTTTAAAAGAAATTTATTTTAAAATTATTTTATAAATTATAATTTTGTAAATTTAATTTTCAAAATGAAAATTTTATTTTATTTAGTTATATTTTTAATGATTTTAATTGATATTTTCTTTTATCAATGACAATAACCCTAAATTTCCCAAACTCTCCACCAGGGATAAATCATAATGAAACCATCCTTATTATTTATTTGGATTAAACACATATGTTCCAAATATATTGTAATATAACCCAATTCATTTTTATGAATTTATCTAGTTATAGAAGGAATAATGGTCGTTATTATAATTTTCATAATGAAATGAAAGCCCTATGAAATTTATTATAATTCTGGTTCTGGGTCATTATTTTTGATGTTGGGTGATTACATTCTAAACCAATGATTATTGGTTCCATTATAAACCAGGTATGGTTGGTTCTGATTTAAACTAAGGATGGGTTGTTTTGTTATAATCCAAGGACGGGTGGGTCTATGATAGGCCTCCAACACTCTTGGTATAGAAGTTGGCCATATGTTTATTCTAATTGTAAGGATTCTTGTAAGGGTTTTTTAAATTTTTGTTTGAGTATAGAAAAAAGTTTTATTTTCTCAGGATATGGGTTATAAATTCTTCCTTTTATAATGATTTATAGCACATGGATCATGGCTACTAATTCCTAGGAATCATTCTTATGATATAGATTTATTCCATGTTTCATGTTTTTTATCTAGGTATTAATGTATATAGATTCTCTTAGATTATGATTATGAACTTTGATTATGTCAACATACCTCCATTCCTATATTATTCTAATTGATTACATTCATGTGTTAATTCTTATGTATACCATTATTGAAAATTTGAGATCACCCATCTTATATTAGTTTTCTATCAGGTTAAGAAGAATAAAAATAAATGATTTATGTCTAAAAAGGATTACTATGTGATGAAATTTTTGGGAGGTGGTTAATACTTAACATTGAATACGAAATGTTGGGTGTGGTGGAAAAATAATCTCTTTAAACCATAACAGTGGCTTATGTAAGAGTTTTTCCTAATTTAATGAAACTCTAAACCATAAAATATCATTGGGTATGAATGTTATCCAATATTTCATTTCTATGTAGTAATTTTCTTATGGAATTTTTTTCACATGTATTGGTTTCAATTCCATAAATGTAATGTTTTTGTTTTTAGCACCAGATTTCAGAGTATGTGTTTAGGGACCTTACACATTCATCCCCCTATCAGTGTAGTAACCTTGTTTGTGGCCAACAATAACTATGATATTATAGAAAAGTTATGAAAACAAAATAAAACAATTAAAACTATAAAATGGAACGATATCAAACAAATAATGAGATTCAAATCAATTATAACATTTTTTTTAAAATTAATTATATTTATTACAAATCAGAAAAATAATAATAAGCCAAAATTCCAAAATTACATCATATTATTTCAAAGTTAATCATATTTATTCAATTTGAGAAAAATATTATATCAATATATAATCATGAATTTATAATAAAAATTATTTATGTTAATATATCTATCCAAATCATACTATGAAGTTATTATAAAAAAATCATTTTTTTATCATAATACTAGATTATATCACCAATTGATTAGAAAATTTTAGTTCAATTTTCAATATGCTGAATTCATTGTTTAAAATCTATTCATGTTATCAATTAAATTTTTTTTAAATAAAGTAACATGGAATGGAAAAAAGATAATTAAAAGATAGTAACATAATAAATAAATGTAATATAAATGAAATATAAAAATAAAGACTTATGTTGTCATATCAAACATAAATAAACAAAAAACATGAAACTTATTTTTTATGGAATGAAAAATAAACTGCCCCAATATCAAAAAATTAAAAACAAATGAACAATATCTCTATTTTATTTATATGTATTGAAAACAATAAAAATTAAAATATTAAATATTAAAAAACAACTCAAAATGTGGGAAATTCATTTAAATATACCAAAGTAAAAAAATATTAATCAACTATAGTGATGAAAATTTAGAATAATAATAAATTCAACTGAGTATATTTTGAATATTTCAACAAAAAATATATAAAAAATATATACATAAAGAAAATTTATTTATAAAAAATGATTGATACTTTAATTTTTGAAACAATTTTCATTAATTTAGATTAAAATTAAAATATACGCGATGTGCTATAAATTTAAAAATTTCCTTCGTAATGTTCCTTTCATCCCAATAAATAAAATAAATAAGTCATTTTATATTATTGAGTACCGCATATCTTGTCTTTTTCTATAATAGTCACATTCTTTTACCCTTTCTATCTACCTCAAAATATTTATTTTTATAACCAATTCAGTTGAACTACTTAGTATTTCCTGAACCAAAATAACTCGAATAAAACATGAGAATGTGGAGCTATATGACCAAAATATATCCACTCATGCACTAGTGGAAATTCATTAGCGGTGAGGTCAAAAATATTCACAACGAGCCTATTCTATCAAATATAATGTATCTGAGTCATTTGGGAATCAATGAAAAAAAATCTTGTCTGTTCAATATAATGGAAATACCCAATGATAGGATTCTAAGAATAGATTAAAATTTAACCAAAATGATGAGAGTATAAAAATATTCAATTAAAATAACCTTCTTTTCATTTATTAATTAAATTTAATAAAATTAAAATGAAGTATAATCATACCCTGGTGAAAAAATATGCTATATACATAGTCTATGAACGTGGCTATAAACCTTATGACTATTGATTCTATTGGTGAATCCATAGCCCTAAATGTGATAACCATGGTGACATACCTTGACTATATTATTTTACATGGAATCCACTCCATTTTAGTACACAATAGGCACATGTAGAGGCTCGTGGCTGTAACACTAACCTATATCCATAAGAAACCACCCACGGAAACATGGTTGAAAGACAATAAAACCAATTGAGATTTAATCCCCAATATAATTCTAGTAGACTAAATGATACTACCACTCTACTAACACAGTTATTACATATATATATATTTATATATATTTAATAATTTAGAAACATATATTTTCTTTCTATTTAATTAATTAGAGTGTTATTCTGGTGTGAGGACTATAACCATGGACAGATGTGCTTGCGGCTATGTGAACTTTATATACATGGGTGGGTCTTCCCATGGATATAAGTTACCTATAGTCCTAGTAATAGATATTTATGTATATACGGTCATGGTTCAGGGGATATAAATATATGGTATGATGTTCCCATGACTATAGTGAATTTTTTACCATTCCCACTGTGAAAAGTTTTGCAGTGCTAGAATGGGAGAACATATAGCCATGGTCTAGATTGAACATACAAATATCCTAACTAATAGAAATGTAAATTTGATTCTGATTGATATATTAAACCTATATCATTAATCATTATTGTCTATGTATATAACTTATTATCTTGAGTCCATATTTCCAGTAGTGGTACCTTTCACCATTTCACGCTACTACTAGTTCATTCTGTTATTGTTTGCTGGTGATCAACATAGAAAAAATATAACGTTTCATCCCTCCTTGGGATATCCACAATTGTTTTCTGAATTTTTAAAACTATATGGGTGTGATATTCCAATTCCTTCATGTTACACTACTAACTTAGTGACTATAAAGGAAGGAAGGGAGAGCTTTGGGGAGGGAGGTGTTTCGGTCAGGAGAATCAAACACTCTATGTCAAAGGCTTAGCCTCATTTATATAGGCTATAGGGATGGTACCTAATATTTATAGATGTTTCATTCAATTAATTACATGTTTAGTAAATATATGAGTAATGAATTTAGTACCCTTATAGAAAACTCTTTGTGATTACTCATCCATACATAATCAATGATAGTAATATTCATAAGAGTCTCAAACAACAGAACGAGTGATAGTAGTGAGTAAAAATTAATTGAATTGTTTGATTCATGTGGACTCCTTCATTCCATATCAAATGAAATATCCATGAAATTATTATAAAATATCTTATATAATAGAATAAAACTATCCAAAGTTGATAATATGATATCACTATATCATAAGATACAATATAGTCTTTGGTAGGGATAAATTTCTATTTTCGATTTTATTTTCATACAATATAATAATTCCAATCATTATGTATAATTTATTATGAATATAGGGAATACTTTTATCAATATACCACTGTCACTAAATCCAAAGAGACATTTGATCAATCTCACCATATACAAAATAAAATATAATAACTTGAAAAATCATATACAAAACACATTTGGACATATTACAGATCATTTTTAAAATTTATAATTATCTCCACCTTATATTATATTGTATGAAATACCCTGTGAATGTATCACTAAAAACTATTTTCGGATAAAACTATAAATATCTTTTAGAGAAAATGCTTGAGTCACACTCAATTATTATTTGGTCAAACACAAAGTTTGAAAACATAGAATTTTATAGCATTGATAAAAAGTATGTATAACTAAATGTATAAATGAAATCAATGAGAAGGATTTAGAAATGTATCGATACTAATCAATCAACCAAGGGATCTGGCATGATCTATATCTACCACATATATCCCAAAACCGTTTTCTTCCACTAGTTTAACATGCTTGATTTCATTTTAATACATTCGCCTTTTCTAAGACATCAAGTGACCATAAGACTTGATACATGTAAATTAAATATATCCTCACTAAACATTGTTGATTCTCTGAATATATATTTTTTTGATCATTGAATACATTACAATTCAGTCATCTAGAAGTTGAGTACATCATATATCCCTCATCCATGTAGAAAATCACATCATATATACATATTATTTATGGATATATATTCCTCTATCCTATCTCAATTGAGTATAGAGATGTTATACTTTTTATAAGAGGGGTAAAATCCAATATTGGTTATTCTCCAACAAATGAAACGATCAAAAACATATACAATCACCCAAAATTAGATAAAATTAAAGGCTACTGTAAGAAGGGTATCAATGTATAATGAAACCAATTCTAGGCATGATTCAATTTTCAAGTTATAAGAACACTAAATATTAAACATGTATCCATTAATATACCAAATACATAGTTTATAAAAATACTTATTGTATTGTATTTCTATCATCTAGCGGAAAAAACGTTTTTATTCCTCATGAACAAATTGCATATCTAGATACAAGAATATTACTCATGAAAACCTCAAATTTATTCATAACCTATAATATGACATGATGAAGATCAAATATGTAGAACTCAATGTCATAATTTGAGAGGTTAATTATCATTACAATTCACAATATATATGTAAATATACATATAAGATACAAACATGAAAGAATGATAATGTGGAGATCATATTTTATATGATAATGTTATATTCTTAATCTTTTTGAAGAATATTTAATAAAAACTGAAATTATAATATATCTAAAAAACCATATATGATATATTACTTGATCAGAATTATGTTTACAACACTTTTCATGAATTATTTACGGATTACATTTTTATGTAATTCCTATCATATCAGTATGGGACCTACTGAAAAAAAAACTTCCCCTAAAATATTTAGTGGGTATCATTTTTGAAGTAAGATAGTTTAAATAATAGTGATAAATAGGAATAATATTAATAATTTTAAACACAAGGAAGATATTTAAACTACTTACTTCACACTATATATTTTCATGATGTTAATAAAATCTTGTTTTCTGCTGATAAATATCCTAAATTAATCATAATTATTGATAAAAATATTCCATTGAAAACATCTTGAAAACTAATATGACCTTAATATTATTTGATACAATTATATCATAAAATTCTTTATGATGTCATGTGGAATTCACTATATTATATTAACTAAAATACCTTTTACATTATTTATTTATCATCACATCCAAAACCTGTTAACATAGTTGGTGAAATTCACTAAGATCATACCAATATCATCTTTAATTTCATTTATTGGAGATTATTTAAGATTAAATATACTCCCAATAGACTCTTCTAAAGGATATCATTTTCAGGATATCATTCTATGATACAAAAAAACCTTTTTGTTTAGGAAAAACCCATCAGATACTTTTAGGTACAAAATATCCATTGGGTTTCTTCATTACATTAGTGGAAATAAATTCAAAAAGAAACTATTTCTTCCATATAATATATAGTATTTAATGGGATTTTTTTTCAATGAAATGTATACCTTATCAAGTATTCTACTATCGGTGGTGGGATCATATTTCTTCATATTCTTTGATGAAAAATTTACCCTAGATAAATCTATCTTTATCATTTCCTCCTTTACAAGAATGTTAAATAATTTGGTTAAATAATGAACAATGTGTATCAAAAATAACCATCATGTTTATTAAATAAAACTATTTATAAGATAATGTTAATGAAAAAATGAGAAAAATACTTAAAAATAATAAAAAATTAATCCGATTTTGATATTGTCATTGCATCTATATTCTCAATGCCACAAAACATTTCTTCATTTCTTGAATGTAAGATTCAAGATATTACTATAAATTATTCCTTCATTTCTGAACCCTTGTATAATTAAAACATGTCTATAAAATATAGTTCATATCATATATCTTTTAGAATATATGAATTTAATTAAATCACATTACCAATTTATGTGAAACCTATATGGGGATTCTTGCAAAGCATAATGTATTTAAAAAAGTGACCCTTCCAATGGACAAGTTTTCCACAATAAATGAACTTACAATCATTTTCATCATTTATTTGTTTATTGTGGAATATCCATGGATACTTTTCTCATTTATCTCGATAAAACTATTACCCTATCCATTATGTAACATCATCATAAAAAATGATCATGGACACCCATATCCTTCTCAGTTGTACTCTATATATTTTTGAGATCATGTAAACCTTTATTATATTAGTTCATTTTATAATTCACAAAAATCTATCTGAACCTCTCCAAAGGTGATCGTATAATGATTTTTGGGAACAAATCAACAACGAACTATGATTTGATAAATGAAATTAACTCTATGAATTGATATATTTTTCATTTATTAATATATAATAATATAAAACACACAAACACTCACCATGTAATAAAAATAAACAAAAAATTAATTTTATACTAAAATAAATGTTTGATATGATGGATGGGTTTTATGAGAATTTAAATAAAAACAATTGGTAATATAAAATTTATTGGGTTACATTTAAGATAAATATATTTTAAAGGAAATAATACATTTTAATTGATATAAAAGGAAGAAGAGCTATACACAAAAAGTTGGATAAACATTTTTAAGGTTCGTTTATAATTTCTTCCAAAGGAGATGGTATCACTAGGTTTCACTATTAAACAAGCACAAGTTGATATTTAATAACTAAGAATTGAGTGTCAAAAATTATGGGATAACATTAATCATATATAATTCACAGAACAATTAATTTTTTCTAAATCACCCAATGAATGTACTACCATAACACACCTTAACCTTAGGGAATATATTGGTGTAATTATGTATTTATACCTTAATAGTATAATGTTTTAATGTATCTTTTCATAAATGAAATATTGGTTACTTCAACCTAATTATACTTATTAATTGAAATGAGAATGAATATCATATAAATACGGTAAATAGATCATTCGATACAAAGGAAAAAAGTTTAATTTTGGGATGTATTTGATTTATATCATCATGTTACTGTCTTTCCAGTATTTAAAATATATTTTCTTGTTTCCCTCAATAATTTTTTGTGTTTTAGGACTCTTGACGATGGATATAGTTTCTGGGGAAAATTAATGAATGTCCATGGATGCATGTTTTCTTAAATTAATGGAGTTTATGTGTAAATGTATCAAAGCCTTAGTTGCGTTATTCCATATTTTAGAGAATTTTTAGTGTTGGATCATTGGGTTTTTATACATAAACATGAATTTTATGTAGATAGTTAGGGATTTAAATTCTATTATAAGTGGTTTACATAGAATATATTCATCACCCAGTAGATTGTATTAACTAATATAGGTAATAAAGGTATTACAGACAATGTAATATGTTCACATCATGTATTAAAAAAATATACTTTTTTATAAAGGTGATGAAGTTTTTCGTGAATGTTTTTATCATGAAATAGAAAATGTGAAATCATAACACTACATGTACATTTTTTGTATTAATTTCTATTTGGGGTACTATATAGGTGATTAAAGGTTAATTTCATGTTAATCCTTCCTTCACAAGATCTAGAGATCTCCCATGATGTTTTTTGTGATTTCATTCATTCCAGAATGATTTGTTTAGTGATTAAACACAATTTTTGTTGGATTACTTCTCTTTATGTTTGAAATCCTTCATCTTCTTATTTGTATTGGGTAGAAGATAAATTTTTCTATAGTTTCTATTCATATTTTTGATTTTATAGTTCTGTCTTTTGATTCTTTTCATTTTTATGGAATTTGGAGTCTTAAAAAGCTGTTCTCTTGGTTTCCATTATCCATTATCGAAGGTGGATGGGTTTATACTATTTAAGGAAATTGTTTCAACACAATGGGTAATTTGTTGAAAAGATTTTATTTATTGATAAATTAATTTGGTTTATTCATTGATTTGAAGTGATATGTGGATTCAAATTAATTCTCTTAAAGGAAAATGTTTTTTAAAAAATGTGTTTCGTCTTGAAAATGGAATTCACTTATTTTGAAATAGGTTTTAAAACATAGAATTAGATTGGATTAGGTATGAAATTGTTTCATTAAATTTTGATCATAGTTTTTAAAATTTATTTTTTTTAATTTCACATTAGGATCCTTGAGTGAATCGAGAAAGAGGAACAGTGGACTTAGTGTGTGAACCAACACTGGGAGATAACCCTCTTGTGATATCAACTCAGAGGACATGATATTAGTTGGATTAATCATTATACCAATTTAGGGTTTTCAGTTTATGGTACATATTCACATACTCTTTGGCCCAATGTGAAGTTTTTTTACCATTTATGGCCATTTTATCTACTGATTATTTCAATCATTGATTTTTTTTCAAAGTTTTTTATTTGAGGTTATATCACATATCTTCACATGAAAGGTTATGTCATGGATATCAGAATTACAACATGATGCATGGATATGCTTTCCTATTAATTTCACTTCTAATTTTCATATTTATAACTTGATAATATGCAAGGATATTATGAAAATAAAAGGGTAAATTATTTAGAATTGGTTTTTAATTATGAAAGTATCTGGAAAGAATTTTTTTTTAAAAAACTAGAATTGTCACATTATTGATATTATTAATTTTATTGAAACTATGGTAGTATCTTCCTCTGATTTATCTTACAACAATATTTTTACATTTAGTGGTCAAATATGTTGTGTCGTAGGATTCAGGTAAACGGAAAGGAATCACGTAGGATACTTTTATCTCATGTCACTAAAACCATTGTTTTGGGTTGGTTTGGGGGTGACTATTGGTCACATGGGGGTTTTACATACATTGTGGTTACACCTGTTTTGAATTGAGTTGTGTGGATTTATAGGTATGTAATTTTTTGTTTTTTTTAATCTGGTTGTATGTATTTTTTTATATATTCAAGAAAATTTTATGATATCTTGTTGTATATATGTTACGTGAAGGGTTAGTTTGAGTGGATTGTCTAGTTGACCTGACTTGGTTTGTTACAATTTGGTATTAGAGGGATTGTCAACCTGATTTGTGTTAACACTTCTTGAGTTTGGTTTGGTGTCTTCGGTAGAGAGAATTTATCACCATCAGAATTCAAATAGTATGTCCAGATAAAGGCATCTCCAACTCACTTTCATGACTGAAACCAATTTTCCATGGGTGGACATGGAATTTTAATCAGGTTAGAAACTTGGTGTTTTAAGTAATTTGAATTATTTTTATGGTTAGTTTATTTTAATTGACCTGGTACATTTTATGTTAGGGTTTTCGTTGGAAAATTTGTGGTTATATTAATTTCTTAATGTTTGAAATCATTGGTATCAATACCTGAAATTGGTCCTTTAATTTTGGAATTTTCTTGTGGTCGATTGGATTTTATATTTTGTTATAGAATGCATATGGGAATAGGTATTCCATATTTGATAATGCAATCTATGAGAAAAGATCCATATGAAAATCCTTCAGTGGAACATTCTATGGTAGATTCTATTATCTAAACTATTCATAAAATGGGTCATATTGTTGTTGCTAGCCCCATACATGTGGTAGATCCCAGTTCTAAATTTTCTAATCCCCATCAAATAATCTTACATAGAGACATAGGACACCAGTAATCCAAGGAGTTGATTTAGTAGAGAGATGTGATCCTAAACTTCATGAAGACTCCTAAAGACTCTAAATAAGGTTTTTCACATACATGCTTGAGGGATCAAGAATGAAATGGTCAGACTCTATTTTGAATGCTATGTTATAATAGGATATTACCCAGTATTCCATTAGGAAAGTATTTTACCAACAATTTTACCCTAGGATGTTGCATGTAGAAAAGAGAAAGGAGTTTCTAATCAAAGAGAAGACATAGAATATAATTTTAGAGTATTATAAATATTTTTCTAAGTTGGTGCCTCTTGAAGGATAACTTTTCAGTAATCAGTACATGAAGGCTGAAAGGATTGAGTTATAACTAAGGCCTAATATTCAGTTACTATTGATTCGTGTGTTCCTTACACAAATTGTAAAGTTATTTTATAATGTATATTTTTCTAAGGTAGACATAGCTGGTAAGATATGTTTGGTTGAGGGTTCAGTGGGTTCATTGGTTATCCTGGGTGGGCCTTCTAGATATAAAAGTAACCATAATAGTGGTAAGTTTTATTCATGACCAATTCCAAGGGATTTAGTACGTAATAAAAAGGTTTCTACTACTAGTTTTAAAGTCAACGTCATACCATGACTATCTATTTAGAGGATTATAATATTTTTCATATTTTTGGGTGATATTCCCATTTACAATATTTTTTTGAATGGATAGTTAAGGGAAGTACATTAGGATCAACACTCACCAAAACATCATAGGTTCATGCAGATACATCTAATAGTTGGGGGTATAATCCTAATGATAAGGGATATGTTAATTTTAGTTATGAAAAGATGATTATTTACTGTGGAGTATGTGCCATAATAATATGAAATAATTCCAACTACTAGTAGAGGTACAATGTTTATTACATCTTCTATGGTGATAGATTTGTTTGATATAGGTTATAATCATTGTTTTATATCATAAAAGTTAATTAATATGTTTGTTTTTTCTTCATAACATATTCCATTATTGTTGGATTATTACTTAATTTTGGGAATGTGTTCTGAACAAGGCATCAAATTATTAGAGGGCCAAGTGAAGATATCCAAACATGAGGTCAAGTTAGACTTTTTTGTTCTTGATCATTAAATCATAATATTTATTATCAGTGATTATTATATGATTCGAATTATGGATTGAAAATATAGTTGTCATTGTCGAGATTTGTTCTTATCTTTATATAGGGCCACTAATGTTTTCCCAATTGATTGGGACCCTAGATCAGGAAGGGTAGGGCATGTTGTTCATTATTCTGGGATAATCTCATGCCCATTATTAGATATGTTTCTTGATGATGTTGAACATTCATTGTGTGGTTAGCTTCCCATATTGCTGTGTGAGTACCTAGATTTCTTTCTCGATTATATATTTGGTCTACCTCCCTTAATAGATGTCATTTTTACTATAGATCATCTCCCTGATATGATGACCATTTCTATGTAATCTTATCAAATGAAACCATGAAATTTTATTAAACATAATGTCTATCGTGATGACCTATATTCTAAATCATTTATCCATCCCACCATTGAAAAATGGTAGTATGCTTTTCTATTTTCTATGTAGTCATATTAGTGCCTATTTTTTTGATTATCAAAAGATGAATTAGGTGTGTGTTAAGAAAAATATCCATTTCCAAGGATTGATGGTATCATTTATTAGCTTAAATTGGATCATTGGTTTTCTTATATTGAATTTTGGTTGGGGTTCCACCAATTGGGGGTCTAAGAAGAGGGTATTCCATATATATATTTGAGGAGTTCATATGGGAATTTCATGTTTTTGGTTATGTAATTCAGTCTAACTAATTATCCTACAGTGTTTATGGCTTTGACGAACTAGATTTTCCATCTCTGTATGGACTCTTTAGATGTTTTGTTCATGGATTATATTTTTGTGAACTCCATGTTAGAGGAGGAGAATATGAAAAATTTGGATATCATCCATCGAAACATGAATGAAATGATGAGTAAATAAGAATATCTTATGACTTATCCATTCCTTATGGATTTATGTTTTGAAAATCACAAATTATTTTTCTATGTTCTGAATTGTTTTTTATAGTTCTGTATTTTTCTTATGATCCAGAGTTTCCATTCCGTTATGCTTACAGATATATCATTATGATTATTCATTCTATTATACTTACAGATCTATCATTAAGAATTGTAATTCAGTTTTATGATTACGATTATGGTGTATAGGTGATTCAGTTTTTATGATTCTGAATCCAGTGTTTATGTGATTCAGTTTTATGATTCCGATTCTGGTGTATATATGATGTCGATCTTCAATAACTATTCTGATGTTTATATGATGCTGATCTTCATGATACCGAATCCGGTGTATAAGTGACTCTGATTTTATGATTCAGGTTCTAGAACAAATGAGATACCTATTTCAAAATGTGATTTACTTTTTATTATGATTCCATTTTCTTGATAATGTTATTCATAAGAATCATTTTTTCTTGATTTCTTAAGATTCCGTTTTATTGATAATGTCAGAGTTTCCAAATTTATCATTCCAATATTATTAGATTCCATGATTTCTTATACATAACATTTATCTTTAACTTAACATCATTTATATTACTTGAAATGACGTCATACAATCTGTTAAAAACTAACCGTTGTATGTTTTCCACGTGTCTAGGTCCCTCTAAAATTTAATGAAAATATGACCGTTGGATAGGTGCCAGCCGTTAGAAATTGTTTACTATAAATACAAGCTCATTTGAACGAGAAATGTGCTTGATAGTGAACAAGCTTGTGAAGTGATTTCTATAGAGAGAGGCTCTTACAACTCTCAGTATTTCATGAAGATGTAGTGAAAAACATGTTCAGGTGTGAACAACTTGTTTAGAATTTCTTAGTGAAGACTCTGATCGTGCTGATCGTGGGCTTCCATGTTTGGAAGAAAGAGATTCTGATTTCCCTCAATATCAAGGGATTGCGGGGATAGAAAGATAGATACCAATATTCAGATTGAGGTATTACCTGGGTTCGGGTAAGACAGACATTCTTGAAAGTATAAATCAAGGAAACTTTATCCAAGGTTTTTGGATACCCTTCTCATTGGGTTAAAAGAATATTATTTTTACATATTTACTATTATAAGTTGTTTTAATTACGCTGTTTTATGTTTAATTTTTTAAAGTTAGAAAGTATAACCTTCTTTAAATTTTTAATTCCGTTACTCTGCTTTTATTACATATTCTATACGATTTAAGGTAGAATATTTCTTTTATGAAAATAAAAAAGGTTTCTTTAATAGGTCTTGTGAATGTTTGGTTAACCTTGATAAACAAAACATTAAAGTTTTCAAAGGAATTTTTAATGTACACAATTCACCCCCTCTTGTATTTTAGCATCTCATTTTTACATATTTGATCCTACAATTGGTATCAATGGAAGGCTACCTCATAATATAAACCAATCTCACAATAGGTATCAGAGGAGGTATCTGAAATACTTATATCCACATATAAGTTTTCTTTCTCATGTTTTCCTTCTCTTAAATTCTTCATATTTTTTTTAAATATTTAATACTAATAAGTTTTGTAGAATGAAATATCTTTTTAGTATGGAATACATTCGGGTTGGATCTCTAGAAAATATCAATCCTACTAGACCACTGATCTTCGATGGAAATGACTATGAGTACTGGAGAGATATAATGAAGACATTTGTGATAAACACATGTGTAGAAAACTACATTATTTTAACTGGAGATTATAAGATTCTTGATAAGGAACATAGAACCTTTACTAATCTGGAAAAGGTGGAATATTAGCTGAACATTAAGGTATATAATACTTTGCTTTGTTCCATGAATAGAAATATATATAGCCAAATTCTATCCTGTAAAGATGAAAATAGTATTTGGGAGAAGCTTAATGTAACTGACTTTGGAACTTCCAATGTTATCTAAACTAGAAGAGCAATGCTCATGGCTGAGTATCATGGTTTTAGATTTCTTTATAGAGAACCTGTTTGTAAGGTACGCCAAAGATTCATGACTATTGACAAAAATTTACAATTAATGGGTGAGAAATTTTTAGATTGTGAAGCTCTTGTAGACAAGAATATAAATATCATGCCTAATGAATGGGAATCCAAGAGAACAGCTATAGATGATAATAGGAAAGTCACTTAGATTTCCATTGACTAACTGTTTGGAACTCTTCTTCAACATGAAACCAGAATGAATAGAGATTCTGATAATAATAAGAAGAAGAATGGAAATGGAGGTGTTGCTTTTAAAAATACTTCAAATCATATGAAATCCAATACTCCTTAGAAAATTATAAGATCTAAATCTAGGAAGGTTGTTGTTCAATCAGAATCTAGTGAATGTGAAACCTCAAAAAATGAGTTAGAAAATCTTTCTCAGAGGATGAAAAATATTATTGGGAAAAAAATGATTCAATATATATACAGGAAGAAAGACTGAAAAGAAAAAAAAATATAGAGAAGTGACATGCTATGAATGTAGAAGAGCTGGTCATATTAGACCTGATTGTCCCTAGCTTAAGAAGAGAGACAAGAAAGACATGAATTATAAAATTAATAAGAAGAAGGTCTATAGATGAAAGCATAAGAATTTCTTGAAAGCCAATTACACTCAAATTTCCAGTGGTGGAGATTCTTTGGATGAATATTAAGAATATGAATCTTATAGGGAAAAAATATTTGTCTAATAGACAAAGCTCCATTTCAAAATCAATGTCTTATGTCTAAGGAAAATGAAGAAAGAACCAACAACCTATGGTACATGTATATTGGGCTTTCCCGATACATGACTGGTAACAAAGGATATTTCAAGAAGATTTTAAAAACAAAATGTGGAAAGGTAACTTTTGGTGATAACTCTCAATGGAGAAATTGTCGGTATAGTTAACAATATTCTTCATAGTAAAGGTATTATTTAAAATGTTTTTTTTTTGTAAATGGCCTTATGAACAACTGCATAATTATAAGTCAATTATGTGATGAATTTTACCTTGTGAATTTTAGAAATGATAGATGTTTAGATCACAATTCCAAGGATGGTTTTGTTTTCTATGACCTTCGGCATAAGAATGCGTACACCTTAAACCTTGAAGACCACAAAAGTCATGATCTACCATGCTTTAGTGCATTTGAAGATCAATCATGGATTTGGAATAGGAGACTAGGACATAGTAACTTAAGGAATCTTGGTAAGATTTATAAGAAAGAACATGATCAGGATCTACCAGAACATAAGATTGATTCTTCAAAAGTCTGTGATCTTTTTCAATATTGCAAGAAAAATAAATATGGATTTAAATCTATAAGTGAAGTTACCCCTTATAATGAATTACATTTTGTTCACATGGATTTATCTGGTCCAACACAAACTGGAAGAATTGGACACAAATACTATGTGTTTGTCCTAATTGATGAATACACCAGATTTACATGGGTCTATTTTCTCCCAAAAAAAATATGATGTTTTTTCTTATTTCAAAATCATTAGAGCTCAACATAAATATGAGGAAGACCTATTGTTGATAAATATTCATAGTTATCATGGGGGAGGATTTGAAAATTCTGATTTTTAATCTTTTTTTAGTAAAAGGTATTACTCACAACTTCTCAGCTCCAAAAACTCCTCAAAAAATGGTGTTTTCGAAAGAATAAATCTCATTATTCAAGAGATGAAAAGATCCATGTTGAGTGAATATTATTTAGATAAAATTTTTGGTCTGAAGCTGTAAGTACTTCTTTTTATACTATAAATCGAGTTTTAACAAGCCTATTTCGTAATAAAACACCTTATGAGTTGTAAACATTCCGAAAACCAAAAGTTTCTTACTTGAAATTTTTTGGTTTCAAAGTATTTATCTTGAATACCCAGGATAACTTACATAAATTTTCACCCAGATCTGATGAAGGGGTTTTCTTAGGTTACTCTACTAACTCTAATGAATATAGTGTTCTTAATAAAAATACTTGCACTAGGGAAGAAACAATACATGTTAATTTTGATGAAAATTATCCTTTCATTTTCAAACAACCTAAATCATTTCCGGATATATTTTCCAAAACTAATCACTAACCATTGATAGTGGATATTTCAGACAAGGATAATGTTCAAGAAAATGTTTCCAAATCATTTACACTTGAATATTTTCTACCTTATGTTGATGATCATGTTTTTCAAAATCGAAGTCAGTTGTTACTTAGGAATCATCCCAATGATAATATCATTGGAAATGTAAATCAAACAGTAAGAGCTATATTTTCTTTAACAAATTAAGTTTAACATATTGAATTTCATTCCCAATTTGAACCAAGGACTCTTGAAGAATCCTTAGGTGATGAATATAAGATAAAGGCTATGCAATATAAACTCAATGAATTCGTAAGGAATCAAGTTTGGACCTTGGTTGATAAACCTAAGGAATCTTATGTTATTGGGGAAAAATGGATTTTTATAAACAAATGCGATGATAATGGAGTTATTGTGAGAAATAAGGAAATATTGGTACCAAAAGGATATAACCAACAAGAAGTCATAGACTATGAAGAAACCTATACACCTGTAGCAAGACTTTTAGATATTCATATTCTTCTATCATTTGCAACATTCCTTAATTTTAAAATCTTTAAAATGTATGTTATGTGTGATTTTCTTAACCGTTATGTACATGAGGATTTCTATGTCGATCAACCCCTAGTTATGAAGATACCAAATATCCTAATCATGTTTATAACCTAACTAAAGCTTAATATGGACTTAAATAAGCCCAGATGATCTTGGTATGATACACTTTCAGGTTTTGTTTCTTCAAAATAACTATGTTAAGGGAACTTCAGATCCAACCCTTTTCATTATGAATATTAATAAAGCTATTTTTATTTTTCATGTTTATGATGATGAAATCATCTTTGGATCAACTCAGCAATCTTTAATTGATTCCATTGAAAATCTTATGAAATCTGAGTTTGAAATGAGTATGATGGATGAGTTAACATTTTTTCTTGGTTTTTAAATTTCAAAAAAAACCATAGGGAACATTCATATATCAAAATAAGTATATCAAATAACATTTAAAGAATTTCAGGTATGAAAATAATAAAAGTATAAGTACTTCTATTGGAACCTCTGATACTCTTGATATTGATGAATCATGGAAACTTGTAGATCAAACATCTTATAGATGGATGATAGGATGTTTACTGTACTTAACAACTAGTCGACATGACTTAATGTTCTATTATACTTAAAGATCTGAAATTATGCTTTTTCATTTAGTTTTATGATTCCTAATCCAGTGTATAAGTGATTCAGTTTTTATGATTCCGAATTTGGTGTATATGTGATTCAGTTTTATAATTCCGATTCCGGTTTATATATGATTCTGATCTTCAATACCGATTCTGGTGTATATATGATGTCCATCTTCATGATATCGAATTTGGTATATAAGTGACTCTGATTTTATGATTCCGGTTCCAGAACAAATGAGATACCTACTTGACAATATGATTTACATTTTCTTATGATTCTGTTTTCTTGATAATGTTATTCTTAAGAATTTGTTTTCCAGATTTCTTATGATTACATTTTCATGATAATGTTAGAGTTTCCAAATTTTTCATTCCTATATTATCGAATTTCAATATTTTTTATACATTACATTTATCTTTAACATAACATCGTTTTTATTACTTGAAATTATGTCGTACAATTTGTTACAAAATAACTGTTATATGTTTGCGACGTGTCTAATTCCATAAACAATTTAGTGAAAATATGACCATTAGAGAGGATACGACCATTAGGTTGTTTTTCCTATAAATACAATCTCATTTGAACGAGAAATGTACTTGACAATGAACAAGATTGTAAAGTGATTTATAGAGAGAGAGAGTATCTTACAACTCTCAGTGCTTCGTGCAGATGTTGTGAACAACTTGTACAGGCGTGAACTACTTTTTCAGACATTCTTAGTGTAGACTCTGATCATGCTGATCGTGGGATTCCGGGTTTGGAAGAAAGAAGTTAGGATTTCCTTATAAATCGAGGGATTTCAGGGATAGCAAGACAGATACCTATATTCAGATTTAGGGCTCGCCTGGGTTTGGGTAAGATAGACATTCTTGAAATTATAAATAAAGGAACCTTTATCAAAGGTTTTTGGATACCCATCTCTTTGGGATAAAATAATCTTATTGTTACCTGTTTACTATTAAAAGTTGTTTTAATTCCGTTGTTGTATGATAACTTTGTTAAAGTTACAAAGTATAACCTTTTTATACTTTTTAATTCTATTACCCTGATTTTATTACGGATTCTATATGATTTAAGGTAGAATCGTTCGTTCAAGAAAATAGAAAATGATTCTTTAATAGTTCAAGTTAATGGTAGTTTAACCTTGTTAAAATTATCTTTAAAGGTTTCAAATGAATATTTACAGTATTCAATTCACCCCCTCTTGTATTTGATCATCTCATTTTTATATATTCAATCCTACATGAACTTCATCTATATGGTAAGATATCCAAATATGATTTCAGGATCTGGAATGGGATGTTTATAGTGAACATTATATCTAGGATTGGAATCTATATAGATCCATAAAAGGAAAATGTAGTGATGACCAGGTAGCATCCCCAAAATGTGTTTCTGGTAAAGAGATTCATGGGTTTAAATGGTTATTATAGATGGTTTGTTCAGTATTTCTACAAGATCACATATCTATGATAAAATTAATTTGGAAGGGTGTAATGTTTCAATGGAATTACATGTTTTTGAGATATTTTGAGTAATTAAATTAGTTATTGATTTTATCACCAATTTTTATTATTTTATAACCATGTTTGAGTTATGATGTTTATTGGGATGCTCTTGGTATGGGTTTTGGGATGTGTCTCAGTGTAAGGGAAGTAGGTGGTAGTTAATCTCTCTTATTATATATTCCCTCATGAGAAGGACTACCCTAACCATGATCTTGAGTTAGCATGGTTTATGCATTCACTTAAAATAAGGTGTCAGTATCTATTTTGGGAACAGTTTATAGTGTGTTATGATCATTATATCTGAATATATATTTTTACAAAAAGGTATCTAATCTTGGGATAATCTTTTTAGCTATAGAATATTTATAAATCTAATTTTATATTACTTATACCCATGGTAAAGGGAATTTGGTTTCTGTTCTATTGGGTAGGATATTATTGATGTAATCTATGAATGAATCAATTGGGGAATGGGCTCTCTAGATTTTTTTTGATGTGTTGCTTCCTAGGAGTTGAAGAAGTCGGTGGACATGTATTCTTGGATTTGATGGATGATTAACCATATTTTAATGAGTGAGTTCATCTAGAGTAGGGGGTAGATATTAAGTGTTAATAATTGGTGGCAATAATTTTATATTTGGGATACCTTAGGTTAGTGATTTTGTTCTACCAGAAGATATTTGTGCCTACATAATATGTTTTTCATTACATTTTTCCTAAGATATGAGTTGTTGGAAAGTGGGAATTTTTATTGTTGGTCAATTCACCCAGTTACTACCAATATGTTTCATGATTTTAGATATCAGAATTGGTGGAAGGGGATGAGATGGTTTTTTATGGATTTTTTATTGTGGTGAAATAATTGTTTGATATTAAAGGAAAAACACCAGAGACCTATAGAGTTGTTGTATCTATTACCCACTCCAGTATAGAAGTGGGATGAGTTTTCCATGGATTTCATAATTTCATTATCATGGAATATGAGTGGGAAGGATGTGATTCAGGTGATCATTGATCAAATAATGAAATTAGAACATTTCCTTCATATCAGGCGGTGGTGAAAGTGGAACATCATAGAGACTTGTATGTCCAAAAAAATGTGAAACATAATGGCCCCCCTATAAATTTATTTTCCACAAGATCTCAAGGTTTACATCTTGGTCACAGAAATGATTGCAAGATATAATGGGTTCACATTTTAAATTTAACACTACTTATCATCTATAGATAGATGGAAAAATAGAGCGGACTATCCTAGTTCTTATGAATATGTTTTGGGCATGTGTTATGGATTTTAGAGGATCTTTGGAAGTGAATTTTTATTTGGTTGAATTTTCATATAACAATAGTTATTAATAATTAATATAGATGGATCCCTTTGAGGATTTGTATTAGAGACCTTCCAGATCTACCTTATTCTATGAATAATTGGGATAGTGGAATTTTTTTTTGCTATGTCTTGTTCATGAGACAATAGAGATGGTGCATTTTATCAAGAGGATATTGATTATAACACCGAGTTATCAGAAATATTATGTAAACCATTGTCATTGACTTTTTGAGTTTGAGATTGGTTTTAAATTCATTCTAAAAAGTTTCACCATGATTGGGAAATAATTTATTGGGTTTGTAGGGTATGTTTTATCTGAGGTTTTGGGTCCCCAATAAGATCGCTGGATGGCAATGGAAGTTTTCTTTTTCAGTTCTAATTTTTGTATGGTGTAATATCTATTATTTACATGTTTCCTTTTTTTAGTCAATGATTTATATAACTAATCCTTGTCATGTAACTGTATGATAGGATGTTAATATTGAGACTGAAACCACTTTGGTCGAGCAACTAGTTTAGATTATGATTCACCAAGATAAGGTACAACATGTTAAAATGATTCTACTATTCTATGGACTATGAAAATATGGATATTATATACAAAATATGTGGGATAGGTAATAATTTATGATGCTACAATGACATTATCTTTTTTAAGAATACATGATCTTGAGTGATTTATGGGAAAAGTGTGTTTTTATTATGGGGATATTGAAACATCCTATTATCATCTTTCAAGTATTTCCCATATCATTACATGTTTTCTTTTTTAATTGGGTGCATAATGGGACTCCTGAATATAGAGATCATTTTCCAGATAAAATGAACTAAATTACAAGGATGTATGTTTTTTTTATTTAATGAATTCTAGGAATAAACATGTTAAATACCTAGTAGGTTTCTTCGCTAGTTCTGAGAATTATCGGATTTGGATCATTGGTTTTTCAACTTAAATTCACATTTTCTATAGAATAATAGGGATTTACATGCCATATAAGGATGATAAACAACATTTATTAATTTCGCAATAGATGTTGTGAATTGATACATATCATGATTTTTTTACACTCTATGTAACATGTTCACCCCATGAATTGATTGAAAATTGTTTTTTAATAAAGGTGAATGTTTTTTAGATAATGTTTGTTATCATGAAACACATAACATGAAATCATTACATGTTAGGTCCTTGCAAAAATTAGTGAATATTTATGAAATTTTAAAGATAATTAATGTTTCAATCCATGTGAACCATCCATCCTCATTAAATAAAGATCTCCCATATGGTTTTGGAAAATTCCATAACTTTTCAATTGATTCTTTTAATGATTGAACACCATTGTGGTTGAATTTCTTCTCTATGGTCATATAATCCTATGTATTTTTTCTTTAGATTTGGTTATATGTTGGGTCTGGGGGGTGGTTGTGTTTAGATTTCTGATCATACTATGTTTTCATTCTATCCTTTTTAGTTTCATGGTTTTCCATGTCTAACAAAGAATGACCTATTGGTATTTAATCATTATTGTCAAAGGCTCCTAGAATTTTACCCTTTTAGGTAGGTTTTTCTATAAATTGGGTTAGATTGATGAATGTATTATAATTATTGATAAATTTATTTTTATTTTTTATTGATTAGATGTGATATGTGGTTTCAAATGACTTCTCAAAAAGGTAAATGGTTTTAATAAAAATATTTTCTGTTTTTAAAAATGATTTTCTTGATTTATAAATGGGGTTTTAAACCCAAAGTATATTTGATTGGATTTTAAAATGTTTTAGGAAATAATGAAAATTGTTTTGGTATTTTATTTGGACAACTATACATTGGGAGCCATTGGTGTATCGGGAAAGGGGAACATGTAGATTTAGTGTCTTTGGAACCATTAGGAAGTAACTTTCTTATGATATCAGCTAGGAGGACTCGATATCAGATAGATTCAAAATCATTCATGAATAGTATTTATAGTTAAAATTTAATATTCTTGTACGTTATGGTGCAGTGTGAAGTTATTTATCATTTATGGTTATTTATCCCATGATTTTTTCTATCATGGATTATTTCTTATCTGTTTTTATCTATGGTTATAGAAAATAGATTTGCAGGATATGTTATTTTATGGATATGTGTTTACTTATTTAGCTATTGATGGATGAATATTATTTCATATTTATAACAATTCATCTTTACATATTTCTAATTTGAGAATATGAAATGGTGTTATGAAAACCAAAGGGAAAACGATTTAAAATATATTGGATTTATAAAAATTCATTGTAAAACTATTTTGTTTTAAACGGTAGAATATTTGAACTCATTATATTAAAACATGTATAGAAACTATGGTCATAACCAACTGGGATTTATCTCACAACCTTCATTTTCCTTTGGGATCTTTAAAACATTTTGTTAAAGGATTTAGGTAAAGGGAAGGGCATTATGTAGTATGAAGTTTTCTCTAGTTGTTACTGCCATCGATTTGTGTTGGTTTTTAGATTATTATTGGCCACATGTGGTTTTCATGTACTTTCTAGTTGATCATGTTTTGTCTTGAGTTTTATAGATTTAGTGGCATCTCATTTGTTTATGCTTTGTACAATAGAAACATTCTTTATTTTTTTAATATTCATGACTGGTTTCTAAAATACCATTGTACATATTTTATGTGACGAGTCTGTTCATGTGGCCTATCTAGAAGACCTGGGTTGGTTTGTAACATGATTAAAATTAAAATTTTCATTTACAATAAATTCAATAATTTTAAATGAAATTTATTTCTTTGAAATTATCTTGTCAAATAATATTTATTTTAATATAAATTACAAAATAATTTTCTGAAATCCAATCTAATTTTTATAAGGGTCAGAAATTTTCAGAAGTCATAATAATAGATTTTTAAATAAATAAAAAAAAATATTTAAAATTAAATTTATCATTTTTCGAAAACTATTTTTATAAATAATATTTCATTTTATAAATCGTAATGCTGAAATTATCCAAGGTAAAAACTTCAGTAATTATTCAATACAATCAAATTTTTCGGTGAAAAATAATGACAGTATTAATATGCGATGAGTATTATGACATCATCATAACTTTAAAGTGATGTAATGAATATTATAAATGTATTTATCAATAAAAATTATATTATTCCTTAAAATAATATATTTTAAAATTATAATATTGATTTCCAAAACATAAAATTAATCTTCCAAAACCTAATATTTATTTTCATGGTTTCAATAATATTACTTTTTGAATAGTTATCTATTACATCTCTAAAATATTATTAAATAAAATATTTCAATAATTAATATATTAAAATTTTAAAAACCACCCCTTGGAAAATAACATGGGAGAAAACCATATGAAGGAAATTGGTTTTTTATTTTTTATTAACAATATGTCCAAGTCCGATGTTTAGAAATTAAAAAATAATCGCCACTCATTCTATAAATAAAAACTCATTCAATGAATCCTCTCCACTAAAAAGTATAGTATATGTAGTTTTCACTCATTTTATTTCTCGATATCCAAACCATTGAGTTTTTCTGCTTTTAAGAATCTCTTAACAAGATTTATGAAGAAATATCTCCGGGTAAGGGGTTCTCTCCCACATTTTCCTATCAAAGCACTTACATTGTAATGAACATTTATATTTCCATATGGTTTTGTTTTCATGTGTTTATATTACTTACTTATAATTGAAATGGATCCCAATAATGGTAATGTACCCCAATCTCCAATTTACCATTTCACTGAACATTTATATACACCTTTTATGAGGTCGAAAATAGCCATTGATTTTCTAGGATATACCTTTGTGTTGGGAATAGCCAACCATATTTTCATTCATTGGTTTTCATCATGATAAAAATATCCTTCATTGATTAGGACATCGAGTAATGAAAACAAAATTTCTATATCATGGTATTGATATGATTAAATACATTCACATGTTATGAGATAAATGTGGGACATGTATATCTAGGCATATAATGGGTGCACCCTGATAGTACCCAAATGTATTGGGTATTGTTTTTATCTCATTCTATACTATTTATGGTACATTGGGAGTCAGTATAACCACACTATGTTATGATTACTTTTTGGATATCCTTTACTTATACTAAATATCCCATGGTTTATATTGTTTCCACAATTATATGTTGCCTTGATCTTATGACATCATCATCTCATGTCATTATTCAATAATTAGGTAAACGATTTAATCCTTTTTACACCATCATGAAATTATTATAGATTAAAATTTATTCAATTCATTATGTTTTGATTTATTATTCTCTTAATTTGGTTTATCAAACACCCCTTTTCTTATGTATTCCCTAGGTTATCTTGGGTGGTTTTAAGAGTTCAATTAAAATTATGAGCACATTATGGAAATTTTAAATAATGATATAATTTATATATTAATATAATGGTTTATATTTCTAATTTACTAAAACACAGAAATTATCTTGATTCTATAGGATTTAAATATATATATATATATATATATATATATTTAAATTTATGAAATAAAATTAATTACATATATGTGTACCTATAGTCGGTATCAGTGAAAGTGTATTTAATTTTTGGGATTTAGGATAAAAAAATTATATAACACAATAGGGATAATGTTAATGAAATGATACTATTGGTTTTTTAATTTATAAAGTATGTCGTGTCTAAATAGTTAGTACCGAATGTGGATACAAGAAATTTTTTTGTTGTTGTATGAATGTGTGTAAATGCATTAACCCTTAAAAAGTTTGGTTGAGTAACATCCATATATTCTCTAAGTACATTATGAGTGGACCTAATACTTCACATATGGATAGATACTCCAGAGAGATATGATTTGGATAATTCATATTACATTTAAAAACAATTACTATGGATTTTAATGTAATGTTATGTTAGAGAAATAAATTAGAAATTGATGATGGGTAATCTATATTGAAACCTATAAATTCATAATATAGTGTATGTTCTCCATTTATGAGTTATTAGTTCTATGTTTTTAGTTTCCCTTTTATATTTCGATCCTTCAGAATATTTTTATCCATATTTTTTTCATTTTATCCAATATATGGAAATTGAAGTAATCAATACCAAAACTAATGTAAGGGGAAATGTGGTGATTTATTTAATGATAAGATTAACATAATGAGAGTGGTATTGAATAAATTCATGGAAGTACATTTTCAAAAGTCTCATGTTATGAAAAATAACATAAATCATGCCTAACAACATTCTTCACCTAAGAAATATAAATTTACGGTTGATTCTTTCATATGAAAAAGGATACATATTTTTAGTTGATATTATGAACTCCATGTTTTGGAAGTATGGATTAACTCCATTGAAGAAGAAATTATTTTTCCTGATATTCTCTGTGAATGAGAAAGTGATACTTGATACATTTTACTTAGAGGGAGAAGATGATCAATTATTGACACTATTCATGAATACAATTCATAGGAAACAATTTTAATATAATAGAGTGGGAAGGATTAAATAAAATATCATTTAATATTTGTTTTCCTCACACTCTCCATCTTAAAATATAGAGGGAGTTTGTTGGAATCAATTAAAATGATAAAGAATCAATTGGATTATATGAAGAAATATTCATAAGGATTTCATGGTACACTTATAACTTTATCATTGACCCTAAATGTAAAGTAGACTACTTCATTACTAAAATTAATAAAAGTCTTTGAAAATATATTTAAATCCCATAATTTTATTGATATGAGGAAATATTTTGATTGACCATTAATGATGAAATTATTATCTATGATTCTTAATAGTCTCAGGGTATTTTAGATTGGAAGTGAAAAATAGAGTTTAAATCTCAAGGATAAATAGATAAATCTCATATTGGAATGAATATAAAACTTCCCACATTTCAAATGTTTGGGAATAAACATACCCAAAATTACCTCATGTGAATGTGGAGGTGCTTTAAGTATGAAATGGATGGGTATAAAACTAATGAAGGTTGAGGGGATATGAAGATCCCAATGATGAGATGAAGTAAAAGAATTTATTGGTCAATCCTCAGGTTGTCATCCAATGTTTCCACTCTAAGGAACATATAAACTATGAAAACAACTGCCCTCTGTGTGATGTTTTTAAAGAAAAATAATAATAATATCCTTAAATTTCTATAGATAAAAAACAATATTATGTTTTCAAAACCACTAAATTTGATCATGGTAATTAATTGGTGATCTTTATATTTATTATTCATTCAATAATAAAAAAATAATATTCGGTAATTGTCATACAGATTCATGCATATCCTTAAAGTTCAAATGAACTATTTAAATAACACCTCAAAACATAGTTGTCGAATAATCGGGGAAAACAAAAAACGAAGGAAATATATATTCTTAAGAATATAACTCTACCCTAGTGAATATTTTTTGTCTAAATGTCCTAGAAATTTTTTTCATACTCCCTTTATTTGAATTTTATGTTATTATAAGAATATATTGACTAACCTTATATAATAAAATGTCGACTACTATGAAAAGTAAATCAACATATGTATCTAGAATCATCGTCTATTTATATTGATTTTTAAAGAAGATGTTGGAATTCATTTCAAAGATTACATAAAACCCAAATATTATTTACCTATGAGAAATAATATCAAGATCAAATGATTGTGATAAAGGAAAATCCATTCTTGATGACATACCCATTAAATGGGAATATGATAATCTATGCCCCAAAGAGTTGTCGAGTCTTCCTCCTATCAGTGAGGTTCATTTCTCAATTGAAATTATGCATGGATCATTTCAAATATCAATGACTCCCTATAAAATAGCCACCATTGAAGTAAATTAATTTAATAAAAAATACAAGATAATATATACAATGGTTTCCCACACCTATTATAATAACCATGGGGAGAAGTGTCCCAATCTTTCTATAAGAAAGATGGATTAATACATCACTTCGTAGATTTTCGTTAGCTCAACAATATCATAATATAGAATATGTATCTTCTATAACATACAAATGAGTTATTTGATCAACTACATGGAGCCCAATATTTCACTAATGTGTACCTTCAATTATGTTATTATTAATAAAAGGAGAGAAAATAAGATATAACCAAGGCTACCTTTCATTAAAGTCAATAACACTATAACTTCGTAGTGATGCAATTTTTACACACTAATTCTCCAAAACTATTTATGAAATTGATAAATAAAGACTTTAGATATTACCGCAAAAGATTTATGGTAGTATTTATATATGATATTCTTATTTACTCTAAAGTAAAGGAGTAACATGAGGGTCATTTTTGTACTATACAGAAGGAATTTATAAATGATATGTTTTATGTTAAGTGAAGTAAAAAATGATTTTTGGAAGAAGCGACTAAAATTCTTAGGGAACATTATCACCAATAAAGGGATATATGTGCATCATTCAAATAAAAATTCCTTTTCGGAAAGGCCTGGACTAGAATATGTATTTATGATCCATAATTTCTTTATAATACGTTAATAATATCAGTGATTTATTATAAACATTTCATGGTTATAAATATTTCCAAACAGGCGAACTCTGATGGGATTGAAGATTTTTTGGACTGGTGAATGCGAAGAGAGATTAAAATAGTTATATGATATTCTAATCACTAAATTATTTCTCAAACTACACACTAGTGTGGAAGGCTTTATATTCTATAATGATGTCTACAAGAATGGATAAGGTTTTTTGCGATTGAATAAAATGAATGTGATATTCTATACTTCTTAAAGAATGATGATCTATGAGAATAACTATTCGATTAATGATCTATAATTGGTTGTAGTAATCTCTACATGGATGATTTGGTTCCAATTTTTATATTGATAGAAGTGTGAAATATATATAAATTATAATATCCTCATGAATATATTCATAGAAAAGGATATCAATATTCACTAATGAAGGTGGTTAACGCTTATCAAGGATTAAAACTGTTTAATCCATTAGCATATGAAGAACTAGGAAAAGGTGGAAAATGGTCTAAGTAGAGAGGATCTTACAACCATATCTGTGATGATGAATAAGATGGATTCATTATTTTTATACCTAAAAATAATTGAAATAGGGATCATAAAAGAAGAAACATTATTATACGTTGCTCAAATGGCATTTCAACTGTAGTACCCCCAGTTTTTGGTTTGTAACATTTATTTATGTTTTTTTGGGTGTATGAAGTGAGTCGGTAACATTTGAGATATTTTTAATGGAATTGTGAAGGATTAAAGGATTTTATGAGGGATTATAGTTTTATCATGGTTTAGGAAAATAGTGCAGCTTCTCTAGAAAACCATGTAATTTGAGGTAGAGGCAAGGGATATGGTGTACGGTTAAGGTGCAGTGTTTACATACTGTTCGACTATCACAACTATACCATGGAACATGAAATAGTGGGATTTCTCATAGTTGGAACCCAATTTTTCTAACCAAGTGGGAGAACTATTTGAGGACGCCATTTGGGACAATATAAGTCACACGTATGATACTGATTTTTCTAACTGTGCAATCAAACAATGCATGGAAATGATAATAGGGTTTAATAAAATAGGCACGGTTGGGATTTTCCCTAAAACACTCATTTATATTACTACTCAAACCCAACTCTTGATTAATTTCAATACGTGTTTGGGGAGGCTCTCCCACTTTTTATTGAAGAGATTCGAATAGGTTTCAAGGTTATTTTAAGGTGATTCTATATTGGTATGTCTCTCACCATGATAGTTTCATAGGGGTTTCATAGGTCTACTCTCTTATCTATCTATCTCAATTTCATAGATATACTATTGTAGAATGTAGATATAGGGATTTTGTTGTCTTTAATGGTGAGATATGGGATTTTTTATTGTATGTAAAGGGATATAAGGCAATTTTGTTGATGTTTTACCTGGGTTCTGTGTGCGGTTGTGCTGCAGTATGATTTCACCAAACCCTAAGTTTAGTGGATTCTATATCAAATCCACATTGATAGAACTATAATTATTAATATAAATTAATTGGTTTTTATTGAAATTGGATATTCTTTGAATGTATGAAGCATTATTGAAACCCATTTGGTGATGATTTGTGGATTTTGGGAAAAATGGGAAATGGGGGAGAATGTTTGTTGTTTCTAGATTTTAAAATGATTATTTTTAAATTGGTGGATTAGTTTATTTGTAGACAATGAATTATGAAGAAAATTGATTCAATAAAAATGTATTTATTTTATGAAATTTGGTTTGCAAAGGACAACAACATAAAGGTATTTTCAATAAATGAGTTATTTTTTGATGCAGTTTTGTCATGTTGTGGGAATTACTAATTTTAATAAGGGATTTTTTATGTTTGGTAATTTTTGAGTAGTATGGCTTGGAATGTGTTTATTTTTATGAGTTTCGAAATTGATTATTAACATGTTAATGTGGTTTTGGTAAATTTCATTATAGTTTTTTGTTGGATTTAGTGTTTAAGAATGTGTTTAAATCGATGGAAAATGGGTAGTAAGAACAACTATAAAAAGGGGATGGGTAGTGGATGTGAAGGTTGACCATCAAGTACAATAGGGAGTAGAGTACCATGATAAGGGAAGAAGTGTGTACGAGAATGGACGTGAAGTTCCACCATCATGGGTACATTGAGTTGGGTCTATGGAATTTATAAACATGTTTGGGATATGCAAGTGACCAAATAAAGTGAATTGATATGTGCAATTTTATGTTCGGAAAATGGTTAATAATATATGTGGTTTCTTCAGTTGTCATCCTAATGTTTTTTTGTAAAATGGCATGGTAAGGGTGTGTTTGTATTTTTTTAAAATTTTATCACTGTTTGATATTTTATATAAATGGTTTTATATAAATTTCCTAATGGATATGTCCTTGTGGAATTTATAGGGAATTAATTTGGGGAAAACGTTATGAGTATTATTACTCACCCAATTCATTTGAACAATAGTGATTTTTGCATGTTTTCTATTCCAAGACACAGGTAAAGGTAAAGATTATCATTTTTTATTGGTTCATCGTGATGGATTGGTGGTCTTGTGTTCTAGGAGAATACAACATGGTTTGGAGAATTGGAGTTCTGTCATACCTTCTTCGGGTTTTGTTGAATTCACAGCCACTTCGTTCTTAGATTATAGTATTGAAATGGTTTTGAATTTATGTGAATTTGGGAATTTTTTAATTTTAATACATTGTTGACATGGATCATATAGTATTTTTTGGTATTGAATTATTAGGTTGGTTATTTTCTTCTCAAATGGAAAATCACCCCAATTATTCACAAAGCTCTCGAAATTTATTGACATCTTTTAACACCATGGGGAAGTATCCTAAGGACATGTATAACTTCAAATATACCCAAGAAAATGAGGAGGGGTGGGATTTTACAAGTTCTATTGACATGGTTGGTCCTTGACTAACAAGTGAGACAAGTCTTGTTCAGATTCTTCAAAGACAACTGCCGGTCATAAAGTTGGTACTCAATCTTAGTTTAGTCTTTGAGTTTGGATAGTAAAAAAGGTTATAATTGTCAAAAAATGAAATGTATAGAATAAAAAGACATAATAACCCTTTTTATTCTGAACTTCATGATATGTGGGAGTTGGATAGATATTTATTTTTGAGGCACTTATAAGAGCATGATCTCATTATTGTGGGTGTAGCTAATGAGATGCGAATGGTATGCATGGTAGAAATGACTTACCATTAGGATTTTATATTTGATTTTTTATAATGATTTATTGTTTGGATTTGAATGTTTAATGTTTTGAGAAATAAATAAATTGATTTCAAATGTGTAGATTTGAAGAGATCATGGTTGTGATATTTTGAAAATGGGTTTATTGTTAAAACACAGTGGATTTTTCAGAACCGATTGAACATGGGAAATGTGGTATTTTTGAATGAATGGGTTTTATAGGTGATATGTGATATAATTTTAAATAATAATCCTTATGTTGATGGGGAGTGATACTTAAAATGGTTGTTGTGTGGATGGAAATGGCATCGTGTAGGAGTCATAGAGTCCAACTAGAAGATTCTACTAAAAACGTTGTTTCAAATAAGCCCTATGTGAACTAGAAACTAGATCAAAGCATAGTGAAATATTTCCAATTCATGGAATGTGGGAATAGTATGGATGAACCAAATCACATCGATCAGTTTTTTCAGTTTAAAATTTTTAATCCACCCCTATTTTGAGGTGATTCAGAATTAAAATGGGAAGATGCGTGGTCAAAAATCATGATTCAAATCGTTGCTTTATTGGGAACACAACCAGATTTAAAATTAATGTTAGTGGAATATATATTGTAAGATCTGGTATTATAGTGGTGGTAGTAAGTGATCCAAGCTAAAAGGGACCAATGAATTTCATGGAAGGATTTAGATAAATTAATTAACAGATAATTCTATACTTACATGTAATGAATTCATTGAATGATGAATTTATTAAGTATGAAGAAAGATATCCTCTCGGTGACATAATATGATTCTATGTTCATGAATTTATTCCATCTTTCACATGAGGTGGTGGCTTGTGCATAGTTAAAGGAACATATCATTGAATCATGGTTCAGTCAGGAAATCCAATAAAAGATTTCAATGTACTATATAATGGATTATTTGGAAATGGTAAATAGAGAAATTGAGGATGAAAATGATATCCTGGGGCCACCAGAAGGGGAATAATCTTGGTACCCATGGGAAATGGTGGGAAGAATAATGCAGGGATAAAGTAGAAGAGGGACACTTATTTATAGGGCTGGAATATGACTCAGAATTCGACGGTACGATCAGTGAATCCTCCTCCATAGCCTCAAAGTAAGAAAGAATATATTCAATGTAGTTTTACATGCAACATAAAGTGGGATATTATGGAACAACCTCAATAATTTCATAACTTCTATTAGATGGGGAATCTTCAGGCTTATTGTCTCAATGCTCTGAGGATGGTTGTTTGTGACACTCCCAAGGGATTGTAGGCATACTATTCCTCAATAGGAAAGTGGTAGAAACCAACCACTCTTCAGAAATGAATAGTTATTCATGGTGATTCTATGTATACCAAGACTCTATAGAATGGGAAATTTTAGGAAGCTAATAATGATTTGAGCGTTACAAACAAGTATCTCTTTGGAGTTGAATTGGTAGCAATGTATAACTATTAAAGACCATCCATTGTAAAATTTATGATTATTTTGAATTATAAATTTATGGACTTTTTTATATGGGTTTATCACATTCATTCATTGCTTTATGGGATGTTTGTTTTTTGGGTTAAAATGTAGAAATTATTCCTTCATTTTTAAAAAATCAAACTCCTCTGAGTTAAAGAGAGTGTTGAGAATTGTTTTGTAGAGAATGTTGTATAATTGTTTATGGTGTTGTACAAATGTGGGAATTATGAATTATTGATAGAGATGTTTGTTATAAAATCTTGTGAATGGATTGGTTGGTGATTTTTATGTTCCACATCAGCTTTTATGTGTGAACAGTCAGTTTCACGATGGATGATGGTGTCGAGAATCTTTTTATAGGAGAGAAAAATGTAATGGTGGATGAAACAATCATTTTGGAACTAGCTATTGGGATGATATCATATCTGTTGGTGGATTTATCATTTGAATCGATGGATGAAATCGAGTAATGTAGTTATTAGGTGGTTGTTGATTAGCTTCTAGATTCCTTTCATGAATTATTCTCAGGGTTTCCACCCATATGATAAGTGAATTTTACAATTGATCTCCTTCCAGGGACTAGTCCTATATCACTATAGTCCTACTGAATGGAGCCAAAATAATTGATGGAATTGAATATGTAGTTAGAGGAATTGGAAAACCAATGGTTTATCTGACCTAATACGTCTATGTGGGAAGCATTAGTTTTTTTGTTAAAACTTTATATAGAAATATACAACTATGTGTCGATTATTAGAAATGTAGACAAGTAATCAAAAAGAACTAATATCCACTCACCCACATTACTGACATGTTCATTCAATTGAGGGGAGATTCTTGGTTCTTCAGTATTTTCTTGCGATCAAGATATCATCAGTTATGGGTGTAGAAGGTTGATATGCCAATAAAAATTTTTATAATTAGATATGGGCATTATGAGTATTTGGTTATGCCCTTTGTTTTAATGAATTCACCATCGAACTTCATGTAATTGACGAATTATATATTTCAAGGATATCTATATTTCTTTGTGGTGGTGTTTTTTGATGATATATTGGTGTATTCCACGATAACGGATGAGCATGAGAAACACTTGGAAATAATTTTGGGGATCTTGATAGAACATCTCATGTATTCCTAAGTATTCAAGTGTGATTTTTGGATATAAGAGGTTGAATTCCTTGGAAAAATTATTTATAATAATGTAGTTTTAGTGGATCCATATAAGATAGTGGTTGTTATCTCTTTACAACCTTCCTTGAATGTTTTTGAGACATAGTGCTTCCTTGATCTAGTAAGGTATTACTGACACTTTGTTCATGACTTCTCACGACTAGCTTCATCGATTATAGCTTTGAAAAAGAATAATGCTTCATTTAAATGGAATGAGAAATGTTAAAAGTCTTTTGAAGAGATTAAGGGTCGTCTTCCGTCATCAAAAATATTGGTTCTTCCAGAACCAAGAAAAGATACATGTTGTATTACGACACATTTTCATTCAGGTTGGAGAGAGTTCTCATACAGGGGGATCATTTTGTAGCATATGGCCCACAAAATATTATATTCCATATGGAGAACTATGCAATGGATGATTTGGTGTTAGAATCAATGTGAATGCTATGGAAATGTGGAATCATTATCCCATAGGTGAGAATTTCATGGTGTTTATAGATCATAAGAGTTTAAAAAATATTTTCTCACAAAGATATTTGATGCTAAGGAAAATGAGATGGATGGAGTATCTCCAGATGTTTGAATTTGACTTGATGTACACAACAGGTAAGGTAAATTCAATGGAAGATTAATTTAGTAGAAATTAATATGTTTAAGATAAAAAATTAACTTCAGATTAGTGGTAGTTAGTGTTAGTTAAAGATGACATGTGGTTAGAATGTGAAGACTGGGGTGATTTAGTGGTATTTATTTCATGCAGATTAGTTCTTGACTTGGATGGATTGGTTAAAGAGGTGGTGATGTATGATATAGAGTGTGCGACTATGAGGAAGAATCCCAATATCGGTTAGACCATTGAGGTATGGAAACTAGATGGGAATTCAGTTTTGTGCATTTAAAATTAGAAGGTTGTACTGGTGTCTTTTCAGGAGAAACATATTGTGTATCATCATTCCAGATGGGATGTCCATCCCTGAATTTAGAAAATATGTAAGGCATTTAAAGCATAGTATTGGTGGGTTTTAATGAAAAGTAAAGTGGTTGAGATTGTTTTGAGATTCCTGACATGTCAGATACTCAAGGATGGCCATTAGTGGCTGGAAAGGATGTTTCCATATTTACCTATCCTAATATGGATGTTGGAATAGAGAGTGATTTATTTTGTGATAGGTCTCCCAAGAATGGTTAAGAAACATGATGATGTGTTGGTTATTTTGGATAAACTCACAAATAAATCTCAATTAAACCCTATTAATGATTTTTATATGGTGGAGGATCTAAACAAAATCTATATCGATGAGGTGTTTAAGAGGAATGGTGCATCAGTTTTGATTGTATTAGATAGATATCCATGGTTCATGAATCATTTCTGTAAATACTTGTATAATGCCCTAGGATATTAGTTGATGATGATTATAACATATCATACTCATATGGATGGTAAATCTGTGAGAAAAATATATACATTGGAAGGAATGTTTTGGGCTTGTTTCATCATTTTTTGTGGCTCATGGGTGAATCAATTTCGGTTGGGGGGTTCTCTTATAATATAAGTCACCAGGCCTTGATACATATGGTTTTATTTGAAGCATTGTCTAGGTGTATGTATCATTCTCCACTATATTGGATGGAAATAGGTAATCCATTTATGTTTGGGCCAATCCTTGTCCAATAAACTATAGGGAAGATTATGGTTACTTATAAGAGAATGGAGGTTGCATAAAGTCATCATAAATAAACTGTGAATCATCGTCGATGACTTTTTTTGTTTGAGGTGGATAATCATGTGTTCTTTCAAATTACTCCTAGGATTAGAAGTAATCAATTTGGAAATCAGGATAAGATATCTCGAGGTATATTAGACCATTAGAGATACCTAAACATTTTATAGAGGTGTCTTATAAGTTGAAATTACCACCATGGTTTAGTACAGTGCATATTGTATTTCATGTTTCTCAGTTGAAGAAGTATCAGTCTGATCCCAACCTTATGATTCGATGGGATCATGGTGAGAATGATCTAGATGATTTATTGGCGCATGTGCTAGTGAAGATTGTGGATATGAAAGAGAAATTATTCCATGGTAAAGGAATCAGTCTAGTTTGGGTTTTGTGGAACCATTGATAGATTTAACAAGAAAAATGGGAGATGGAGAAGGTGATGGATGAGAAAAGGCCTGAGCTATTTTCAAAAATAAGTGTTTCCTATATTTTGATGATATAAATTCAAATGGTGGGGGGAATTTAGTACTCCCAGTTTTAAGTATGTAACATTTTTATGCCTTTTTATGTGTACAAATTGGTGGGGTAATTTTTGAGATAGTTTTGAAGGGATTTAGGAATATTTTATGGATTTTATTAGGTGACAGAGTTTGAGAATAGTTTGGTAAAACTATGTATCTTCTATAGGAAATCATTTAAGATGAGGATAAGACAAGAAAGATTGTGTATAGTCAAGGTGCACAATTTATAAATTGTATGACTACCCAATGTAAATCGTGATACATGAGACAGTGAGATTCCACATAGTTGGTGGATGATTTCTCTAACCATATGGGACACCCTTTGTGATAGTAGAATTCACATGGTTAGCATATAGTTTTTCTAGTCGTGCGAGAGAACCATAAACAACATTAAAAATAGGGTTCTAAAAAATGGTATTGGTTGGCATTTCTCCCAAAACACTCATGTATCCTACCACTAAATCCCAACTCATGATTTCTTCTTCTATGGGGTTAGGGAGGATCTCCCACTCATTTTGGAAGTGATTCAAATGGGTTTCAAGGTGATTTAGAAGTGACTATACCCTGGTAATTCTTTTTCAATTGTTGTTTTTTCAGTCTTATAAGATCTACTCTCCTCTCTCTCTGCAATATTTCTACATCTACTTCTGTCACATGTAGATATATGGTTTTTGTTTCCTTTAAAAGTGAGAATTGGGCTTTTAGATGTTATTGAAATGGATCTAATGTGATTATTTAGAAACTTCACCTGTATTTTTTGTGTGGTTGTTCAGTGGTTAAATTTAACCAAACCCTAAGGTATGTGTGTCAACCCTCAATTCAACATTTTTATAACTAGACATATTAATTTCAATTAATTATATTTTCTTGAAATTTATTATTATTGTGATGTGCAGATATTGATTGAAACCCATTTTGTAATGATTTGTGATTTTTTAGAGAAATGGGATATGGTAGTGAAATGTTCATTTTTGTTGTATTTTAAAATATTTATTTTCAAATTGTCATCTTGGTTGATTTATGGAAGAGTAATTATGAAAAAATGGGTTTAAATAAAAATTTTGTTTTATTCAAATTTGGTTCTCAGTGGAAAATGGTTTCTGTGTATTTTCAATAAATGTGAGATTTATTGAAGCGGTTTTGGAATGTTGAAGTAATTTTTGATTTTCTTAATGGATTTTTTTAGTTTGGAAATTGTTGCGTATTATGGCATGGAATGTGTTTTGAAATTATTGATTGAATATTTTTTTGAGTTTTTGGTAAATTTTTGGGGATTATTTGTTGGATTATTTTTTATGCATTTATTGAAATGGATGGATAGTTGGTTTGAATAACCACAATAAAAATTAATGGGTGGTGACATGAAGGACCACCATCAGGGATATGATGGCGTATAGTACCATGATAAAGTGAGAGGGGTGAACAAGTTTGGTTGTGAAGTTCCACCATCATGGTTACACTAATTTGGGTGTATGGAATTTATGAAGATGACTGCGATATCTTTGTGGCAACACAAGGCGAATTGGGATGTACTATTATGTGGTAAGAAAATGGTTAATATCATGTTTGGTTATTTCCCATGGTATTGTAAAGATTTTGGTAAAATGGCCTAGTTATGGAGTGTTTGGATTGCTAGAAATTGGTGAATTGTGTTATAAATTACATAAATTGTTTTATATAAATGTGATAATGGTTCCATTATAGTTTCATGTGTTTTGAATTTATTTTAGGGAAACCTTTATGAGTATTATAACTCACCCCATACTATTTAACTTTTGCGATTTTACAGATATTATACTCCAAGACACAGGTAAAGGTAAATCATCTCATTTATTTAGTGGTTTTTTGTTATTCTTGGGATGTCTTTTGGTTCTTTGAGTATTGAACTTGGGGTGGATCTATAGAGTTGTTTCATAGATTCATTGGGTTTTTTGTGTAGTATTCTTTATGGTACTTTGAGTATGGTTTTGAGATGGTTTTTTGTCCTTTTGGATTATTTTTATTTTCCATATGTTGTTTATATGCATCATGGTATATTTTTTGTATTGAAACATTTGTTTGGTTTTTTTATCTCAAAAGGAAAATCTTCGCACTCTGTTTATGATGCCTTCAACATTTATTTCCATGCGTTGGAATCTTGGGAATGTTGCCAATGGAGAAGTATCACTTCCACTTATACTCTTGTTAATGAGGATGGTTAGGTTGTTTTATCAACTGTCTAACCATGTGAATATCATAGAGGCCCATATAGATGATATAGTGATAAAGAGAAAGACGAAGAATGTTCTAGAGTATCACTATGATAAAAACTGATTTATAAGGCTCGGATAAAAAATATATTTCCCATTAAAAAAATTGAATAGGGGATTTGGGATTATTCATATAGACCATCCATATATTTTCATATATTGAGAAAATTATTAATATATATCTAAATAAACAATTATGGATGGATAACTTATAGAGATTTATTGAAAATTTTGAGTCTCAGTGATTTGTATTCCAATAGGTTAATAAAATATGATAGAAGTCTAATGTTACGTTGAAACCATCATCTATACTATTATGTAAATGGGAAATCATCACTATGGATCTCATCAATTGACTCCACACGATATTGGAAGACCAAAACACTATTTGGATTATAGTCGATTGCCTTACTGAGTCAAAACACTTCATTTACATCAAATAAACATTATATATTGAGGAAATAACACAGATAAACCTAATAGAAGCTCTAAAGATGCACTAAGTACCACTCTCCACTATATCTGATCATGATTTCAGGTTTACCTTGAGGTTTTGGAGAAATATTAAAATATAATTGAATATAGGTTTGAGTATAAGCACTGCATATCTCACATAAATAGATGGTTAGTGTGAAACAACCATTCAAACTATAGATGATATGATAAGATAACTTTAATAGATTGATAAGGATTTTGTTATCAACACCTTTTCCAAGTAGTGTTCTAATACCACAAAAGTTTCCATTTATGAATTCAAATGGAACCATATAAGGCTCTATATGGGAAGTGGTGTAGGACCCCAACAAGTTAGGATGATGTTATATAAAGTAATATAGTAAGATTGGATCATGTATAAGAGATGATAGAGAAGGATAAAACCATCTAGTGGAATATGAAATAAAAAGATCAATTAAAAATATGCATTGGCAATCATTAATAGTCCCTAGAGTTTGTAGTCAAAGATATGGTGCTCCTTCGAATATCACCATGAAAAAAATTCATAATGCTTGGAAAAAAGAAAATGTTAATTACATGATACATCATATCCATTGATATTCTTAATCACATATCACATGTGGAATATTTTCTAACACAACCACCTAACCTATCTCAGGCACATGATGTGTTTTACAAACCCTCTTGAGGAAGTACATATAATATACCTCATTTCCACTATTTCTATAGGTGGTAGTGTTGGAGAATTATCTTTCTTCTTAGGATAATATGTCTAAGCTCTTAGATTATATATTCAGTGTTATGGGAAACAAGACAACTCACCTAGTAAAAGTACTATGGAGGAACCATAAGTATTAGTACGAAACATGGTAACCCATATTGGTAATGAAATATAATTACCCAAAAACTTTTAGGTTTTGAAAAGAAATTTCAGGGTTGATTATTTAGTATGTGGGAAGAATGTAATTACATAACATTTTTAAATGAAATTTATATATTTAATGAATATATAAATTATTTAACATTGTATATGATATAAAAAAATGCACTATTTAAATAAGGTAAAAATCCTTTTATTATTATTATTATAAAATAAATAAACAATATAACCATTTGGAATTATGACAATCCAACATTATTGAAATTGGTTATATTTCCATTATAATGTGACATTTAAGATTAATATATATTTAGGGTATTAATGAATTTTGATTGATATAGAAGGATAAATCAATGTACCTAAACAAAAATATCATCAATTATGATGTTCATTTATCAAATCATTAATGGTTGATAGAATCACTATGGTCAACCTTTGACCAATAACAAGATGAAATTGAAGAACCCACACTTGGTTGGAATCAATTACGGGTGATGTTCATGCTTTTGTAAGTCACCAACCAAATAACCAATGAAATACCATGATACTAAATCTATTCATTAAAATATTTAAGGATAAAAAACACCATATTTGGTTTATAATTTTTTTTGTTGTGTTTGTATTATTTTTGTCTTAAAATAACAATAAGAAGGAATCTAAACTAAAAGTAGCATCAATGTAGTTTCATTGATAGTATTTGTAATTTTAAGGAAGATCTCCAAAATATATAGAAGATAACATATAGAAGAACCAATGGAGCAATAGAAATTACATGTGTAAAAACTCAAAACTGTACTTCTAGATTTCGTAAAAAACTAATGCTATGAATTTTGTCCTTATAAAAGATAACTAAAAAATTAAACAGTCCTTTGTACAATTTAGGATATTTTTTTAGTCTATGAGATGGAGGATTTGGAAATTTCACTACATAATATAAATGTTTATAATAATTATAACATAAATAATTTTATTTTGACATGATATTTTATTAATTTAAAACATTCATCAATGATTATTCTAAGGATACTATGAAAATTCATTTTAAAAACATTGGGTGAGCATAAAATTACCTAGTAATGGGTTTTAAAACATGTGACAAATAATTTTGCATATATTTATTTAAAAATTAATCTAAAACATTGTAAATGAATGAAATAATATTTTATGTAGTAAATTAATTTAAAAATAATATTACTGTGTTTTAGAAACATAGAAACACTGCAAAAAAATATTAATTTCAAAAACAAAAAAACATTAAATAAGAGTTTTATCTCTCCATTAAAAATACTTTGATAATATTAAAATTTATGGATTGAAATGATATTTTTAAGACCAAAATATAACCATGAGGCCACTTGTAGTATCCATAATAGGACATAGGCTTGATTAAGCCACTGTATCACCCCTTTCATTACCAACTTATTTGACACCTACGTTCTCTTTTTTATTTAATAGTTTTTATCATATCTTCCTTTATCCTTTATATTCCATTAAAAACCATTAAAAACAATTCAAGAAACTACATGAATTTTCTTATATGAATTAAATAATTGTATAACCTTGATAATTTAATAAAAAGAAAATATTCATAATCCACTATAGGGTTTGGAGAAATCAAATATTTTATAAATTTAAAGAAAATACTTAAACACATATTAAATTTAATTTAAAAACAAGGCTCTATATAAATTCATGGAATATTTATATTATACATAGTGAATGGAAATACATTTATGTATATGTTATAATTATATATTTCAAAAATAATTTACACATTAAATGATAACTTCAGTATTACAAAAAAAATGTTTAAAATACTTGAAATATATTTGAAATAGGATAAATAAGAGTAAAAATCCTTTTATATATATTTGAAACAAAATTATAATTTTACAAATGGGGATTTAAAAAAATTAATATCATTACATGATTTTAAATTTGAAAGAAAAAATATTTACATAACTTATAATTTTAAAGAAGAAAAATTATATATTCTTTAAAAAATATAATCCCTTAAATAAGGATTTGAAAAGAATATATTTTTGAAGTTTAAAAATATAAATTCAATTTCAGTCATTTTTTTCAGAAAATAAACATGGAAAAAGAATCATGAAATGATAATATCCCATACCTTTATGATTTATTATAGGATAGACTAGCTAGTAATTGTTTTTGAAAAAAAATATGTATTATTATTAATGAAACACAAAATAATGAATTGGAAAATAAATCCAATATCCACACTTCTATAAAATCATCCTTTACTTATATACATCCATAAACTAATAAACATATCCACACACACACATATATATAAACTTGTTATTTTTTGTAAATATTTAATAATATAAATCGTATACAATTGGATTATAAATTCTTCAATCCACAACACACATAGACACACAGACAGACACAAACACACACACACACACACACACCAATATATATATATATATAATATTAATTTGACCCAGAAGAGGATAAAATTCTATTATCAGTCGCTATACAAATCTTCTCGCCTTATCACAAGGAATTTCTTATTGATTCATTATATTTAATACCAAATATTATCGTGAGTGTGAGGGAAGAGATAATTACATGAAAATAAATGTTATTGGTCCAAAACAACTCACAAAAAAGGTGTGTACATTGAATGATCCAAAAAATATGTGATATATATATAGGAAAAAAATATGGAATAACTGATGATGACTAAGGAATCGAAAATGAAAAAAAATGATGAACATATTTCAATTATGTAAAAAACGATTTTGAAATAGGATCTTCATAATGATTTCTACATTTTTATAATATACACATACTTTAAGAAATATTTTAATCATGATTTATAGGATATGGAATATAATGAGAAAATCACCCTTGATTTCCCTCCATCTTCTTATGAATCCCACTCCACGTTCGAATCGCCATTTGTGTTCTTTCCTAGTTGGTGTTTGATCTCATATATAGAATCTAATTCCCCTCCTATGTTTGAATCTCTCACACTAGTAGTCAATACATACATGATCACCTTTTTCGTACTTGAGTATGAGTCCCACTAACTCCTCTTATTTCATCTTTTTTAAAAAATATTAATATATTTCATATAATATTTGTAATCCATATTTTATAAAAAAAAATTAACAATAGTCATATTTTATAATTATCATTATTTTATTAATTTATAATTTCATATATTTCATAATAAAGTATATATTCATTAAGATGAATATTAAAAAAATTTATAATAATATTTATTATCTTTACTTATTCTTAAAAATAATATATATTGTATTACAATTAATTTAAAATTAGATACTAATTAAAATTTATGTATCATATATATATATATATATATATATATATATATATTTCTCAAAATAATTTTATCATTTTCATTAAATGTTATATTTCTATTTCTTAGTTCGTTGAAATGTGTGTTCTAGATTTAAGAATCACTATTTCATGGTGTTTTCCATTGGATTTGTTAATGGACCAGAAACTTCCAACATTTATTTATCCAAAGGGGAACTGCTTTTGAATGGCAGGTGTTCATTATGTTTTGAAATTTATGATACTTAATAATGTGCATTGGTCGAGAGGATGGGAGGTAAGACTCATCACACCCTTTTTGGAGGAATTATTGTCTACTTAGGGACTCACTATGTAAATTTAATATATTTTCATAAATCGTTATTGATTCACCATGTATATCATAAGTATCCCATTGAATTTATAATCAATTATTAACTTGTGTAATTTTTTAGAATCATCAGAATGCATTCATGGTTATTCGTTAATGGAAATATCCATATGTGTTCGAGGTTTTACATCATTGGTATCCTCTAATATACTGCTTAGTGATTTTTTAATTATTATTACGATGATACTTGTATTTAATCCACTCAGTGGGAAACTCTAGAATTTTATTTTCATCCAGGGCGGTGAAGGTTTAGTTTGATTTTGGGATCATGCCCACAAGATAGGCTATCTATATATATTTATGAAAGGAATATAAACCCTCTTAGTTTGGTGCCACATAATGGGACACACCATACATTTTAAGGTCATGTGATAAGGACCTCTAAGTGGAAGTTTCTTAGTTGATTCTTAGTGTGGGATTTATGCTGAAGCAGCCCAAGGAACATGGAATGGATATGGGTTTCCAAGTAGGATCAGACCCTTTTGGAAATATGGACCATGGAGAACAGGGTTTATTTGATGTGTTGGGTTTGAACTTCAAGGAGGCTTCCTACTTATCCTTTATAGATGGTAATCAAAGCCCACCTATTTTGATAAATCCCATAGCAAAGTATAGTCTTTTGAGAGAGATGAGTTTGGGCTTACTTCTTGAAAAGGATGCCTTGGTGATTTGAGGATTAAATTTGGGGCTCATTCCTAAAAAGGATGCCCAAATTAAGGTAATTATGGTAGGATTATTGAAGAGAACATCTAATGAACTCAGGCCCTGAGAAGGCCTCTTACGTATCCCAATTATGATGGGAATCAGAGTTCTTGCAGTTCATTCTATTGAGAAAATGTTGTGATCATGAAAAATCTCTAAGCCCACGTGAGTAATGCTCGGTGTGGGAAAAATGATAATGTCAAAGATTTGAAAAACGCATTCACACATTCAATTTTTTTATCCTCTATTAGTAGAAGAAGGCGCATCAACCGTGGAATAGGGAGAGGCGACGAGCCTTCCCTCTATTCTATTTACATTGGACAAGGATCAAATGTAAGGGGGAAGTGATAATGAAGATGGGCTTATGCCAGGATGGCTGCCCAAAATATGATCCATATAGAATAGGAATACTTCAACTTTATTTAAAATAAAGAAACATAGGTGTGAACCATACCTTCCATACCGGAAGTTGAGGTTTCTAGCTCTTTAATAAGGGAGAGTCAGAGTCCCAAACCTTTATATTCTCAGAACCGAGAACATCCCAACACTGTTTTCGGGAAAAATTTCCATGTGATTGTCGATATACAAACCTACATACACTTCATTAATACTAACCCCATTATGAAACAAATGTGGTAAACCTATGACTGTGGGAATAAAAACCTAAATAGGGGAAATGTTGATGTGCCTTTCTCAAAGGTTTGGTACGTTATGAGGTTTTGTTGGAGGTCTCAACAGAATCCCTTTCAGACAAGGGATCCAATCAAGGAGAAGTCATTCCATGAATGGCTGAGGAAGGGTTGATGTATTATAGATGGAAGAGAGTGAAGAGAATAAGTTAATCAAAGAGGGGTACCCATGTAGATAAGGGTGTACATGTATAGGAGATCATGTACACTTGGGAGACCTCATGTTCACTTAAGCGACAAACAACCTTTTTGGTAATACTTGGGAGAGACCTTGCTCAAGCATTCAACATATGATTTATGCCATGCAGGGTGATATCCTTTGCTTATATATAATGGATCTACTACTGTGAAAAGTATCTCAACATTCGAATTTTCATCTCTCTGCATGCAAGTCTTCTATTTATATTCTTCTATTTCACCGCGCTTCTTATATACGTTTTTTAGCTGCACGCTATAAGTGGGTCGCCATACATGCACGCTAACATATACTTGTGTTCCAAGTTTAAAAATTACACACCATATTTCATTTTACATTCTTTTGAAAATAACACAAAATGAGCTTACTTTTAAAAGACCTTCTCTATCTTTTTGAAGGTTCCATAGATCCCAAAATAGTTGGAACTTATTATGAGCTCGCCCGCAAGAGGATTGATGACATGATGAATATCGTTGGTCAAGATTACTTCGATGTTTGAAAAACCACACTTCCAGACTTAGAAAAATATTTGAAGAAGTATCATTTCAACATTCCATGGGGCACCAATCTGCCTTTGTATAGATATGGCCACTTGCAGGATGCTAACATTCTAGATCCAAAGAACTATCCCACATTATTTTTTTCAAGATTATACCAACTTATTTTCGGCCAATATTTTTGTTGGGGGGTCATTTTTCGGTGCTGGGATAGTAGAGAAATCTCATATTATGCATCATAGCCCATGTGCTCTAGATTTGAAGGCACACACACCCGAGCTACAACGACATTGTTATTTATCTATCATTCGAGATTCTCAGATAGATACGTCCAAGGTTTTGAGGAAAAGGTCGGATTTCCACCTCAGATGAGGTGTAAAGAACACATGGATGTGGGCATACTAGGTGAGAAAATCATGTGAAGAATTTGTAGATGATTTGAGAATCGGTAGGATTTATGAAGATATTTGTGTTTGGAAAACCAATGTGTATAGGAATGATGATTTTTTTCAATAGTTATTATTTCGTTAGAGCCAAGATACCAATTCCTTACATTTAACACAAGGAGAGGTAAGTATCAGCTTGTGACATGTTTTCTAAATTTCTAGACCTTTAATCCTTGGAGACATGTATGCAATTTTTATTCCTCCTAAGGTGACAAGGAATGACTCAGAGAAGAAACAAAATTTGGTTCATGATTTGATGAAAATATTAAAAAAAATCAAGAATTAAATCACCATCAAAACATAAAACTATAAATAAATTCATCTAGATGAATGGATGGAAATATTTTGGATAATGAAGTAGGAAAAGGGTCTAACTTACACCCTCCCAACTACTTGTCCAAGGGTAGAGAAAAGAGGCACTCCTGACACATTTTAGCCAACATTGGAGAATGGAGAATTTGAAAGATGGGGACATGATATCAACCCAAAAATTTCTACAAAGACACATCTGGAAGGTTTCTTAGACATGTGGCTAAGCGTATATTTATTACCATTATGAGACTTCAAATGAGGTATGAGGTCAGGAAACATTGATGTTGTAGTTAAGCTAGCATAGAGAAGGATGGTAGGGTTTGATACTCCAATTTTGGCCAAGATTTATAGGATTTTTATGCATATTTACTTAGAAAAATATCCCTTTAGAATATAGGGGCCATTCCAATTATTATGGGGATGGATTGATACTCACTATAGAAATTATGCCTTACAAAGTAGAGTACATGTTTTTGGAAGTTTAGTCTGACAATCAGTTTAGGCCTTTTCTGGTATTTAAACCATGTCTTTGAATGCTTATGACAACAAGGATAGATTGAGAATGCATAAAAAATTTCATTTCATTATTTATGGGAATATGCTTACTAGGTGATTTGTTTATGAAGGTACTACCAGTTTGGAACTGAGGGCATATATGGTAGCTTGGAGAGATGGTATTTCGCCACCAGAATCAACAATGAAATTATATGTGAGGCCTATGCTCCTTATAGATTTTCAAGACAATTCAAATGTCTACAACAGAATACTGTATCCCCTCCCATTCATGTCAAATTAGATAAATACACAATGGTTACCCTAGAACTATGGTTGTTGACATCGGTAGAGAAGACTGGGACAATTTTTAATTTTCCCGTTGTGAATGCAGTAAGCAGATTAACCATTCGGTATGCTAAAAACTGGGTTTCATCCTACCTTGAAGGGGTATTAAATCATTTCGTCTCCTGAGTGGTGATAAAGAGAAGAAGCAGGAATGAAACTCGTCTCTTAGAAGACAATTTTCATCATCCTGGGCTGACTAGAATGAACTAGAGTGTAGAGGTGATGACTCTCCAAATTAAAGAAAGATACCTTACACCAGATATAATCCTCCTACTAGAATAAAAAGAGCCACTCCATCAATAATTACTGGAGTCCTATCAAGGATATCTAGTCCCCATCATTCCGAAGAGTGGAGAGTTCCATTTTCCAATCCTTCATCTGTGATTGCTAGTGCTCGGATGAAACTCATGTCCAGTGCTATAATATCCTCATCACAACCCTCGAACCTAAATTCTGAATATATAATACTCGATGTTGTTTGAACATGGTAGAGTCCATACTATGATGTTGAGACCCTGTGGATGGATTTTTGCAAAGGACTTCATATTCTGGGAGTAGGGGATTTACAGGATTCTTCTAACATTCCTTTTAAGGATAATCCCAATGAGGTAAGGACCAACATTCAAGAGCAATAAATTCTTATATATGCCACTTATTACTCAATTCCTACCACAAAGTAGTTAAAGGAAGTTATAGATCATGTTACCACCAAATGGATTAATCCTTCATTAGAAGAATACTGGTGTGACTTTGCAGATCCTGAGGAAGTAAGTTCCATTTTTTTGATCTTCATCAATTTTCAACATTAATTTTAATCAAAACATTGTTACTTAATATAATTTTTGTCTTAAATTATAGTTGGGAAAAGGAATGTCAACTAAAATTCCATCACCACCATATAGTTCTGGTGGCACTGCTCTTGGAGCTACCGGATCAACTTGTGAATTGGGAGAAATATCTCCGGGCCGACATGCCATGGAGGGGGAAATAGATAGGGTATCGGGATCTCTGATAACAATATTTATAGATGATGATTAAATCCCTCGTAGAAAAAAAAATTAGAAAAATCATTGATGAATGAAAAACATGGTTAAGCACATTCTAACCATTGTTAAGTCTCCCTGATAATCATGAATTTTTGTTTTATTCATGATTTTTTTTAATCTTTTTAAGATTACAGGGGATTATTCTATTTTTTCTTTTAAAGAAACAACTGATAAGAATCATGGATCCATAGACGGTGATGCAGAGCAGACACAAATTCATGTAAATACAGTGGTTCCTAAAGAGGAATTGAAGCCAAAGGACCCATCATATGTCCTTATCACTGCTCTGATCCTGACTATCAGATAAGAGGAAGATTCTGGTAAATCAATAATATTTCATAAATCATCAAATGAAATTATAGTTAAATTCCATTCTCTAACACTTTTTGGTTCATCACATGCACCAGAACATCTAAAAACAAATATTGTTGACCCCAAAATTGTTGCGGGAGAAGCTAATCTGGGTCACAGGTTGCGAGAGGAAGGTTGTGAAATAAACACACCATGTGTTCACATGGGTGAGATTAAACTAGGATTTGAGATATCATTGGATGAAATGATGAACCTAGGAATGTATTTTGAAGAACTATAAGAACATGTTAAAATATCAAATGCTTCAGATGATTTTGGAGTTCATTATATAGAATCAACTCGATGTGAGTTATCATTACTCATCCTGTTAATCTTCTTATGATCAAACTTCTATCCATAGTTGATTAAAATATGTCGTTCCATGTAAAGAAACTGATAATATAATGGTACTTGAAGGAAGTGTTGATATTAACATCAACCCTGCCATCGCAGATACATTGGATCAAGTGAATCTTGAGGAATCATGTCTTCCAGAGATTAACATTTAAAAAATTAATCATATTAAAGATATCACTCCTCAACCAGAGGCATCAAATAAAATTGCTAAAATGAGAACATTGGGGATGATTCCTCTCAAGATTCCAACCTATTTCTAGATAAGAGATAATTATATTGTTATTATATTCACTTTTATTAACTCTTAAATATAACCATGAATCTTGATTTACCGTACATGGATATCAACTTCAATGGATAAGTCTCGAAGTGAAGCCTCCACATCATCCCATACAAAATTTGAAGGTGGAGCAACCATTGTCCAAGAATTAATAGAGAAGGGCACTTCTTTAAGTTCATTAGTCCTGAAATATACCCCTCCCTATGAAAGTGATTCTGAATCAGACCCATAACTGCAGAAGGCTCTTCGTCTTGCTCATCACAAAGAATGGAAAAATATCTGAAAGATAATATCTGAGATTCCCCATGAGGAACTGCCTTTAATAATTCCACAATATTCATCTCTATTTATCATTCTAGGATTTGACAGTTTTGAATACCTTGAAATTCATACTTTGGTGAAAGACATTATCCAGAGGAGGGAGCAAGATAAAAATCATCAACAAGACTTGATAGAATCCTAACTGTCTATCAAAATTGATGAGTTCTATGTAACATTGTCCCAAGATGAGGATAATCATAATGAAAAGTTGAAGGGACTGACAAAAACAATTAAAGAAAAGACTTTTCAGCAACTTCTCCTTCAGTGGGAGTTAGATATCATTACAGGGGAGCTTGACCAGTTTTATAGATCAATAGGAGAATTCTAGAAGGAAGGTGCAAAAGCCATCGCAGATGCCAAATAAGTACATTATCAAGATAAAGAGACTGAGGATGGTCAAATAAAAAAACTCCAACAAGAAGTTGATGGGGCTTGGGAATATATTATAAAAATGTGGACTTACGTATAAATCCTTTTGTAAAAAAATATTAAGAGAGATATTCCAATTTTATAATTCTTCTCTGTAAAATATTTGATAAATGAAAATTAAATTTTCTTTAATCATTTATGTTTTCACTTTCATTAAATTATTTTGTTTTACCTAGGTCATTGGGATCAGTAAGAATAATGGGCTAATATTTAGGGAAAAAATAGTTTTGACCATAAACATTTAATTGGATCCCAAAAATAACTCTATGGATAATAATCGCTTTAATATTCATTAAATATTTCTAGGAGGAATTTTGAGTCATGAATTATATATTAACCAAATCTAAAACTTGTACAAACATTAGGGGAGTGTCTCCAATGAAGGAGGCTACCATTTTTTGACAAACTCGTTATGGGGGCAGTATTATGTAGACCAGACTAGGGAACATACTGCATATCCAAATAGTGGAATCTCTTGACTTGAAGACCTGTTATGTGGGAAACTTATGCAAGGCCACCTAAGGGCATGTGCTGCATATTCAGGAAAAAAGAGTTCTTTAAGCTTAAATTTTTTTTGATAGATAAGAGAAGAAATAAGATTTTGATGAATCAAGACGACAGTTGGTGGTTTTTTCAAGGAAAGAAATTTTAATAATGAAAAAGTGTTATTTTAGATCAACATATGTCACGAATAAGAAAAACATCTCTATACAAATTTGGATTATGAGTAACGGATAAAATTTTTCTTAAAGGAAAATTTCGGACATCATACTATGCAGTTTTATGTCATGCCATAACGATGTTGTTCTGTGCTATTTTAAGTCTAGCGGTGAGGATGTTTTACAATGTACTTTAATGTCTTGCATTAAGGATGTTATACTGTTCAGATTAATGTCCTACAGTTAGGATGTTTTGTGGATTTAATTTAAGGTCTTTAGCTTTGACTGAAGGTTTGAGAAAACTCTCCCAATTTTCTTGATAGTTTGCTTGGAAACATACTATCATATTTAGTTATGGAAGGGAAAATTGTAAACTGTGATTTGGAAGTTTTTGGGACAAAGGAATGATATTGGAAAGAGGGCTAAAAGAATTTGACAAATTATTTTCCATGAACAAAGATAAGTTTACTTGACAAACCCGTTATGGGGGTTGTATTATGCAGAGCCAACTAAGGAATATGCACTATTGATAAATAGTGGCATCTTTGGACTGACAGGACGGTTATGTGGGAATCTTATGCAAGGCCCCTAAAGGGAACATGTTGTAAAGTCAGGAAAAAGATATATTATAATTTTAACGTTCATATTCCAAAAGTCAATAAATGTTTATAGAGATTCAGATTTTTTGAAGCATAGTGTTTGGTTTATAGAGAAAGGTAACTGAATATGGAAAGGCTATTTCCAGCCAATATATCCAATGAATCGGGGGAATATGACTTTTATGAAGGTCTAGCCCAATCTTAAGTGATATAGTGTCTATGGTTTTAGTTCATACAACTAGGACCAGAAATGGATACAATATATTATAAGTTGCTAAGTGATTTCAAGGTCATTTCATAGTGCATCAAACACATGGTAAGGGAAATGTGTAAACCATGGTCTTGAAAATTATAATATTTTGAGAAAGATAATGGGACAAGTATAATTGAATGATAGTTTGAAAACAAAACTTCTTGTATATTTTAATAAATTATTTAAGGGGATATAGATACTATAAACATGAATGAAGTTACCATTATTTGAAAAACCCGTTATGGGGGTTGTATTATGAAGAGATAACTAGGGCATGTGTTTCATAGCCAAATAGTGGCATCTTTGGACTGACGGACCTACTATGTGGGAAACTATTGCAAGGCCTCTTAAGGGAATGTGCTACATAGTTAGGAAAAGGAGCACCCGGGTATTAGAAATTCTGTCACTAGAAAACGTAGGAAAGCTTTTGAGGATCTGGAAATATTAATGAATAAGAGTGTGAAATATAGAAGGGGGTTATTCCCAATTCATATGATAAATATTTGAACCAATATTGGACATGACTTTAATGTATTTTTTATGGATCTAACACATATTTAAAATGGATATTTTTTGTTTCCTCTGAATTAATATTATGATCTGCAGTTTAATGTCATGCAAAGAGGACATTATACTGTGCAGTTTTAAGTCATACAGTGAAGACATTAATAATCCCACAATAAATCGAGACACCTTATTTATATAATGAATACATTTTTTCAATTTCTAACCCATCATGAGCTCTGCTTGGTTTGAGAAAGAAGGATGAGTAAATATTTCTTTTACAGCGCAAACGTGGCGGAATTGAAGAATATGGATGCTATATTTCCATGGAGATTAATGTCATGTGACTAGGATATGGCGATGAACCAATTTGGAAGAAAAATAAATATTGCAACAAGGGTAAGGGATAACACACAAGTGTCACTATATGTATTGATGGGGAAAGGATCAAGTGAAACATAATTCTTAAAACATCTCGTATGCAGATTTGATTCTTATATAAGAAATAAAATGGGGTTTTTTTTTTATCACAGCTGGGCCCATGATTAGATATCTAGGAATCCTTATGTATCCCAAAATAGAGGATAATCAATCCATACATAGTTATTTAAAAAATCATTTCTCACGCTAATAGAGTTTGACATAATGAATGTTGATTTTGACACAATCTAAGAGAATAGTAAATCAGAAGACATAAAATGGTATAAGGACGAAATGATATATCGTAAGGAAACACTATATATAGATCTGATTTATATACAGGCAGTGAGAAGAAAATAAGAACATTTTGTGATTGTGGTTGGGCCAAAATTAGAGATTTAGGTGTCTCTAAGTATCTCATTGAAAATGAGTATCAAGACATACGTAGTTCTTGAAACATGATCTCTATGAAGATCTGACTCAGACATTGGAAAGATAGGGACTCATATACTACTAATGAGTAGTGATGATGTCAATAATGATAGTTTATCGAATCTTATAACATCAAATAGAGAGAAAATTAGTTGTAAAACTGATGTCATGCAGTTTAACGTCATGCGAGAATGACAGAGATGTTAAATATTATATCGTCATTCTGCATGGACGCTGACAGTTGTTAAACAATTTAGTGTCTTGTAACAGGGACATTGGGGCTATGCAGTTTTATGTCTTTAAGCAAGGACATTGCACTATAAAGTTTAATGCCTCTTAGTGAGGACTATTAGTACAAAAGTACACAATGTATTTATTCAAAAATATCACATTCGTTGGAGTTGGGATAATCTCTCCATCCACTGAGATTAAGTAATACACCCCATTTGAATATACCTTATATATGAAATAAGGTCGTTCCAACATTGGATCATGTTTTGGAGGTTTCGTTTCTAGTATTAATGTTTTCCTAAAGACCAATACAAATTCTCCTTGAAGTAATGATAGAAGGTGAACTTTCTAATTAAAAGAACATGCTATTCTGTTCTAATATACTTCTAGATGATGAAAAGTATGCAATATTTTCTCGTCTAATATTTACAACTCATCGAACCTTTTCTGAGACCTTTCATCTGTAGATAACTGATCACCGATTATAACTCTAAGTGAAGGAAATTGTATTTCAATTGGCAAAAATGTGTTGGTTCCATATACCAATGAATAAGGAGTTGCTTGGGTAGAAGTACGAGTAGTTGTCCAAAAAGACCAAAAATCATTCAAAATTATATCAGGCCATGATTTCTTATCTTTATCCTCCATCTTCTATAGTATATTCAATAGGGTCTTATTGAAGGCCTATATCTTTCCATTAGCCTCCGCACGATAGTGAGATGAATGGTTGGACTTGAAATTATGTTCCTGATAAAACTTTTTTTATTTCCATAGAACAGAAATTAGTGCCATTATCCATCAAAATAGTATGAGGGACTCCAAATCTGGTGATGATGTTAGTTTTGAAAAAACTAATAATTATTTTGGCTCTGACTTCCTTGTGAGGTATTGCCTCAGACCATTTAGAGAAGAATCCATTAGAAGTGAGAATATACTTGAACTGCTTAGCTGTGGCTGGAGGATAAGGCCATAAAAAATCCATTCCCCATGGGGAAAATGGCCAAGAGTATTTATCAGTATGTATAAATTCTGGGGGTTGGTGAATGAATATGGCTTGCACTTGGAAAGGATGACATTTTTTAGTGAAATATATACAATCCCACATCATTGAAAGCAAAAAGTATCCAAGACTTTTGATATGATCATAAAGTCAGTGCTTGGATTTGTGGGCACTACATGCTCTTGAATATACTCCATTCATGACAACTGTATTCTCTTCTCCATCAATACATCTGAAGATAATTCCAGCAAAGCTTTGATTGTAAACGATCTTTTGGTGGTATAGACTATCATAATGATTAAAATTGGCCGCCCATCGCTAGATCTGGTCTTTCACAGCCCTATCTGGTGGAAGTACCCCATATTGAATATATTCCAGAATGGATGTTCCCCATCAGATGGTATGACCATATTGTTCTAAAATAGAGAAAATTTAATTAATTTCTTACATTTTGGTTAGAACAAAAGGTGAGAACACACATTGATGGGTTTTGTTGATAACTTTCTCATCCCGATTTGGATCTTCCAAGGTTGTAGATCAATTATCCAGCACATCTACGTAGGAATTTTGTGATCGCGGGAAATAATAAAATTTCATCTCTAAGGTAAACTCATCCATTATACTTCTGATAAAATCACACAAAGGAAATAATTCTTCTTTTCTAATAGAATATTCCCCATTGATTTGTTTGGTTACCAATTCTGAATCAACTTTTACATTTAAATGATCCATTTTCACCTGAATGGACAATTCCAAACATATGGTGAGAGCTTGATATTCTGCTTCAGTTTTGGTACCACCATCCAATAATAAGAAAGAATAAGGCAATACTTTGGGAAATAAGTAAAATTCATAAACCAAACTTTTTGAGTTTAGGGTTTCCCATTCTCTTTCCTGTTGGACTTCTGGAAGCACCATCAAAATACATTTCCCATGTTTGGGAATTATCATGAATAGATAAGACCTCTTAATTAGGATGTTCAGTATTAAATGATGTTTCCTCTGCAGATGGATACTTAATAAGGAATTCATCCAGATCATGGACTTTTTTTGCCTTTTGAGGCACAAACTATATATGAAATTTTTGTAAACTAACCTCCCACCATGATAGACTCCCTGTGGGCATAAGACGAATTAGAATAAATTTGAGCGGGTTATTGTAAGACACCAATTGGACATCATGATGTTACAGGTAGTGCCTCAATTTATAAACTATCATTATTTTGGCTATGAAGGACTTAAATACTTGAATATAGAGTTTCTGCATCAAGTATTGCTCGACTGAGATGGTAAAGGGTGTTTTCTTTCCCATCATCATTATTTTATGAAAAGAACGCACCTAGTGATTTATCTAATGTTGTATCATAGGGAATAAGTGGTCTTCCTTCAACAGATGGCATTAATATTGGTGTAATCTAGATGTAGTTTTAACCATATCAAATGCTTCTCCAAAATCTTCATTCTATTTGTAGGTAACTCCCTTCTTCATTAATCCGGTGAAGGGAAAACACTTTCTTCCCAAATTGGTGATGAGGAACTGAATATAGGCCAAGTGTCCATGCAGTCCTCTAAATTCATTCAAATTTTGATAAGGTGACATACCAATGATTTATTTTGTTTTCTCATGATCAACTACGATACCATGATGGCATATAATGAAGCCAATGAATTTTTATGAGGATACCCCGAAATCACATTTCATGGGGATCATCTTCAAAATGTGTTGTTGAAGCTTATTGAATAGGGTTTCCAAATCAAACGATTGAATAGAATTTTTTTGGACTTGACCACCAAATAATCCACATAACATTCACCAAATTTTCTTAAGAAGGTTTCAAAGATATGATGCATGGAACGTTGATACGTAGCACCTACATTAATTAATCCAAACGGCATTACCTGATAGAAAAACACATCTTGAGGGGTTATAAAATATGTATATTATTCTTCTTCTAGGGTCATTCGAATTTGATTATACCCATAGTTACCATCCATGAAGGAAAGAGCTTCATTTCCAATCGTGGAATCAATTAGATGTTCTGTAATTGGGATTGGAAAATCATCTTTTGGACAATTCCTGTTAAGATATCTGAAATCAATGACAACTCTAATTTTCCCATTCTTCCTTTTCAATGGGAAAATATTGTCTATCCCTTTGGGATACTGAATTTCCTTGAAAAAGATACCCTTTATAATCTTATCAACTTTAGCTTCTATTTTAGAGGCATGAGTGGGGTGTGTTCTCCATGCTGCTTTCTTATATCCACGATGTTCCTCTGGAAAACCCAAATGAGGGATAGCTACATCAGGATTAAGAACATGAATTTCTGTATAATTCCATGTAAAAATATCTCAATAATTCTTTAGAAATAAAGTACACACCTATTTCTCTTCAGAGGTCATGGTCACAGTAATTAGGGTGGGGAACATATCTTCTTCTATACCGAGATTTATTTCTCTTGGTTCATCCACAGTGGTAGAGCCACCTTCTTCAAATGATGGAGGATAATCACCGAGATCTTCCACTTCTCCTTCATTATGTATTACTTTTTCTGTTTCCACATTCTTTGTAGATGATGAGGCAAAAATTCCAGAATTTGGGGTGAAAACGGTATTTGAACATCCAAAAGAAGAGTCCATCATATCATACCAAAACGATGACACCAAATTTTTCTATGGTAATAAAAGGGGAGTGATGGAATGAGAATCAAAATTGTGGTCTTCCTCTAGAACTTCTAATATATATTCTACTCTGGTTGATGAGGTTGATGCTTTTTGTAGTTCATCAGATGAGATGAAAACATCTCCATTCGGGCTTTCATCATTGCTTGGTGTATCAATAATTTCGCCCATGTTATGAGGATCATTTTCCATAATTGAAATTATTGAAGTTACTAGATGAGTCTTTGGATTTGGTTTTACCCATTCAAATTTATTTATGAGTAAAACATAATATGAACTCAAATATATGGATGGATTTGTTGGATTCTTTTCCAGTCCATATAGAGCATTAAATCTAGTTATCTTTTTTTTCATGGGCTTTGTTATTTTTTCGGATAAAACTCCACCTCAATGTATTAAGACTCAAATTTCTTGAATGGAGCCTTGTCACCATACAATGTCAATGTTTGACCATTAAAATAGTATTTTAGACATTGGTGGTATAGAAAAGGTATGGCTGGATGTTTATGTAACCAAGTCCTTCAAAGAAGAATATTGAAGGTCATGTCCTGAGGAACAACCATGAAATCTGAATTTGACACAAGATCTCCAAATTGAGTTCTGAGTGTCTTCTCACCCAGTGGTTTTTGTTCATTCTTATCATAAGCCTGCAACATTAAAGTCAAAGTAGATAATTCAGATTCTGTCAGGCCCAATCGATGATGTGTACGAATGTGAATGAGGTTTACCCTAGAGTCATTATCAATGAAGGTTAGTTGGATGTCTATGTCATTGGCCTTGACAAATAATAAAATAGTCTAATGGGACCATGCACAACATCATACTCATCTTCATATATAATAGATATGATTTCATGAAATTCTACAGGATCATTCTCTTTACGGTAAACCTCAACAACAACAACTTCAGCTTCAATCTCTTTAGGACTAGAAAAATCCTTAATAAATGCCTCTCAAATATCTTTTGATAGATTAAATGCATAACGTAATGAAATATTGGCCCATACGTTGGAATCTTGTTTCATGACATCATACTTTTGGTCCAAAGGTCAGCATTTCCAATCATGGAAATGTTGTTTTGTAGGTGCTTTGAAAGATGATTATTCTGTTGTAGATGTACTCTGTGTTGGAGGAGAAGTCGGAAATATTGCTGGCTTTCAAGAATTATAATTATTAGGTCTATTCATTTTTTGAGAAGAGGATGGTGTGGCTTTTAATTAGTCTTCCAAAATAATTATGTCAGAACTGAACCTGTATTTCAAGGAAGAAACTCCTTGTTCCTGTTGAGCCCGCTGAAGGGCTCATCAACGAGTTTCTACTGCATATATGGTTCATGATGGGGTAGAGTTAAAATAGTTGTTTCTGGAATTCATACTTCTTCCCATGTATCCTCAACCTTGGCCTCTTCCTATTGTTCCCCAATTAGGTACAAGGAATTCGGGCTCATTATAATCAGAATCACCATTGGCATATAGATCAGTAAAATGTATTACATTAACAGAACCAAAGATCATTTATTCATTTGATGAAGATTGTTGTGGATAAGTTAATTCTAGTTGTTCTATTTGGTGGTGTGGTGCCCTTTCGTTTGAAATAGATGGGATTAAATCTTCCAGGTTCAAGGACAACTTTGTCCTTGAAACGAGATCATATTCTTCGGACTACTATTTGTATTTATGATTACTTCTCTTCTTTGAGGAATGACCTTTTTTTGAATATGGTTTCACTGTGGTTGGAGTTGCAGAAGACACAATTGGTTGTTTTAACTATGTTCATAAAATTGCATTTGTCTGGTTGATCATTTTCCTGATCATCCAATATTCATATTTCATCACATTATTACTTTTAACCTCTATCCATTCTCTCACTTCCTCTTGATCAGTAGTAGTAACATATGTTACTTGAGATGATGAAAATTTTAGTTTTACTTGCCCAGAGTCAATCATTTTTTGTAGAAGGTCATTAAGAAAACACTCTTGAATGTGGTGTCCCATCATCTAGTGAAAGGGAAAATAATTCAGAAGATATTCAACTCATTTTTTATTTGGATTATTCAGCCTTGGAAACTTAAACTAATTGTTTTCTATGGTTGAGATGAACTAACTAGGAACTTTTTCATTACTAAAATAGTAAACATTATTATTTAATTCATCAAACTATTTCCACCTTTGATATCATTAACCATATTGACAAGTTAGTCATTACTGCTGATTCTCAAGAGGTGGAGCACTTTGATATGATGAGGGTCTTGAAGTAGAAGTTGATACATGTGCCTGTTTGAGGGTGACTATAACATCTTCTGAATTTCCTATCCTCCTCCCCGAAGCTGATGTAATTACACAAGATTTAGCCGTAGTTTCTATAATAGAGTCTTCTATCTATTAGGAGATTGAAGTAAGGTCTCAAAACCCTCCTATGTATTTCATAAGGATCAATGGTCTGTGTAATTGATCACACATATTTTCCACATAGATTCACAAAAATTATTCTTGAGGGAGAGCTAGACTTAAAAATATGTTATTATTTTCCATCGTGCGATGAAATATGAAACACCTTCATTCTCCATTTTTTTACAATTATTATGATAGAAAACAGTCGCCTTTGGTAGCATTGAGAAAAATTGCAGATGGAGTTTTTGGTGGAGATCATCCCATCCATTAATTGATTGAGATTGAAAACTTGTATACCAGACAATGGAAGGTCCTTGTAATGACAACACAAAACACCTAAGCTTAAGTACTTCTTATTGGTGAGAAGTTACCATCATGGGATCATAACAAGAAAAAAATAAGTTAGGTTTTGTTCTAGATCTCATGAACCATTAAAAATTGGGAATGTTGTATTCAAAAAATTTTGTAGGGGAGGAATTGCATCCACCAATTCATGGTAAGCTCTATTTTCCAGCTGAACATGTGCACGTCATTCCTAGATAGCCTCCATTCGATCCTTTAATGCCTCAATTGTGTTCATAAGCATTTTGGAAACATCTGAATGAGCTGGAACCTGTACAGGTATGGAAACTGTATAATGAGCTAGAGTAGTGACCGGTAAAACCACTTATGTTGGTGTTGATATATACCTTGGATAACCAATAGAAACAAGCCTATTTGGATGTATATGGTCCTACCATGATTGTGTACCCAATGGATGAAATTCATTATCGAAATATGTAGTTACTACAAATCCTTTCTGTTGAGGTGGTCTTATAGGATTTTCAAGTTGAGGAATTTCCTAGGGAGTATATCTAGTAGAAATTCTATTTCAAAGTATCTCTGTGTTAAGCCTTTTAAACTCATTCATTACCTCTTCTTGCTGTGAAAATTCTTATTCAATAGAAAGAGATTGCCCTTATCTAGTGGAAAAGTGACATGAAATATGACTTTTTCTTTTCCCCTCCTTTAATGCCTTTTATAGAGGGGGGAGTTGGTAATTTTAAGGCATACCATGATTCTAGGAAAGCCTCTGATTTCGGGTATGCATGCCTTCATCATTTGACTTGGTGTGTACCATATTGCGGACAATAACATCATCTTATGATTCCCCTGAATTGGACTTATTTTCTAGAGGATCTTCTACATTGGTGTTAATAACATTCATTGACGTATAATGAATTAATGGAATTCTGTCAGGGTTACTACTATATCTTACCCCTTTGTGTCTTCCATGAGACTTTGATCTCTTATATGAAGAATTCCCTTGAACTGTTTGGAAAATAGTAACCCAAAGGGAATCTATGGATAGTTCAGGTGTACGCTTTCCTTGTGGCTTCTTCCATAATCCGTAGAAAACTAACTACCATTGAGGAGGGGATTAAAGATGTGAAAAATCCCCCAGCCCTGCAGGTTGAGGCTGTGATTTTTCATATTCTTCAAATCGTTGAACACTGTTTATGGAATTTTAAGGTTGAATTAAATGATCCCCAACCTTGCAAGGTGGGGTGATTTTGTAACTTCAATGGTTGAAATTTAAGTAACTACTCTTATGATTTTGTGGATTTTGTATTGGACATTACTTGGGTGCATCATCCAACAATCACTTAAATCACATGTTTCAGAACATTGTTGTTCTATTTCAGAAATTTTCATCCTATGAAACCAGAAATCCTCTAAATGGGGTACTTGTTAATGATTATAGGATTCATGGTGTAAATGTATCTCAACATCTTCTTTTTTTGGGCCTGATTTTGATGAGAACTAGTTGTGTCCTGTTCTTGAGCAGACATTTGATTACATACAAAACCTATTTATTGTGGCTGACCATGGGCAATCACCTTACATGAGACAAATTTTGGCAGTCTTTGCTAATTTTGGAGTGCAGTGAAATGAAATTCTCTATACGCACTCCATCATCTAAAACAAAAACTAGATAGGGAATCAAAAATTAATTATTGTAGACACTTTAGAGAATTGAGACATGTATGTTAAAGGGTTATCTGCTATTTTTAACCTTTGGATGTTGGGAAACTGATAGATATTACAAGTCAATTTGGCTCTACAACCCTTATATTTCTTTCACGTAATTTTGATATTCATCACAATGTAAGAATTTGGTTTTCCAATGATGAAGCATTTTTCATAAGTTGAGACAAATTTCATTAATGCAATCTTCTGTTATAAATTATGGAATGTTATATTGAGAATTTTCCAAAGGCCATAACATGACTGGTATGTCTCCTTTAGCTAATTGTTTCCTCATATTTAACATATCTTCATCATCTTTTACAAGAGATTCCTCCAGTTGATCTTACTAGAGTAGATGCTCTGTATTAGAAGAAAAACAACCTAAATGATGTTTGAAGAATGAATATTCCTTTATGATAGCTTCTGGTTGAGAAATTGTATCACTCATAAAAGACAAGGAATCGGACATAAATGGCCATGTGTTTTCAGGTATCTCAAGATAGGAGGGATTTCTCATTGCTACATTGCCCATTATGGAATTAACATGAAAATGTGGAATACTACTACAGAGAGGATTTCGTAGTGAATTCCATCATGGGGAGGATCACCATAATGGATTACCGCATGGGATAAATATTCATGCTCCTTGGTCTTATAGACACATGGAGGGTTTGCATTACTCTCATTCGGAGATATGCGCTCTAGATTGACCGAATTTCCATGAAGAAAGACTTCATGATGAAGTTTCCATCGAGGAACATCATAATTACAACTACCACTCCCATAATTTGGTAATTATAGGATATGATCATGAGAAGCATCAAATAAATGCCTGAGGGCTTTAAGAACACCACAATTAAGTGGAACCACATCGTATTTTAACTCTTGATTTTCCAACAATTCTTGGAAAAACATCTTCATGGATGTTCCCTTATACTTAGTTGAATCCACTTGCTGGGAAAGGTGTTTATCATGGGAATGTGTATGCTCCTTCCCTAGAGTGGTTACCAGAACGGATTGATTACCTATAATTGGAAAGTGTTTATGTTACCAATCTTGTTGTCTATAAGATATGGGGGAGTATGACCATGAACCTCCTGGACTAGAACATAGGTGTGTATCAGCTCTAGGATGGCATGCCGATGTGTTATCCCATGTGTGGGGACCAATTTACGTTACTGTTCCCCTGATACTACTGAAGAAGATAAAATATCCTGGCATGTTTCAAGAATATGGGCAGGGATTTGCGTCTCCCCTATCACCATTTATAGAATATGTTTGTTGAATTCAGTGGTCAGAACAAGAATATATATCCATTACATATCAGAAGTAGGTGTATGTTCCTACTCATTATCTCATTTTCTTTATTAATGGGTATTGATAGTACTCATGCATGGGGGGAGAGATTTGGGTCTGCCCCAAATTTGTCGTCAGAGCATTCCGACAGACTTCTCTATATTCTACCAAACCAGAATGTTGGAAGGCTTGATAAACAATTGTAGGTGTATGTTCTTGTTGGTTATTTCCCATATAGTATTGTTGATGGAGTTCATTCAATACTAGAAAACGAGACTTCTGACAGAATTGGAGATTGGAAATAGGTGTATGTTCTGGTTTACCAGTTTCCACCACACTAGACTAGCGAACATTTTTAAATGCATTCAGTCAAGCCCGCTGACTACCATACAACTTGTAATAAGGTGTATGTGCCTCTTCATGGTACTCCACCAGGTTTATCTGGTGGGATTGGTGGGTTGCTATCAAACGAGTCTGTTGAGTAGCAAAATTAGGACGAATGGTTGTATGTTCTCGCTCGTTGTTTTCCATAATGTTAAATTGATGGACTTCTTTAGATAAGGAAGAGGTGAAAACATTATCCCTATTAATCGAACATTGTCCTTGGTTGTTCATCTTGTGTGCCTGAGTTTGAGAGACCTGGGCCAAACGTCCAGAGGAAACACACCCATCATATTTGATGTTCACTACTGCACGATTCTAGTGGTACCTGCTTGTGGGAGTCCTCAGGAAGGACTCTTGACTAAATGGCATGAACGCCTTCATGTTTATTGATTATTTATAACCCACCATTCAAGGGATATGGGGAAACCATTACAAGGATAGTAGGCTAAGATATTAAATGACCCGTAGGCTTAGGAGATTACATGACCTGAAGGTGTTAGGAAATTCAACTTGATTATCTATAAGGAACTACCCCTCCCCAGCATCTGCATCATGATAGTAGCTCTCTACCTTCGCATGACAGTCTGGCTATGCTTCTCGTGAAAGAAAAGACTGGTCTTGATGGCATAGCTATACTCTCTCATTCTGGAAAATCCATTTGGCACTAATCTAGTGAGTGCACCTTCTCTGATTCCTCTTCTAGGGCTGCTCCATTTTTTTTGTATATTCTGTCTCGGGAAAGTACATGTGGCCCAAAGTCCTTGAGGTGGCTCGAAGGGTTTGAGGTGGCCCGAAAGTCTTAAAGGTGTCCCGAAATCCATGCTGACCCGAAGGCATGGGTGGTCCAAATTCCTTAAGGAATCCCAGCCCAAACTGGTGGCCCAGGGTGAATAGTTCTAGCTGCTACAATACCGAACAATACATGCTATAGTAAATATAATAGAAGACGCATAGTGTACATTTCTGCTATATTACCACACTCGTTGCAATTCAGTTATAGTGCCTACTACAGTATTGCTATAGTACCCCAGAAAATATGCCTCTACCTATTTTTGAACATGGGTCTCGTGGATGCACTTATGGATACCTCACCGATTAGGATGATGCTCGTGTGCTCTGAAAGGACTCTTGTATTCTTGAATTTAGGCCTTGAGTGACCTATTAAACTGACTCCCTATCATATGGGAGGGCTTTATTGCTGCATTCGAGGGATAAAGACACTAAATAGTTGTTAATAGTGATTTTCACCATTTTCTTCTTGATCATTGGTTGTCGTTGGCCAGATGATAGAAGACTGTTGTTGATCTGGAGGTCCTATCGAGCTGCCTCCAAACATGAGATTATACCGTCCTAGTGATATTCATTTACCTGCACATTATAGACCCAACATTGTAAAAAGTGGGTTAGTGATGACGTCCTTCCTATGGATGGAGATCCGGCTTGATTAGTGGTCGATAAGTTCACATATGTTGTCTTGGAGTAATCAATTTATTGAATTGAAGGGTGTTGTGTGGTAAAGATTAATAAAACAATGGGATCCACTAAAACAACATCATTTTAGATGGATACCTTCATGAATAATTTTTTTGTATAGCATTCCTTTTCCAATTGATAGGGGCCTAAAATGTGGGTAACATTATTAACATGGTTAAGGATTCACGTCAGCTTCAACATTTTGGTTTTTTAGTTCCATTAAATTTGTGTTGTAAATTTAAGAATCATTTTTCTAGGCAGTTTGACATGGATTTATTCATGGAAACGAAATCCTCCAAAAGTCATTTATCCAATGGGTACATGCTTTCCAAAGGTAGACATTCGTTATGTTTTTAACTTTACAATACTTAAGAATGTGCCTTGGTCAAGTGGATGGGAGGTTAGACTCATCACACCAATTTCAGGGGGAATTATTTCCTACACTATGGCTATATTTGTAAAATTACAATATTTTCATGAATCATTATTAATTCAACATGTATATCATAAGTATCCATACGAATTTATAATCACTTATTAACATGTGTAAAATTATTGAATCATCATTATACATTCAATGATATTCATTAATAGAAATATCTGTATGTATTCGAGGTTTTCCATCAATGGAATCATCAAATATACTGCATTGAGATACTTTTAATCATCAATGTGATGATACTGGTTTTGAATACACTCTGTGGGGAACTCTATAATTTTATTGTCATCCTGGGAGACGAAGGTTTAGTTTGAATTTGGGATCGTTCCCATATGATAGGCTACTTACGTATCCTTATGAAAGGAATCAGAACCCTTGTAGTTCAGTGCCACTGAATGAGAAACATCATACCTTTTTAGGTCATGTGATAAAGACCTCAATGGGGAAGGTGCTTAGTTGAAATTTAGTGTGGGACTTATGCCGAAGCATCCCAAGGAACATGGAAAGGATATGTGTTTTCAAGTATGATCAGACCCTATTGGGAATATGGTCCTTGGAGAATAGGGTTGATTTGAAGTGTTGGGTTTGAACCTCAATGAGGCTTCCTATGTGTCCAATATAGATGGGAATAAAATCCCATATAGTTCAATAAATCCCACAGGAGAGTATAGTCCATAGAGAGGGATGATTTGGGGATTACATCTTGAAAAAGATTCATGGGTGATTTGATGATTGACTTTGGGGCTTATTCCAAAAGAGGATTCTCGGATTAGGGGAATTATTGTTGGATTTCATAAGAGAACATCCAATGATATCGAGCCCAAAGAAGGATTCCTACATATCCCGATTATAATGGGAATCATAGTTCTTATTGTTCATTCAATTGTGAAAATGGTTTGAACAAGAAAAATCTAAAAGCCCACGTGACTCATGCTCGGTTTGAGAAAGAAGAGAATGTCAATGATTGAACAATGAAATTCACTGTTTCAAATTTTTCATCCTCCATTAGTAGAAGAGGGTCCATCCACCATGGAAGAGGGTGTGGTGAAGAGCCTTCACTATATTATATTTACATTGGACAAGGATCCGATGTAAGGAGGAAGGGATGAAGGTGGGGGGATTATGCCAGGATGACTGCCCTAAAATTGATCTTGGTAGGATAGATAGGCTTCTCCTTTATTTAAAATGAAGGAATGTAGGTGTGAAACAAAATATCTATACCTAAATTTGAGGTTTCTAGCTCTTTAATAAGGGAGAGGATGAGGCCCAAACCCTTATTCTCAAAAACCGGGAATGCCCCAACACTATTTTTGGGGGAAAGGTATATGTGACTATGGATAGAAAAACCCACAGACAGTCCATGAATCAAAACACCATTATGAACAAATGTGGGGAACATCTGACTATGGAAATAAAAACACAAATAGGAGACACACAGATGTGCCTTTCCAAAAGGATTGATAAGTCATTAGGTTTTAGTAGAGGTCTCAACAGAATCCCTTTCAGACAAGGGAGCGAATGAAGAAGAAACCTTTACATGAATGGATCAGGAATGGTTGATGTATTTTAGACTTAAGAGAGTGATGTGAATAAGTGAATCAAAGAAGGGCACCGAAGTAGAGAAGGGCATGCAAGTATGGGAACTCAAGTACACTTGGGTGACTTGATGTTCACTTAAGTGAAGAACAACCTGTTTGGTAATTCTTTTGGAATACCATGCTCAAGCCTCCAAGAGTATTGTCAAGAATCCATGAAGGGGTGTGCTCAAGTTCATGTAAGAGGAACGAGAGGCGTGAAAGTATTCCTAAACTCGGGAGGTTGGAACCTTTAGGCATGAAAGTGTTATGTTTATCAAACACTAAAAGTACTTATGTCATATGATCCTCACATAAATCCTCTACTCAAGGTGTTGAATAACTACCTATAATGTTTCTGAAGACTCGGGCGAAGTACTAGGGTGACGAGAGGAGTAATTGGGCTTCAAGGAAATTCATTCGTTCAAATGGGGGCCCCAAGGGGCTATTTATAGGCAAATAAGTTACATTGGGAGAAATGAGTTAGGCACACAAGTGACTTGTCTTCCAGATAGGAGTGCAAAAGTAGGATGCATGACATATTTGTGTGGACAAGTAGGCTACATGCTTCCTGTGTTTTGGCATTACTAAGGCGATTCAAGATTCATTCCTTTGAAAATTTTGATTTTTCTTTATGTTTTTTCCAATTTTCTTTTTAAGGGGATTTTCTTTGTCATTTTTAGACTATTGAAGAGAATGAATTGTAAAAAATGTCAATAAATAATAATTATGAACTTTTTGTTAAAAAATATTATAATTATTTTTAATTATTTTCTAAAATTACATGGTAAAAAATTATTTTTTATTTATAATTATAAATAAATTTAAAAGAGTTTAATTAATTTAATTAATGTTAATTTATTATTCATAACCATTATTTTTATTATGTATATCATTATTATTGAGTTAAAATATATTTATGCTTCTTTAAATAATAAAATCTATTTATACTTGGAATATTTTGACATAATTTATATCTGAAATTTGTTTTGGTTAATTGAAATTAAAAGGCATCATAGTTTGAGTTAATTATAATTTAACCAATATATAGAAATATTTATTAGAAAAACTATACATAGAACTTTTAGGATGTAACAACACGATGTAACTCCTAGAGGCCACTGACCACTTAGTCAAATGATATGTATTGCATGTTCCTTCTAACAACCCATCAACTACTCAGTAGAGGCTATGAGGTATCATGTGGTGTTAGACATGCTAGTCCATGGAGGCTGTTATTATGGTAAATATTGTCTGTTTTACATCATAAATTTCTTTACTCAATTCATTATACCCCAATACTATATGAAGGATATATTAAAGTATTTGGGTGGAATAGAACTTTATCTAAACATTGTGTGCATCATGTGAAATGATCGTTGATCTTAAATAGATTTTTAATATCTCAATATCATAAGAGTTTAATCCTCCTAATCCTATATCAAAGGATAATTTAAAAAAGTTCATAATCTAACTAGATCATGGAAATAAATCAGTAACTCATTTTTCTTCAACAACATCATCCAAAGCAGTATGAATATTCTTTTTAAATATTCTTACGGAAATTTTCCTTTCTATATATAGAACCTATATGGTAAAACACATTATATATAATTTATTATCCTTCACTATCACTATTTATACCTTGTTCTAATTCTCCCAAGGGTGAGTGAAGATCATTCATTTTAAATGTATTACAATTAAGCAAGTCATTTATTTCATTTCTACTTATATTTATTTATTTCTTAGTTATATGTTCAAATAATTGTTTTGGGTTTTTCATTCGTTATTCAAGAAAATAGATTAATGTTTGTTATATTTAGTTAAAATAATGAGTTTTGAGGATCCTAGTTTCCCTCTAAACCTACGGTTTTTAGTCTCTTGGTTGCATTCAAACCAATGTGTTTAATTTGTTGATCCTCATGATTATTCTCAAGAGGAGATGTCGGGGTACCTTCTGGTACTATTTCCAAACATCAATAAAAAATTACCCTTTTCGATTTAATTTGTTAACCTTACATTCCACACAAAATTCACATTGTAAATTTATTATAATTTCTACTATTCATAAATTTTATTAAATCTATTTATTTTTTTATCATCATATCTTTTATTAAATTGATATTCTTATTCAATTTTATTTTTCAGAATTAAATTCGCCCACACATTCCATTTTAACTTCCCACATTGACCTACATTTGGTATCCAAGGAGTTTACTTTTTTTTAATTTATTAATTTTTCAATTATTTCAATGTTTTTATTTTATAAAATCCGTCACTAAATTTTAAAATATAGATATATTTTTTCAAAATTTATTTTTCAAAAAACCCATATCTATCGTAAATGAAACTTCTTGGGACATAATGTATTTGTTTATGGTAAGAATTATGGTTGTTATAAAACCCAAATATATTTTTTCATATATCCATTATATATAATATTTTTTAAAATTAAACGTATGGATACACTTTTAAAACTAAATAAGAATAAAAATATACTACTAATTATATTTTTTATTTTTAATTAGATAGAAAATATATGACTGTATTTCATTGTGGGTTTTCTCAAAATGAATTTAATTGAATTTCTACAAGAAAAATGGATTATGAAAGGTATAATTGTCTTATAAGTTACTCATTAAGGAACTACAAAATTCTAATATACAAGATTAGATATGTTTATAATTGTATTTGAAAGTACCTCTATGAATATTAGTGAATATATTTTTTTAAATGTTTACATTGTTAACTAATAATTTTAATTATTGAAATGTTATTGGTTTCTCTCTTTCTTTTAAAAACATTAGTCATGAAAACCCTTTAGGATTTATCAGGAATATTGGAAACAAAAAGCCACCATGATCCAAGAATCCAAGGAAATAAAGAATACAAATATTGAGAAACTCATTGGTTTTCTTATTACATATGTGAATAATATGAAAGGAAACAACATAAAAATAAATTAGAATCCAAAAAACCAAGAATAACCATTCCTTTAATGTGATCCGACCTAAAAAAATACATTAAAATATATTTAAAAAATTAATGTGAGATCAAACACTTGAATAGGAGAATGAAAAAAACTAAATAAAAAGAAAAAATCTTACTAATGATTCAACAATAATGTCCACATCAACGTTCTTGAGATGACATGTTTCAAATTCCATAGAAAGGGTCATATATGATAGAAATTACATATCTAAAAACAAAATAACAGAAAATAAAAAGGTAATATGGATATAAAATACATACAGTTCTAGTAAAGATAATATTTTAAAATATGAAGCATGGGATAAAACTCCAAAATGCCTAGTGAATCAACTAAAGGTTAGTGGATATGTTATTTTCCATTATCCTTCACATTCCTCTGCATCATCACTTTCTTACCCTTATTCTTGATCAATTAATTTAATATAAGAAATTATAAATTTTTTATGAAATTATTTTAAAATATAAAAAATCTTTCAATGAAATATAAATTTTTTATTAATGATATTTTTAATGAAAATGTATTGTTTTAAAGGGAAATGATGATTTGAATTTAAAATAAAAAAATATACTCGTTGTTGATGTTTTTAAATAAGAAATAAAGGTAATTAAAAATAACTACAAAAATAATCATAAGGTGGCTAATATATTAATATGATTCTTGGTTCTAAAGAATAATAATAATTAATAGTTGTTTTTATTTTTCAAATAATAATTGCAATTTTTTAAAATATACTACATTTGAGAAAGAAGTTCCTAGAAATTGTTTTTTTAGTTATTGTTCTAAATTTTTTATTTTATATATTAATGAAATAATAAAACATTTTATATATTGTAGACAAAAAATAATTTATTTTTCATCTCAGATTTCCCAGAGATAGTCTTATTCTAAAGAACCATTTCTTCCCAAATCCCATTTATCTAATATAAAATGCCAAAAATTGTTTCACCTTTAAATAATTTGTTAAATCATTATTATGGAACCTCATTTATATAAAATGAAACTTGTTTTTAAGTTTTTGCAGGACTTTATAACTAAACCACATTGATTTAAAAATCTATGGATTCTCAGTACAAGTTAAAATATTCTAACCCCTCATTTGATTAAGCAACTCGTTTCACATTATGCATAATGTTATATACTCCACCAGAGGGGGAACCTAATTATTTACTTTCCTAAGAATCTATGACATTAAACATGATCTTCCTGGAAAAATATATTTTCATAATTTTTATTTTGTGCTCTTTCTCAAATAATTACTCATAATCATATTTTTTCTATATTTCAGAAAATAGGAGATGAAGTATTTCTAAATATTTCTTTTTTTCAATTTTTTTTTCTAATTTCATAATTATTTTAACTTTCAGATACATCCCTATAATTATTATTTTATTTGGGGAGTTATTGATATATAAATGTGATTTTAAAATTTTATATTTTCTTATTCAATTATCATTATAAATTCCTATTTCAATTTTTTTTCAATATATCAATTTCATTTATGTTAAAAAAATTCATTTTTATCTTATTATGCTTAATTTATTTTTCAATTATTTTTATAATTTTTTGTTTCAAAATTCATGAATTGTTTTATACTTTTAATTTTTTTTAATTTTTTTCACCTTGTTTTATTGGAAATGATCAGTTTACTCAATTATTATATATTTTGAGGGAGAGACTATTTTATTTTAATTGTTTTACCTTTTTTGATTTTTTTAAATTATATTTAAATCTTATGTTTATATCTTATCTGTTTGAATAAATATTCCTTGTTATTCCTAGTCTTATTCTCTCAAATTATTTATACATTTCAATATTTTAAAATTCACTGTTTATTCTACAAAGGAAAAACTATTTTAATGATATTATCATTCAATCGTGTCTCTTATCTAAGAAAACTATCAATGATTTATCTTTTTTCAGCATGAGAAATGTTTTGTTAAAATCATGTTTTGTTTGTATATCTATTTGAATGACCGTTTTTGTCACTATTTTCTTAATTTTATTGAATATATTTATATATGGAAAATTTTGATAAATTATTTTTTCTGTTTTTAGAATGAACCATGTTTGTTTACCCATATTCTTTATTATGTCTCTTTTTTCTTAAAATAGGAAGTTAAATATTTCGTAAATTTTTTTTTGATTTTATTTTAAATTATCTTATCATATTTCTCTAACCACCTTTCTTAGAAATATCATTTTTGAAAATAAGTGAGGTGAATAATTTTTTGATGGTGAGACGTGTTTGATGGAGGTAAAAGATAAAAAAAATGTTTGTTTCAAATGATGTTTCATCTTCTGTGAGAATATTATTTTGAATGTTTCACAAAGGGGGATACATGGTTTCACATTTATTGGGTATAATCTTTTCCTTTTATACTTTTCGATTCCTTATCTGGAATTATATATCATGTGTTTGTGATCATCAAAAATGTTTATATTTTTGACTCTTGTCATACTATCATATTAATTATCAAAATAAATATATTTTGTTTCAATCTTATTTCAATGTGTTTCATGTGATTTCTTAGTCATAATGGTATGATTACTTTCACCTCAAAATAATCTTCAATGTATGTTTAATGTGAATATTTTAATTTTTGTATTATAGTGGAGTGGTGAATAGTTTGATGAATGCTTCCAACTATCTGATTGTATATTTCATAGTGACATGTCGTATATAAGGATGACTAGCTAGTCGACATAGGCCATCAGCTGCCCTACAAGAGTGGAAACATGAAATGGTTATTTAGGAATCACCTGGGATATTCGGTGGAGGATACCTGGTATCTAGTGGTTCTAAGTAGTCTTGTACAAATTTGAATTTATTTTGGTAAAAATGTATATATTTTGGGTGTTAAATTCATTAGATTCAATAATTGTACAATGAAACCTTATAGAGTCTATATAAGTTTGTTTTGGGAGGCATATAACTTCATCTAAATTTTTATTCACATTAAGTGAAATGATTATAGATATTAAATGGTTTCATAATCAATCAAGATCTCGAAAATTATATGCCCCTCATCCTTTCTCAAAGGAGAATCTAAATGTTTTCATCATCTGGGGAGATCAGGGAAATGAATCAAGAAGTATGCGTTATTCAGTGAATTTATCAAAATCACCATTAACATTATTGTTCACTATTCTTGTTCCTTTTTCCCTATCCTAATGTTATCTATATTTTGTAAAACCACTTGAATCTTTCTTTATATCCTTCACACTCTCCATTACTATCTAGTTCTAATTATTTCAAGGGTGAGTGTAGATCATCTATTTTAAAGGGATTTAAATTAATTAAGGAATATATTTATTTTATATATCTATGTATTTGGTTATTGGTTGCCTATTAAAACATGGTTTTTTGTTACTCATTCTCTGTTCAGACTAGGGGATTGAGGTTCATTCTATTTCATTTAAAGAATGTTTTTGAGGTTCATGGATTCTATTAAAACCAAGGGTTTTGGTTTTCATAGTTCTTATTCCCACCAAAGAATTAATATAGTGAACCTCATAGTCATTCCCATAAGGGGGGGGGGGGTATTAGATGAATGGTTACCTTTGGATACTAATTCTAAACATCCTAAAAAATCTTCTCATGTACATTTACCTACTTTAATTTAATTTCCACATCAAATTCACATTATTTATTTATAATGATTTCTATTATGATTAACTTTTATTATATCAAAACCATTATTGTGTCATAATGTATTTAATAGAATCAAACATTTTATTCCATTTTATTTTTTTAAAAGGAAATTTACCACCCCTAAATCCCTTTTACCTTCCTACTCATACCTATAGTACCAACACACAACTTACCATTAGGGAATATACTGGTGTAATAAAGGGTTATGTATCTTTAAATTCATAGTATAAATATGTAAATTTTCTTCTTAGAAATAAAATAGTAGTTAATTAGATCCCATATCCCTTATTACATAAAATTTAGCTGAAACGTTTTTGAATATAACCAAGTAGTTCTTAGATACAAATGAAAAAACCTGTAATTTTGAAAAATCGTTGAATAAAAATAAAATACACTTTAATATTAAATTACATCATTTTAAATAATATCTATATCCTTGAAAAGTTCTTATATAATAATATTTATTTTAATATAAATGATAATATAATTTTAAGAATTACCAACTAATTTTTTTAAGGGTAATAATGATGAATATGTCATAAAATATATTATTTTTCATAAATAATTTTTTTCAAATAATATTTTTCTATGATTTATAAAATTATTTTGATAAAATAAATTTCATTTTTTGAATATTCATATTGAAATTATAAAAAGGTTATTTTTTATACTTTTCTGAGACTATCAAATTTTTAGGTAAAAAATACGGTATAAATATACAGTGAGTAATATGATATCTTAATGTCATAAAATTGAAGTAATAAATATGATAAAAGGTTTTAAGGACCAAAAATAACATTAATCATTAAAATGAGGTATTTTAAAGTTGTAATATTAATTCTCCAAACCTATATTCAAGCTTATAATCCTAATTATAGTTTAATATTTTTTTTTAAAACAACTCTTTATGGAAAGGGATCCTTTACACATCCAAAATATTAATAATTAATGGGGTTCAATCCTTATACTATTAAAATGTTAAAAAAATACCCCATAAAAAATACCATAGGTAAAAACCATGTTAAGTCCAATTATTATTAATTTATTATTATCAAGATGTCCAAGGATTATGTTTAAAAATCAATAATGAATTTCACTATTTTTCTATAAACACCAACCCATTCTATAATTCCTCTAAATCCTAATCATTTTATAAATATTTTACCCCCATTTTCTCTCTCAATAACAATCACAATAATTTTATATGGTTCTAAGGAGATTATACTATGATTTAATACGAAACCTTTCAAGGTAAGGGGTTATCTCCCTCCTCATTTCCATTCAAGCACTTCCTGTGTTATAAGCCTTTTTATTTACTAATGGTTGAAATATAATATGTTCATAATCATTCAATACTATCAAAATGAAAAAATAATAATGAGATAATTCCCCTCTATCACATTTATCCCTTCCAGTACCTTTTATATACATCTGTTATGGTGTTGAAATTATCACTTTAATTTTCTTACCATATATCTGTGTTTTGAATAACCAACCCTATTTCAGTCATGGGTATTAACCTAGATATAACTATCCTTAATAGGTTAGTTGCATGAAGTTATGAAAAAATAACATAAATTCATAAATAAAATTTGATTCTATTCAATAAAGTACTCCCACTAAAAATGATGAACCCATATATTATATCCATTTTAGTGGTTCCAAACACATATTTCATCCTGACTTGTACTATGTATCATGTAAATAATCCATAACTATATCTGGTATACAAAAAATGTAAATCACATCAGATATGATTCTTATAAAATTTTGTGGATAACTCTTTATCCAAATCCATCACATGGATTCAATTTAATCAATTATTATAATATCCTAGCTGTTAGAGTTTCTAAGTTATACATAACCTAAATCTAATATTATGAAAATTTCAACTAATGGTTAATATCCCTTTGTCACTTTATTTCCATTAACAAGATAATACATGGACACATAATGTTTATGGTCACCTATACTAAATGAAAAATTTCTAAATATGTACATATTTAAAAGGAATCTTACATTTATAAATTTAAATGGGTTTTAATATATCCATATTATTTCTTGTTATTCCTTTATTTATGCATGATTATAATGATTTATTGTTTCAATCCATATTTAAACGAATACATTATTAATATTACACCATATTAAGGAATTATACTTTACACATCCCAAAATTTATTCAAGTCACTCAAAAATAGAACTAAAAAATATTTATTCATATCCAAATGTATCTAATTAATATAGTAAATGTACTATATATTTAATGTTTAAGAATTTTATGATATAGAAAATATCCAATAGAGTAAGCATGGAGCCACATTTTTTCAACCCCATCTTTCTGGAATATGTTATAATCCATAAGGATAGTAGAAAGGTAGAGACAAAGTCCCTCTACCCAAAGATAAATTACTCAAGGGAGAATGAAATTCTTGATAAATGTAAATACAAACATTTATAAACTATATTTAACAACTAAATTCATCTTTATAATTTTAAAAAATAATATTGGTCAATATAGATGAAAAATAAGTCCAATATTTTCATTCCCAGAATAAAAAGAATATTTATAAGAAATATTTTATGTCATAAATTAAGCCAAACATAATAATTTGTATTATAATAGTTACATTTATGAATTAATTAAGAATAAAAAATAAAAGAAGTATTCGAAAAAAATTATCATGAGACTAAAATTTAAGAAATATTCATAAATATAAAATTATAAACAATTTAAATTTTTTGATGGGTATTCCATGAAAAAATATAAATGATTGAAACTTTTTTCAAATATGAACCCATTAATATTATTTATTTTATGGAATTTTATTTAATATATGATATTTCATTATATTTATACATTTTATATTTCAATTTATATTATGTAGACATTTTAGATAATTTAAACATCACATATTAGTATTATTTAAAATTATTATCATATCTTATGTCAAAAATCTTCTTATAGGGTGCATATAATTTCTAAATAAGGAAAATTTGATTTGAAAAAAATCTTAATTTTGATAATATAAACACTATCTGTTATGCATAATTATATAATTTATAAAATATTTTGATATTTCTATAATAAGTTTAATATAAAAACTTTATAATAAAATTATAATATGAGACATTTCAATTTTAAAATACGTATTTTATATATAAGAAATTAATATTATGGAATATTTATTAAAAAATGAATAAAAATTATTAATTAAATATAATCACATTTAATATATGATTTTTTATTTTTTTTAAAATAAAAAAAAATATTCCAAAATAACAGATACAATTATTTATAATTAGCTGATAAATAATATAATAAAATTTACATTTCAAATTAAAAAATATTCATAACATATTGTATTTAATGAATTGGGATCAATTGTACTATACGACTAATAACTCACAATGAATTAACCCTTTCTCTATTATCAGTCATAAATTAGGATTGAGGGAAATGAAATAATTTTCGGGCTTTATGTCTCAAAATAGCCTCGATGACCTTGGATACTCTAGAGACAAATACACACTGTGAAATAATCATAAGGAAAGTCGACACATTTGGGGTCAGCTTGACCAAAGCTTAACCAATCCCGGGTTCATCTCAACCTTTTCTAATGATAAGGTGGATCATTTGGTTCAGGTGGACTTTGGTCATTCACATATCCTCAGATGCCTTGCAGTTTAAATTATCATGCCCATCAATTTTTAAATTCTAAGAGATGGGAGTTTGACCTCGAATTTCAACTCATAAGGTGCTCATCATGGGAGAAACCCATACTGTCAGTATCTTTGTAAAGGTTTCATAACAAGATCTATTGACTGAAATATGAGTTACATTTTTGGGCATATTCCAAGACATCCTATTTATTTGACATAGAGATCAAGAAGGTTGATATTTAGCAGGTTGAGTAGGGGCTCAAATATTAATGGGATGATGATTTTTTCAGCAACCTTAATAGCCTTCGGAATCACCTTTATGACTTGATTGTTGAACAATAACGAATTTCATGGGTATGATATAGGGTGACATGGATCATTGTAGGTGATAAAAATAATACCTTATTTCATGTATGAATTATGTAATGAAAGATGTCCAAATATCCAAAAAGTCTTCTAGATGATGTGTCTATTACCAATGAAAATAATGTTGTGATAGGTATGGTGGGGAATAATATTTACTCTTTAGTTGTAGATGTTAAACCTCACATCCAATATTGGTATCCCACAGGGAATGCTATCATTTTTGACTCTATCCCAGATGTGGTTTCTCATAATGTCCATGGAGATATTGAGAAACCCTAGATGATAAAGAGGTGTGGAAGGCCATTAATGCTCTCTACTAGGAAATAGATCCTATACTGTATGTCTTTCATGGATATTACTATATGATAATCTAGGATCTCATTAAAGATGATCTTGTTGGATATGTAAAATATGTATTAGAGGGGAAATCTACCTCGGGTGGAATGTGACACCACCATTAGTCTCATACTTAAATTGAAGGATCCTTATACTTTAAATCAATTCATGCCGATTGGTATATGAAAATTTTCCTACAATGTTATGTCTTTTGTTTTCAATTTAATTATTGCCATGTATCTTCATATGTGGGTGATAGTATGTTAGGATCAACTCGTTCTCTACTTTTGATGGAAACCTAGCTGCGAGCTCACACCATGGCGGCACTGTTGGTCACCCCGCTCGCCACCCAACCTCAAACAGTGTTCTCCCCCTTCACTGAAGCATCCTCACTCTTAGATTTCACTCTTACCCCCTTTTCCTGAAAGTACCTACCCTCTAAAATGGTTCTCATTTGCTTTTGATTTATCTTCAGAAGTTTGTGGAGGATTTTTCTCTGAATAGGTTGTCCCTCATCACCTACTTTGGTCTTCGATAATCATCCCTTGACCGCTTCGACATGTTCATCCACAATGCATGGCCCATGAAGAACCGCATCATGGTTGATATTCTGGACTCTCGTCACATCCTTCTACGCTTTGATTGCACAGATGATCTGGCTTCTTCGCGGTCCAAAGGGCCGTGCTCTTGTGATGGATCCTGATTCTTCTTGTGCAGATGGAGTTATGAGTTCCACTGGAAACACAACACCCCACTCACAGCTATTTTGGTAAGCTTCCCATATCTCCAACTTCCATTCCAATATCCTGCTATTCTGCAGATGTTGAGTAACCTCGTCGGGAGGTTCCTTGTCATCGATGAGCACACTCATTCCCTATGTCATCTAATAACTCCCTGCATCTATGGGGATGTGGATATTTCAAATCACCCAATAGGAATTGTTTTCACTGAGGTGGGTGATGAAATCCATCTTCAACAACCAATGGTCTTCTAAAATTGGTTTGATTTCTACAGTTCATACATTCGTCTCAGGCACCAGCTATCTAATTGGTGTTGGCCTCCAAGATGGGATAAGTGAAGGGTCTCTACTAGAAACACACCAAGCACTGGTATTCCACTTCGTTTTGAGGCATGGTCGTTCCTTCCTGGTCTGCAGGTGAATTAAGTGGCAATGGGGGGGGGGGGTCACACTTATCCTCTTCTGTTATTTCTTGGCTGTCAGATGTTGTTTCTCCGGTCTTTGTAGGTTTGGATGGTTCAGATGCAGGTCCTACAACTGCCTTGGTTTAGGCTATTCAACATGATCATCCAGGAAGAAATTCCTTGGTTTGTGATTTCATCAATCACATGAGGGTTTATTTGGCTATTGGATCACCTACAATGCAAGGATTTTCAGGATAGGCTAAACCTGGCATGACAAAGGCTGCTGATCCTATTCATGTCCCACGTAGTAACCGGGGAAAGTATTCTCAAAGTCCTACATGTCATAAGTCTTCTTATGTGGAGGATGTACGTATAGGAATTTTTTTCACTAAATGTGAGGCCCCCCAGGTTAAGCCAATTCCAGGGTAAATTTCAAGACTGAGAAGAGTGGAACCATCTATGAATTTGGGTAATCATTTTGAGAGTCTGGCGAAAGAAGTACCTACTGAGGACGAATACCGTGTGGAAGTATTCATTAAGCAGTAGGGGATTCCATGGGAGGAGTCTGGTGATGACGTATCTAGTCACTTTTCCGGATTAGGTGCTCACGAATTCCAAGATAGAGATGTTTAAAACTCGATAAGGTGTAAGTGACATTGAGGAGGAAAGAAAGGCGAGAAAGACTATTCTTATTTTCCTTCACCAATAAAGACTCGAACATTTAGGAAGATGAAGGACCAACTAGTGGAAGATCCTCCCAACAATAATATAAATGTTGTTAGTGCTGAGACTATGGTATCTAGTGCTGATCCCTATAGGAATGGCCCAAAAAAGATAAGCGTGGATTCTTTTCAACCATTGGAAATACTTATGCATTTTTGGATAAGTTATGCAGGTGTACTTCCTTGTTCTTAAAGACTATAATGAATATGGTGACAAGATGATGCAATGGAATGTTTGGGTGGACACTAATAGAGAGCAGACTGATGGGATTTCCTAGAAAAATCTAATCTTGGTTAGAGGATTTAATGTGGGGAAAATCAACAACGAAGATTTCATGCATGCATGGGATAGACTCGAACACCTCTTTGAAGAACTTATAAAGGATAATCCAAAAACAGCAATAATATCTCCCTCTTGGAATCCCCTTTATGATAATCATGCTAATAGGATTATTTTGTCCTTTAATAACGTTATTTTCTCCTTGGATTTCTGACTTTTATTTTAAAATTGTTTTCTGGTTTAAAATTAAAATTGAATTTGGAGGTATTCATATGTGGGTCTATAAGGAGAAACCTGATTTCCTCAAAGGCCTCTCCACTCAAATGGAAATTAACATGGATCAAGAAATTATAGGAGATATAAAAAATAAATTCCATGGATCAATTTTTAAAAAAAATCATGATATGGATAAAACCTCTGGCCAGGTTGGGTGAAGCTTAATTAATAGATTCATGAGGTATATGAGTATCTTGGAAAGAGTGGTTGATATATTTTTTATGTTCATTGGGTCTCCATGGTCTTTATTTACCATTATGGGGAGTAGTGACAACATCCTTAAATCGATGTAGGGTGTAAGTAAGGGGAACCCATAACTCCTAGTATCTTCATTTTGACACAAGATGCCTTCAAATGATATCTTAATCAATTTAGTTATAATGGTGGGTTCATGCTTTCTCATTCATTCCAAATTTCCTCAGCATTTCCCATATTTTATTTATGGATTTCCTTATTATTTTTCTCAATGGAAGTAGTAGGAAAATTATGGAGCTCAACCTAATTATTGATGTTTATTTTAAATGGAGTGGATAGATCATTAATAATGGGAAAATAATTTTCTATCTCCCAAAGATTTGTTCAAGTCGACAGAGTAAGATGAATTCAGATAAAGTGGGGATCCCCAATAGACACTTTATTATGGAATATTTGGGAGAACCAATCTCCATGGGTACAGTTCGTAGAATGTACTTTGATGTTATTTTGGAAATAATCACTAATCGTATCTTCAATTGGAATAATCACTTTCACTATTTTGGGTGGAGAGTTACTATGGTTAATAGTGTAATAACATCTATTCCCATGTATGTATTTCCCCTCATTATTCCAAATAATATCTTTAATAACATTGAAATAAACCATAACTATTTATTTTGGATGATCAAGTCATGGGAAAATGACATTGGGACTCAAGGAAAACAATGGGTCGTGATGTTGAGGAGGGGAGAATAAATCTTCATAGTGTCTCAGACACCATTTCCTTCTTAAAAGTGAAGTTTTCATGGGATTTTCTTTGAGGGGAAGTCACTTTGGGAAATGTTTTCTATAAAAAAGTATGGGAATCAGTTTTACTTCGAAAGTGGCGGTTGATCTAAGCTCTGGAATGTCACTAGCTAACACATCATTTACATTAAATTGTACACAAGATGGATTGTTGGGGACGTGCCAATAAACTAAGGGAGTGAACATTGGTTTAAATATAATATTAACTTCCCAAGATACAAATTTCCAAACATTCCTTTACAATATTGGAAATATTTTCCTACATTCACCTTGGCTATTCCGAACCCTATGCAACATGATCTGTTCTATAATATTTGTTTAATTGACGAATGAGAAATGTTGGTGTTCACTAAGTCCCAATATATATTTTTTTATTGTAAAGCTTAACATGGGGTTCTGTATGTTAATGGAAATCAGGATTATTTGGGAGGGTTTCTTTGGTGTAATGACATCTCATCCAAATATAATTTTCTTGTCTGGCATATAAAAAAATGGTATCTTCCAGTGGATGAAGGGGTGTATAAAAAAGGTGTTCACTTTGTCTCAAAATGTTATTTCTGTATGTGACCTAAAGTGGAGTCTTCATATTATCTCTTCTTAAAATGTTAGTGGGATTACATTATCTTGAAGGACATTATTTTTTACACTAGGTGGGAGCTATATGGTCTTGTTGTGGAAGTGTTTCTTAATTCCTGGTTTCACAGTTTAGGTATTAGTGTTAAGGAATGGAAGATGAGATCTATCTTAATGGTAGTCAGGTGCTGGACCTTCCTGCCCACCTACATCAAATTAATACATGACAGGGTTTCGATAACTCAGTCGGATAATAAGAATATATATAGGGACCTATATGTGGAGATGGTGTTACTAATCAATCATGTTGATTGATCTCCATCCTAACAGAGGTTTTGGGTGGATATGCATATTTGATTTTTTCCCATTCTGTGACCCCTCAAAGATTGTGTGTTCACTGGAAGCCCCCAAAATATGGATACAAATTAAATTTTAAAGGTTCGTTTATGAATGTTTCCCTAAGGGGTGGAGGATATGTTCATTACCAGAAGGGGTTCATGGTCCTTACATTCTATTTATAGATGGGTTAAGGAGATTCTTTCATAGTAGTGGCCTTCACCCTTTTCAAGTGTTTGGATTTGTGCTTCTGCAAGGTAATCTCAGTCCACTAAGTGGAAACTGATTCCATGATTCTTAAAAACTAAATCAAAAATAATTCAACTACCCATTGTGATATCACTTATTTTAATCAAAATTTCAATTATATTTTCCTTATTAAAACTTGTTATACCCACTCTTTGGGAGAAGTTATCAAAGATGTTATTTTCATGGCATCCTTGGCCTTTCCGGATTCCCCTTGTATTATTTTTAGTAGTTTAGGTTCCCTCCCCCCACACCAAGTGTGTTAACTTGGATCAGGATAATTCTTTTGTTTTATGTTACATTAGACTACCATGACCAGTTTCGAGCATTAGTCCTCTTTAAATAAAAATTCTCGATGTTAGACGGATGGAGAAATAAACCACCGTACATTTTTTAAATATCATGGTAGTGCAGTCATATGATATAATATATTAGTATCATATAATAAATCTAGAACAAAATAAATCAGTTTTACTGAATGATAGATTATAGTGTCCCCATAATATATGTTTTGTTTCAATTCAGTATAAAGAAATAGATATCCTATTTTAGGACTAATATTATGATATATATAATCATTTGAAAAAATTAAATTCTTATAGAATTTCATGAATCAAGCCACATAGAAATTCATTGATACCACAAATAATATTCTATGCATAGATTAAAATTGAATCTATAAAAAATCATAAACAAAATATTAAAATGTAAGTCTGTATATGCATCTAATTTTGAAATCATATAAAACAGAAATGGATAAACGTGAATTCCTTACACCGTATTCATATACTATTCGTGCTTTATATTTTTTTTGATAAAAAACAATGAGAAGGAACCCACAATTTTTTTCCTTCTTGGTGTTTCCATTGGACTTTATACATAAAAAACACATTTGACGAGATCTTCCAATTATTTCTAGTTATAATAGTAACTTGTTGACTAATTGGGAAGGAAGAGAGAGGTTCATGGGGGAGGGGGTGGTGGAGTTTTGACTATGAGGATTGTATACTCTATACCCATGTCCTAGGATAAGTTATATATGTTTTAGGATGTTCTCTGATCTACACATATATATCTTAAGATAATCCATGATTTTTATAAACATACATGCGATATATTTAGTAATATTATGTAAAACTCTAATCCATATCTCTCCCCTTAATAAACAATTAAAGTAAAAATCTATTGATATTCAATGAAATTAATGAGTCATAGTAGTGATTAAAAATAAATCAAACTATTAAATTCATTGTGAATCATTCTTGTAGTTTGATATGACATATTCATGTAGTCAGTATTTAATATCTTATATCAAATAATACAACTTTCCAATGATTATGGTACAATATCACTATATCTTAGGCTAATATATACCCTTAATCAAAGATAAATTACTTTTCCTCGTGTACTTTTTATACCCTATGTAAAGCACTGTAATATTGTAAGACATCCTATGTATTTAAGGAACATTAATTTCACTAAAACCCAGTAGACAGTAAATATGGAGCCAAGTGGTCCGTCAAACACAATAATATGAAAGAAAAAAATAGTTTTAAAAATTTATCACTATATAATTGAGAGGTAGAAACATTTAAAATAGACAAAAATCATCCTAATATATAAACTAGAGGTGGAACACATTTTGATCCATTTGCAGTATAATAATTAGAAATTTAAAAAGTACATTTGTGTCTTATCCAACTCATAATATAACTATTACAAAATAATTATCCTTTATTCCCTACATGATCGTAATCATACATCATCTCTAGGATGAATGATTTTCCTAAAATGTAACAGAAAGATTTTCCCACATACAAAAAATAAATATCATGTATGATACTTGGGGTGAGTCTAGTGATCTAATATGATTCCCTCACTCAACAAATCATACTATGTATTAGTGATCATCTGAATATATATTAAATATTAGGATCTAATGTATGTCAATTATTAGTATAACTCACTCACTGAGAAACATAACCCATACTAGTGGATAATAATCATATTCATTTCTATGTGATTTGATGGAACATGTACCTCAAAATCAGGACTAATACTACCCAACTCTGATTAAGACCCACTTGCTTGTGATCAATGAATTGTATACCCTCATGACCCAATGATATATCCTTATGTCTCTCTCATCTTAAGAAACAAAAAATAAATGGGGGTATCAATACATCCACTTGACTAACACATTATAGATCCACATTACCCATCTATTACATGGCCACTAATTATTAAAAAAACCCTAAAATATCAATATAAATAACAAAGAACCATTAAAAAGGGAAATCATAGAGGGACCAACCATATATAAAATTTAAAATAAGAATGAAAAATATAAACTATTTTTCAAATATGGCCAAAATCATAAAATAAAATAACCCAAATCCCTTGATAAAAGAATAGGAATACTATATATTGGCTCCCAACTACATGAAATAACGTAACCTAACTCTCACACCCTACCCCATATCTTATCACTAATACTTACTATAACTAGCTTTCGGTCCATGCATAGATAATTAGAAGATCAATTTTTTAAATTCCATTCTATAATGGGGGTTTTCAAAAAATATATGATGGTAAAACTATTTGGCTTCACCATAATCACTTTGACCATATATAAAAACCATAAATACGAATTAAAAATTGGCTAAAGGCCATATTATTAACAAGTGTGGGATTTATTATAGATATGAGATTTTTCTATTTTACATAGTTCACTATGAACACCTAAGTGTCATCTAATATCCAAACTAGATCCTTACTAGACATCACATTGGGTTTGAACACTAATAAATAACAATATATCTAGAAAACGTTCGATGTCATTTAGAAATTGAAATGGAGTACATGACCTAACCAAAAAAACTGATTCTCCACAAGATGAACAAAAAACCCCAAGGTCAGCATAAGCATAACCTTCCATGGAATAAAATGCTCCATCAAGGGTTATATAACATAATTATTATCATCTCTTAAACAATGGGCCGAGTTACTCTATCTGATTTTGAATAAGCCACTATGAGTTGTAAGGGGACCAATTATCCTCTTATTAAAGAACAATGAGTTATCTCACATCTTCACATCCTATATTTGGGACTATACGAAGGATAATAACATTTTTAAGAACACCACTGATGAAATATACTAAATCCATTATCCCAATAAAACATAGACTAACTCCCATATCAACTATTTATTCTCAATCATGATGATCACCAACAATGAACATAAGAGGATAAACAATTTTCATGAGTATGTCAATAATTTCACAAATGCTAATATTAAAATACAAACCCATCTCCTAGTCAATGCTAAGGGAAGATAATTATACCAATATCATAACTCGGTTCCTATGGTCATACTATAAAAGGAATACTAATAGGAATCTCAAATAGTTCCAACAAAATCATCACCAAAGGGATGCTTGCTATCCAGATTCATTATTAAATAATAGATAACACATGGAGAAACCATCATCAACCAGAAAAAAATTTAATTATATATATATATATATATTAAAATATGGTTTCACCCACACGTTGTAAAATAGATAATAATAATTATTAAAATTATCCATCAAGTATTTCTATTAAAATACAAGTCAACATACTCTTTGTGATCCATTTTAAAAATGTTGTTCATGTCTGATATACCCACACCAAGCACTAAGATTGAAATTTAAAATAGTCTTGAAGAACACGTCATATGTTTTGAAATATCATTTTAAATTATTTGGTTTAAATCACTAGTTAACTTTGAATTTTTAATTTCAAACAAATTCTATTTTTAATCACCTTCTAACAGGAACATTTTTGATACAATTCATAGAACATCATATGACACCAAAATAGACCATAAAATGTGTTATCAACACTATTTCAAATATGTAACGAAGGATTAACCATCAACGAGATTAAATTTCTTGTTGAATATTAGGATAATATGATCCCATCCTATTTTTGGGGTGAATATCATACAATATCATATAATGTATTATGAATAATAATGATTGCTTGAACCAAAAAAAATTAAATAATAAAGAGACTCAATAAAATAATGAAATACTACCATGTAAAATAATCCATAAATGATTGAATATCATATTAACCATCAACAATATTTCATGAACTTATCTCAATCACAAGCCATTATTAATTTATAAAAAATAAATTTTAACAAGAAACAACCTATTAGGATACAAAATTCAGAAAAAAGTATGAATATATAAGATATATAAACCAAGTGAAAAATGGTAAGGAACACTCCCAAATAATTCTCATAACTACGCCATTTGAAATCATCAATTTATAAACCTGAATAAATGATAAGATTTATAAAATATTTTAAAAATCCATAATTAAATTTATAAAGTGAATATATTAAATACGAACAAAATGTGTTGGTCACAATCGGATCTTGTAAAGCCACCTCTATGCATTTTAAATGAAATACAAATTATATAATAGATATCCCACATACATTGATTTAATTAAATGCTTAAAAAAAACTATGTTGACAAAAATCAAATGATAATGATAGGAGAAAAACATATTACCTTGATTGGATAAGTTAACCATCTTCAAATAAACCTCTAATCATGGGGGATCCAAAGGGTGTTGAAGGGGGGATAAAAAAGTGGGGATATGTTTGATAAATTAACTCTCTCAACTAAAAATCATTATAAAATTGATAGAGGTCATGATAATATAATTATAATTCATCCCTCATTAGAAAAGACATGGCAACCTAGTGAGTCCACCAGTGGTGATAAAATGTTGGAACTGTCATCAGGTACCTGGTGGATCCAACTTCCACTACTCATTGACTCTTATTTCCTTAAAAACCCTAAAACATATCGATGTTATATTTTCTCCAATATTTTACTTTAAAAACATCCCAAATACATATAAAACATGACCAAATATTCCAACCAATGATTTAAATCAAAATATTTAAAGTCAACCATTCACTGAAATAATAGAGGACTGTCCCACCAATTAGGTTATAGACACGTAATTATATGTGATTATATGAATATCACACCATAATTCTTCTTACCATTAATAAGGTGTGATCATACTTCATGAATAAACAATTACCAACATCAGTCATCAATTCATCACTAATTCGTTGTGCTCCACTTTGTACTCTATTTATTCATCTTGTGTGCAACTCCAACACCTAATTTCTCTCTTTATTGAGACCTTATTTACTTGATAATCAACTCTCACTAACCATCCATAATCACTGCTTCTAAATTGGAATCATTTTACTATGATCTATCCATCGACATCCTCAGAATCCATTTCCTCTCACCCTATTACCCCGTTTATACTAATCACCAAAACAAAATGGCTATGCAAGAACACACCAATAAACTACTAGAAATATAGAATGATATAAATCAAACAACCATTGTTTCTAATGTTTATCTGGCCTTTAATAAATTATTAAATATGGATTATTCCATTTAATGGTGCTCCCCACTATTGTAATATCCTACTAAATTGAAATCTAATATTTCCCAAATATGACTCCAATAATATACCCTCCATATACCTGATTCGTACACTAAACACTAGACGATTGATCCTAAACTACATGACTCTCTATAATAAAACAAATAATACAATACCAAACATGAAATTTGAAACACCAAAATATTTCTCAGTCTACACAACAAAATCTAGAAAACCCATCTTAAATGTGAAAAATTTACTTATTTTAAAACTAGATCAGATATCCATATAAAACATCCTAAATCACAGAGGATTTCAAATAAGTATTTTCATCCATGGTTTCTTCTCAAAACAAAATACACCAAATATGTCTATACCCCTTCCAATAATTTCTATGAACTAAACCCATTTAAGACCCCAATTTTAAATACATTTACCAATTGTATTTTTTTTATTATTTTCAAAATGTAAAAACCCCATAACATATTTCTAACACCTATTTTTATTTCATGGGTTTGATTTTCGATTCCATTTATCCAAAATAAACCCATAAAAAAATTTCTCGAAGGTAACTAAGAATGGATGATCAACAATCAACATAACACTTATAAATCCCATCTAATACATATTTATCTAATCTCCCGTTATAATATATTTGAGAAAAACAAAATATTTTATAATTTGATTCTATTAAAAATGTATATTGATGAAGAAAAATATCAAACACCACTACACATATTCGTGTGTGTGATGAAATAAGTATTATACTATCAAAATTTATGACTAATGAAAATGGATCCCAAATAATCGCTATAACAAACTCCATATATCTTCCATCCCATCTCATGTTTCTCGGTCCAACACATAACCCAACCTAGAGTTCCTAATATAAAAAATGACGCATACGCTAGTAAAAATGGATTCAAATGAATCTATTAATCAAGTAATTCTCATTTTCAACATCCTGAGTACGTAAATATTATTTATTGTCATAACTAACACATTGAAAAACTGAAACATGCTACGATACCATTTTACAATACCTTGAAAAGGTGATTGAAACTGTACTCATGATGATGGAATTTCATAATCTTGGGTGAAAATTCTCATTTTCTAGAGGATATTGAATAATATTGATAGAATAATGTTTTTTGAGGAGACAATGAATTAAAATATAATGAATTAGGGCAACCCTAAATTCTATACATAGATGGGATGACATGTCCTCAAAATGTTCCCATCTAAAACCTATAGATAATAAATAGGGAGCTAATAGGACCCCAAAAATCTAAAACATGAATGCAATAAATAGTTTTCATGATACATCACAACATAATAGAGTGGAATATTTACATTAAATTAATAAAGGGAACTATAATACTTGCAATAGAGGAGGGACACTGGCGATAGATATGTAGTAGAATAATTAGAATGTAAAAAGTATAGTGGAATATAGAAATAATCAGAATAAATCCTCTATTGAATCATAGACCTATATACTATATTAAAAAATTATTTTCCACACTTTTTCTTAATAAATATTTCACAAAAAAATAAAAATATCTACCCATTGTACATAAAAACCAATATCACGTATACGAGTAAGGGTGATTCAAAAACTCAAAAAGGAATCATCTCCTTGAACCATTGAGTTCTAGTGATCAAGTGAAAGTGTAAAAAATCTTATAAGATTGTTATTTTTTCTTCTTAGTGAAGATACAGATCACAAGTCTCTCCAAAACGGGATCAAATATAAAACTACAGGGAGCCCTTGTTTCAAAACGAGCAGAAGCTATAATTGAGGCAATTAGAATTGTTCCTCAAATTGTAGAGGGTCTGAGATCCCACTCATGTTGGGTGTGCTCCACTAAAAAGGATGACATGTATCACGACCCTGTTAACCTGCCTAACTACTCAGAGCTGATCCACCCTACTACTAGAATGACCACACGAAGTCTCCCTGTGGCACATCCAGCTATCAAAATATGGATTACCAGCCCTGTGTGATGAAAAATCATGGCTCGCAGCTCCCAACACCCTCTAGTGTGCTTTGTAATAAGTGATTTTATTTAATATACCAGTCACTAAAGTAAACCCAAAAACACTCACCTGTGATCGGATGTCATACATGAGACCATCCTCAAACTGCCTAGCCAAGGATAACCCATCACGTTGTAGAACAGGTGCGAAGAGCTGAAGATCTGTTAAACGATAAGAATAATCCATCCCTCAAAGAGTTCCCTAGTCCAAATGCATGATTCCTCTATCTCGATCGGCCCTCAACATCTCGAGGTAGAACTATTCATAGAATTTCCTTTGAAACTCTTCCCAAAAAATATCCAAATGTTGTACTACCTGTGAGATGAGATCCCACAATCACTTGGAAGAATAATGTAACATGTAATCCACGAGGTTTACCCTCCTCTCCAGAGGCATCTCCTAATAATCAAACATAAAATGCATGGCCTCTGCCCATGAATCTGAGGATGCTGCTACTGGATCACTCAAATAAACTCATCCATTGTCAGAGCTGGATGTGGTACTCCATATAATGTCTGTATAATCCTCATAAATCACTCATGGAATTGTTTATCAGCAACTTTTTTCAGTATAACAGTTGGTTCCAAGATAGGCACAACATGAGGATCTTCCGGTAGTCCCTGATCTACCATTTCTGGTGTTTGATCATCACAATGTACATGGTGTACAACTGTAGGACTTCATGGTGGCATGATTATGAAAAGTCAAGTATGCACCTCAGTTCAAGATTATCATGGACTACAACATAAAAGTGAAATAATGGAACATGATAATGAAAGCATTCATGTTTATCAAAACATGGTAACACTGTGTGTATAAAATTCACATAGTGTGCTCCCATAATCTTTTAACATGGCATGAAAATATTCCAATCCTGGCCATGTTACATACCTTACACATGGAATTTTCCTCTTGAGACATGATGTATACTAGAAATTTCCCTTCTTCCTTGATTCTTCTACATGGTTAGAACTATACGGTTCTATCCTGGGCAATACTACATGTTGTTTTTACACTATAAATGGTGTGTATTTCTTCTGTTCTAACTATTTGGGTCATTATTCACACAGGCATGCACACGGTATATAACTATATGACATTTATATATGATACACAACGAGTACAACATTTGTTTCATTCAACCGTTTCATTCGTCCCAAGGTTGGATACATGGTTCATTACAACACGGTGTGTACAATATTGACCAGACATGTTATACAAAATGTTTCCCAAAACTCTATCTCTTCTCACAAATTCAGTCACACGGTCAAAGACTACATGGTTTGTACTTAAGAAAATTTGATTATTCTATAACAAAAGAACAAATGGTGTGTGTTCATAACATCGCATGCCATTTTTTGTAGGTTTCTGGACAATAAGCATCCAAAACTTCTCTAGAACCCCTAAAAACATAATTGTTTTTCCGAATAATGACACATTCCAACCTTTGAGAAGCCATTCTCCCTATGAATCATTGTTTCCGATCCTTATTCATGTGACACCATCACAAAATTCAATTAAAGATCAATCATGATCCACCAAATTCTGATCCAAGAGGTCCCATAAATCCTCAGGGACTACAGAGTGCATAAATCCAAATGAAACTTGACATATTTCAATACCATATCAAAATAGCAGGTATTATATCCCAACATCTTTCACAACAAAATGTATATCTATCATAATAGCATGAAATTAGTAATGCATCCAAAATCACATGACATGAATGCATGACATTTGATATCTAGAAAGTGCCAATATGATTCATGAGATTGTATAACTTCATCTCATCAGGATTCAATATAAGTAGAAACAATTAGATCAATAGTAAAAAAACAAAACAATTGTGTCACCCAATGGTGAAATCAATTTAACTTTAATAATTATAAAACCATAAAATTTCAATAATCAAGGTAACTTGGCTTTTCCATATACAAGGATTAGATAATCCTAAACACAATCTATTAAAAACTACCTATTTTTTCATATCCATGTCTATAGGCTCCAATTAGTAAGGAAAAGCATAAAATAAAACATCTTTTGATACCCTTTTGTAAATGTCCTAGTTCCGAGTGCTGCCCAAAGGTGCCCCGAACCTAGTTGGTCACTAACATCAAGCGCATTTTCCCAAATGAGAAAGGCAACAAACTATAACAGACGGTCGTAATCAGATAGTTTGGAAATTATTACTTACTTGGAAGATTATACATAGTTGAATAAAAGATAATAAACAGTACCAGATGATGTAATACCATACAACAGAGGAAAACATTGGAAGAATGATTGTAATATAACAACTGAAGCATATAAAAATGATGCATGTCAAATGTGTCTAGGAAAGAAACAAAACATGTCAAAATGCTGGTAATTCTATAATAAAATTGAAGTACAGAAATGAAGTAACCTACTGTAGCATCACAAGCCTCATCATGGTCCCATGCTCTCCATCTCCAACTACAATCATGTACCTAATGTGGAACGGCTCTTTCCTTTTTCTATTCCATCATCCATATAATCTATTTAGATCCAAAATAATGACCAAAATAGGGTGTGAGATGAATCCCAGTAGGAAACCACCAAAAACCCTATGCCTAACAATCTGTTAATATATATAGCAGGAAATATGAAAAAATGAAGCAATAATCTAGGAAGTACTCAAAAGTAAACAATCCCACAGTTTTCAATTACATTAATTTTCATTAATTATTTATTCATATTGTTGAATAATGAATCTTGGGATCTAGAATAAGCTCTATATCCCTCTGTGTAATAGTAACAATATACTTCTCAAAATACCATCTAAACAACCACTTAGATCGAGTCCAAGCCTGTGCTCTGGCATGGTAGACTCGTCCTAATCAATCAATCATACACAGCAGCCCCTCAAGGGAAGCTCTCACAGTCTAACCCATATGGTCCCAAATAGAATAGATTAATGATAAAAACCTCCCAGTTATCTCTCACGATCAGTTCCCCCTGTCTAAATACCAAAAATAATTTATTGATTTCCTCTGGATGTCTCTCACAGTCAATACCCCCTAGTCTACATTGCAACAATAATTTTTAAATGACCTATGGGTAGCTCTCACTATCAAAACCCCCTGGGTCACATTAGTATAAATAAATCATAAATAACCTCATGGGTAGATATCATGGTCAATACCCATAGGTACATTCTACACCAAGTCTCTCACAGTACATTGTAAATAAACATGTAAACCCCTACAGTTTTCCTGGTCCAAGGCTCTCACGGTCCATTGGATGAAGAACGCACATATAATATCAAAGCAACACATGTAATCTATAACTACTATGGGTATTATAGTAAAAATCATAACACATTTCATTATATTAATAAATCATCTCCATCCTAAACAATTTACATAATGGAATCAAGGTATTCCTCATAAAAGTCCTTGTCCAAACAGCCATAATCAGTCAAACTAGGGAGACACACCTCAGGGGTGTCCTGTAAACCAGGAATCTAACCTTATGAATATGTGACAACCCCCTTTCAACCAATTAAAACATAGAAGGTAAATAATATGGTTAAATTCCACAACACAAAATACCCTAAAAATGAGTATTCGTCTCTTTAAGCATATATGACCAACGACAAACAACTAAAGCCACAAACCTCTTACACTCTTGAACTTCATCCCTTGAATAGAACAAGAATAATTTAGATCTACAAAAGGGAAAAAATTTCATCCTTTAAATATCCATGAGAGAGGATGAATTAGGATGTATGGATCTAGTGAAATAGAGAACTCATTTGTGGGAATCCAGTGCACCAAACAAAATCTCAATCGTAAGTCGTACAAAGAACCTTGATAAGCTCGATGTTTTTCATTTTTCCATCACTCTCCTATATGAAACCCAGACAGATGAAGAGTGTTATGGATGTGAGATTTGATCCCAAAATGAATTATCTTATAAAAATAAATGTACACATTGTGTTTATTTAATTTACACGATATGTACTTGTCTCAATGGGCCCCCGCTTTATGCAGTTTTCCTGGTCAACTACATGACCATGTACTTGGCCATTACAAGGCCATTGAATAGCTACAAGTGGCAACTTCTTTCACGACCTGTACTCAAAATTACATGGTGTGTAAATATAAAATTTTCTTTTTCTTCCTTTTCTTAAAAAACTACTCAAAAATAAGATCCATACATTAAATGGAGATCTGTGTTCTTACATGTAAGGAGTCCCATAATAGATTAGTTTCACTAAATAATCCTATATAAGAAATGTTAGGAGGTAATCATTACCCAATGAGTTTGAGTGCTATCTAGGAACACCCGTCATAACATGTTCATGAATATGATTTCCACATAATGAAATCAAGCATACAGAATAATCATAAATGTTAGCAATGGAAATAAATGGGCTCATAATTGCATCATAAGGCTTCATAAAAGGGTTTATAATAAATCAATCCATGAAAAAAGTGGTTAATTCGGTTATATAAAATTATAAAAAACAATAGATCATGAATAGATATGTCAAAATAATGTGAATATATGAGTAATAGTGTTTATGAAATTTTAGAAGTGAGCCACTTTAGCACAGTTTAAAGGAAAATATTAAAGAGTACATAAAGAGGACATATGCATAAATGTTTATATAAAACCATAAATGAACTAATATTTCCTATCATTATAAAATGTGTGATATTAGAAAGATAATTCAATGTTATAAAAAAATTTTATAGTGTACATTAAAATGGGTATTAAATGGGGATGTTCCTTTTAATCTGACATGCTTATTAGGAATAATTGAGAAGAGAACCGTTAGAAAAATCTATTTTCCAATAAGATAAGGATGAATTCAACAAGATAAATATTTATGGAAAATATAAACATAATTTTTAAGTAGAAAATGTGATGAAATAGTAAATATATTGGGGTAATGGGAGAGAAAGCATAACTTGAAGGAAAAAAGGGAGGTCCAGAGAGAGACCTTAGCTTTTTCCGAAAGAGTTATTCCCATGAACCTAATGTTAAGTATATAATAAATTAAATTAATTAATTACATTATTAAGAACCAATTTTTATAATTGTTATTTATAATTTTATTTAGTTTATTTATGTCCATTTATATGAGTTATGAAGTTCAATTATGTCATTCCAGGAGTGATCATTTTCAGGTTTTAAGCGTCATTTTACTTCGATAAAATCATGGTTATTCATGTTAAATAAGAGTATTTATAAATAATTGAAATTATATGGTATTATTGATCATATTTATGTTTCAATGGTCCCACATATCATATTATGTTTCATGGACTGAGGATGATTCAATAAATATAATTTTAATGATAAATGTTTTGTTTATTTTGGCGTTTTTTGGATTTTCACAATCTAATTATGTCTATTCATTAAGTTTCCATCAATATAATAATAAAAAACATAAAAAAAATATAATATACATATGAAATTATTTCTAACTATTGAAATAAATTTATTACCATCCTTTAATGTGGTGGTGAAAAATGAAAACTCATTGTCCACAAAGGTGATGAACCAATATATCACAAACAATGTTTTCATTTTTAGAATTTAAGGAGAAAGGAAGATATTTGATGATGGATATTCTGTTTACAAAAAATCAATTACATTATATATATTATATTGATGTTATAATTCCATTTTTGAAAGGGTAGGTGATGGTAGTATGAGAAAAGAAACAAAATTAAAAAAGAAGGATTGGGGATTTTACCCCTTGAATGTTGTATCCTTGAGAACCTTCTTAAGACACTTAGTGTTGGTGTTTTGAAGAGACCAAAATGTCATATATGTTGGTAAGTGGTTTGGTAATGGAATTTGTGTAACACCCCGACCCCAGCTACCCAGAGTCGGTGCATTACTTCGTAACATTGGCATGATCACAAAAGATCATGTCTCGAAAGACCGATTAGTTTAGTATCCTTGGAAACACTAGATACATTCGTAAACGTTACATTACATCATAAAGTGAAAAACTACAATAACAAAGTCTCCATAGTCCACACTCATATCCTCTTCTCACAATCCCTGCAGGTCATTCATAAAATACTTCTTCACATCCTGGAAAATATTAAAACATTGAAAGGGGTGAGCTTAGATGCTCAGTAAGGATAACAATATTGCGGAAGCTTTCATAAATAAACATAAAAATTTAAGGCAATGTATAACTAAAACAAAATCCTTTTAAACTTGAACATCAACATAATATGGAAAAAGTAAAATGAGATAATTCCATTCACTTCTTCACATGGATATTCTACTGGTCGAATAATCACATGAAATATCGACAACCACTTTCATAATGAGGGAATGTATAATGACAGACATTCTGAAAAATTTTGTCAAGGCCTCGGCCAAGACGTCTAAAATGATTAAGGCCTCGGCCAAAACCATAAATCAAATTGGGAAAGGGACTCGGACAATTCCACGTCTAGTTGTCCCATGAGACCTACCGATGCATCGAGGAGCTATAGTGGGCTCCACCCGTCACTTATTAAGTCCAAAACATTCCTTATATGAATAGGTTTAAACATATCATAAACCATAACATAATCATATCACATAAAACATGCATAAAGGAAACATAACATTTCCACATTTCGATCACAAGATATCAATACAACACATTGATATAATAAAAACGCTTTCAAAACCATTTTCAATACCAAAATAAAAGAAAGTTAAAACTTTGTATTTATTTTTCATTAAAAAAATGATGGCTTGTAGAGGAAGCCGAAACTCAAACAATGGTCACGGCGGTGGAGAAGTCGTTGTCACCGCATAAGTACGGAAAGAAAAACATTCCCTCTTGTCGTTTAGAAAAACGCTTCATATAAAAAAGATTTCTCTTGAATAAACGTAAAAGTCAAAGGGGTTTATACACCGTATAAAAGAAAGTTGTGTATAAAACCAAATATTCCTTAATGAAAGGAGATTGAGGCGAAGTCCTTAAAAAGATCATTTTTAAAATAAAATAGATCTATTATGTGTATTCACTATAGGTACACATAAATAAAGTAAAAATACAAAATAGGACATAATAACATCATGACATAATTTGAAAGTAGGTGATTAACCCAAAGAATGGAAGTTGGGTTAAGAAGTTCCCTTACCTCGTGTCTGACTTGACTCAACCGTTCTTTATCCTCCTGAATAATAAACTAGTGTTAATATATACCTTATTAAGAACCATTTTCAATTTAATTATCTTTAGTATATCACTTATTACAATGATATTAACATTATGTAATTATTTAAGTTAATAACGGTAGTTTTGTCGATCTTTGGTACTTGAGTCAACAATAAACTTCTTATAATTACAAGTTGTTTATGTGGTAGAATATCCATTATCTCCAGAATTATATTCATGATTTAGATTTCATATATATCTTATATATCCAGTATATACATTCATTTATAATATTACGTAACATTTAAAGGTAAGAAATGAAATGCACCGTTCATGGAGACGGTAAGCCATACGTACGCATGAACGCTACTTTCATTTCAATTTCATATTTAATGGGACGAAATCATAATGATATAAATGTATAATATAATTCCAGTATAACATAGTGTATAATACCATTTACTCCATCCTTTATACATCCCACATATGGCATTAACGATTCAAATCACTTTGAGGGGGCGGTAGTCCGCACTTCCTAAAATGAAATTATCGCGTTTTACCCATAATGGAAATCATAAAGTATGCCATAAATGAGAAATACAGAAGCATAAGTAAAACATAAACATATTATATATCATATATAAAAATAGTGACATCTTAATGTCCACCTTTGAAGGTGTTATATGAGTGTTGAACAATCATCGTTTCGTGAGGCAGAAATTCGCCATCCACAGAAACCGTATGTTCTTTAACCATTAGATGTAGGTGTGTGTAAGTGTAGCTCAAATACTTCTTATAACAACATCCTAGTATATTTAGGATACTGGTGTTGTTACAAAAGAAATTAATAAAAAGAGTTTAGGGGGATGGAGAAGAAAAATAAAACAAAACAACATTAGAGAAGACATTACCTCAAAATCGGGTAACTCTTTTTGATTTGAGACAAAGGCTTCCTTGGGAAGAGTTCTGCCCAAATTGCTGCTTCTAGGAGTAAGAGAGGGATGTTGGGAGAGTATTTGGGCAGAGGTTGGCCGATCCAAATGGCTTGAAAGTGTAAATGAGGTGGGAGAGGTGGGGGCCTTTTATAAGAGGAGAGGAGGGGCTCTTTTGGAAAGATTGAAATATTACATTATTATACAATGCTTTTCGGATTCTAAAGGTCCCACACTTATATAATTCGTGTCTAAGTTGATAAGGGTTCGAAATCTCTTCATCCAATAGGATTTGGACAAGTTTAAGCCTTGGATTTTGAATTATCTTCTCATTTTATTTAAATCGTTAAATAATGAGGTCATCACCGCATCATAATGATGTCATAAATAATTTAATTTATTTAATGTCTAAAAATTATAAAAAAAACACTATGATGTAGGAAATAGTTTTATCTTTCTAATTAATATTTATAATCAAACTTTGGACTTTTTTAACCCCACTTAAAAACTGTTTTAGTAAAACAACTCATGTTTGTGTCAATTTAATTTTAACATTAAATAAATATATATTATTGTCATTTTCCAACTAAAGTGGCTCCATGGGGTCCCCAAGTTGACCCATGGGTTGTCTTGGTCGGCCATGACTCATCCAATAGGAGTAGGACAATTTTCAAGCTCATATCATATTATTAAAACATTGTTTTTACCTTAAACTACACTAATTACCTCTAATCGCGATTAAGAACTTAAAAGTTACTATTAACCAAAAAAAATATTTTAATCTCATTGAACCACATTTTACTTCTTAATGACAACCATGTATGTTGGATTTTTGAAAATAAAATCACATAACGGGTAATATTTCATTTTAACGAAAAAAATCATTTTTTAACAACCACTTAGTGGTTTCACTATTCATCAAAAATTGAAGTTTTTCAGAATAAGGCCAAAATTTCACCCTAAGCTATAATTGATATTCCGAATTCAAAAATGATGTCTATTTTACAAAATTCCAAACATATAAGTTTCATGAATTAATTTTATAATTAATTCCCGCTGTTACAACAAATAGCGTGTTTTTAAGAAACAATTTATATAAAAAGATCGGTAATTGTTTATGTCCAATTTCAATGTTAAATTAATTTAATGACCACCATTGGATAAAATGGTAAAAATATATTCTATTTATACTTTAAAACCACTAAATAGTATAACTTATCACTATAAAATATTTTGATTAAAATAGTTGTTTTAAGTATTTTTCACTATTCATAAAAATTTTGAAGTTCTCAGAAAATTACAAAAAATTCAACATAGGCTAATATTATTATTATGAATACACAAATGAAGTTCATTTTGAAATATAAAATTTCTATAAATTTAAAACGTGGTTATTACTATTCATAACGGCTACTTTGATTAGTTGCAGTGTGTTAGAACTCGATGTTGCGTACAATGCAAGCTATTACATTATTGAATGAGAAGCATATCGTGGAAGCTCGGGGTGTTACATTCTCCCCTCCAATAAATTGTGTCCTCGCAATTTGAAATTTTTCTTTGAAAATAAAAGGTTGAAATGAGAAAATACCTTTGAGGAAAACCCACATCGGAAATAAGGTTAATAAATATATAACATTAATAGAAAGCAAGATAAGTACAAAGGTCACCCGATATAGCCCATTCTAGGATTCTATGAAAATATGGATATGGAGGAGAAAAAAACCATCAAGGTCTGATGGAGAGTTATAGAAAACAGGATTAAGAGAATGTTTAACTACAAGAATATCACAAACTTGTGATTGGTTAAACGGTCATTGAATCCCCAGTTGGAAACGCTAACCGACAACATTTTTATTTTAAGTTACCTTTTATAATGTTGAGGAATTTATTTAGGAGATTTACTAAGAACGTAAGGGAATATACATACTTGTTATGTATACTTTCATTCGTTAATAAATTTTTACCCCAAACCCAACTTTTACTCCAAATGGTAATGGAACTCAAAAATATTCTATTTATCTTAATTGTATAAGGTTACAAATGTTAACACATACCGTTTAGATTAGTAAAACTATTTTGTAATAACCAGGGACTTCCTGTAGGCTAGTGGTAGGAAATAAAGGCTTGTCGCACTATGGTTGTGGGTTCGATTCCTGCAGCTTTGTCCGACGCGACGGGTTATTCCCCACCCTACAGGTTGTCCTTTTCCTAAAACTATAGTATTATAATATTCCAAAAATAATCTTCAGAAATTCTTTAACCTTAAACAATACTATCCATGGTTCAACTTAATCCATTCCAACCTTAATAGTTATCCAAAATACCTCCGCCAGACTCTCTCTAAAAGGACTCTAAATTCCAAAATCAATTTATCAGATTCCCCAAACAAAGTAATGTTTCTCTTATTGTCACATACTAAAAATATGATTAACTTAATCATATTAAAACCTTACTGAAATCAAAAAGTACTGCAGTACAATCCTTATATATATATTTCACATTATTCTTATAACCAGAATATAATCCTTGAGTCCAAAAGCACCAATACATTAATTATTCCGCTTCAACTGTAGTCACAGCATAAGATTGGCCTTGATCCCTTGGCCTTTTATGAGGTAAGATTCCTTGATGCTTAGGACATTCATTTTCATAATGCCCCATTTCCCTACAATTGTAGCATTCAACTTTGACAGCCTCATTCTTTCCCTTGCAATCACGAGCCTGGTGACCCTTTTCTCCACATTTATGACAAACTCCGATTCCTTTTAGGCACGTACCAGGGTGATTCTTCCCACAATTATCACATAATGGAAAATACTTCTTTCCCGCTTTCCCTTTATCTGTCTCTTGTTCCCCCATTCTCTTCTTCTCTTGCTTTACTTTGTTGTCATACGACTTAAAGAATTTATTTTCCGTCTTGATAGCATAGGAGACAATATCTTCGTATGATTAGAAGGATTGTGATACTAAAGCTCAACGGAGAAATGGTTTTAACCCATGAAAAAACGATCAATCTTACTCCTTGGGTTACGTATATAATCGACAGCATGCCTTGCTAACCTTGTAAAGTTGGCCTCATACTTTGCGACATTCTCATTCTCCTTCTGCCTCAGACTCAGAAATTTTCTTTCCATATCTGCTCGATGGTCATGAGGAAAGTATTTTTCTAAGAAAATCTCTTTGAACTCCCTCCATTCCATATTCGATACTTCATCATCTTCCTTTGTGTTTTGAATTAGTGACCACCATTGATCGGCATCTCCAGTGAGGCGGTAAACTGACATGACAACTTTATCCCTTTCACTGCTCCCCAAGGCATGGAATATTTTCTCTAAGGAATTTATCCATCGCTCAGCTACTATAGGATTTTTACTCCCATTGATGGTTGGTGGTTGTTGCCTTATGAAACGGTCTAGCATTGATCCTCCACGTTGTGGATCAGGGTGCTCCATATGAGTAATGTTATTATTCATAACCTGAGTGATTTGTCCCAGTATGGTATTAAGTTGATCAGCACCAGTTGTATCTCCAAATCCAAAATAATTATCTTGAGCAGGAGGGCAATCCCTACACGGAGTTCATGCATTTATACGGTTTCCATTCCTTCCACTAGGAGCCATTTCTAAACAATGGCATAAACTAGGTTAGTTTATGAATCAAAATACATAATTCCATACTTGTAAAACACTTTATATAAATTGAACTATTTATGGATATAATCCATAATCATAAAAAGAAATGTTTTCTTTGAGGAATTATATACTCATAAACCCTACATAATGGTTTGTAAAGAAAATGAGAATTATCCAAAGCAAATCCCCCCGGAGTGTTGTAACCAAGAGTGCAGCAAGGCCCGTTGTCGTGCACCAGTTCCCGTTCGAGTCTAGCTCAAAGCGGTGTTTTCGGGTTTTATCCCTAGGAACATCTGTGCCAGAGCCGCCTCTACCTGCTCGTATCCAGATAGGGATGTATTGCTCGGAAAACTCACAAAATCTCTATAATACCAAAAATTTTAGGAAGTTATTCTATACCAATCCTCAAAGTTCATCTTAGGTCTACATGATCTAATCAGAGTTTGTCTAAATCTAGCTTCCAAGGTTAGTACTAAACTTCCTCTGATACCAACTGTAACACCCCAACCCCAGCTACCCAGAGTCGATGCATTACTTCGTAACATTGGCATGATCACAAAAGATCAAGTCTCGAAAGACCGATTAGTTTAGTAGCCTTGGAAACACTAGATACATTTGTAAACGTTACATTACATCATAAAGTGAAAAACTACAATAACAAAGTCTCCATAGTCCACACTCATATCCTCTTCTCACAATCCCTGCAGGTCATTCATAAAATACTTCTTCACATCCTGGAAAATATTAAAACATTGAAAGGGGTGAGCTCAGATGCTCAGTAAGGATAACAATATTGCGGAAGATTTCATAAATAAACATAAAAATTTAAGGCAATGTATAACTAAAAAAAAGCCTTTTAAACATGAACATCAACATAATATGGCAAAAGTAAAATGAGATAATTCCATTCAATTCTTCACATGGATATTCTACTGGTCGAATAATCAAATGAAATATCAACAACCACTTTCATAATGAGGGAATGTATAATGCTGGACATTCTGAAACATTTTGTCAAGGCCTCGGCCAAGACGTCTAAAATGATTAAGGCCTCGGCCAAAACCATAAATCAAATTAGGAAAGGGCCTCGGCCATTTCCACGTCTAGTTGTCTCATGAGACCTACCGATGCATCGAGGAGCTATAGCGGGCTCCACCCGTCACTTATTAAGTCCAATACATTCCTCATATGAATAGGTTTAAACATATCATAAACCATAACATAATCATATCACATAAAACATGCATAAAGGAAACATAACATTTCCACATTTCAATCACAAGATATCAATACAACACATTGATATAATAAAAACGCTTTCAAAACCATTTTCAATACCAAAATAACAGAAAGTTAAAACTTTGTATTTATTTTTCATTTAAAAAAATGATGGCTTGTAGAGGAAGCCGAAACTCAAATAATGGTCACGGCGGCAGAGAAGTCGTTGTCGCCGCATAAGTACGGAAAGAAAAACATTCCCTCTTGTTTTTTAGCAAAACGCTTCTTATAAAAAATATTCCTCTTGAATAAACGTAATAGTCAAAGGGGTTTATACACCGTATAAAAGAAAGTTGTGTATAAAACCAAATATTCCTTAATGAAAGGAGATTGAGAAGAAGTCCTTAAGAAGATCATTTTTAAAATAAAATAGATCTATTATGTGTATTCACTATAGGTACACATAAATACTGTAAAAATACAAAATAGGACATAATAACATCATGACATAATTTGAAAGTTGGAGATTAACCCAAAGAATGGAAGTTGGGTTAAGAAGTTCCCTTACCTCGTGTCTGACTTGACTCAACCGTTCTTTAACCTCCTGAATAATAAACTAGTGTTAATATATACCTTATAAGAACCATTTTCAATTTCATTATCTTTATTATATCACTTATTACAATGATATGAACTTTATGTAATTATTTAAGTTAATAACGGTAGTTTTGTCGATCTTTGGTACTTGAGTCAACAATAAACTTCTTATAATTACAAGTTGTTTATGTGGTAGAATATCCATTGTCTCCAGAATTATATTCATGATTTAGATTTAATATATATCTTATATATCCAGTATATACATTCATTTATAATATTACGTAACATTTAAAGGTAATAAATGAAATGCACCGTTCATGGAGACGGTAAGCCGTACGTGCGCATGAACGCTACTTTCATTTCAATTTCATATTTAATGGGACGAAATCATAATGATATAAATGTATAATATAATTCCAGTATAACATAGTGTATAATACCATTTACTCCATCCTTTATACATCCCACATATGACATTAACGATTCAAATCACTTTGAGGGGGCGGTAGTCCGCACTTCCTAAAATGAAATTATCGCGTTTTACCCATAATGAAAATCATAAAGTATGCCATAAATGAGAAATACAGAAGCATAAGTAAAACATAAACATATTATATATCATATATAAAAATAGTGGCATCTTAATGGCCACCTTTGAAGGTGTTATATGAGTGTTTAACAATCATCGTTTCGTGAGGCAGAAATTCGCCATCCACAGAAACCGTATGTTCTTTAACCATTAGATGTAGGTGTGTGTAAGTGTAGCTCAAATACTTATTATAACAACATCCTAGTATATTTAGGATACTGGTGTTGTTACAAAAGAAATTAATAAAAAGAGTTTAGGGGGTTGGAGAAAAAAAACAAAACAACATTAGAGAAGACATTACCTCAAAATCGGGTAAATCTTTTTGATTTGAGACAAAGGCCTCCTTGGGAAGAGTTCTGCCCAAAGTGCTGCTTCTAGGAGTAAGAGTGGGATGTTGGGAGAGTATTTGGGCAGAGGTTGGCCGAGCCAAATGGCTTGAAAGTGTAAATGAGGTGGGAGAGGTGGGGGCCTTTTATAAGAGGAGAGGAGGGGCTCTTTTGGAAAGATTGAAATGTTACATTATTATACAATGCTTTTCGGATTCTAAAGGTCCCACACTTATATAATTCGTGTCTATGGTGATAAGGGTTCGAAATCTCTTCATCCAATAGGCTTTGGACAAGTTTAAGCCTTGTATTTTGCATTATCTTCTCATTTTATTTAAATCGTTAAATAATGAGGTCATCGCCGCATCATAATGATGTCATAAATAATTTAATTTATTTAATGTCTAAAAATTATAAAAAAATACTATGATGTAGGAAATCGTTTTATATTTCTAATGAATATTTATAATCAAAATTTGGACTTGTGTAACCCCACTTAAAAACTGTTTTAGTAAAACAACTCATGTTTGTGTCAATTTAATTTTAACATTAAATAAATATATATTAATGTCATTTTCCAACTAAAGTGGCTCCATGGGGTCCCCAAGTTGACCCATGGGTTGTATTGGTCGGCCATGACTCATCCAATAGGAGTAGGACAAGTGTCAAGCTCATATCATATTATTAAAACATTGTTTTTACCTTAAACTACACTAATTATCTCTAATCGCGATTAAGAACTTAAAAGTTACTATTCACCAAAAAATTATTTTAATCTCATTGAACCACATTTTACTTCTTAATTACAACCATGTATGTCGGATTTTTGAAAATCAAATCATAGAAGTGGTAATATTTCATTTTAACGAAAAAATCCGTTTTTAACAACCACTTAGTGGTTTCACTATTCATCAAAAATTGAAGTTTTTCAGAATAAGGCCAACATTTCACCCTAAGCTATAATTGATATTCCGAATTCAAAAATGATGTCTATTTTACAAAAATTCCAAACATATAAGTTGCATTAATTAATTTTATAATTAATTCCCGCTGTTACAACAAATAACGTGTTTTTAAGAAACAATTTATATCAAAAGATTGGCAATTGTTTATGTCCAATTTCAATGTTAAACTAATTCTAATGACCACCATTGGATAAAATGGTAAAAATATATTCTAATTATACTTTAAAACCACTCAATAGTATAACTTATCACTATAAATTATTTTGATTAAAAAAGTTGTTTTAAGTATTTTTCACTATTCATAAAATTTTGAAGTTCTCAGAAAATTACAAAAAATTTAACATAGGCTAATTTTAATATTAGGAATACAAAAATGAAGTCCATTTTGAAATATAAAATTTCTATAAATTTAAAAAGTTGTTATTACTATTCATAATGGCTACTTTTATTAGTTGCAGTGTGTTAGAACTCGATGTTGCGTACAATGCAAGCTATTACATTATTGAATGAGAAGCGTATCGTGGAAGCTCGGGGTGTTACAATTTGTATAAATATTTTAAAGATAATAGTCTTATAAGGTGTGAGGAGAAGGGTGGGTGATCGGTGGTATTCATATGAGGATGGTGTGTTTTTTGATTATTATATTAATTTGATAGTTATTTTAGCCGAAAACTACCAGTTATGTTGATTCATATGAATAAATATGGTAATAGTTTTTGGATATTTCATAAAATTTGTGATTAAATTAGTCATACATTAGTCACGAAAGAAATACCACGTATTTTTCTAACTGAAAATTATAGTATATTACAATTCACAAAAAATTAAAACATTTTAGAGAAATACGAAAAATTTATCCTACCATTTTTTATGTGTAGATTAAAATAATGAGATCCATTTTAGGAAAAGAAATATTTAAATATGTGAAGTTTAATTTTTTAAAAAAATCATCATTTATTCAAAATATTCCATTTTTAATATTATAATAAATTGTATGACCCTTTGTAAAATTAAATAAGGTCTCCTAAAATTGTTTTATATTTATTATTAAAACATAATATAAATTTATTACTATATTTTATTAATTTTATTAATTATTATATTAATTATAAAGTTCAAAATTAATATATACATTTTACAAAATACCAACAAGTAATTTATCATTTATAAAACATTTATTTACTAAAACAATGTTACAATTTTATCACATTTTCACTCATATGATTCCTAAATTTTATTTATCCAGTCATAGGTGAGGTTATTATTCTAATGGATACATTACAATTATGAATCAGATGATTAATATTCCAATGGTTTGGTTACTATTCCAATGGTATATGTTTCGTAATTGGTATAAATACAACTTATTTCATTCATTCTCCATTAAATTATATTTTATACTAAGGATATATATACTTGTAACATGAAAATTAATATCTTATTATTAATATTATGTTTTTACTACTTTGATTATGAGTTTGGTTATCTTAGTGGATATAGCATATCAAGATTCTCCAATTATATTATTTTCTATTTATTATCTTGCTGTAAAATTTAGAATTATTATTGGTTTATTTGTGGATGAAAGTATCATTATTCATCTAAGAGAATTATTTTTTATTGGGATCACTATGTGATTTATATGATTTATGTCCCCAAAAAAAGAAATTCTAATAATATAATTATTGGTCGTTACAGTCTAAATCCATCATCCATCCTTATCCGTGAGCCCCAAGAAAATAATATAGCATATGTCTTGTTCTCTTATCTATAAAAACTATCATTAAGCCTTCTTGGCTATCCAATAATAGCCTGAAAAGGGTGTGAGTACAATGCAGTAGTCCACCACCATGGGTGTCCACATAATATCTAGTCTATATAATAGTGTTTGTGTAAGTAAAATAAAAAGAGGATGGAATATTAAGGAAAACAAGATCCATCATTAAAAAATATTACTATTTACCTAAATTTCAAAAAGTTCCATGTATTACCCATATTCATAAAATTCACCATGGCCTATTCTAGTCAACTAAATTGTACATAAGGGGATTCAAGTTCCCAAAATTAGAGGAATAATTATTCAACAAAAAATATACACAAAAATTTCCTTGATCCTCAGTCGAGGTGTATTAACATACCTTAGAGCCTCAGTCCAGGAAATGATACCACTCAGATTCATTAAAAGCATAAAGCTGTAGTCTGACTCCCCAAACCCTCAAGTCTTAGGGTGATACCTAGAGCATTAGTCTAGCCTGGCCAATGGGGTGGAGCCTCAGTCAAAACCCCCAATGAAATGACATATCCATGTGCAAATGCTTATCAAATCCTTTATCACATTTACTATTTACATGCTGTAACCTTTTTAACACATTAAAATTATCCCAAACACCCCATTATTCCATGTTAACAAATTTAACAAATCTTTCATTGGTTTCATTACCTATACTCTTCCATATTAACTTGATAATCATAATTATCAGACATTTTATCGTAGAAAATATTTAATTTACTATTTGAGAACAAATTTTTAAAATTCAATGATGAGGACCACCCCATAGGTTTCCTTTAGATCAATCATATTAACCTCAACTAACCCAAAGGGGATCATTATGGGTTAATTTTCTCATTTAATAAACCAATTTATCATATACCACTTAGGAAACCAAATATAAAACAAGAATTCCAAAAAGAATAAAAAAATGGGATTCTAAAATATGAGGCCAGCTTGCGTACCACCTACGTCATGTTAATAGACAAAAACTTCATTAATCCAAACCATTGATTCAAACACAAAAAACCCTCAAACCCAAAACCATTAATATGAGTGAAAACTAATGTTTTTGGTATTTGGAATGAGAATAATGATTGAAAATCCCTGCTAAAAATAGAGGAATTATGAGTTTTATACTGACCAATATCTGTGATCCTCATCCAATGGCACTTTATACAACTAAAAAATAATATATAATGATAATTGGGATGTTTTTAGGGTTTTATTAATCACCAGGGTTGTTATATAATGAAATAGGGAGAAATTCAGAATAGGTTTCGTAAAGCCTAATGGGAAAATAGGAAATTGCACAAAATTTAATGGGTCTCATGGTATGGTTTCTTGGTTGGAGAAATCCTTATACAACCATATTACACCTCTTTACAAGAGTGTACCAGGATTCATAGTCTCTTGGGGAACACCATAGTTTGAAAAACAATGTAGTGGTCGTATAGAATGGATATATCCATGATAGTATGGCATTGTCCCCCATCATGCATTTTTTTACCAACAGGGCACCATCCCACTTCTGGTCACATGGTTCTGTAACATGGTTAGAACTAATCATGTTCCATCAATGAACCATATAGTATATGGACTTTGTTTCTTTTTTTTCATGCCCTTAACCACTGATACAAGCATGAGACACCCCATAATCATGAAAAACATTGAATTAACCATTTTAAATGCAATTATACCAAAAACTAAATAAAAACACACCTAAATAGTAGTCTATGATCTTACATGAAGATAATGATATATAGTATCACATGTGGGTGTCTATGACATCACACATTATTTCCTAATAAATTATTTATTAACATTACATAAAATAGTCATTATATTTTTATAATTTTGGTATTTCATGATACAGTGAGTGAGTTAGTGTGTGTGTCCAATGGTATCAGCCTTAACCCATTTTATGGGTGTGGGGTGGAGGGGGGGGGGGTGGAATAATAATTAAATATTAATTAGAATAACTCAAATAATTTTAATGATACATATTAGTAACATTAACCTCTTGTAAAATTAATCTCATGTTAATCCTAAAATGTGTATCAAAAGATAAAATTCCAAAGTCTAAAAGCTCAAAATTTGAATATATACAAGTTTATGGGATGAACATAACTATGATTGTAATTTTATGAGATAATAAGCTATATAATAGCTATAGTTGAGAATATAAAAAATGATAAGAAAATATCAATATAATGGGTTCTCTCAAATGATGTGAATTTTTCATAACATTGACGAATCTAGGTTCCTGACTAAAGTCATTCCCCCAAGGATATTGTGATTGAAATAACTCATTAAAGTAATTATAAAAATAAAATTAAAAGAATTATTGTCTAAAATGGATGGAGGGGTGGGGGGGCTTTTTCTTGTTTACATGAAAAGAAGAATTATATAGTGACAATTGTTTTAGAGAATATTTCCTGGAGTAATCGATCTAAATATTCCTCCTCACTTATTAATCATTATCATTATTATTAAAATCCACTTAATAATTAATCTCATAAACTTTTATACCCTAAAAAGAATAATAATAAACTTAATCACAAATATTAAATGAATTAAAACCTAGGATAACTTTAAAACATGTAATTATAGTACCATTATTTTAAGGTCATTAAAATGAAAAAAATGAAATTGTTGTAATTTTGGGTTCATATATAAATCATAAAATGATTATGAGTTGAGTTTATATTAAAATTAAATATAAAATTCATAGATCATATTTATATAAATTAAAATAATCTAATATATTCAAAACAAATAAATTTTTAAATATAAAATTAAAATGATTACTATGAAAAGATACTCTTTAGTAGGTGGATTAGTTATTATAGAAAGACTTGCATATGAAAAGGTATATAATGGGTATAGAATAATATTGTTTCTATTAATTATTTCATTCCTCCAGAGGTGAATTATAGAATACTCAAATTAAATAATACAAAAAAAATAAATGATAAATAATTATTTTTATTAGATGAAATTACAACCTCAATACAAAGAAGATGATGAAGAAGAAGGAATCATAGATGAGATCTTTTATTCATGTACTATCCCTCTTCTAATACATAAAGAAGTGGAGTAAAATAAATTATAATATTATCTAAATATTTTGATTTATATCAAACTCCTAAAATGATATAAAATAAAATTTATAGTGTGAGAGGCTAGGGTTACAAGTTGATACACATGTGAGTGGATAATTATGATATATTTTTCTATCCTAGTTGAACTGACTTGTTGACCTAAAAAATGGATGAACACGTAGAAGTTATTGAAATTTTATTTTTTCTAAATTTTATCCTCTATATTATATATATATTTGAGCCCAATGTGATTTAGAATAAAGAATATACTTCTTAAATTGTGGAGTGGTGTAGATAACAACGAGTCTAATTATTCATTCAATTTATGTCCTCTATTATACCATTTAATATAATAACATGATATTAAGGACCAAATTATCATTTTATCCCATAGATAGAAGAACAGTTACATTTCACATATGTCCCACAAAAATATCCATGAAAAAAATACTAATTTATACCTTAATGTGTTAATTTTTTAATTTTCATAAAATCATCAAATTTGATATCTTATCCCATATTTTCCATAAAAATTGTATTTAACACAATTTTATGGAAAATAAATAATTTATTGTCCATAAAATATTTCTGAAAATGTATTTTATCACCCCCACATTCATCAATTTTCAATATAGGGAAAACATCTTAAATCCAAATCAAAATATACACCAAAATAAAAAGATAGAAAATTTAAATTATTATTTTGAAAATTAAAATCATTTTGTTTCCATTATAAAATCGACCAACATTTCATTTACCTTTTTTAATATTAATGTTTTTTAAATCCATGAATGTCTTGAATTTTGGTTTTTCTCAAAATGAATTTAATTGAATCTCTCCAGGAAAAATGGATTATAAAAGATATAAATGTTTTATAAGTTACTCATTAAGTAACTAGAAAATAATAATTTACATGAGTATATATGTTTATAAATGTATTTTAATGCCCCTCTATGAATATTAATGATTATATTATTTAATGTTTTACTTGGTTAACTGATATTTTTAATTGTCAAAAAGTTCTTTTTGACTCACTTTCTATAGAATCATTGATCCTGAAAATACTTTGGGTTTTATCATGATGTATGCAACCAAAAACCCACCATGATCCAAAAAGCCAAGGATATAAAGAATATAATGCATGAAACACTCATTGTTTCTCTAATTACATATTCGAATCATATGAATATAAAATACATAAATAAGTAGTGGAATCCAAAAAACTAAGAATAACCATTCCTTTAAAGTGATACGAGATAAAAATTACATTTAAAGATAATTTAAAAATGAATCTTAGATTAGTCCCCTGAATAAAATATTCCAAAAAACAAAATAAATAGAAAAAATATTTTTAATGATCAAAAAAGAATGATCAAATCAATGTTCTAGAGATGACATGCATCAATTTCAATAAAAAGTAGCACATAACGCATAAATTCATTGTCTAAAAAACAAAATAAATGAAAATGAAAAACGTAATATAGATTTAATATAATTTCAATGCCAATAAAGTTAAAATTTTAAAATATGAAACCTTGAAAGAAACACCAATATGCTGAGTGGATCAACTCAAGGTAAGTGGAGATGCTATTTCCCATAATCTATCAAATTACTCTTCTTCATCTCAGGCTTCCCCTTCTTCTTGGTCGTATTTTTTAAAAATAAGAAATTATAAAAATTTTATGGTATTATTTAAAAGTATAAAAAATAATTTAATGAAATATAAATTTATTCTTAATGATATTTATCAATGAAAATGTATTGTTTTAAAGTTGAATGATAAATTGAATTTAAAATTAAAAAATCTACATGATGTGGATGTTTTCAAATATAAAATAAAAGATATTAAAAATCAAATAAAAAATAATAATATGGTGGATTGTATATTAATATGATCCTTGTTTACCAATTAATAGTAATAATTAATTATTTTGTTTATTTTACAAATAATAATTTAACATTTATAAAATATATTAATTTTGAGAAATATGTTTCTTGAAATATATTTTTTAAATTATTTCCCTAAATTGTTCAATTAATTTATAATTGAAATTATAAAAATGATATATGTGGTAGACCAAAATAAATTCACCCTTCTTCTCAAATTTTTTAGTGAAAGTATTATTCTAAAGAACCTTTTCTTCCAAAATATATTTTAGCAAATATTAATAGGCCAAAAAATGTATCACCTTATAATTATTTGTTAACTCATTATAATGGACCATCATGGGTACCAAAAATAACTAGTTTATTTTTCTTGTGTAGGAAATTATTACCAAACCTCATTGATTTAGAAATTTTTGGATTCTCATTAAATCTGGAAAAAAGAATAACCATTCAATTGATTATTAAACTCTTTTCACATTGAAAGTAATGTTCTATACACCACCAAAGGGAGAAACTAAATCTTTACATTCCTAATAAACCATTCACTAATAGAAAACGTCCCATATCATTGCTCAAAATGGTCTTTAACAGCGCTGAAAAAGCACAGTAATGCTCAGCGCTAATATTGGGGTCCCTTTTATCAGTGCTCCGAACAACGCTGATAATGCCCCCTTTTATCAGTGCTAAAAAAGTACTAATAAAAGACCACTTCATCAGAGCTTTTTTAGATCTTATAAAAGGTTCCTTTATCATCGATTTAATAAAGAGCTGATAAAGGTCAAAAAATTAAAAAAATTAAAAAAAATAAAAAAAAATCTTTGGAGAGCTTTTAACAGCGCTTGACCCCCCTTTATCATCACTAGGATGTCTTCCACATGCTGCCCTTCCCACATATCCTCACAAGTGTGCACCACTTTTCATCCACCTACACTCGAACCCATGACCTCCCCCCTTTCGCGGCTACACCATTACAACTAAGCCATTTCGTTTTGTTCTCTATTTAATGATATATCAAAATATATATATATATATATAGTTATATTTATTCTTATGTTGATATAGATTCATATTAATATAAATATATTTATTCATATATTAGTATATATAGATATATTCATTCGTATATTAATATATATTTATATTTATTTATATATATATTTTTAGTTATAATTTTTTATCGTATATTTATTTGTATATTAATATATACTTATAAGAATAGTTTAAAATAAATAAATGAAAAATTATGTTTTTTATGTGTGTTTATAAATAAAAAAAATAAAAGAATACATATATATATATAACACATACACACACACATAGACACACACACATATACATATATATTTATGAATAAATACATATACATGTGTATTTGAAAGCCATAGAATGTTAAAATTATCATAACTTATAATCTAGAAGCCTATTTGAACTCCACAATTAGTCAAATTGAAGAAAATAAAACACTCTTAGATATGAAATGTGGTACAGGGCTAAGGGAAATCCGGATTAGAAGTTATACCTATTTTAATGTTAAAAAATCGGGGTATCCTGACTAAGAAATCAGTTTTGGAGGCCTTCAGGGTCATTTTTGGCCTAACACAATGTGAGTGTCCTTTCCTCGATCACCACTAAGTAGAGCACGTCACATTATTCGATTTGATATGTTGTAGATCTCAAACAGACACCTGGATCAAAAGTAATGGTCGTTTGATGTTTGAGTTACATTTTCAACTTATTCTAGATCTTTTATTAAATTTTTTGATTTTTTGTGTCTTTAAATTGTTATTAAATGATTTTTAATCGATAATAATTAGAAAATTATTAATTATTAATATTTTCATAAAATATTTAAATCCATTTTCACTTAATGTATTATATATTAAATGTAATAGTCTATTTATACGTATTTAAAACATATTTAAAAAATATATATTATATTTATATACGAATAAATATACTTATATAACAATAATTTATTATATTATTAATTTTTTTATATATAAATTTTATCAGCACAGATAAATACCCCCATTATTAGCGCTCCTAAAAAAGCGCTGATAAAGTGGTCCCCTTTATCGGTGCTAAAAAAGCACTAATAAAGCCCCCCTTTATTAGTGCTTTGTTTATTGAGGATAATTGGGTAGCACTTCCCTTGAACAGTTTTGTAGTAGTTATTACATCAACTCTGATATTCATGGAAAAAATTTTTTTTATAATATTTATTTAAACTCTTTAATAAATAATTACTCAAAATTATATTTTTTCATTATTTCACAAAATAAGAGATGATTTATTTTTAAATGTTTCTTCATTTCAATTTTTCAATCATTTAATTTTTGCCTAATTTCGTTTTTATTTTATCTTTCTGATATATCCCTATAACTATTATATTATTTGGTGATTTACTGAACTGTAAATGTTTTTTTAAAATTTCACAATTTCTTATTCCATTCGTTTTCAAAAAAATTATTTCAATTTTTTTTCAAAATTTCCAGTTGAATTATTTTTCAAAATTTCTTTTTATGTTATTTTTCTTAATTTATTTTTCAATTATTTTTTATAATTTAATTTTCAATTTTCTTATATTTGTTTCTAATATTTACTATTTTTTTAAATTTATTTCACTTTTGAATAATGGAAATGATCAATTTATCTCAATTATTATATATATTGAGAGAGGTCCTTAATTATTTTAATTATATAACCTCTTTAATTTTTTTAAAAATTATGTTTCAATATTATGTTCATTTCTTATCTGTTTAAATAAATATTCTTTTTTTATGTCTAGTGTTATTCTCTTAAATGATTTATATATTTCAATCTTCGTAATTTCTCTATTTATTCTACAACAGAGGAGCTATTTTAATGATATTCTCATTCAATCGTGTCACTTATTTTAGAATATAATCGATGATTTAACTTTTTTAAGCACGTTAAATGTTTTTTTAAATCATGATTTGTTTGTATATCTATTTGAATGATAATTTCTGTAACTATTTTCTTAAATTCTTCGAATATATTTATACATGGAATATTTTGATAAATTATTTTTTCTCTTTTTATTATAAAGCTTTTTGGTTTATCACTGTTATTTATTATGTCACTATTTTATTAAAATGAGAAGTTATATATTTTGTAAATTTTATTTTGATATTATTTTATATTATCATATCATATCTCTCTAACCAACATGCTTCAATACATCCTTTTTGATAATATGAGTGGAGAATACTTTTTTGAAGGGGTGGAGTGTATAATGGAGGTAAAAGATAGAAAATATTTTTTTTCTAATGGTGTTTCATCAACTAGGAGAACATGATTTTGATGTTTCATAAATGGTGAAATGGATTCATGTTTATTTGTTATACTCTTTTATTTTTATATTTTTCTATTTCTTATATTGATTTATATATCAAAATGTTGTGATCATAAAAAAAGGTGTAGATTTTTTACTCTTATCAAACTATCATATTAATGACCCAAAGAACTCTATGTTGTTTCAAACTTATTTCAATTTTTTAGTGATTTCTTAGTCATAATGGTTTGATGAAATATAGCTCAAAAGAATCTTCACTGTGTGTTTAACGAGAATATTTTATAGTTTGTGTTGTAGTGGAGGACTGGTTAGTAGGTGGAATTCTTCAGCTATCCGATAGTATATGTGATAGTGACCCGTGTTATATTCACCTGATTAGCTAGTCGACAGAGTCCATCACCTAACCTGAAAGAATAAAAATATCAATGGTTCCATTAAGAATCACACTGGATATTCGTCGGAGGATACTAGGTATCTGGTGGTATCTGGTAGGCTAGTACAAATAAGAATTTATTACGGTAAAAATGTATATGGTTTGGGTCTTAAATTCATTATATTCAATTATTGTACTTTGAAACCCTATATAGACTATATATGTTGGTTTTGGGAGGCGTGAAACTTCATCTAAATTTTTTTCACAATTTGTGAATTGCTTATTGATATTAAATGGATTCATAATCTATCAAGATCCCTACAATTCTATCTACCTCATCCTTTGTCAAAGGAGAATCTCATATTTTTCATCATCTATGGAGATAAAGGAAATGAATCAAGAAGGATTTGTTATGCAATGAATTTATTCAAATCACCATTAACATTATTTTTCAATATTCTTGTTCCTCATTCTCTCTCGTAATGTTAAGTATATTTTCTAAAACCCCCTAAATCTTAATTCATATCCTTATCTCTCTCCATTACTATCTTGTTCTAATTATTTCATGGGTGAGTGAAGATAATCCATTTTAAAGGGATTGAAATATATCATGGAATCTATTTACATTATATCTATATTTATTTGGTTATTGGTTACATGTTCAAAAATTGTTTTTTGTTTTTCATTCTCTGTTCAGACTTGGGGATTGGGGTTCTTTTTATTCCATTTAATGAATGTTTATTGGATCTTACTTTCTATTAAATCCAAGGGTTTTTTTCTTGGTTCCCATGCCCTCAAAGGTGTTAATATAGTGAACTACATTATCATTCCCGTGGGGGGAGAGACATAAGAGTAACTATGGGTACTAATTATAAACTTCCTTAAAAATTTCTTCATGTACATTTACCTTTTTCAATTTTCATTCCACATAAAATTCACATTATTTAATTATAATTATTTCCAATATGTTTAACTTTGATTATATGAACTCGTTTATTGTATCATAAAGTATTTTATAGAATCAATCTTTTTATTCCATTTTATTTTTTAAAAGGAAATTCACCTCCACTATTTCCAATTTACTTTCTAACCCGTACCTATACTACCAATGCACAACATACCATTATGGAATATAATAGTGTAATAAAGAGTTATGTATCTTTAACATCATAGTACACGCATGTAAATTTTATTTTGAAAAATTAAATAGTTTTTAATTGGATCTAATTTCTATTATTACATAAAATTCAGTGGCAAATAATATGAATATAACCATGTAAATTTTAGATACAAATAAAAAATTATATTTTTGGAAAATATGTGTTTAAAAATAAAATTGACATTAATTTATAATAAATACATTTTAAATAAAATCTATTTCAATGAAAAGATCTTATAAAATATTATTTATTTGAATTTAATTGATAATATAATTTTGTGATTTACTAACTAGTTTTTCTAAGGGTCCTAATGTTGATTTTTTCAGAAAATCTATTATTTTTCAATAAATAAGATTGTGTAAATGTTATTATTATTAATTATAATTTGTTTTTGATAAAATAAATTTCATTTTTTGAATCTTCATATTAAAATTTAAAAAAAGGTTACTTTTCTTAATTTTTTGAGACTATCAACTTTCTATGTAAAAAAATATGGTATAAATATATAGTGAGTATTATGATATCATAATGACTAGAAATGGAAGTAATAAATATGATAAAAGATTTTATAGACATCAAATAGTATTAATCATTAGAATAAGGTATTTTAAAGTTGTAATATTTAATTAATAAACCTATATTGAACCTGAAAAATCTAAATTATAGTTTAATGTTTTTGAAAATAATTCTTATGAAAATGGATCCCTTGCATATGCAAATAATTAATAATTAACAATGTTTAATCCTTATTCTATTAAAATTTAAAAATAAAATCCCCAAAAAAATACCATAGGTAAAAACCATGGTAAGGCAATGAATATGCATTTATTATTTTCTAGAAGTATATGTCTTATGTTTAAAAAACAATAATGAATTCCCGAAGTTTTCTATAACAACAAACCCATTCTCCAATTCGCCTTAAATAAAAATAATTTTATAAATAATTTCCTCCAATTTTCTGTATCAAAAACTACAACAATAATTTTATATGGTTCTTAAGGGATCCTCTAGTGATTTAATAAGCAATGTATCATGGTATGGGGTTATATCCCTCCTATGTTCCATTCAAGCACTTCCCGAGTTATAAGACTTCTTTATTTCCTAATGCTTGTAATATTATATGTTCATAATCATTCTATACTATCAAAAAGAGACAATATTAATGAGATAATACCCCTCTCTCGAATTTATCCCTTCTAGTAACTTTTATGTACACCCATTATTTTGTTGAAATTATCCCTTGAATTTCCTTACCATAATTTTATGTTTTGACTAACCAACCATATTTCATTCAAGGGTACTAACCTAGATAGAAATATCCTTAATTGATTAGGTACATCAAGGTATAAAAACAATAACATGAAATCATAATCAAAATGTGTGGCTTATCAATGAAGTACTCCCACTGAAAATGATGGACCCATATATCATATCCATTTTAGTGGGTCCAAACTCATATTTCATCCATACTTGTATTAGGTATAATTTAAATAATCCCTATCCATATCTGGTATAAAAAAATTGGAAATCACATCAGTTATGATTCTAGAATATTTTAGTGGATAACTATTTATCCAAATCCATGCCATGGAAACATTTAACACTATTATTACGATATCCCATCAATTACAGTTTCCCATTTAAGTATAACATGAAGCTAATGTTAAGAATATTTCAAATAATAATTAGGATCACCTTTTCACTTTATTTCCATTCATAAGATAATCCATGGACACCTAAAGGTTAGGGTCACCCATACTAAATTACCAATGTCCTGATAAGTATTGATATTTAATGAATCTCACATTTAGTAATTTAAATGGGTTTTAATCTATCATTATTGTATCATATAATTACCATTATGTATGCATGATTTTATGATTTATTGCTGGAATCCCTATTCTAACCACAAAATTAATATTTTTACACCATATTAATGAGTTACCCATTACACATCCAAAAATTTATGTTAATCACTCAAAATTAGAACTGAAACATATTTATACATATCCAAATGTATCTCATGAATATGGTACATGTACTATTTATGTAAATGTTTAGAATTATATGATATTGACAATATCAAAAATAGTAAACATGAAGCCACATTTCATCAACCCCATCATTTTGGAATATTGAAAAATTCGTAAGGCTAGTAGAATGTTTGAGCCAAATCCCTATAACCCAAAGATACATTAATCAAGGGAGAATATAATTCTTAACAATTGAAAATACTAACATATATAAACTATATTTAACAACTAAAATGAATTTTATAACTTTAATAACATATAATGGTCAATATAGATGAATAACGAGTCCAATGTTATCATTTCTAGAAATATAGGGAAATTTATAAGAAATAGTTTATGTTATAAATTAAGGTATGCATAATAATTCATAATATAGTAGTTATATTTATGAATTAAGTAGGAATAATAAATAAAATAACTATTCAAAAAAATTAACATGATATAAAAAATTATGAAATAATTATATATCTATTATTATAAACAATTTAAAATTTAATATTGATATTCCATAAAAATATAAATGATTTACAATTTTGTTCTAATATAAACTCATTAATATTATTCATTTTATAAAATATTATTTAATATATGATTTTTTATGAAATATATAAATATTATATTTAAATTTATTTTATATATATATTTAAGATAATATAGGCATCATATATTTATATTATTTTAATATTTTATCATATCTTATGTCAATACTATTTTATTAGGGTTCAAAATATTACTAAATAAACCACATATAATTTTAAAAATTCATTATTATGTAAATATAAACACTATATGTTTTGCATTATTTTATAATTTTTAAAATATTAATAATGTACTCTAATAATATTTGTATAAATACTTTATATTTAAATTATAAGATAAGATATTTAATTATTGAAATACATATTTTCAATATAAGAAATTATTATAATGGAATATGTATTAATAAATGCGTCAAAAAAATATTAATTAAATATAAACAGTTTTTATATAATTATTTGTATTGTTTTTGTAAAATAATAAATATTTTAAAATAACATTTATCATTATTTATAAATAACTTAAAAATAATATAATTCAATTTTAAATTGAAAATAATATCATATTCTTAACATATTATATTTAATGAGTTGGGATCATTGGTATGATATGACTAAGAACACACAATGCATTAACCCTTTATCTATTATCAGTCATACATTATGTTTGAGGGATGTACAAGCTATTTTGTGCTTTGTGTCTCAAAAGGGCCTCTTAGTCCTTGAATAGTCTGGAGACAAATACACATGGAAAAATAATCATAAGGGAAGTCGACACATTTGAGGTCGGCTTGACCAATGGATAGACCATCCCAATTTCCTCTCAACCTTTTCTAATGATAAGGTGGATCATTTGGTTCAGGTGGCCTCTGATCATTCACATATCATCCTGTGACTTGTAGTTGGTAATATAGGGCCCAACACATTTTCTATTCCATGTGATTGGAGGCTAACCATGATTTTCCCCTAGTGGTGCGCTCATTATGGGAGAAACCCATGTTGAAGGTCTCTTGGGTGTGGTTTCATAACAAGATCTATAGGATGAAATATGAACAACCTTTTTGGGCATATTCCAAGCCATCTTCTTTCGTGTAATTAGAGAGCGTGAAGGATAATATTGAGCAGTCTGAGCAGGGGCTCAAATCTCAATGGGATGATGATGTTTTTCGCAACTTTAATGGACTCAAGAATCACATTTCTTATATTATTCTTGAACAACAATGAATTTTTATTGAATGATATAGGGTGACATAGATTAATAATGGTGATAAAATACTACATTATTTATTGTATTCATTATGGAAATAATTATGTTCAAATCTCCAAACATTCAACTTAAATATGAATCTTTTACTAATGAAACAAATGTGGTGAGACGTATGGTCGGGGATAATATTTACTCATTAATTGTAGATGTTAAACCTCAAATAAAATATGGTTATCCCACAGGGCATGGTGAAATTTTTGAATCTATCCCACATGTGGTTTCTCAAGATGTAAATGGATACATTGAGAGACCCTAGACAATCAAGAGGTCTCAATGGACATTAATGTTGTCTACGTGGAATATGATCCCATGGTGGATGTCTTTCTAGGCTCTTCCTATAATATAATCTAGGATCTCATCAAATATAACCCTTTTGTCTACATATAGGACAATTTTAGAGGGGAAATTCTACCTCAAGTAGCCTATGACACCACCCTTATTATCATCCCCAAACTGAAGGATCCATATACATTAAATAAATTCAGGCCAATGAATATGTGAAACAATTTCTACAATGTTTTGGATTCTATTATAAATTTAATGATTTTAATGTATCTTTATAAGTGGGTCTCTAATGAGAAATAGGGTTTCCTCAAGGGCCACTCCACTCAAACCGTTATTACCTTGGCTAAGGAAATACTAGGAGACATCAATAAGAAATTCCATGGATTGAATATTTTAATAAATCATGATATGGGTAATGCCTATGACCTAGTTCAGTAGAGATTAATTAATATATTCATGAGGTATATGGGTTTCTTGGAAAGAGTGGTTGATATCTCATTTAGGTGCATTGGATCTCCTTGGTCTTCTATTACCTTTACAGGGAGGAGTTAAAACATCTATAATTTGATGTGGGGTCTAAGGTAGGGGAAACCACTCTATCCTAGTATCTTAATCATGATAAATGATACTGTAAACTGATATATTAATAAATTCAGTTCTAATGGGAGGGTTCAACCTCTCTGGTGAAATCCAAATCTCATCATTATTACCCATATTTTATATACAGATGTACATATTGTTTTCCTCGATGGAAGTAGTGGTAAAATTCAGGAGGTCAAACAAATTCTCGATGTATTTTAAATATAGATTATAGATCCTAAATCATGGGAGAAGAAGTGTCTATCTCCTAAAACATTCTTCAAGAGGTTTGGAAATAAACATGGGATCACCAAGAGACACTTTCTTAAGTAATTCATGGGAGCCCCAATCTACATCGGTAAGATTCTATTTAGTACATTGGTTTTATTGGTGAAAAAATCACTACTCATATCCTCAATTAGAAGAATCACTTTCCTTATTTTGGGGGGATAATTACCCTGGTTAATATTTTCTTAACTTTTATTCCAATGCGTGTTCTTTTTTCCATGGTTATTCCAAAGACGATCCTTCATAACATTGAAAAAAACATTAACTTATTCTATTTTGGTTCTTGAAGCTGAAAAAACATGTCATTGGGACTCAAGGGAATAAATAGGTCCTGATGTTGAGGAGGGTAGAATCTACCTTCGAAGTGTATCAGACACCATGTCTTTTTTGAAAGTGATGTTTTCATGGGATGTACTTGAGGGTAAGTCTCTTTGGGAAAGGTTTTCAGTCAAAAGTTATGGGACTCAGTTTGATATGGAATGCTGGGGTCGATCTGAGATTTGAAATTTTACATGTTGACATGTCAATACAATAAAATAGTACACAAGATGGATTGTTCAGGAGGTGCCAATAAACATATAGAGTAAAAATTGGTCTGCGAATAGTCTTAGCTTCCCAAGCTGCCCAGTTCCCAAATTTAAATTCCAATAGGGGATATCAATTCCCACATTCACCTAGGCTATTCTGAACCCTATTCCACAGGAGATAATAAATAATATTTGTTTAAAGGAATAACCAGAGGTGTTGGTGTTCATTGGGTCTCAATATATATATCATTCTTCAAAACCATAACATGGTGTTCTGCATACTAATGGAAATCTGGATGATTTGGGAGGGGTTCATTGCTGAAACGTCATCTCGGCCAACTATAAATTTCTTGTTTGGAATATTCATAATTTGTCTCTTCTAGTAGATGAAGGGGTGTATAAAAAAAGTTAAATGGTCTCCAAATGTTCTTACTATCAGAGACATAAAGTGGAGTCTTCATTGAAACTCTACTTAGAAAGTGAGTGGGTTTAAATTATCATGAAAGTCATCATATATTACACAGGGTGGGAGATAAAGTGTCCTATAGTTTTGTAGTTTCTTGACTCTTAGTTTCAAAGTTTCGGGATTACTGTGAATAAACAAGAGATGCGATCCATCTTAATGGTACCTGGGTGTTGGCTCCTCTAGTCCACCTACATCAAATAAAGACATGATGGGACATTCAGATATGGGTAGGTCGTTCAGGCTAGGGAGAGGGCCCTAGAAGTGGAGCGGGTATCGCTGCTCAATTATGTTGATCGATCTCCATCCCTACAATGGTTTTGGGTGCATATGAATATTGTATTTTTGCCCCATTTTGTGACCCCTAAATGTCTGTGGGTATGATGGAAGCCCACAAAATTTAAATACAAAATAAATGTTGAAAATTATTTTATGAATGGTTCCATGAGGGATTAAAGATATATCCATGGACAGTAGAGGTCCATGGACCTTACTTTTTAGTTATGGCTGCATTTAGGAGATTCTCTCCTCGAATATGCTTTCACCCAATTCAAGGGATTAAATTTGTACCGCTCCGAGGGAATCATAGTCCACCGAGTGGAAATCGATTCCTTGATTCAAAAAAACTGAAACAATAGTAATTGAACTACTCCTTGGGTTTTCAATTTTTTTAATCAAAATTTCTAGGATATTCTCTGTAATTATAGTAGTTATACTCACTCATGGAGAGAAGTTAACAAAGATAAAAATTTCATGGAATCCTTGGACATTACTGATTCCACTTTTATTATTTATAGTAGTATTGGATCCCTCCCCCCCCGAGTGTGCTATCTTGGTTCAGGTTAATTATTTATGTTTGTATTACATTATACCACCTTGACATGTTTCTAGCTTTAGTCCTATTTCAATAAAAATTCTCAATAATGGATGGATGGACCAATACACCACCACACATTTTTTTAAAACTCATGGTATTGTTGTCATATGATATAATATATTAGTATCATATAATATAGCCTACACAAAATAAAACAATTTTACTAAATGATAGATTGTGTTATCCCCATAATGTATGTTTGATTTCTATTCAGTATAAAAAAACATAGATATCATATTTTAATACTAATAGTAAGATAGACATTATCATTTGAAAATAATAATTTCATAAAGAATTTCATGAATCAAACCACGTGGAAAGTCATTGATACCTCTAATAATAATCTCTGCATAGATTAAAATTTAATCTAAAATGAATTAAAAAATACTAAAAACTATGTTTATATATGCATCTAATTTGGAAATAATATAAAACAGAAATGAAAAACATGCATTCCTTGCACCACTTTCACATACTATCGATTCATTATATTTTTCATTGATGAGAATCACCCAGGAATAAACCAAAGGTCTTTTTCCTTCTTGGTGATTCCATGGGACTTTATAAATAAAAAAACACTTTTGATGAGATCTTCCAATTCTTTCTTGTTATGCTAGAAACATAGTGACTAAGAGGGAAGGAAGAGAGTGCATCATGGAGGGAATAGTTTCAACTATGAGGATTGTATACTCCATACCCATGTCATTGACTAACTTATATAGTATTAGGAATGATCTTGGATCAACACATAGACATCCTATGATAGGCAGTGATTTTTATAAACATACAACTGATATATTTAGTAACATTATGTGTAACTATCAACCATAAATCTACCATGTATAATCCATGATAGTTAAATTACTATGAGATTTAAATAACTGTATGAGTCATTATAATGAGTGAAAATGAATCAGATTGTTAGAGTCATTATGAATCATTCATGTTGAATGATATGGAATATTCATGTAGTTAGTATGTAAAATCTTATATCAAAGAATAAAACAACCCAATGATTATGGTATATTATCCTTATATCTAAGGATACTATATAACCCTAATCATAGATACATTCACTTTTTCTGTGTACTTTTCATACCCTATGACATGCTCTATAATATTTTATGACATCCTATGTATTTAAGGAATTTTCTTTCACTCAAACCCAATATAAAATAAATAGGTATCCAAGAGGTCCCTCAAACACAATAATATTAATGAAACAAATATTATGAATGATTAATGTCAATATAATTGAGTGGTAGAAATATTTAAAATACAAAAAAAATCATCATAATATATAAACTAGAGGTGGTGTGCTTGGTTATTCATATGATGTATTATAGTTAGGAATTTAATAACTACATTGGTGTTGTATACAACTCATAATATATCTGTTACTGAATAATTAGCCTTTATTCCCTACAAGACCTGAATCATAAATCATCTCTAAGATGAATCTTTTTCCTAAAATTAAATAGAATTATTTACCCATATACAACAAAAAAATATCATGTATGATATCAAGGGTGAGTCTAATGATCTAATAGGATCCCCTCACTCAACATAGCAAAGTATGTATTGGTGATCAACTGAATATATATGAAAATCATAGGAAATAGTGTAAGTCAATGCTTAGTATAATTCACTCACTGAGAAACATATCCCATACTAGTGGCTAATGATTATATTCATGTATATGTGATTTGATGGAACATGTACATCAAAATCATGACTAACACCTCCCAACATAGATTAAGACCCAGTTGCTTATGATCAATGAATTGTAAACACTCAAGACCCAAGGATGTATCCTTATGTCTCTCTCATATTAACATATATAAAATTCATGGGGTATCACTACATCCACTAGACTAACACATCATAGACCCACATTATCCATCTGTTACATGACCACTCATTAATAAAAAAACCCTGGAATATCAATAGAAATAATGAAGATCCAAGGAAAATAGGAAATCAAAGAGGGACCAACCATAAATAAAATGTCAAATAAGAATGAAATATTTAAATTAGTTTTCAAATATAGCCAAAATCATAAAATAAAAACAATACCCAAATCCGATGATAAAATAGTAGTGAAACTAAATATTGGGGCCCAACTAAATGAAATAAAATAACCTAACTCTCACACCCTTCCCAATATATTCCCACAGATCCTTACTATAACTGGATTCTTGTCCATTCATTGATAATTTCTAGCTCAACCTTATAAGGTTCAGGCCGTAATGGGGGTTTTCACATAATCTGTGATGGTAAAACTTATTACCTTCACCATAATCACATTGATCATATATAGAAACCATAATCATCAATAAAAAATAGTTTAATAGCCATATTCTAAAATAATGTGGGTCTCTTTTTGGATTTGAGCTAGTTCTATTTCACATAGTTCTCTATGACCACCTAAGGGTAAAATAATATCCAACCTAGTTCCTCAACAGCCATCACTTTGTGTTTGACCACTAATATGGAACACAATATCTAGAGAAAATTTAATGTCCATTAAAAATTGAAATGGAGCACATGACCTATCAAAAAATACAAATTCATGACCAGATAAACAAAAAACTCAAAGGTCATCATAGTCATATCCTCCCTTGGGTAACAATTCTCCATCAAGAGTTTTAAAGCGTAATTATCAGCATTTGATATAGAATATAACGAGTTACAATATATCATTTTGAATAAGATAATATGAGTTGGAAGGGTACCAATTATCCTTTTATTGAAGAACAATGAGTTGTCTCACATCTTCACATCCTATATTTGGGTCTGTACAAGGGATAATTACATTTGTAGAAACAACACTGATGTAATAGACTAAAGCTATTAATCAAATAAAACATATACTAACTCCCATCACAATCATTGTTCTCAATCATGATGATTACCTATAATAAAAATAAGAGGTTAAATAATCATAATGAGAATTTCAATAATTTCACAATGGATAATTGTACAAAACTAACCCATCACCAAGTCAATTCTAAGGCCACATAAGTATACCAATACCATCACATGGTTAATGTGGAAATATTCTAAAAGGAAAATTAATAAGAATCCCTAGTATTTCCAACAAACTCATCACCCAAGGGATGTATGCTATCATGATTAATTATGAAATAATAGATAACACATGGAAAAACCATCATCAATAAGAAAAAATGTAATTATATAATTTTTTTATTATATGGATTCACACACACTATATAAAAAAACTACAATAATTACTGAAACTATTCCTCAAGTATTTCTATTATAATACAAGTCAAAATACTCATTCTTATTCATTTGAAAAATGTTGTGCATGTTAAATATACCCACACCAAGCCCTAGTATAGAAATAGAAAATATTCATGAAGAAGACCTCATATGTTTTGATATTAAATGTTAAATACCTTTTTTTAAATCACTAGATTCATTTGGATTTCAAAATTAAAAAAAAATTAATCACATTCTAAAATGAAATATTAAAATAAAATTGGAAAAAAATTATAGGACACAAAAATGAACCATAAAATGTTTCATAAACACACTTTAAAATATCTAACCACCAATTAACTATTAACATGGAAAATTTTCTTGTTGAAAATTAAGATAATGTGATCATAGACCATTGTTTTGGTCCAATATCATACAATATCATATAATATGTTAATAAACAATAATGATCACTTGAACCAAAAAATAATCCAAATAATCAAGAGACTCTATAATGTAAAGTAATCCTACCATGTAAAATGATCCATAAATGATCCAGGATCATATTTACCATCAACAAGAGGCCAATAACTTATCTCAATCACAAACCATTATTAACTATTATAAAATAAATATTAATCAAACCCCCAATTGGGATACATTATTCCAAAATCACTAGGAATATATGAGACATATAAACCCACTAAAAATGCTAAGGAAAACTCCCAAAGCATTCCTATACCTAGAACATTTGAAAACCACAATTTACAAACCAGAATCAACAATAAGTTTCATAAAATATTGTAAACATTCACAATTAAATTTATATTGTGAATATATTACATGCAAACAAAATGTGTTGGTCATAATCTAATCAATCAAAGCCTCTTATATGCTATGTATATTAAATACACATTATATACAATAGATACCCCATACATTGATATAATTGCAGGCTTAAACAGAAACTAATTTAACCAAAATCAAATGATAATGATAGGAGAAGATCTAATTACCTTGTTTGGATAAGAATACTAGTTTCAAATAAACCTATAACCATGGGATATTAAAAGGGGTTTCAAGAGGGAATAAACAAGTGGGATAGGTTGGATAAATTTCCTCTGTCAACTAAACATCATTGTAAAATTGATAGAAGGTATGATAACATAATTAAAGTTCATCCCATGTTAGAAAAAACAAGGCAACCTGGTGAGTCCACTATTGGTGATGAACCGTTGGAATTTTCATCATGAACCTGGGGGATATAACACCCACAACTAATTTCCTCTTATTTCAATAAACACTTTAAAACAAATACATTTTATTTTTTCTCCAAATTATTACTTTAAAAACATACCGAATACCATTAAAACATGACCAAATTTTCAAACCATCAATTTAAATCAAAATATTTAAATTCACCAATTTTCTGAAATAATAGAGGACTATCCCACCACATAGTTTATAGACACATAATTATATGGGTAGTTATGAAAATTTCAAGACAATTACTATTTTCATAATGAAGGTTTGATAATCCTTCACAACTAAACCATGGCCCACACCTGTCATCAATTCACCAATAATTGATTTTTCTCCACATTGTACTCCATTCATTCATATAGTGTGTGACTCCAACACCTAATTTCTATATTTATTGAAACCATATTTACTAGATAATAAACTCTCAATAACCTTCCATTATCATTGTTTCTCTATTGGAATCATTTTATATTGATCAATCCATCGACATCCTCAGAATCTGATTCCTCCCTCAGGAGTACCCCTCTTATACTAATCACCCAAACACCATGACAATGAATAAACACACTATTCAACTACATGAACTCCAAAATGATATAAATCATATAACATTTGTTTCTTATGTTTCTACCAACTTTAATAAATTATTAATGAAGGATTATTCCATATATTGGTTCTCCCCACCATTTGAACCTTCTACTAAATTGAAATCTAAAATGTCTTAACAATGACTCCATCAATATACCCTCTCTATACTTGATTTATGTAATAATCACTAGTGGATTCATCTTAAACCACATGAATACCTCTAATAAAACTAATAATACAAGAAAAATATGAAATTTGAAACACCAACATATTTCTTAGTCTACACAACAAAATCAAAAAAACCCATCTTACATGTTTAAAAACTAATTATTTTATAACTAGATAAATTATACATAAAAACATCATCAATCACTAAAATTTAAAATATCCCTTGGTATTAATGGGTTTTTTCACAAAAACTAAATCACAAAAATGTCTACCCATTCCAAAAATTTCCTATACTAAACCCATTTCAAAACCCAATTTTAAATACATTTAGAAATTATTTTTTTAATTATTTTCAAAATCTAATGATCCCAATCCTTTTTACTCTCAACTTTTTTATTGCAATGGTTTTATTTTCAAAGTAATTTTTCCAAAAAAATGAAACCCCATTAAAATAATTTCTCTATGGTAACCATGAATTGATGATCAACAATCAACATAACACTTATAAATCCCATCTAATCCATATTAATATCATCTCCCATTATAGTATGTTTGAGAAATACCAAATAGTTTATAAATTTCTTCTATTAAAAATGTAACTCGATGAAGAAACATAACAAACACCACCACACATATTCGTGTGTGTGATGAAATAATCATTATATTATTAAAATTTATGATTAGTGAAAATGGATCCCAAATAATCTAAATAGAAAACGCCATGTATCATCTGTCCCATCTTAGGTTTCTCGGTCTAACACTTCACTCAACCTAGCTTTACTAATATAAAAAATGAGACAACCCCAGTAAAAATGGGTTCAAATGATACTATGATATCAATTAATGGTCATGTTCTAGATTCCGAGTTCTAAAATATTATTTATAGTCATAAATAACATAATGAAAAACTGAATCACACTCTGATACCATTTTATAATAGCTTGACATGGTGACTAAAACTATTCTCGTGAGGATAGAAATTCATAATGTCAAGTGAAAATTCTCAAATTATAGAGTATATTGAATTGGAGTGATAGAATAATGTTTTTTTGAGGAGAATATGTCTTAAAATATAAATCATTTGGGTCACCCTAGATTCTATCAACAAATGGGAATGTGATGTCCACAGAATGGTCATATATAAAACCTATATATAATAAATATTGATCTAAGAGGACCCCCACATTCTAAAACCATAATGAAATAAATATTTTTTATGATATTACAAAATAAAATAATGCCTAAAATTAGATAATAAAAAAAAGTCACCATAATTCATAAATAATATGTGGGACACTAGCCAATAGATATGTAGTATAATAATTTGAATGTAAAATGTACAGTGGACTCTAGAAAAAATCATAATATATCATCTATTTACTCATAGACCAATACCCTCTATAAAACCCAAACCATGTTTCAAGCTCCTAGTTAATAAATAAACTTAAATGGAAATAATAAGACATTCTCATTGTACATCAAAATAAATATCACGTATACGAGTAAGGGTGATACAAAAAATAAAAATGGAATCATCTCTTTTACACACTGATTGCAAGTGATCATGTGAATGTGTAAACAAATATTATGAGATTTGTAATTTTAGTTCATTGTCAATATCACACACCCTAAAACATAACGCAGAAATACATATAAGAATCATACTCATGCATACATAGATATAAGACATGAAAACCAAAGAGGATAGACTAATAATAACAAACTCATAATAGGACCCACCAAACAGAGATCATTTACTTATAAAGCCTCATAACATAATTTTTATATAATTATGTATCTCTTATCTAAACAGATGTAAGCCCTTGTTATTCTCATGACACCCACCTGACTCACAAATTATAATTCCACCTAAATTATTAGCCACTTAACTAGCTATAAATAATAAAATCCCCAAAAATATAAAAATAATTTACAATCAAACCCAAAATAGAAAACATAGAAAATAAAATTGGGATTAATAATTAATCATATACCAAATGACAATAAAAACAAAAAATTGGTTGTCGAAGGGGGACTGGAGAAAAAAATAAAAACTATACCAAAATATCATGGTAAACAAATGGTTTAATTAAAGAAAAATTCATAATTCCATGAATAACTCAAATATTGTGGAATTATACATATCATCTCTCTAGGGTTTATCAAATGAAACTACAAATTTACTAATATATCACCAGTGAATAAATAACATATATCACATGTCACCACAAGGGTTGACTTCCACTATATGATGGATTATATCATCGGATACACCATGACACTCATAACGAAAATAAATACTATATTATCTAAAAAAATAAGGGTTCATGTCCACGGTGTTAACTCATGTGGGTCCATGGATGATACTAGTCATTATTATTTTACATAACATGTCATTACCTCGCATGTGTTGTCCACTATCCCACTTAGGGAATCTCTATAAATCACTCTAGGTTAAAACACCAATCGAAAATATCACACATATAGTGAGTTTTATATCCACAAGGTAACCAGAAAAAATATAGATGATATAAAAAACGTATATAGTCTCCTTAAGTTTATTATTTAACTTGATGGTATTCCAAGGTATCATGTACCATGCGTATTGATACTCCATCCAGAGGTCTGTCATACAAGTCCATCTACCTGTCTAGATACCAGAAAAGTAACTTTATCTCAAATATAATTTTTAATTCTAGTTGGGGGGAACCAAAAATATTTTGGTTTTTAGTAAAAGAAGCTAAATCTTATCTTCTCGTAGAATAAATATACCAACAATGATTACTCCATTTGAATTTTTCAATCTGATACCACAAGGATTAATTCCCAAATCACTTATCGTGGCCAATCTTGAGGTTCACTTCCAAGAAAATTAGCAATATAAATAATAAACCAATAAACTTGATAAATTTACCTACAGATAATAGATAAAAACCCACCCATCACTAAATAAATGTTGAGGTAATACACCCCTACCAATAAAATCCTAAGGTTCTAATAGGACTACACCAAAAGGAATCTTAACAAGAATCTCAAAATGTTCTAACCACACCATATCCTAATTGATGGTTTCTCTTATGGTTTCAATAATATTAGGATTTATCATGAAACAATTATTATAATATAATTAAAAATAATAATTACAAATACAACTGTACAAGTTTTAGAAAATTGGGAATCACATACAAGGGGTAGAAAAGACCCAAAAAGTTTGAAATCTATCCACTTATGATTTTTTTTAAATTTTTTGTCAAAATACACTTTAGGAATAGTTTCAAAAATTAACTAAATGTTTTCCCTTACCATGTTATTCCATGGAATAAAAATCAAATTAAATATACCTGAAGAACCCATAATTTTATTTGGAAATACCATTTCAAAAACATTTATTCAAATCACCAATTTCCTTTATATTTTCATATCAATCCAAAAATCATTTTAAATTTCATATAAAAACATAAAACAAGATTAAATTTTTAATTCTAACCCACACCACCGAACCAAATAATAAATTAATCCACTGATATTTGTTCTAACAAGGGGAAATGAATTAACCATTAGGGAATCTATATTGTCCATGTTTTCTCTTACACTAATGTAAGCCCATCACATTTTATTTTGTGATATCCTACAATTCGAAAATAATAATAATAGTTATCACACGAGTTCAAAAATAATGCAAATAATAAGAGGACTCAGTTATTTAATATACACTTACCTCATATAGGTAAATACATAAATATCACAAGATCATACCAATGATCGATGACCCCTTATAAACATACCTGAATCCATAACCATATTATATTAACAACATAATTTTTTAAAATACAAAACCCCAATAGAAATACTCAACACCAAAATCATTAGGAAACTCTGAAACATTGAAACCGAATGCTAGAGGTAGCGCTTCACTCTAGTTACATCACTGAACCTATGATACCCAATATCAATAATTCCCAAATATGAATTGATATTCAATTTTATTCAATTTATTAAATATTACTAGTTTAATGTAGTGAGTGACATACTTCAATACAAGTGTGTTGTTGTTGATATAATCCTTGCCTTCAAAGTCTCATCTACATCACACACGTGAAATCCCCAACAATAAAAGAACTTCCATAAGTATTTGATGGAATTTTATAATAATCCCCAAATAACTAATAAAAAAATATGAAAATAATGATAGGATGATAAGATCATATCACTTATATTTTCTAAGAGAAACTACTTGAAATCATAAACAAATTGAATGGCATGGTCTATAACCAACACAAAACTCTCCCAATATGGTCTTCTCCTAAAAATATTGAAACTACATCATTATTGTAAATAGATGATAATTTTGTATGGTTCACATCCCGATCATCATAACATTTAGTGCGTAAATAGAATAATACATATAACTATTTTTATTAATTATCTAAACTTCATAATATTTAAAAATTAACTATTTTTTCAATATTATCTATGTATTTTAATAAAATACCATTATATATTAATAAAACAAATATAACCCAATCTCTCTAGTTTATTCATTCATGAAACATTCCTTGAGGTCTCGGTTAAAGTGAAACCACATTTCCATTTTTTGGACTAGAAGACCGATGTTATTAACCTTTAATAAAAGTATATAAACATCAAGTTAGAAAAATATTTAGATATAGAATAAAAATAATTAACCTAATGAATAATATGTATCCAAAATTTATCTTTTCTTAGATTGTTTTTAAAACCCACAATTTGAGGAGCTATTTTTTATTCATGACTCATTATGTTTTTTAGAGTTGATTAAAAAACATTACATTAAAAAAATTATAATTTATAATTTTTATGTTATTAGATTACTATAAAACTTTTTAATTGGTTTTAATTTAATCTTCCTCAATAAGATTAAATAACCCTCACAACTCTTGATACACACCATCAGAAACCTTTTCACTCTTCTCGCCACTATAGAAATTGGGAAAAGAATCTTTGGTCATTATCAGGGATTTTTAAAATTATTGATAACTACTAGTTTTATTAGTCATTGAATATATATATTTTGTAAAAATACCCTTTCTATATGATTTTATATGTAACACCATGAAATGGTATTTTTATTTAAAATATAATTACATAACTACTTTTTTGGACCTTACTTAGTACCGATTCACGACATCATAATATTATCAAGGTTATTCGATCATAGTTATCTTCATAAAATTGATATAAAATTCAATGAAATATAATTTAATGTCATTATTTATATAAATAATCTAAATTTTCTATCTCTTTCTATACATAACAAATACATGTGTATATATATAAATTATAATTTATGTATAGATAAACACATACACAACACACACATATTAATTTTTTGTCGTATTATATATATATATGCGTTTGTTATATATTAATATATCACTTTTCTATACACACACATTTACTTGAAATGAGACAAAAACACACACAGAAATAATATTTATAGATGTATGCAGGTAAATATTTTATTTCTATTATGTGCACGTGTGTGTGAATGTTTTATAATATATTGAAATTTCTATAAATTTATTATTTTCTATGTGTTATTAATTTATATATATATTTAATATAAATATAAATATATTTATATTATATATATAAATACATACATACATATATATATATATATATCTTTGTGTGCATGTGTATACTATAATTCCCTTGACCTTAGTCTCCCCAACCCGATGGGTTATTAATTATATTGTAATTGAATTAAATGGGTTTAAAAACCCAAGATCAGGGTTTAGTTGTAATTCAGATACATTATAAAAAACATCACATTATATAATCACATATAACATAATTTGATTATAAATCCTTATTCCATAATGTTATATGTAGTTATGATTATACATATTATTCCTTATCATTACTGGGGAAATGGAAATATGAGGAAAGGGTCAGTTAATACGTCCAATAATGTATAAAATGCAATGGAGTTTACCATTACATAATAATAGAAAAAAAATGTAGTATAATTAAATGATTTTATATCAATGAATACAAAATCATAACATAATCATTAGATGTCATGATAATAAATAATCACATGGATAATAATAAATAATCTCATAATTATGGATTTCAAAATGTAAAACATCATAAACATTTCATTAATGATTTATGACCATACATTACACATAATGGTAAAGGACACTCCCATTAACCTATATTATGTTTCTTTTGAGACCTACTAGGGATCTTGGTGGATATATAATTTCAAGCCCTAACCATAACATAAAATACCAATACATTCCATCATATAATCAAGTGCATATACAATACATGTAACAATCATTAAGAATAATTACATACCTATACATATAATTAAATCTCAATTAATCATATCTTATAAGATTTCATATTATAAAATAAAGAATTATTTAAGTTTATTAATCAATTTCCACAATCAATGAATTAATATGGATGACTATATTAATTAACTTGGATCTCATTATGAATAGTTTGGGATTCAAAATGATCAATTACGTACCCCTTTCAATCAAATAATATATAATTATTGATATTGATTAATTAAAAATATTTGTTTTAACTATATGTAAAATAAATGGGATTTTGATTAAGAGTTTTGTATTTTTTTTACAATATTAATAATGCTAAAATATGATAAGTTAGTTGAAAGCGTTGTACAAATTGGTAAGGGGATCGAATAACCCCACGAGTAATGAAGTAATGCATGGAAATAAGGATATTTACGAGAACATTGAGATTTTGTTTGATATATTGATTAGATTTTATAATATTTCTTCCATTCTATAAGTTTCTTCCATTCTATTCCAATATTGGCAATAAAGATTGAAAAAAGGATGATGTTTTTTCAAAAAACATGATATCTGAGGAGAAAGAATATATATATATATATATATTTGTTAACCAAGATTTATTTTTAATAAATTAAAAGTGATGATGTTTTATGAGATCACTTTATACTATATGGCATTAAAAATGTTTTTGATAATTTATCCTTGTGTTTATAAAGCATGAAAATTGATGTTATAATTTGATCTATACATGTATGGTGTTAAAGGATTGAAGTTGGAGGAAAAGGGAATATAGAAGTTATATTCAGAAGATATACTCAAGGATTAATAATTATATATATATATATATCTAAATATGTGTCTAGAATAATTATTTTTGGTATATAAGTTTTTTAAAAAGAGATGGGGATCTCACCGTAAAAGTTCCAGAATGATATATAATAACATTATGATACATTAATAGAATATGAGTTGATGATGGAAACTAATCTCTATATAGAAGAATAATATGTTCAAATTCATATTAGGTTTTAGATAATTTCTAAATTTAAATGATTAAGTCAAAAAACTATTCCAAAAAACAAACTCTTCAGGAAAATAAAATTAAAAAGATAATAAAGAATAAAAATAGACATGTATAAAAATGTATAGAATTGAAAAAGTATTATAAAAGAAAAAATGATTTAATTTATTATGTAATATATAATATGTTATAAATAAAAATAAATTTGATAATTTCTATGTTTTGTGACCATTGATAAAGAATATAATTGGAACATAGAAAGGGGAAGCCTTCCCTGGATGGAAAGTAAAAAAGTAGAAGCAAAAAATTTGGAATAGTTATTAATGGAAATATATAGTTAGGATAATAGTTCAAGATAGTGTTAATTTATAGAAATTTACAAATTATTAAAATTCGTAATTACTATTTTAGGTGATGTTGAAGAGAAAATGAGGTAGAAGAAAAATAATTGTGACCCCTATAATTTGAATGTTAGTGAATGGTAGAGTAAAAAGGCTACATGAGAATAAATATGACAACATATATTTAAATAATTATGTTTATCATAGAACCAAGACACCACTCTTAGATAGGCGAAAACACAATTTGAATCTAGTGGTACCCCATATAATTTCCCATTTCCATGTTTATATGGGGGTGTGTATACACAAGAAAGGTGGCACATGTTGAGAAATATGTGATGATATGTTTATAAATAGGAACTTTTATAGAGTTGAGATGTATAATGTGTATGTAACATGGAACTATTGAGCATCTAGAGACATTATGTGTAACTACGTAACTCTAATCCACAATAATAAGTCCTATTGGTCAGTCCGTTACATGAACTTAGGAACACATCCCTATATACTAGAGGAAGCTAGTCAATAGAGAGGTTGTGATGATAATGTATGGATATTATACCCTATTTATCAGAATAAGGAACAACATATAAGTTAATAAAAAAGAAGTAATAGTATAAAAATTAACATGAATCACAACTTCATTCCCCAAATATGGGTATTAACAAAAACTAAATAGTAAATATTCCATGTCATATCATATAGTGAGAAAATTGAAGGCAACCCAATATAATGTCAATAAAAAGACAAAATGGGTCCTAACAAAATGTGTAAATCTTCCATCTATGTACACCCTTGAAACCCAAATAAACTATCTAGCATATGAACATTTCCCGAGTATTGAACTGCAACCATGAATTCATGTCAGGTACCAAATGACAGTATGATCTTGCTGTGATTAAAACATATTAGGACACTAATAATGATGTATACCAAATATCCAGTCATACTAGTAGTCTATACAGAAGTACAATGGAAAATTGGGGAAAACCTAGACAAAAAAATCTATAATTAGACAATATTACAATTAACCAAATTTTCTATTAGTTTAAAGTGTTACACATAATCATCAAATCCACCTGAGCCTATACTGTTTGACTAAACAATAAATAATGGGAGTCATGTTTTCTACATGGGTGGAATACTCATTTAACATAAAAAAATAAATCAACATACCATAGAGACTCATTTATGGTTCATAAACATACCTTGGAACATCAGTCTTGGTAATCTTACCACTCATATTTGTTAGGGGCATAGAGTGGCAGTTTGACACCCTATCCCTTGTAATCTTAGGGTGCGACCTAGAGTGTTAGTCCACACTGACCCAAGGGGTGGAACCTCATCCCAAACCCCACTCATAACACTTAGCCATGTGCATAGTATTATCAAACCATTTATTAGATATACCATTTACATTCCATAATACTTTTAACACATTGAAGTTAACCCAAACACCCCTTATGAAATGTAAAAAATAACCACATTAATCATTAGTTTTGTTTAAAATATCAATGTTTACATGACAAACACTATTATCATAATTTTATATAATTAACGTCAATTTACCATTTAACTACACAATACCAAAATTCAGGGATGAGTAACGCCCCATGTATATAGAATCCCGTCTTTTTATTACATAACTTTTCATTCCATTACACGGAACTGAGGATATTTAAGGTTTAGTGTCTTGGAAACAAGGAACATAAAACATGAAACAAAAAAAAAACATTCTTCTTAAACACTTGAAAGGCTTATCCTCATGTTCACCCTAGGCTCATTACTGCATCTCATAACCTGGGGACATACATCAAAAGGAAGGGTGAGCAGAAGGCCCAGCAAGGGAAACAAGTGAAACATTTTACATATGAACTTGAGATACATCAATAAAGTCATGAAAAGAACATTAATGCATGAAAATGAAATCATGAGGCATATCATAATAAAAATAAAACTTTTTAATAACTTGAAGATGTGGCTAAAACATTTAATATTGACAATCGTTTCGTTTCACCAAGGTCCATCCCCAAGGTGTCGTTAAAAATTACCAAGGGTTTTCACCAAGGCATCGTTAAAATTGTAATCTCTAGTGGTTACATCATTACCCAATGCATTGGAGCGCTATCAGGGCGCACCCTTAAATTTGCCTTTATTATCATGTGATACACATATATCATCATTAAACATTTCATAAATAACCCACATAGCATAAAATAAACGGGTTTCATTTCATAATCATAACGTTTTAAAAACTGCTTTAAAGACATGATCTTTACGTCACTTTAAAACCCACAGAAAAGGAAGGTGGGTCTCATGTATGTAAATCCCAGAATTTAAAATAGAACATTTTGGTATATATGTGAATACCCCTTTATAAGAAAGAGCTTTGAGTATTCACTTAATAATATAAAAGAACTTTAGAAAAAGAGTGAGACATTTTGAGATGGAAATTCTGCAGCATAACGGCTATGTTATGAGGTTTTAGAAGACATTAAAAAGAGAGGGAAAATGAGTCAAACATTCATAAATGACCCATAAAACAGTATATGGACAGAATAAGAAGGATACATGATCATGGTAATGAAATTTCAAGGGCATACCATTTGAAATGAAAAACATGGAAGGAAGACAAAAATTAGATTTCTCTTATGAAAGTTCGACAGCCTAACGGCGTTACTTAAACTTCAACAAAAACGATTTGAAAAGATCAAATAGGGTCTCTCATCATGTGAACATAAGAGTTCAGTATGATATATATAGAGATAATTCCCCAACATAACAAAAATGAACTTGAAAGAATTGACATGAAAGTAGATCTTCAAAACGAGAAGGGTGAAGAACCACTTAAAAATTCGGCAACCTAACAGCGCCACTTAAAACTTCAAAATACTGAATTGAAGCGATCAAATGGGGTCTCTCATCATATAAAAATAACAGTCCAGTATGATAGATATAGAGATCATACCCCAATATAACAAAAAGGAACTTGAAATAATTTACATGAAAGTAGAACTTCAAAACGAGAAGGGTAAAGAACCACTTAAAAATTCAGCAGCCTAACGGCGCCACTTAAAACATCAAAATACTGAATTGAAGAGATAAAATGGGGTCTCTCATCATATGAACATAAGAGTCTAGTATTATAGATGTAGAGATCATACCCCAACATAATAGAAATTAACTTGAAAGACTTGACATGAAAGTAGAACTTTGAAAAAGAGAAGGGTGAGAGAATCCCTTAAAAAATTCGGCAGCCTAACGGTGCCACATAAAACATCAAAAAAATTGAATTGAAGAGATAAAATGGGGTCTCTCATCATATGATCATAAAAGATCAGTATGATAAATTTAGAGATCATGCCCCAACATAATACAAAGGAACATGAAAGACTTGAATGAAAATAGAACATGAAAACGAGGAAGGTGAAAGAATCCCTTAAAAATTCGGCAGCCTAACGGCGCCACTTAAACATTCTTAAAACGAATTGATGAGAGCAAGGGGGGTCTCTCATCATATGAAGATGAAATAGTCAGTAGGATGAATATAAAAGAACATCCTCCAACATAAGAACATGGAGTATAAAAGAAAAGACATAAAAGAGATTACTTGAAAAGAAAGAGAGAGGTCGGATCCCTTACCTTAAAATGTAACTCTTAATCCTCAAAGGTTGGGACCATGAGGGCTTGGGGGCACCTTGGGAGGACTCCTTGGGAGGTAATGAGACCAGAAATTCGTTGGGAATGAGTGGGGAGTCTAATGGATGAGAGGAGGGCTTGGTATTTATAGGGAAAGTGAGGGGACAAGGCATTAATGGCCAAGGGACACCTCACATGGGCTTTTCTCAAACCCATGTGCTCTCCCTTGTCATTTATCATGGAGTTAGGCCACATGGGGCCCCCAAAACAATAATTCATCACCCTTGGCCGGCCAACCCTCAAAAGATCTCATGACATCATCATGACACCGTTATGATGTCATTAAACATACCGAAACCCTAAAACTGTATTTTTACTATTCACTGAAAATTCAACTTTCTCAGAAAAATCCCAAAAGTTCACATTAACCAAATATCAATGCTCTGATTTCAAAAATGAATTCCATTTTATAAAAATAATTTTCTAAATATTTTTAATTTAATTTTTAAATAAAAACACTATTCATCAAAAATTTATTTTTTTCAGAAAAAACCCCAAAAATTACCATAACATAATATCGATGCTCTGAGTTCAAAAATAAAGTCATTTTTATAAAAATAATTTTCTAATTATTTTTAATTAAATTTTTAATTAAAAAAAAACTATTCACCCGAAAAAACTAATACTTGAATAATAATTAATGAAACCGTTATTTAACTATTTTATTGAATCACATTACTTAATCAAGGTTCCTAGATTATTTTAAAACTTTCTTTAAGTGAGATTACTAATCCATTTGGTCATATTACTAATCCTAATCATAAAATCACTATTCATAATTTACTATTCATCAAAAATCAAGTTGATCTTATTAGACTCTAAATTTAGTACTGAACATAATTGTAGAAGACCATTTTTTGAAAATCATTACACATTTTTAATTATTTAGGGTTTACATAAACATATTTAAAATAACCTTTTTCTAAAATTCATCAAAAATATGCATACTATATTTATCCGGTCATTTCAAAATTCATAAACTTCATCATAAGAAGAAATCCCAATTTTTATTTAAAATAAGGATTACACAAGGTAGTTACGGTCTCGTTACATAACCCCTTATAATACCAGCATAGGACCTAAGAGTAAGGTGTGCTAGGGTGATAGAAGCTTGGGGCGGCTCAGTCAACATTGCCCGAGTAGTAATTTCTATTAGTTTGAACTTCTCACGAAGGCGATTTCGTTCCAGCTTCACATGATGAAGTTCGGCTTGGATTTGATCCAGAGCAAAGCCCAGTGTTGCTACCTCCTTCCCAAGCTCTGTTAGATGGGCTTCGATCGGTCCAAGACTACTAGGTGAGGCCATCAAATCTTCTTTCTATAATAATTAACCAAGATTACTTATATTTAGAGACAATAATCAAAACATTTTGTTCACAGCGTTCATGTTGACCGATGGTTATATAATAGTCAAAACCCACAGATCTCATTTTAATTATAATCATGTTTATCAAATAAAACATTTTTGTTGAGTATAACAATAACACATAAAATTAGGGAACAAAATTTATTTAAAAAATTTCGGGTCGTTACAATGTATGTCATTTATCTTGCATAAATTAATCTCAATTGAACCAATATAGTTCACGAGGTTTTAAATTAATCATTTAATCAACCTATTTTCCATTTCTGACCGAGGAGAACAAATTAGTAGTAAGAATGATCCATGAAAAACCTAATAAACATAAAACATTGAATCAATACTATGGGTAAAACTTTTAGACCACCTACCAAAAGTTGGTATAAGAACAACCTCTTAATTAATCCCTTGATTCAAAAAAATACACATTAAATCCACAAACTATAATCTTCTAAAAAAGTGATGTTTTAGGGATTAATGAAGAAAAAAATGATCATAAAATCCCTATTTTATAAAACAGGGGATACAGGACGTTTTATAATCACTTGGATCTTCAATTTGTACCCAACAACACTCTAAACAACATAAAAATTAGGGATATTGTTCTTTCTGAAAATATGGGGTATGGGGGTTGGTTCATCAACAATGTTATTTTAGGAATAAAGGGAGATAAACTTGGATGAGGTTTCATAAGGATTGAGGAGGAAATGGAAAATTTCACAATATCTAATGATTCATATGGTTTAGACACACAGATGGAAAAATAATGTGCCAACTACGAACCACCCTCTATCAAAGAGGGGGATACGTTGTATGTTCTCATGGGGAGCCACACAGTTCGACAGAGCATGAGTTGGAAATGATAAATGGATCTTCCCGAATCCATGTTGTTTGGTCCCAAACCATGCACATTTTTACAAACCTTACACCGACCCTCTATAGACAACATAGTTCAAACACATTGTTATCCCTAACCCTACACTAACCACGAAAATTGCACTACATGGACTATATTCCTACTTTTCTCACATTTAACCACTGAGACACCCCCAAGACTCAACATCATCCCTGAAAATACACTATTATCCATTTTAAAAGCAATTAAACCAAAACATAAACAAGAATGCACCACAATAAATGATAGAGATCTTAAAACCTCTCAATATTATAACATATTTTCCTCAATCCATAATTCCAATAAACACTGAGCATCTACGGAAAAGTGATCGGACCACTAATACCACATATATTTCTCCCTCTCCCAAGATTCTTCCTGAATTCTGCAATGTTTCCAAAACACTCAAACCAAATTCACAATCATACCTCTTTTACAATTCCCACTAATATCCACAGAAGGAACCAGATGCTCCTCAAATGACACATCTCACTCAAGAAAAACATCATCAACATTAATCACATCAAAATGGTCAGGGTGATACTACCAAAGGTCTTTCACATGAAACACATTTTTTATTCCACTGATGGTGACCCAACCTTTGTAACACCAGAATGAACACATGATTACCCACTATAAACTCAAGTGTTCAATGAAAATGATCATCATATGACTTATTCTAACTCTTAGTCATAACCATTCATTTCCAAATTAGTTGAAGCTAATCAAATGTCTTCGACATTAGATTCTTCCCCAAACAATCTAATTCCTCACCTCTATCCAACATAATAGATATATATATACAACTATAATTCTCTTGATATTATTCCATATAAATAGTCACTATATAACTATTGTTATAGGAAAAAATCCATGAGGACTAACTTCTTCTCCCAAGATCCACCATATTCTGGAATGCACACCCTCAATATGTCCTCTAGAAAACTGAATAGTATACTATAACTTCTTTTATGTCTGTATGAGGAAATCCATACAATAAAACATCTATCTACCAACCAGCTTCTATAATCCTTGTCAATGTCATAAAGAAAAACATCAATCGTGATGTGAAATAATACTCATAGGTACCCTGTTCAACTCCACTATTTCCCAAACATATATACCACCTAGATAAACAATGATAAAAGTCTCATGTATCAGTATAATATCAACCAATATGGTCAACCAATCAACAATTACCCATATTGTGTCATTAATTCGAGGTTTCCCTAGACAAATCACAAAAACATCCATGGTGTCATTATCCCAGACTTATTTAGGAATGGAAAACGTCTATAAAAAACAACTCGATCACTGATGTTCTCCCTTAACATACTGACAGGTGTATCATCATCTCCCGAAACTGGAAACCTTAATCTCCATCCCCACCCCCCAATGCTTTCTATGAAGTCCATGAAACACTTTGATTAAATTTAGAACAACCACCCATTTTTAGGCAAGAAACACATGCATCAAATCTTCCCATGGTTAAGTAGGACCAAAAATATGATGAAAAATTTAAATGATCTCATCATCATCAATAGTCATGTTGGAAGGTTACCCCCCAACATTAAGGATTTCCATTATGTCCAAACACTCTAGATCCACATAATGAATATCCTTGATTTAGTTCAATAGAATGGACACAACTAACAAACATATGAGGTTCATTTTCCCTTGGTAATCTTGAACATCTAAGTTGATCTGAAAAAACAAAGCCATTATATTCCACTAAAAACTAGACTCTTGGACTAACTCTATATTTTTATTCTTTCTCATGGAATCTAATAAAATAACCCCTTTCCCCAGTGCATAATCTAACTCGAAATTAAAATAATACAAGTACTCAACCCCTCTCCACTACTGAATATTTAAATCAGGCTTAGGAAAGATGTACATAAGGATTTTATGGCTACTATATCAAACCAAAATTTGAACCAAAATGTTGTGTTTCCAACATTTCATGGAATAAACCACCCTGACAAAATAATGATTGTACATAGGTTAATTTCATTCATTCTATCTCAACTACCATGGACCATACACCACAACCCACTATCCCTACATTTAAACAACCCAAAGTTGAATAGCTGATGGAAAACAAAACAATGTATACTTATTACATATCTACGATGGGATAAAAAATCGTTATAGTAGTCAAACTCTTATTCAACTATTTGAAAGAGTTATCATGTGATTTATAACATTTAAACTTAGAACCCTTCTTCTTCAAGTACAAAATTGGTGCTACCATTGAGGAAATGTCCTTGATGATCCTCTAGGAGTAGCCTTTTAATACCAAAACTCTTATTATGTCAAAAATATTCTTTCTCTACCCCCATGATACAACTAATTATACCTTCTCCAAGACCATTGATGCACCTTCCATAGTGATGATGTATCCAATGAAATGTAACTTATCAATTCTGAAATGAATCATCGAAGATAGCTGCTTAAAATATGCTCTATTAGTATAATCAAGATGATGTCAATATGATCGGAAGGATCATCAAGATTGTGGGAGTATAAAAAGATATCATCCACAAGAATGACTTTGAACTGATCTAGGTACTGGTAGGAGATTTAGTTAATTAGTTCTATAATAACTACTATGGAATTATTCAACGGAAATATCATCACAAGAACAACATATATGCCATAATTAATCCACAAATATGTCAATGGTATGTCTGAAGCTCACTACCTCAGTTGATGGTATCCTAAACAAAAATCAATTTTTAGTGAATATGGAAGCACCTCCCAATAGGTCAAAGAGATTAGTAATACACGGAGAGGATATAGGTATGTAACTATCATCATATTCACAAATAGTAATCAAAATACAATGGCAATGACTCATCATCCTTCCTGAAATGAAAACTAGAAATTCCCAAGATGATTTATTTGGGGTAAATAAACCATTTATTTTACAATTCCCCATACCGAGTCACAAGATCTTATAGTTCTACCAGTGAAAAAAAATACAACTGAATGAATACCGGATCAGCTCAAGGGATTTGTTCATTCCTGAACTCAACATATCTTTTAGGTTGTAACCCTAATTAGTAATCCCAAAAGAAATCATAGAATAGATACACCACCAAATAATGGAAGTCTTGTTCCTTCTCTCCAACAAGAAGAAAAATACATTCCATTTGGGTTGTTAGCTCACCCAACTACTAATGAATTGGACATGTACGACATGCCTGAATATCACATTCCCAAAGGTTAACATAAGTGTCACTATCAAGTGGCATGAATGTGACACTACATAGATATACATCAATATGAACTTGATATAGTAACAACTTTTCATTCCCCAATATCAAGTCAAAACACGAGATCTTAAGTACAAATAAGTACCAAAGGGAATTGTTCCCTCTAACCATAATGGTACACTATTTATCTTTCTAGAAATTTTCTTCTCATACTCACTATAGTGTATCAATTGACATAACCCCAAACTTATTTTCCACTTAGATGCCCAACACATTAATATATTTAATATATATATAAAAGAATTCAAGGAACTTATGGTACACAAAAAAATGTGTGAAAGTTTTAAGGATAATACATTATACAATAAATGGTATAAACACATCATTTCTAGGTCTTGGATGACCACTATACTGAAGAGTTATCCCTCTATTCTTGTTCTTGGTATGAGTCCCTAGTGTTGTACTAATATACTGGTAAAAAACTCCACTCCTGAAGCACCACGTCCATCTACCCATTTGGTATGGCTTGTATAACTCCAACTACCTTCCATGTATGGGAAAATATTCCCCTTCCTATAGACTACATATTCCTCAATCCTCTATAAATGGAAACCCATTGAGGGTTCATGCAAAACCTCTACATGTGTCCCATCATGATTCATGCTCAGTACTTGACTGGTGGTCAGTGGCACTAGCCACACTTGTATCTCAACATGTTACACTAATAACAAAATAGAAGTTCACTTCCATAAGAGACCAGTCCTCATCCATGGCTATCCTATCAACCACTTCCCCAGCAAACACTCTCAAAATGGAACATCCTACCATCAGAATCCGTATGACTATATTTCCCAATGGGAATCACATAACCACCATGATAAGCCTCCATCACGTTTCACTCCAAAAATTTAGCCATGGCCCCTAATCCAACACCTTATCATACCTCTTTAAATGAACAATATTATCCTAGAAATTGATCTCACATCTATGTACATCCTAAAAATGTCTCACCGTAACTGTCTCATCCCTACCAAAACTATAACAAATAATTGTATATAAGTGAATCGAATATCATAATCCATCACTAACATAGTCTCATGGGTAAACCTCATAAAGATAATAACATTATGCATTCTCAGATTCTATAGATAAAAGCATTCCAATAACATTCATTGGTTATTTTTAAATAAATACCATCTTTTTATTTAGTCTGAACTAATATATCCCAACGATGCTTCATTGGTCCTCGCAACATGTATGCCACTGACTTGAGTCTCTTATTAGGAGGAGTCTCTAAGCGATCAAGAATAATTTGGATGGATTCTATCCATATATCAGCTACCTCAAGACTACCTTCATTAGAAAACATCATTATGTGTCACCGATGAAAATCCACAGTTAGGTGAAACATACTTGGTGCAACCCTCCCTAGATCTCGCTCCTTGATTGGTATAAACTAACATAATTCCTCACTAAGTCACTCTTACTATATATTACCCAAAACCATAGTGGATTATTATTTCACTACTGGAGGTTCATTCTCATAGATTTCCACATTTCATCAAACCAATAAACATAATCATGGTGGCATTTATCTACAATTCAAAATCCACACTTCAAAATATATTACATAGAGTTTAAAAAATTATTCAAAAGGATCTCTACCAACCAAGACGTACCCATTCCACAAACACTATTAACATAGACATAACCAAAAATATATGACTATCCTCAACTACCCCTATCTCTGGACATTGTCAACATGTGTTAAACACCAATATTACAAAAACATATTCTTACCATGGGAAACCCATTTAAAACCATTTCAATTTCATCAACAAATATTTTAGTCATTTAGGAATTATTTTTAACATTTCTAAAACTTATTTAAACCTTTTATAATTAAAAAATAATTTTAGGAAAAGTTTCTTTAATACTCAATAATGTTTTATGTGAATTTATAATTCCCACATAGAACCATCACATTTTATCCCAATTTGGGCCTAACATGATGCTTGTCGATGATATCCCTTTGTTCGTAAATTGATTCCTAGATGCACTTCCACATACCATTTCGTCCCAAGATAAAAATCTCATAAAATAGTAACAACACATCAAGTGCATCATCCAAAGCTGAAATAACATCTAACAATAACAATGAATATCAATAACAATAACCCCCGGGTATAATGGATTTTCACTGAATTGGGGTCATCTACTACCATGCATGGGAAAATTTACATGGCCTCACAACACAGAGTATATAGTATACCATCTGAAAAAAAAATTAATAATATAAAAGGTCTGTTTGATACAACTTTGTAACACCTCGACCTAGAAGCCACTATAACATAGGAACTGGTTCGGTTCATTACGTTAAATATGGAACTCCTCCCCATATTTCAGAGGATTTTTTTAGAATTGGGGGGGACCAATGAGATGCATGGAGAGACTAAACATCTTTATCTAAGTAATCCACATAGGGTAAAATAGGAAATAAGGGGAAACAATATATACAAATAATGTGCATAAAAAATCCTTTTCCCAAAAATTGGTACATAAATAAAATTAAATATTAAATATTACATGTCTTTTCAAATATTTCCAAATGTAAAGGAACCCCAATATAAATACAAGATGAAGAACACAAAAAACTGGCCATGATACCAAGTCTTTATAGACCCCAAAGACCATTACACATATTATTAAATTTTTTTAAGCATAATTACCCAAAAAATAAAAACCACGGTTCATAAAGTCCACTGTCTTTTGACGATCATGTATATAAAATTAAATATATAGAACAGGGATGAAACATCCCTCTATTAATCTTCCATAATGATATCCTAGCTTCTTTTGAGCTCCTATATCAGCATAGGATAACCTTGGGAATACATAGACAAAAAGGATGAGATGAAATTACTCGTAAGGGAATAAACATGGGAATGAATCATGAGTAAACTGATTGAAGCATAAAATATAGTTAATGAAATCATATTATCAATGAAATATTGGAATGTGTTAGAAACATATAACATAACATAAACACCAGACATTGATAACTTCAAAGACTATATCACATGGTCGATGGAGTCCCATAATGGATTTGGTTTACAACCTTGTCCCAAACAAAATGTGTCATGATAATAAACAAAACCCAATGCATCATATCACTATTAGGGTGAAACCAACATAACATATCTTGGAATATGGGTGCCATATAATTAAATCAGACATAAGTAAAAATCATAAGGGTTACCCATTGAAATAAATAGGTTTGTAATCATATCATAATTCATAACCAATGTGTGCATCACAATGGTATCCATAAAAGAAGGGACTAATTAATTTTTTGACAATAATAAAATAAAAATGAAAATAGATCATGAATAAATATGTCTAACATAATTTAATACGTTAAAAATAGTTTTTAAGAAACTTTATAAATGAGCCACTTCAGTGCGGTTTATAGGAAATATTAAAGTGTATTTAAAGAGGAAAAATGAAAAATTGATTATATAAAACAAAAAATGAAATAAATATATTTTGATGATAAAATGAGTTATTTTAGAAAAATAATTTTGTCATATATCAGTTTATGTTTTGTACCTAAAAATTGGTATGAAATGGGGAAATTCTATTTAGCCGGTCTTTCATATTGAGAAGAAATGAGAAAGGAAACTTTTGAAACAATTAATTCACCATGAAATAATGATGGGTTAAACTACATAATTCTTTTGGTAACATATAAATATAATATATAAGATGTATCTTATAATAATGATATAATAAATTGGGGTGAAGAGGGAGAATGTGTAACTAGAATGAGAAATAGAGGATCAGAGAGAACACTTTCCTTATGTAAAAAAGAATTATACACTTGTAGTTAATATCCTAGATACTCAAATTTGATTAATTAATTTCTTAATTAATAACCAATTATATATTTATTTTATATATGATAACTTTATTAAGTTTATTTATAACCATTTTGACGAGTTGTGGAGTTCAATTTCGCTATTCTGAGAGCGTTTATTTCCAGGGTTTCAAGGTTGGTTTAGTTGTACGTAATTACTGAAATTATTTTCCAATGGGAATAATTATCCATAAGTGATATTATATGGTATTAATGAACATAAAAATGTTTAATTGGACCCACATATAAGTTATTTGACTATTCTGGAGTTTTTTATCTTCACGAACTAGTTATATTTTAATGTTTAATATTATGTATATATGTTAGTTACAGAACATGAAACAAGTTATAATTTATATATAGATATATATTATTAAACCACAATAAAGGTCTTATTACTTTCCATGAAGGTAGAGATAGAAAATAAAAAAACTCTTCCTCCATGAAGGTGAAGAACCACCATTTCACAGATGTTTTTTTCATTTTTTGAATAAAAGGAGAAGAGAATATATTTTATAATTTATTTTCTATTAAGAAAAATAAAATATCACTATATATATTATCCTACTATTATAAATTTAATTTTCTAGGGAATTTGAGGAGATTATTATACAGGAAAATAAATTAAAAAAGAAGAATTGTGATTTTTACCTCTTGAATGTTGTCTCTTTGAGAACATAATTAAAGTAACTTGATTTTTTATTTTCTTGAGACCATTAGATCTTGGATGTGGGGAGGATCATTGGGAAGGGAAGTTGTATGAATATTTACAAGATACAAGGCATATAAGGTATGATGAGGAGTTGTGAGTGGTGGTATTTATAGGGGGAGGAGTGGGGTGTTTCTAATTATTGTATTCCTTAGTTTATTATTTTTTATCAAGACTCTTAGTATTGTTGATTCATATGACTATATTTAGTAAATTATTTTGGAGAGTTTGAACCAATGGGTTCATACATCATCTATACATCATCCATGACTCTGAAATTCTGTTATTTAGCTTATTGAAAATTACTGTATTTCACTATTCCCAAAAAAATCAACTATTTTAGAAAAATACAAAAAATTCACCCCAACCAATTTTATATTTTTATATTTCCATAATTTCATCAATTTTAGGAAAATAAATTTTTATATATGGGATTGTAAATTTCTAATTAAAATAATCATTTATTAGAAAACGGATTTTAATATTATAATAAATTTTATGAGCATCTTAAAAATTAATTAAGGAATAAAAAAAATATAATATATATATATATATATATAATTAAACATAATATTAAATCTAGAATCTATTATAATTAAATATATATTATTTCATATCATTATATTATTTAAAAAATTGTAAAAAACATTTATATTTTACAAAAAATACCAACACTTAATTTATTTTTTAAAACATTTATAAACATATACTATTATATTAAAATATCATATTTTATATTATAAGATACATAAATTTTATATACACTTTTATAGGGACCATTACTATTCTAATGACCAAATTGCTATTCCTAACAGTCATATTACAATTCCAGTAGTTAGATTACTATTGCACATGTATATGTTCGCTAATTTCTATAAATTCATCTTATTTCATTCATTCTCCATTATCTTATATTTTATTTCAAGGTTATATATAAATCAATTTTAAAAAATTATATTATATTACTAAACTAATGATTTATTTCTAAAACATTGTTTGCGAGTTCAGTCATTTAATAAGATTGAGAAGATACATATTTTCCTATTATATTATAAATATTTTATTGCCTCGCTAAAATATTTTGTATTTTATTGGGTTTTTTACTAAAGTATAATTATTTATTAATGTGAAAAAGGTTTTTATTGAGTTATCTATTTGATTTATGAGTTTTATGATACAAGAATAGAAATTCCCCTGATATAATTCTGGGTCCTTACATTATTCCCCCCTTATGAAATTTCACCCTTGAAATTTCCTTTTACATACTATGGTTAAAAAGGTGATGGTAATTCACTATCACTGCTTCCCCTAGTTCCCTAGTCGCATCTTCATGTTAATGTTTTCTCTATATTAAATTGACTATATAACTGGTCTTGTTATATAGAACTTTATCTACATGATCCAAGATCTCCACTAACCACTTCTCATAAGATAAATGATTTTACATTGGTACCATCTCAGAGTTCAGTACATGTGATGGACTTGTTATGTACTTCCTTAAGAGGGATACATGGAATTCATCTTGTAGTGAAGACATAGTTAGTGGAACTGAATAATGATATTCCACAACTCCCATGAAATCAAGAGTCACCAAGAGGCCCATATACATAGGGATTAGCTTTCCATTCATCTAAAATATCATGACACTCTTACATTTAGATAAGTATAGTAATTCCATGCCCTCAACCTCAAAATCTAAATACCATTCATGAATATCCTCATAGCTCTTTTTGTTAATTTATGCATCCTTGATATGCTACTAGATGTTCTCCACCTTTTTTAACATTTCCTTAACCATTTCAAGACTATGAATCTTGCATTCACCGACTTCTTTCAAGAATGAATGTGTTCTACATATTTCCCTTTAAAGGTATTCGTATGGATCCATTTAGATTCTTGATAGGAAAATATTTTTGTAAGAGAACCCAACCAGTTGATAATTTTGATCCCATCCTCATTTGATGTCAATTGAGAATGATCTCAACATGTATTCTACTGTATGGATAGTCCACATATATTTTCCATCATTTTGGGGTTAATAAGATGTACTGAAGTTCAACTTAGTATTTAGATAATTATGGTGAATTTTCAACAACATGGAGCAAAATATCTTATTAATATTGAATATAATTGATAATCGTACACCATACAATCACACATCTTCTCTGATGTATATCTATGCAAATTGATCAAGTGATAATTACTGTTGAATCATAATAATGTGAGAAATCATTGTAAGAGGATCCATAATGACCCATATTGAATAATTTCCTATAGATATCATATGAAGTATGTTGAAAAAGTACATTTTAATGTTTTCCAATTTGTATTTGGGTATGGGTAATGGCTACATCACCTTATTATATTTTTTCCTTTTATCCTTCACTTGTTGGCATTTGATAAACATTGATGTATATTCAGAGATCTCCTTCTCCACAATGTTCCCCAAGTTTTTATCTTAGATATATCAATAAATGTTTGTTCCCCCAATGTTGAGAGAGAAGGTTGTGAAATGTCCCTCATTCAGAAGAAATTTCTTTATATCCATGTTCTATGCAACACATAGTCATGACCCAAATTATACAACTCCTTCCTCATATATTTTTAACATCGACTATTATCCACTTTTGATAGCTTCCACTATCTACTAGATTTACACATCATTTTTTGAGAATCCTTTACTATCAACATATGGTATGGTAGAAGAATAACTTATGAAAGGAATGATTATGTACCTTCTATTATGATTCCCATATACATCATTTTAGATTCTAGTAATATTAGATCCTTCTCAGTTCTCATCATTGATAAAGTTATAATATCCTTTTTAATGAGAGAAAATAACACTTTATTATCTTTACCAAGATATTTTTGGATTGATATTTCATAATCCTTGATATGACCTACCCAAATTTGCTAAAGTATATTATGATCTTTTTATGTGAATATATAATTTATGCTCATAGTATTAGTATATATCTCACACTTTTAACCATAGTGATAATGCATCTATATTTTCAATGTAATGATCATAGCTACCAACTATAGATAATGAATTTGATAGTTTTTATCATGAACTATAATCTTCCATTAGGCATAATCTATAAATTTATCATTTTCAATCAGTATACAACATAATCATTTTTTGAATCATCACTATAGACCAAAATAAATTTCCCACCTATTGGAAATGAATGCAATGGTTCAATGATAAGACTCTTTTTAACACTTTGATGTAGTATTCATATTCAATGGTCCAGAAAAAATTTACCCACTTCCATGTTATCTTGGTTAAATGTTTTGAAACTCATGATAATTTTTTAAAAGATCATCAGTAATACCTAGATAGACCATGAAAACTACTGATCTCTATTACAGATGTAGTTCTGCGACACTCCTCAATTACCTTTTTTAGAATGTTCCATATATATATTTATATCCATTTTTGGGTGATAAAATGTTTCAATAATGATGCATCCTCAAACTAGAACTACCATTAACTATAATGTACATATATTTTCTCACTTCACAATGTATTTTTCATATTATTCAAATTATAGTTATATTGCTTCTTACTCTTAGAGTATATCATAATATCATATATAAAGACTACCATTAATTTTTAGAGCTAATATAGAAAGACTATATTCAGTAAAATAATGAATCTTGATTGAGAATTATTTCCTCTAATGGTAATTAATAAATACTCATAGTGTCAATTCCTTTTTTGAATTATATTCTTTGGAATATCATCCTTCCGCACTTTGAATTAGTGATATCTTGACCAATGGTGCACCATAAAAAACTACTTGGCACCATGTAGTTAATTTAAAAATTAATCTATCCATTTTTGGGGATTATTGTTCATTATCATCATTTTGTTGATCTCATCAAAATTAGTGTAGAGGTTCATTGATCCATCTTTCTTCTTGATGAATAGGAGTGGTGCACCCCACACCGAAGCATAAAGGTGTATAACACCCTTATTAATATTCTCTTGAAGCTCCTTCTTCACTTCAACTAACTAAATGGTGGATATTTTGTAATGAGTCTTTGATAAATGAAAATATCCATATAAAATACCTATTGAGTACTCAACCTATCGACCATGAGGAATACTCAACAATTCCTAGGGGAACACATCAATGTAGTCCCTCACAATGGTAATGTATTTGATCATGATTGTATCCTTATTCTCAATCATTTGAGAAATATATGCATTCTCATAAATAAATAATATTCAAAATTTAGATGATTGTTTTGAATGAGATTCATCCACCTCCTTACACATGAATAGAATTTTTGGGTGGCTTGAGATGTGAAGAGTGGTCTCCATTTTTCAATAGTTGATGTTGGAATTATATAAATATAACCAATACGTGCCCAATAATGTATCAAAATCTACCAAAGGAAGTAATATGAGATATTCTAGGAGGTTAAGTCCACAAACATTAACTGGGGTGGATTTAGATAATTTAGAAAAAATAATTTCCCCATTCACTACTGTTATAGGTAAGTCTACAATTATATATTTAGGTGGTGTTTGAATAGTTTTATTAAAAATTCAAGATAGGAAGGAATGAATGTAACCATTATAAAATAGTAAATTAAATTTTAATTAATGAATAACTAGCATACCTATCACCACATCATTTTTGGGCTCCACCTCAATAGTAGTGATAATAATTTCCCTTCCTTTGTTCCACAGATTTTTATGACTCAGATTTTCCCCAAAAACCCTTGGCTTATGTAACTGGCTCGCATATTTCCCATTTTCTTATTAGTAAAATTTTATACAATATCCATTCTACTCATCTAAAACTTATTTTACCACATTCTCATTAGAAGGTTTATTTATTTTAATATGGAACTGATTAGCTGGGTGACCCACATTTACACACTTATAGTACATTATAGTTCCCCTTAATAGTTTCTAGAATGATTATTCTCAAACTTTTGATAGGAGGAATGATGGGGTCTCATTCCTCTATAATATTATTATGTTGGACATCCTGAAGAGAAATATATCTTATGATTCCTATTTCTAGTCCCATGAGAAAACTAAGAATCACTAATGTCAATCTCAATAGTAATGGCAAAAGGAACAATATCTTTATAACTATCAATGTCCCAAATCACCATGTCATTTCTTATACTGGGATTTAATCCACTAAATAAGAAATTCATTTTTCATTTGGTGTTCTTATAAAATTCAGAGGCATATCATGAATGTCCTGAAATATATTCCTCATACACCCCAATAGATACATTTTTCTGTTGATTCAGTCTAATGAAAATGCCACTCTCTCATAATATGGATAGTTTGGGGAAAATATTTTCATATTTTTTTTTCTTTCATCCATCCCAATCCATGGAATAAATTTACTCCTTTTACTTGTTTTTTTATCAGTGTTTACCACTAATCAGCTTCCCCATCAAAATGGTAGACCATCAGTACGTCTTTCTCATCTTATTAGAATATAAGGATTGGAAATTTATTCTCAATTGAGTTAATACATTATTGAGCAGTGAGGGAATATGAAGATATATGAAATATAAGAGTACTTTTATGCATAAAGGATTCAAAAAAATATTATCTCTTAGTATAATGAGGGAGTTTCACATGATTAAAATCATTATTCATAATAAGTGTTAGTTATTCCATTTATTTCATGATTTTGTGGGGTTTTATTCCTATCAGGTCTGGAATCTCATTGAGGAAGTCCTCAAATTGAAAATAACTTTGATGTTTGGAATGAGTTCTATAATTTCCTTCCACAAAATAAGAATGATAAATTAAAAAAAATTAGGGGTCTTGAATTTTAGTAAATGAGTATATAAGATATAAACTATGACCAAATAAGAATAAAATTATAAATGGAATGTGTATCCTAAATTGTTTTTTCCTATGATTTAATCCAGTTTATCCATGGTGATATAATTATCCCGAGGTTTATTTTGAAATATTTATAGTCATAATCCCTCAAAATAACTAGACCCTACACTAATATCAAATATAGGGTCCCTATCCTTTGACAAAAATTATTAAGATTATTTATACCTCAAATAAAAACCATGTATCATAAATTCTAGTGTATTTTAAGGATTAGGAACTTAAAATTAAATACACAAAACTAAAATAAAACAAATATTCATTAATCCTCCAAAATGATCTCCTTACATCCTTTAAGCTCCTATATATTCATAAAATAACGTAGGGTATACATAGAAAAAATGGATGATCTAAAAATCCCAATAAGGAAACAAACAAGGGATTGAATCATAGCACATGAGTTAGAAAGGAATAACATGATAACATAAAATGTATGGAGCATTTTAAATATAAAGAATCATAACAAATTGAATATATAATGATATGATCATGAAAATGTTTGAATGTGGAAGCAACATATAACCAGGCATAAACACGATTCAAGAATAAATTCAAATACTATATCACTTGGTGTATTATAACCTCTTGGTTCCAGGTGCTACCCAATGGTTTCCAAAACCCAGTTGGTCACATGACCTCAAGCGCATTTCCCAAAACTCTAGATGCTGAAGAATAGTAGTGAGGGCCACGGTATGATAGTGGGGAAAGTATTCCCTTCTTAGAAGAGTATAAAAAGATGAATAAAATATAATAAAAAAAAGAGGAAGCATTAATACCATACAAAAGAGTTAAATAGTGGAAGTCTAATAGTAATATAACAAATGGAGCATATATAAATGATCCATGACACATGTTTTTAGGAAAGCATCAAAAAAGTCATAATGTTGGAAATATTATAAAAAAACCAATTTAAAAAAATTAATAAACTCTAACAGTATCACAATCCTCTACTTGGACCCATGCTCTCTTTCTCCAAGGGAAATAAATTACCTGATGAGGAAGGGCGCTTTCCATATCAATACCTACAACCATATAATCTATTTGGGTCCAAAGGAATGGCCCAAACAGGGTGTGAGATGAATCCTAATAGGAAAACACCAAAATATTAGTGCCTAACAATTAGTGAATATATATAATAGGAAATATGTAGAAATGAATCAATAAACTAAGAAGTACTCAAAATGAAACAATTCTATAGTTTTCAATTACATTCATTTTAATTTATTAATTATTCACACCAATGAATAATGAATCCTAGGATCAATCATAAGATATATATCCCTCAGTGTAATAGTAACAATAGACATCTCACTAGACCATCTAAACATCCAAGTAAGACTGATTCCAAACTTGAGCTCTGGCATGGAATACTTTTCCCAATAATTCAATCAGCCACAACCTACCCCCTAGGAAAGCTCTCATAGTCTGTCCTCTATGGTCTCACATATCATAGAGTAATTATAATGTCCTCTTGGGTATCTCTCATGATCAATAATGATAGTCCTCATAGAAACAATAATTTATACATGATCTCTGGTTAACTCTCACGGTCAATACCCCTCGTCTACATAGTAATAATAATTTATACATGACATCTGGGTAGCTCTCACTAACAATACCCCTTGTGTCATCATAGTAATAATAAATACTAAACAACAACCTTTGTATCTCTCACAATAAATACCCCTGGGTCATGTCTACACCAAGGATCTCACGGTCCTATGTAAATACAAATGGAAACGCTACAATTTTCATTGTCAAAGGCTCTCATGACCCATTTGAAAAATAGAGCACATATCATATCAAAGAAGAAAATGTAATCTATGACTACTACATGGCTAACATTCACTATTAGAACAAATTCATTTCACATAATCAATAAGTTACATCCTAATCAATTCATGGCATGGAATCAAGGTTTTACTCATAGGAATCCTAGGACAAATTACCATAATCAGTCAAACTATAGAGACGCACACATGGGGTGTCCCGCAGACAAGGAAACTAAAATTATAGGTATCCCACAACCCCTTTTCAATCAATTAATCCATTGATGGTAAATAAATATGGTCATATTAAACAACATTCAATACCATAAACCTGGGCATTCATCACATTAAACATATATAATCCAAAGACGAACAACAAAATGAACAAACCACATACCTTGATGTCATACGATCAACAGTCTTGACCGTTGGCCATTGAATTGGCCTAGAAAAACATAGATCTATAAAAAGGGAAAACTATCATCCTTGAAATAATCATGAGAGATGATGAGTTAGAAGGAATGGTTCTAGGGAAATAGAAAACTCATTGGTGGAAATCCAATGTACCCGATGGTGTCTCAATCAGAGGTTGGACTATGAACTGGGAGGAGCTTGAATTTCTTCAGCACTCCATTACTCTCCTATACAAAATATCAGGAGAGGAAGTGTTTTATGGATTTTAGACAGGAATCTACACCAATTTGTCAAACAAAAAAGAAAAGTACAAGGTGTGTTCATTTAATTTACATGTTTTGTACTAGCCTCAACTGGTCTCTGCTTTAGGCTATATACCTGGTCACCTACAAGGCCATGTACTCATCCATTACAGAACTAGTGTACAACTACATGCTACATCCTAGTACATGATTTGTACTCAAAAGTAAATAGTGTGTACTTATGAAATTTCCAATTTTTTTATTTTTTAGCCAAGAAACCATAAAATCTGATCTATAACTAAAATTTGCATTTAGATTCCTACAATCTTCCCCCCTTAAATAAATTCATCCCTGAATTTCCATTCCATGGGTGGTGACGAAGAAACGTCAAACAAATTTGGCCACTTTGATCATATGTCAACCTCACTCTATCAAGTCTCAACATGTACTCGCACATGCTTCCACAAAACCCATACCAGAGGAACGACCAGCCCTAAAGAACATTTGTGTTGTGATCCCCCATATGAATACGGTGATCCCTAAAGGATGCACCCACATTTAACTCAAACTCTTCAGGTTGAAAAATGAGAGTCAAGTCTAAAAAGTAATGTCATAGCTAAGAAACATGAATGACATAATGCAAATCCCGGTACCATTAAGGTAACTAAAACCAATAGAAAATTGTCCTGACTCTCTCTAAAACCCCAAACAGCCCGTCATATCTCAGTAAAAGATTTTTATGTTTCCTAATCCTCATATGTCCCATCATCGGTGTTACATGTAAGAAATACTGATCTCTGACCTCAAACTCCATAGGTTGTCTTTGTCGATTATAAGAACAATTTTAGTGAGATTGTGTAGTATCCATCCTTCTCTAAATCAACTTCAGCTAATCAGTGGTCTCCTAGAAAATACACAATCCCAGAATAACTACCTATCATTCCTCCAACCAACATAGGTTTGATTGGCATGACCTACCATAAAAATCATCAAAAGGTGTCGTATGATCCATTTCCCAAAAGATGTTATTGTAGACAAACTCCACTAGGGGTATGTGTCACTCCCATGACCCCTCGAAATCCAGGATGCATGTTTGATGCAGGTCCTTGAAAACCTAAATAGTGTTGTTGGACTAGCCATTTTTCTGGGGATGGTAAGCTGTAATCAAAAGTATATGTGAATCCAAATATCTTTAGAGTCCCTTCAACACATGAGAACTAAACTAGGCATCCTTGTATGGAATGATAGAGAGTGGAAATCCATGAAGACATAAAATCTCTCAGATGTACATCCTTCCAAGATCATCTATACTAAATGTTTCCTAAATCCGTATGAAATGGGAATCCTTCGTGAGTCTATCTAGGAAAACCCAAACCACATCATTTCCTCGAGGAAACCCTGATAAACCCATCACAAAACCCATCACAGAATCATTCCACTTACACTTGATAATGGGAAACTGCAGTAAAATCCATGCTAATCACTGATACTCCACCTTCACCTATTGATAGGTAGAACATATCATTACAAAATTAGTAACATCCATCATCATACATAGCCTCTAGCACTGATAGTGTAGAACATGATATATCATGGAAACACATGCATGAACTTCCCAAACCGAAGAATGAAAATCTTGTATCAACTCCTCTTGTATGGCTGCTGACACCCATACACGTCCATGAAAACATAAGACATCATCATCATCATCTATGGTATATCTAGGTGTCGAGTCTTCTCTTAACACACTATCCAATAGGACTAGGACATTGGAATCAGATAACTGCCTCATTCACACTTGATCAATAAGTGTCACACCCCGACCCTTTTTATTAAAATTTTATTTTATTATTTCTTGACTTCGGTTGGCTTCGTCAAGGCTCAAGTTGAGCGACAGTCTAAATTTTTTATCGTTTATTAGTTTTGGTGGGTGTCGGACCGGTGCGCGGACATCGCATGGTTGGCGGTGACCGCGCGATCGGCCCAAGTTGTCGCACAAGTGTGTAATGTTTAAAATAATTAAAATTTAATGAAAATAAAATAAGTTAAAATTTTAAATTATAATAATAATATTATTATTGTGTTGATAAATATATTTCTATTATTAAAAATTATTAATAATATTATCAATGAAATTTTTGTAAATATAATTATTTAGCTGTTATTAATATTTTTATTATTTAAATGAAAATGAATAATCTTATGACTAAAATTATTAAAGTTTAAGTTTCATTATTATTATTATTATAATTAAATTAATTTTTTTAAAATCAGTTTATTATTATTATTATCATTAAGGAAATTAATGATGTTGCTATGGATATATAAGTATTAACATTATAGAAAATATTGTCATTATAATTTTATTATTATTATTATTATTATTATTATTATAATTATTATTTAAATGTTTACTATTATTATTATTATTATTATATGAAGATTAAAAAAAATTGAACTCCTAAATCTACCCATGCGCCTGGCGCACCCCCCATATCCATTGTTTCTTTTTCTTTTTTTTCTCTCCTCTCCCCTCACCCCTCTCCCATTCCACGCCTCCCCTCCCCTTGTTTTGTTTTTTATTCCCTCCCCTTTCTCCCACTCTCTATCACTCCCCATTCTCCTTTCTTTTTTTATTTAATGTCCCCTATTTTTTATCCCTTCCACATATCTCTCCTCTCCCCCCGTTTCTTCCCCTTGCTTCTGCGTGAGGCGCACCTAGTGCACACCCTCCCCCTCTCTTCCAAGGTCCACCACCAGCGGCCCCATAATCCTCGCCAGCCCCCACACCCCGTCGCACCACCCTCTAATAGGGCCCTCTACCTCCCTTCTCGGCACGCAACAACCCGCGATAGTCTTCCCCTCCTAGTTCAACTTCCCCTCTCGCCGACTCCATCCTCATTTGGCAGTGCCCCACCCCCCTTGCATGACCTCGTCCGGCGGCGCCCCTCTCTGCTTATGCGACCTCCTAAGGCGTACTCTCTCCCTTTGGGGCCCTAGCCTTCGATCCACATCACAACTCCGGCTGGTAGGTCACCTCCAGCTAGATCTGGAGTGAGAGCCCCCCTGCCCCACATATGTTTGGTGCGACCCCTCAGGTAGCAGCCTATTCCCCTCCTCCTAGCCAGTCATCTCCGGCCGCGACCTCCCTCATCAGTTTTCTACTCCAATGCATTCCGTTTTGTCAATGTTTAGGGGTTTTTGCCCAACCTAATGTATGGGGTCAAATTTGTGTGTGTTTCTTAAATTTTAGGGTCTACGAAGGGTCTATAAATTTCTTCTTGACCTTCCGTTGGTGCGCGGTTGTATTCACGCACCTACGAGGTAGGTGAGTTTGCATATTTTATCTCTGGATCACTATGCTAATTTTTGAGCTCTTCCCTTTTGTCTTAAAATGTGTTTCGTAGCATTTTTATGCACTTAATTATCTTGCTATAGAGTTATGAAATTTTTAGAATTAGTTAAAAATATGTTTTGAGTCGGTTCCAGGTTTATGTCAGCATGCATCTACGGTGTTATTCTTGTTTATGTGCCAAATATATCTTTGATAATTTTTTAATGTATTATTCGCACCCCTATGGTATCCTTTTACATCTTTTGTGATGATTTAGCATTGGTGGAATTGGTTAAAATTGGTCTTTGTTGCGATTGTTTAATTATGTATATGTTAAAGTAAGATGATGTGATTTTGGGGGTATTTCCTTTAGTTTGGTTTTATAAAAATGGTAAAGATGTGATTTGTGTTTTACTTGTGAACTTGGGTATTTCTATAGAGTTGGTATTCGAATCGTATCATGATTCATTTGTTTGGATTAATTTTATTTTATGGATTTGTGGTGTTTTTAAGTCATGGAGATTTATCATAGGGAGTTGCGGTTGGTTTCGAAGGTGCGCACACATATTCCCAGGTATGGATATGTATAGATATATATATCTTCTGTGTGCGTGTTACCTTATGGTGTGGGGGAACACTAGCATTATTTAAAGATATATATATATATATATATATATATATATATATATGGAAGTGTGTGTGTGCGAGCGAGCTATTGCTTGAGTAAGAATGCTTGACGTGAACTTTGTTTGAGGTAGGCGTTTTCATCCCTTCTCTCATTCCGAAGTTTTCCATAGGAAATTTCATGGTTTCATTTAGTTTATATATTTTATTTTCACCCTAATAATCCTGATATTTTATTTATTTCACTGTTTCTTTGATGGTTAAAATTGTTGAAAACGGCTTTGAAATAGTCCATTGGATTTGTGTAGGTGTTTCCATGACTTTTCTCCAAATTTTATTCATTTTGATACTTGATCTTTCTTAATTATATTTTAGATTATGTTTTGCACATCTAGCATGTATATAGTTAACCTATGGTAGTGTTTTACTGTTGTAATATTTGATAAAAAATGAATTTTTGGATGGTCCTCTATTTAAGAACATGTTTATGCCTTGGAAAACTTGATGAAACTAACTGAATTTATCTAAAAATGGTACTTTTGGACGTTTTGAGTGGTGTTTGTAGGTTGAAATATTTTATGAAACATGTTTTTCCTGCATTGGATGATTTTGTTGAACTTAATTCTTTTGATGAAATGATTTTTGAATCTCTTTGAATTGGTATTTTTCTCGAATCCTTGGTTTATAATAGGTTCTTGTTTCTTAAATTATGTGGGTCTCTTTGTGTGGTACTTTTAATTATTTTAAAAAGAAATCAATGTGATTATGCTCGTTTGTCTTTTGATGTATATATTTTATTGAGTGCATGGAGTAAGGCAACTCTTGGGTTTGTTTTTTTTTACAAATTAAATATGGTATCATTAAATACTTTTATTGCAATTCCTTGAAACATGGAACCTAAAGGCCTGTATGGATTTTTAAATACAAAAGTGGTGTTTAGGGTTGTTTTGGAATAGCTTTTGCAATGTTTTAATAAAGGCATTGATTATGTAAAACTAGAGGCAGTATTTATAACTCAAAGTGTTTAATATAGTGGTTTTGATAACCGGCTGATGTGATGGCTGGGTTGGCACTTTGTATGTTTGACATGTATTCTTATATAATAATATATGGGGCTCCCCTATATAGGGTAACCCATTGTGGGTGAACACATAAGAAGCGTCCATGTTTGGGGTAGGCAAGTACGATGGGATGAGTCACGTGTGCGAGGACCTTCCTACTTACACATTATTATAATAACCACCGTGGGTTCCTGGGTGTCTTTTAGATGGTCGAGTGACTGTTGCTGACCAACCACTATTAGACGGGTTGTTACCCCCTAGATTTTTTGTTAGGCCAGGTGAGCTTTGCCACTAGATTTGTCAGTTAGGACGGCCAATTGGTTATAGACATAGAAGCTTCACCATAAGTCGGTAGGTGGTTCCGAAACCGAGTACGTCCAGGGGTATTCTAGGGAAGTTTAGTATCACCCATGGTTAATGAATTATTTACATTACTTGTTAACTTTTGTTGCACTGGTTTATATTCAGTTGCACTTTTACTTATTTTACTCTAGCCCATCTTTGGTATTTTTTTCTGTTTTGGATTTCATTTATAAAATGGAAAATTATTTTTCGAAATATTGTGTAGAGTGTGTCGGGTTTTTAAATGAGAACAAAATGTTGCATATTTTAAAATGTGAAAACCCCTACTTTCAAATCTGCATTTCAAACTTGTCGCAGTGTACTGTTTTGGAAAAGAGAATTGTCAGATTCAGTGTTTTTTTCTTGGCATCCCTATTGAGAATCTCGGTGCTCACGCCTATTATATCTTTCCAGTTGCAGGTTATGTTTCTACTAAAAGTTCCTAGTTCAGCTTCTCAATGTTAGAGTAGTGTGGTCTTGATTTTGGTGGTGACCTTGGAGGTCACAAGGAGGTATGTTTGAAATTTTTCTTTCCGTTTCCAGTTCTTCTCATTATCATCATTTTGTTTATCTATCTATCTTTTTCTCTTGGGCTAAATCATTCCCAACAGTTAAATTATGATGTCCGACACTGGTTTCCAGCCCGTGGGGATCGGGAATGCCATTCGGTCCATGCCGCAGGCCGTCTCGGGTGACCGGTTCAGGGTCGACCCGGGTTGGTTCGTGACAAAATGGTATCAGAGGAGGCCCTTATTATTTGGGGTGCCTGGTAGAAGGTGATTAGGACTGTCGGTGCTCAAGAGGTAGGTTAGGGGTCGGTGCCTTATTACCACCGCTCGCGATGAGACCTGAGTTACCAGGGGTAGTCTGGGATTTAAGTCCTTTATCTTTGATTATTTTGGATTGAGGGTTGACAATTGGAGCGAATCAGTTCACATTGCAGCCTCACGTGGGTTGGTGACCCATGTGGAGTCCAAGTGCCGAGTTTAAGGTTCTCTTAGAGTTATTTATTACATGGGCCATGGATCACCACCATGTCGTCGGGTTAGGCACATACACTAGTCCCTCATTCAGATGGTTTATAGTTGGTTGTGTTTCGTTTTGAACTTGGTCGATGTTTGTGTGTGTTGAAAATGAAATTGATTTTGAAATGAAAAAAGGGTTTCTTCCAAATTGTTTTTGAAATTAGTAAAGTGGGTTTTCAAAGAGAAAGTTTATTGGTTTGGAAAAACGTGGTATGTGTTTGGATTTGGTAAGGAAAAGAAGTGTTTGAACCTTGGCACTCCTTAAGGAGGGTCACACGTGCATGAGTATGTACGGAGAGTGCGTGGGGGCACTTGTTCACAGATAATGTGAGTGATATTGAATGAACACACATCTGATGGTTCATAAGGTTCCATACGTGAGTTTTAAAATTTTAAAGAAATAATGGTTTTTGAAAAGTGATTTATTTTTGTATTTGTATATGTTTGGATTATGATCTTGTTTCCCTTATCTTGTGTTGTTGCTTTGATTGAGTTTTGGCATGATGTCGGTTTTGATGATGTTTTTTGTGTTGTTATGAGTATGCTACCCATAAATTCTTATAATGTTGTTAATGAGCTATGCCCAATTCCCAGTTCTTTTCATGTGTTGCCTCTCTAATGAGGTTGTCGAAGTCCGTTAGAGGCTGTCATATGGTCCATGGAGATAATGTGTGTCTTTGGGATGTGGGGAACTCCCGGGGGTGATAAGGTTCGTACCGTCTCTGATTTATTTGAGGGTCCATATCTAGACTAGTAAGGATGATATGTCCCTTTGTCGTTGGAGTTTAGGGTGTAGTTGGTGGTGGTCTGTTTTTACAAAGGTTCCCCATTTGGCGAGCGGGGTGCGCTAGAGGAATCTGTTTCTGATGAATCTTGTTCATCAGTGCCGACTTCCAGTTTGTTGGACTGTTCTCTTGAATTCCACTAGTGTAGCTAGTTCAGGTATTCTAATCCGCTTTGTCGCATTAATCTGAAGTGTTACTACTGTGCGACTATTCTGGGCACTATGGAGAGTTCAAAAAGGAGCGATGTTTGGGAGGGAGTTAGATACTGGAGGACGCAAATACCTGACTGTGAGGCAATAGATGCTTCAACAATCAGGGACCCAACCACAGGTCTCGGGGTGAAGCTCACACACAGTCATGAGTTTCCAAGGGTGTGTGGAACGTCAGTCTGAATCATGTTTTCAGCTTGGGGGGGGGGAATATCGAATGTTTTCTTGTTTTGTTCTTATCACTGTCGTAAGATCATCCTGCTTTTTGTGGTGTGATGAACCTATTCTACCATAGTATAAGTCGTCTTATTTGTTTTCAGTGTGTTTTCAAATCGTTCATATTTCCATGAAGGGTGTTGGGCCCGCGAATAAAAGGGTCAATATAATTTGTTGTTTCGTCTCAATTGTGTTTGTTGGGGGTGTGTTTGGTTCTGTGGAATTTATGGGAGGTGTTTCGAGGTCCTTTTTGAGATCGGGATAGGAATTCCATAGTCTCTGGTTGCGGTGAGGATTTAATTCGATCAGTGTGTGAGGGGCTGAGTTAAATTTCGTATCTTCTGGGTGTTGGGTCATTTCGTAGCAAACATTCTGTTTAAGTCTCTGAGTGTTTTTTAGTACCTGTGGAGAAGTTAAATGGGTTCAGTTTGGGAGTTCCCATATTGGCCCCCCTCGGGGGGTGGTGTGTTCGGGTTTCATGGTTTTCGTATTAGTGAATTCTTGTGGTTGGGAGAACCCTCCTTTGTTCTCCCCTCAACCCCGGGCTTCATTTTTCAATTGAATTGGTCTGGTGTGACCGGTTGAGAGTAAGGTCATCCCGAGATTCATAGTTTTTCCTCGGTTTTTTCTGTGCAAGGACTCGAGTTATGTTAACTGTTGGCTTGGTGATTTTCTGGGGGCAGAAAGTTTTGGGGTGGAGAGAATTGTCACACCCCGACCGTTTTTATTAAAATTTTATTTTATTATTTATTGACATCGGTTAGCTTCGGCAAGGCGCAAGCTGAGCACCGGTCAAATTTTTTTTATCGTTTATTAGTTTTGGTGGGTGTTGGACCAGTGCGCGGACATCGCATGGTTGGGAGTGACCGCGCGATCGGTTCAAGTGGTCGCACAAGTGTGTAATGTTTAAATTAAATAAAATTTGATGAAAATAAAATAAGTTAAAATTTTAAATTGTAATAATAATATTATTATTGTGTAGATAAAAATATCTTCATTATTAAAAATTGTTAGTAATATTATCAATGAAATTGTTGTAAATATAATTATTTAGTTGTTATTAATATTGTTATTATTTAAATAAAAATAAATAAAATTATAACTATAATTATTATTATATTCAGTGTCATTATTATTATTATTCTCATTAAAGTAATTGTTTTAAAAAAATTAGTTTATTATTATTATTATCATTATGGAAATTAATGATATTGTTGTGAATATATAAGTATTAATATTATATCAAATATTGTCATTAAATATTTATTATTATTATTAATATTATTTAAATTATTATTATTATTATTATTATTATTAAGATATGAGGATTCATAAAAAAAATTGAAATCCTAAATCTACCCATGCGCCTGGCGCACCCCCCATACCCGTTCTTTCTTTTTCTTTTTTTCTCTCCTCTTCCCTTGCCTCTCTCCCTTTCCACGCCTCCCCTCTCCTTGTTTTTTTTATTCCATCCCCTTTCTCCTACTCTCTCTCACGCCCCAATCTCCACTCCTTTTTTTTATTTAATTTCCCTGTTTTTTATCCCTTCCATGCATCTCTCCTATCCCCCCTATTCTGAATTACACACTTATCCTCTCCCCCCTTTTCCGCCCCTTGCTTCTGCGTGAGGCGCACCCAGTGCACCCACTCCCCCTCTCTTCCACGGTCCACCGCCACTGGCCCCAGAATCCTCTCCAGTCCCTGCCTCCCGTCATGCTGCCCTCTCATAGGTCCCTCTACTTCCCTACTCGGTGCACAATACCCCGCGATAGTCTTCCCCTCTTTGTTAGACTTCCCATCTCACAGACGCCATCCCTGTCCGATAGTGCCCCACCCCCTTGCATGACCCTGTCCGGTGGTGCCCCTATCTGCTTGCGCGACTTCCTAAGGCACACCCTCTCCCTCTTGTGACCTAGCCTTCGATATGTAGCCCAACTCCGGCCAGTAGGGCACCTACAGCAAGGTCCGGCGTGAGAGCCCCCTGGACCACTTATGTTTGGTGTGACCACTCCTTTTGCGTCCTTTTCCCCTCCTCCTAGACATTCATCTCCGGTCGCGACCTCCCTTGCTAGTGTTCTAGTCCAATGAAATTCATTTTGTCAAATTTTAGGGGTTTTTTCCCAACCCAAAGTCGGGGGTATAATTTGTGTGTGTTTTTTAAATTTTAGGGTCTGCGAAGGGTCCAAAAATTTCTTCTTGACCTTCCATTAATGAACGGTTGTATGCATGCACTTCTGAGGTAGGAGAATTTGCATATTTTAGCTCTCGATCACTCCGCTAATATTTGTGCTCTTCCTTTTTGTTTTAAAACCTGTTCCTCTGCTTTGTTATGCACTTAATTATCTTGCTATAGAGTTTTGAAATTTTTAGAATTGGTTAAAAATATATTTTGAGTCCGTTCCTAGTTTATGTCCACATGAATCTATGGTGTTATGTTGGTTTAAGTGCCAAATATTTCTTTGATAATTTTTAAAGTATGATTCACACCCCTATGGTATCCTTTTAAATCTGTTGTGATGATTTGGCATTGGTGGAATTGGTTAAAATTGGTCTTTGTTGCGATTTTTTAATTATGTATATGTTAATGTAAATTGATGTGATTTTGGGGGTATTTCCTTTAATTTTGTTTTATAAAAATGGTGAAGATGTTATTTGACTTTTACTTGTGAACTTTGTGTTTTCTATAGTGTTAGTTTTTTAATCGTATCTTGATTCCTTTGTTTGGATTAATTTTATTTTATTGATTTGTGGTGTTTTTGAGTCCCGGGGATTTATCATAGGGAGTTGCGGTTGGTTTCAATGGTGCGCACACATATTCCCAGGTATGGATATGTATAGATATATATATCTTATATGTGAGTGTTCTCTCATGGTGTGGGGAACACGTGCATCAGTTTAAGGATATATATATATGGATGTGTCTGCGTGCGAGTGGGCTGCTGGTTGAGTTAGAAATCTTGACGTGAACTTTGTCCGAGGTAGGTGTTTCCATCCCTTCTCTCTTTCCAATGTTTTCCATAGGAACTTGAATGGTTTCATTTAGTTTAAAATTTTTATTTGCACCCTTATAATCCTGATAGTTTATTTATTTCAGTGTTTCTTTGATGGTTAAAAGTTTTGAAAACGACATTGAAATAGTCCATTGGTTATGTGTATGTGTTTCCATGCCTTTGCTCCCAATTTTAATCAATATGATACTTTATCTTTCTTAATTAATTTTTAGATTATGTTTCGCACCTCTAGCATGTTTATAGTTAACTTATGGTAGTGTATTACTGTTGAAATATTTGATAAAAAATGGATTTTTTGATGGTTCTCTATTTACGCACATGTTTATGCCTAGATATCTTTGTTGGAACTAACTGCCTTTATCTGAAAATGGTATTGATGGTCGTTTTGACTGGTGTTTGCTGGTAGAAATATTTTATGAAACTATTTTGTCCTGCTTTGGTTGATTTAATGGAATTTAATGCTTTTGATGAAATGATTTTTGCATCTCTTTGAATAGGTATTTTTGTCGAATCCTTGGTTTATAAGCGGTTCCGGTTTTCTAAATGATGTGGGTCTCTTTTTGTGGTTCATTAAATTGGTTTAAAAAGAAATCAATGCGTATATGCCCGTTTGTCCTTTGATATATTTTTTTGAGTGCGTGGAGTAAGGCAACAGTAGGGTTTGTTTTTTTACAAATTGAATATGGTATCATTAAAGAGTTTTATTTCAATTCCTTGAAAAATGGATCCTAAAGGCTCATTTGGATTTTTCAATACAAAAGTGGTGTTCAAGGTTGTTTTGGAAGAGATTTTTCAATTTTTTTATAATGGCATTGATTATATAAAACTAGAGGCTTGATTTACAACTCCAAGTGTTTCATAAAGTGGTTTTGAGAACCGAATGATGTAATGGCTCGGTTGGCACTTTGTATGTTTGACATGTATTCTTATATATAAATATATGGTTTGCTCCTATCTAGGGTAACTAGTTGTGGGAGAAGACTTAGGAGGCATTCGTGTTTGGGTTAGGCAAGTGTGGTTAGATGAGTCACGCGTGTGAGGGCCTTCCTACACACACAGAATTTTTATAACCACCGTGGGTTCTTGGGAGTCTTTAAGATGATCGAGTGACGGTTTCTGACCAAACCCGATTAGAAGGCTCGGTACCCCCTGGATTTGTAGTTAGGATAGGTGAGCTTTGCCCCTGGATTAGTCAGTTAGGATGGCCAGTTGGTTATAGACTTAGGAGCTTCACCATATGCCGGTAGGTGGTTCCAAAACTGAGTACGTCCAAGAGTATTCTAGGGATGTTTAGGATCACCCATTGTTAATTAATTATTTACTTTTCTTGTATACTTTTGTTGCACTGGTTTATTTTTAGTTGCACTTTTACTTATTTTACTGTAGCCCAGCTTTGGTATTTTTTTCTATTTTGGATTACATTTATAAAATGGAAAATTATTTTGGAAATGGTGTATTGAGTGTGTTGGTTTTTTAAATGAGAACAACATGTTGCATATTTTAAAATGTGAAAACCCTACATTCATATTTGTATTTCAAACTTGTCTCAGTGGACTGTTTTGGAAAAAAGATTTTTTGGATTTTGTGGTTTATTTATGGCATCCTTACTGGGAATCTCAGTGCTCACGCCTATTATATCTTTCCAGTTGTAGGTTTAGTTTCTCGTACAGGTTCCTGGTTCAGCTGCTCAATATTGGAGTAGTGTGGTTTTGATTTTTGTGGTGACCTAGGAGTCCACAAGGAGGTAGGTTTGATTTTTTTTCATTCTGTTTCCAGTTCTTATCTTTATCGTCAGTTTGTTTATCTTTCTATCTTTTTCTCTTCGGCCAAATCATTCCCAACAGTTAAATTCTGATGCTCGGCACTGGTTTCCAGCCCGTGGTGATCAGGAACTCCCTTCGGGCCATGCCGCGGGCCGGCTCGGGTGACCGGTTTAGGTTCAACCCAGGTTGGTTCGTGACAAGAAGAGTATAGGTTATAGCTATAAAAGAATGAAACATCTACCCCTTTCCATCATTCACCTCCAAATGCATCTAAATGAACAAAGACATAAGCTTCCACTCAATACCGGACTCCTAAACTTCTAGTATCTAAGTCCTTATAATCATCGCATCAGCTAATGTGTTGACTTTCCCAGTCATGTAGGAAATATAAAAGTCAAAAGACTATAGTTACTCAACCACCTTCACTTTCATAAATTTAGGTCATGGTGAGTAAAGATATACTTTATACATTTGTGGTCATAATTTACCACAAATTGATCTCCCAAAAGATGATGTCTCTAATTGATTAATGAATTTACAACTACAGATAACTTGATACCGTGAGTCGGGTTATTCATCTCAGGTAGCCTCAACTACCATGACATGTACGCAATGACTCCTTCCCCCTATATAAGAACTACTCCTAGCCTAATACCTGATACGTCATAGTAAATGGTGTAACTCTTTTTGGATCCAAAAAAATCAGCATCGTTGCAAAATTCAAACTCCCTTTCCAGTCATGATAGGCTGAATCACAAGATACTGTCCACAAGTACATCGCACGCTTATTATTCGGGCCCGTCAATGGAATTTCTAAGCATGATAAGTCCTAAATAAACCGTTTTAAGTAACCAGACATCCATTGAAAACTCTGTATGTCAAAGGCGTTCTTAGACTGACCCCAAAAACCACTACTCTCACTTTCTATGGGTCAACTAATACTCCTATATATGAGATAACATGACCCATGAAGTGAATCTGGTTCATCAAAAAGTTGAATTTTTATATTATAGCATATAACTGATTCTATTTATGTGTACTCAATACAATCTCAGGATGGGTGGCATGGTCATTTCAAGTGTAATAGTATGTCAAGATATCATCCAATAAGACTAACACAAATGAATCCAATTAAGGATGGAACACTCGGTTCATCGGTGCCTCGAAAACGTTTGGCGTATTGATGAGACCGAACAACATAAATAAATACATGTATAGACCATACCTGCTCTAAAAGGATGTAAGTGGAATATCTAATGTTCTAACGTTAAAAGGATGATAAATTGATCTCAAGTAAATATTATAGAACACCTAGGATCGTTAAAGCTGATCTAATAGATCATCAATCCTAATTAGAGAATATATGTTCTTGATAGTCAACTGGTTTAGATTTATATTATCCACAAAACGTATGAGGGTTCCATCCACCTTCTTCGCAAAAAGGACATGTGAACCCCAAGGAGAAGTACTCGATCAGAGGAAACCCTTTTCCAATAACCCCACTAACTACATATTTAACTCCTGTAAATGTTTTTATCCATCCTATAAGGTGGAATGGACACTAGGGTCTCTCTTGAAACATGATCAATAGAGAAATCTACCTCTCTTTATGAATGTATATATAAAAAATTCAAATGGAAAGACATCTATGGACTGATCTACCACTAGAGTAAATCTTGTATGTGAATTCCCCTAGCCATCCAGATATAAATTTGTAATATAGGTGGTAATTAATTTCATCCAATGATGCTTGGGTCCAGGTCTTCTCTCCTAGACATCCCATTCAACCGTTTGTTGAAACAAACCACCCTCTGGTGATGTAATGCTGCCCCTGCAAAAATAGAAGTCTATAATGGTCTTAAAAGAGACCAATCGGTCAATTTTGAGAATGATATCAAAGCCGATCATCTCTAAGGCACAGACGTCCCATAAGAATGGACACCCACCAACCTCAAGAGGTCACTACTTGCACTAACGTATAGTAGTCATCTAGATCCCCAACAGATTATCCAGTGTCATAACATCATCAAAAGTAAAGATATAGAGAAGAAGTCTCTCCACCACGGAAAAAGATATAAAACTATACGAAGCCCCTATATCAAAAAAGAGAATACTCTAAAACCTAATCAACTTGAATTGTTCCTCGAACTATATAGGGTCTGGGATTCAACTCATGGTAGTTCTACTCCACTACAAAAGGCTTACATATACCAAGTCCATTTAAACCTACCTAACCACCCTGGGCTGATAAACCCTAATACTAGAATCACCACATGAAGGCTCCCTATGGCGCATCCATCTATCAAATGACGGAGTACCAGCCCTAGACGGTGAAACACCCTAGATCATAGCTCCTAAATCCATCAAATTACACTTGGTAATCAGTGCCTGATATAATATAGCATTCACTGAAGTCATCCTAAAAACACTCACTTGTGATCGGAGGTCTTACCTTATTCCATAATCAAACCTCCTAGAAAATAATAACTCGGAACCTCCTAGAATAGGTAGATTGAGCCAAAGCTCTGTGAAACGAGAATAATCACCCATCACTAAATTAGTGTCCTACTCCAAATGCATGAACTCTCAGGCTAGATCATACCTCAACGTCGCAGGGTAGACATATTCATAGAAAGTCCATTGAAACTATTTCCAAAATATATCATAATGATGTACGACCTATGAGATAAAATCCCTCCATATCTTAGAAGAATAAAATATCATTTATTTCATGAGATTAAACTTCCTCCCTAGAGGAATATCCGTATGGCAAAGATAGAATTCATGGCCTCCCACCATGACTATGCAACATGTGGTCCTCCATCCCCTGAAAATGTGTGAGGATGCTTCTGCAAGATCACTCGTGTCAACTCGGCCATAGTCGGAGAAGGATGTGGTGCTCACAAGAAATTTTGTATCATTCTCATAAAGCCTTTATTGAAATGTTCCCCATCACCTTTCTCCATTATAACAACAGGTTCCATGATGGGCATAATGGGAGGATCTTCTGGTAGTCCCTGATCTATCATTTCTAGTGTCTTATCATCACATTATACCTAGCATACCACCATGGGACGTCTTGGCGGCATGATTGTACATGGTCAATCGCACACATCAGTTTAATATTTTCATGGACTATAACATAAAATTTCAATAACGGAACAGGAGAAGGTAATCATGTTTTTCAAAAACAGGGTTACACAGCATATATGAACTCCACACAGTGTGTTTCCTTATACTTTTAACATGACTTATACCTCTGCCAATACTGGTCATGTAACAACCCTTACAGATGGCATGTTTCTCATGAGACATCATGTGTACTTGAAATTTGTCTAATTCCCAGGTTCTTCTATACAGCTAGAACAACACAGTTCTCTCATGGGTTGTACTACATGGTGTTAATACCCTAGATACGGTGTGTACTGCAAATGTTCTAATTGTCTGTATCATTATTAAAGAGTTCAAACACACAGTTTATAACTATATAGCATTCATATATGAGACACGGTTTGTACAACCTATGTTTCATCCACCTATTTCATTGGTCAAATGGTTGGATACCCAGTTATTTACACCATAGTGTGTACAATCTAGACACGATGTGTTTTTTTATATTCATTTGTTATTTTTTAACTGAAAACTATCAATTATGTTGATTTATATGACTGAATATAGTAAATGTTTTAGGATATTTCAATCTAATGGGCGTTTAAATCCTTCATACATTAGTTATGATTGAAAACCCATGTAGTTTCCTTATTTAGAATAATAGTATATCACCATTTTGAAAAAATTAAAATATTTTAGAAAAATTCCAAAAATCCACACCAACCCTTTTTTATGTCTAGATTTGAAAAATGGGGGCCATTTTATAAAAATAAATGTTTAAATATAAGAAATTTAATTTTTAAATAAAATCATCATTTATTCAAAATATACCAATATTAATATTATAAATAAATTTATGACACTTTTTAAAATTAAATAAGGTCTCAAAATATTATTTTACTATTATAATAAAACATAATATTAATTTATTAATCTATTTTATGTAAAGAAAATTTCTTTTAAATTATTATATTAATTTTAAAATTGTAAATAAAAATTTACATTTTAGAAAATACCAACATTTAATTTATCATTTTAAAACATTTATCTACACATACAAAGATATAATTTTTTCATTTTTTCACTAACAGGATACCTAAATTTTATTTATACTTTCATAGGTGAGGTTATTATTTTAATGGCTAGATTACAATTCTGAATGGGCATATTACAATTCCAATGGTTAGTTACTATTCCAATGGTATATGTTCCTTAATTTTTATAATTAAAACTTATTTCATTAATTATAAATTAAATTTTATTTTATATGAAGAATATATATATTTTATCAAGAAAATTAATATTTTATTATTAACATTATATTTTTTTATACTTCTTTAATTATGAGTTCATTCATTCTTGTTGACAGAGCTGATCTTGATTTTCATATTAACTATTTTTCAATTTATTATTTTATTGTAAAATTTTGAATTATTATTGGTATATTTGAGGATGAAACTATCATTATTCATTTATGAGAATGTTTTTTATTGGGTTCACTATGTGATTTATATGTTTTATAACCTCAAAAAAATTCTATTAATATAATTCAGGGTCGTTGCAGTCTGGATCCCTCATCAATTAATATCCATGAGCCCCAGGAAAAAAATATTGTATATGGAATGTTACCTTATCTATAACTACAACAATGATGTCTTCTCAGGTATCCAAAGGTAGCTTGAAAAGGGTGTGAGTACAACTCAGTAGTCTACCACCATGGGTGTACACATAATATCTAGTCTAAATAGTAGTGTCCCTGTAAGTAAAATAACAAAAGGATGGAAAATGATGACAAACAAGACACATCGTTATAAAATATTACTAGTTAACAAAAATTACACGAGTTCATTGTGTTGCTAATATTCATCAAATTCACCTTGGCCTATGACATTCAACTAAACAGTGCATAAGGGGATTAAGTTCCCTAAATTAGAGGAATAATTATTCCACATAAAAATATACATAAAAATTACTTGGAGCCTCAGTCTGGGTGAATAAACTTACCTTAGAGCCTCATTCTAGGTAATCACACCACTCATGTTTTTTTAGAGAATAAAGTTGTAGTCTGATGCCCCAACCCATTAAATCTAATTTTGATACCTAGAGCATCAATCTTGCTAGACCAATGGGGTGCAGCCTCAGTCCAAAACCCCACCAATATGATTTATTCATGTGAATAGGTTTCACATATCATTTATCACATTTACTATTTACAATCTATAACACTGTTATAACATTCATGTTATCCCAAACACCCCCTAATTACATGTTAAAATTTTAAACAAATAATTGACTGGTTTCATTTAATATATTCTTCCCTATTAACATGATAAACACAATTATCGTAGGTTTAATCTCATAAAACCATTAATTTTTCATTTAGGAACAAATTTACAGAATCCAAGGATGAGCCTCACCCCATGGGGTTCCTTTAGCTCAGTCATATTAATCCCAATAGACCCTAAAAAGGTTCATGAGGGGTTTAATTTGCGGTTTAATAAAAAAACTTCTCATTTCCCACTACGGAAAATAAATATACAATAATAATTCCCCTAAAACAAAATAACATACAAAACAATTTGGCAACTAAACTATGAGGAAAACTTATGGACCACCTACCTCAAGTTCATAGAAGAACATTCACATAATATTATCCATTTATTCAAACACAAACTGCTTTCAAAGACACACCCTATAATTTGATGGAAAAGTGATGTTTTTGGGATTAGTAATGATAATAAAGATTGTAAAAGTATTGTTCCAAAAAATAGAGTAATTAGGAAGTTTACACTCATCTATATTTTCAATCCTCACCCACTGACACTCCATACTACTAAAAAATTATTTATATTGATAATTGGGAAGTTTTTCAGGGTTTTGTTAATCACCAAGGTTGTTGTGGAAATAAAGCGGAGAAATTCATATGAAGTTTCAAAAATACTTAGTTGGAAATAGAAAATTACACAACTTTTAATAAATATCATGGTATGGTTGCATGGGTCGAGAACCATGCACAAACAATGTTCCCCCTCTTTCCAAGAGGGGATTAGGTTGGAGAGTCTCTTGGGGTACTACATGATTTGAAAAAAAAATGCAGTGGTCATGAAAAATGGATCTATCTATGAAAGCATGGTTTTGTCCCCCCCCCCATGCAGTTTTTTTCCAACAGGGAACCATCCCTATCCTGGTCAAATTGTTTTGGAAGAAGGTTATAACTAATCCTGGTCTATCTTTGAAACGTATAGTATATGGACTAGTTTTCTTCTCTTCATGCCCTGAACACTCGATACACCCACGAGAATCCCCATAATCATGAAAAACATTCCATTAACCATTTTAAATGTAATTATACCAAAAACTAAATAATAAAACACCCTAATAAATTTATAGGATCTAACATGAGAACCATGATACATAGGATCACATTTAGGTGTCCATGGAATCACACATTTTGTCCTAATAATGTATTGATTAACATTACATAATATAGGAATTAAAATTTTCATTTAGATATTTCATGTGTGAGTCTGTGTGTGTGTAATGGTTTCCACCCTTAACCCATTTTATGGGGGATGGAGGTGTAGCTGGATAGAATAAAAATTAAATTTTAAGGAGAATAACTCTGATAGTTTCAATGAAACACACAAGTAACATTAACCTCTTGTAATATTATTATATAGTTAATCCTGGAAAGTGTTTGAATAGATAAAATCCCAAAGTCTAAAATCTTAGAAAATGAAGATATACAAATTTATAAGAAGAACATAAATATGATTAGAAGTTTTAGAGATCATAAGATAAATAATACCTAAATTCGATAACAAAATATACTAATAAGTAAAGACCGATATTTTGGGTGCTCTCAAATGTTGTGTATTTTTTAGAACATCAATGAATCTATATTCCTAACCAAGCACATTCCGGTAATGATATAGTGACTTAAATAACTCATTAAAGTAATTATAACAATAAAATAAAATAAATTATTGTCTAAAAAGAATGGAGGGGGGTGTATACATCAAGAGTATAAGAATATAGTGACAATTGTTTAGAGAATAGTTTGTGGGGTAATCGATCTAAATCAACCTCTTAACTTATTAACAATTAATTTTCAAATTAAAATACACTTAATTATTAATCCCATAATTTTTAAAACCCTAAAATCTGAAAGAAAATACTTAATCACAAATATGAAATGTAGTGAAACCTAGAATAACATTAAAACATGTAATAATATTACCATGATTTTAATATCATCAAAATGAATATGATTTTTTAGTGGTAAATTTGGGCTCATATATAAAGCGTAAAATTATTATTACTTGTATCTGTATTAAAAATAAAAAATAAATTAATAGATAATATTAATATAAATTAATATAATCTCATATATTCAAAATGAATATATTAATAAGAATGGAAGTATAATGACTACTAAGTAAATATACTATTTAACAGGTGGATTAGTCATTATAGAAAGACATACATATGAAAAGGTATATAATGGGTGTAACCTAATCTTATTTCTTCTCATTATTACATTCCTTAATAAGTAAAGTATATATATGATTCAAATTGAATAAAACAAATGATATATTAGAGAAAAAATGAATTTTATTACATGAACTTACATCCTCAATACAAAGAAGAATAAGAAGATGAAGAAGAAGGCATCATAGATGAGATATTTTATTCAAGAACTATTAATCTTCCAACAAATAGAGAAATGGAGTGAAATAACTTATTATATTATATAAATTTGTTGATTTATATCAAAACTCTAAAAATGATACAATAATAATATTTATAGAGTGAGAGGATGGGGTTTAAAGTTGATACAAATGTGAAATGATAATTCTGAGAAATATTTCAAACCCAGTTGAACTGACTTGTTGACCTTAGAAATTCATTAACATGTAGTATTTCTTGAAATTTAATTTTTTTATATATTTTATCCTCTAAATAATATCTATATTTGAGCATAATGAGGTCTAGAATAAAGAGTATACTACTTGATTAATGGAGTGGACTATATATAAATATTTATAATTATTCATTAAATTTATGTCTTATACTATACCATATAATGTAATAACTTGAAATGATAGACCAAATTATCATTTTATCCCATATATAGAAGAACTCTTACATTTCAAATAATTCCCATAAAAATTGTCATGTCAGAAATACTAAATTATACTCTAATGGAATAAAATTCTATTCCGAAAAAAATATTCATATTCACTATCTAATTACATATTTACCATATAAAAATGTATTTAACACAATATTTTTAAAATACATAATTTATTACCATAAAATATTTATTAAAATATATTTTACCACCCCCACATTAACCAATTTAGAGTATAGGGAAAAAATAATACATCCCACTCAATATCAATACATAAATAAAAAAATTAGAAAATTGACATTATTATTTTGAAAAATAAAACAATTTTGATTCCATTAAAAATTCAATCATCCTTTCATATTACTTTTCAGACATTATTATTTTTTCTACAGAATTCATTCAACCATGAATACTATTTCAACCAACTTAATGATAATTTTATGTACCTCATCGCTTAAGTTTGAAATATAATAAAAGTTATTCTCATCTCATAATCATGAAATCAAGAAATAATATTTGAAAAATCCTAAAACATTATAAAAAATAAAAAATAACACATTCCATTCATGAGTATTTTCCATCGGTGTGAATTGAGAACTAAGGTCAGTGGGTAAGAATTTAAAAATTATGTCCATAAGTAAGAGGTTTTCCTCTTAAAACAAAAATCAAGACCCTCATTTAAACTAATATATTTTCTGAACTCAATGTACCCAAAAATATATCACCCAAATTGATTTCCTTTTTCCAATGAAATTTTTAAAATTTGTATTATATAAACATAATGGAATGATTCTTCATCTTTTTTTTTCTATCAATTCATCCATTTTTTCAATATTTTCACCCATAATTTTAGATAATTGGATTGAAAATGTGTACGTTAATCACTTATTTGCACATAAAATTATAATTTTATGAGTTTAAAGAGTCACATAAAATAATATGATAATGTATTCAATTCCAAATATCTTTATATTATATATTTTGTTTCTAGAAGAAATTTCTAAATTACAATGAGATATGTATGACTTGTGAACCTCTCCAAAAATGAAAACTCCACACCACATTTATATAAAGTTTTACTCCACACCTTAATAATTAATGAATCATACCAATTCCCCCACACACTTTTTTGAATATTATCTTTTAATTATCTCAAAAGAGAGTAAATTCATGGAAATTAATTTTATAATGTGGATAATCCATAAATAATTCCATGGATTCTAGGGAATTACATGGGAAACTATGTGGTTAGGTATAGAAAGTGGTTAAAAACAAGGAATCATTCCACATAATTACTTCAATATCACTAGAACATTTCTTTTTTTCTCAAAATATTTGATAAAGGATTAAACCATGTTCTGGATAATAAAAATATAAGGTTTCTCAATAACAGAGGATACTTGGAATAATATTCGAAAACCAATTTAAAGTGACCCTCTATATGAAGAAATTAACAGTTCTTTGTACTAATGAGTTGTGGGTTTCATAATCTATCGAAATACTAAGATTTGTTGAAAAAAAGATTAAGAAATTGATGTTTGTCCGAATGTGTGGATGATTGAATAGGTTAGTGGGTGAATAGTGGTGTTCATTTAAAATTTACATTCTCTTTAAATTAACCATGGTACTAGTTATATTTTAAATCCACTCAACTTTAAAACTCAATCTCACTCATTTTTAAAGATAAATAAATAATTAAAGTCTCAAATGTTTTTACAAGGTTTAGTCTTACTGTGGGTACATAGTCATTTCCATGTCTACTCTCATCGATCCATATATATACACTATAAAATTTAGTGAATACAAGAAAGCCAATTTTTATCAAGATAATTCAATATCATGATATAAAACAATAGAATCTCCCAAAAGTTACAATGTTTTCTTATTCTCCTAATCTAAAACAATTATAAAACATTGAAAGTAGATCACCATTGTTTTTGGAATTTCTATCTTGTAACTCTGCATCCTGTATGTCTCTTCTCAATGAATCTATATCAGATAATCCTTAGTTTGATACAATCCATGTGACACACCTTTTTACTGTATACTCAGTCAATATCTACCAGGTTCATATTATTCAACCAAAAGAACTTCATGTTGGGAACTCACGCTACTCACTATGATAATGTTTATATCTATTTCTTAGTAATAATTACACTAATAAAACTTCTCAGTATGACTCCACTACATTATAGATAAGTTATTATTCTAAAAATCATATAGGAATCATTAAATATTATTTAAATTTACTAATCAACACAAAATTCATATGGATTACTAGAAAAATTCATAAAACTACAAAGTCAACTTTTTTCCCCAATTTTCTAAAATCTCGGGTTCAATGATCTATTCAAGCTTATTTAAATATAAGATATATTTACTAACATTTAAAGAATATATCAATATATTATTAATTATTATAGTTTATAGAAACTAAAAACATTATCTTTCCTCTATATGGTGATCTTTTTTATGAACTCATCCATCAAGTAACACTTCACCCAGTGGTGCTCTGTCCAATTCTTCTTAGTCTCATCAACTGTATAAAATAACATTAGGATTTCTCAATCCATTTATCTTTACATGTTCCATCTATTTTTTAGACTCATATAATTTTACCCATCTTGATTTTTCATAGGATTTCACACATCTCCATATCATTATCCTTCATCCTCTCAACCATCATACAATTATCGTGCCACTAAAAATAGATCGATGACTTCTTCACCATCATATCATATTAGGTTTTCTTAATTTTATACAATCCATATATTTTTCACTATAGTATATCATAGTAAAATTTCATTTTATGGGCTTTATAAATTTCTATTTGTTGGAACTTCATTGATCACATTCTCTCCTTGTACCAAAATATTAATTATTCTCATCCAACTCTATTAGAAATTTATTTATTATCATTCATTTTTACTTTATTTATACATAATACATCTAATTATATTATATCTTTGGTTATTTAGGTTTGGTAACATTCAAATATATATTCTACAACTTCATATAGTATCAAAACTATGCCATCACATCTTCGAACTTTGTATTATTTTTGACTTTATTATTTTATAATTTTAACATTATAAAAACAATAATTATCCAAAAACATTATGATCATGAACCATGAGATATTTTTAGTAATAATTCTGTTAGAAATTATTAAAATATAAATAACATCATTTAACCATATATAAAAAGTAATTCAAACTTCCTAAAAACTCATTTTTACCTATAACACAAAAACATTCACAAAAAAGGCGTTGAAAAAATAATACTATCTATACAAAAATGAATCCAAAGGATCTTTAGTATCCCCCCATTTCTATTTAATCATTATTAATTACTATTGTCTAAAAATTCATTAAATCACAAACTATCACAAGGAGAGTATCATGGAACCACACTACTAGATTAAAAAATGTTTTTAATGTATTTCCACTCTTAGTGGCAAGAAATTTTGTGAACATGATATTGATAAAATTAACACTCAACAATTATGTTTATGAGATACATGTTAATATTTTACTCCCCCATCTTTGGATAATACCACCATTAGATTAACGAATGATGGAATATAGAGTTTTGATTTTTCTCCCCCTTTGTCAATAAAATTCAAGGGATCATGGGGGGACACTCAAGAACAATCTTTTTTGTGTGGTGGAAGCGGAACATGTAGTTGCAGTATCAAATAATAATGTATTTCACATGGAGTACATTTGGTGAAGATGTTTACTGTTTTATATTTTTTAAAATAAATTCAAGTATTACATCTATACTAAATACATACTCTTTAACTAAATAATATTTAATATAATTGTTCATTGATATGGAGTATTCGACATGATTTTTATAGATATAAATAGAAATTTTATTATCAAAAGTCATCTTCGATGGGTTCTCAACATTCACCATTAAATATTCTAGGAAAAAATTCATCCACAACATAATAGTGAATTCTTGAGTGGTGGAAACATTTTATTCTTATGTTGTACACATATTAATAGAAATTTTTAATTACTATTCCATATCTCTAAAATTTCTATAAAAAAGTACCTCATAATGTTTATTTGTAATCCTTTAAATCTATATCCCAATAAACATTATTTAAATGAAGAAATGTCAACACATTACTTCATCTATACATCGGTCTATAATTTTATGTGCTTTAAGATACCTATGTATTCTCCCTGACTAAATTGTGTGCAATTCATTTGGATCACTCAAATATCTTAAAACTAATGTGAAAATATATTTAATCTCTGGTCATGAAGAATTAATATGGAGTAAACTTCAAATAAATATTTGGAATTCCTTTCTAATGAAATTTCCCAAATTTCATCTTTACACAGTCTCTTGTGAATGAAAATAGGTATAGAAAAATATTAACAATATTTCATGCCAAATTTTTTAATAAATTCTCAGCATATATTTATTGTAATGGGAATATGAGTCTTCATTTTTATTGAACCTATATTCCTAAAAATAAATTAATCTATCTAAGTATTTACAAATCCGGATTCCTTTTAATTAATTTATAAAATTATTCATAAGGTATATCCTTGTGACCTAAAAAGTTACATAATCTATGTAGATAATGAATATTAGGGTACTTGTTTTCATTTTAATTATATAAAAGTTTATATTAAATTTTATTTTATAAAATCTAAATTTATTTATTCATCTCTCATGTTTTGAACACCAGACTTGAAAAATATTTAATTATTTAAAGCTTTATGGTTCAATAAATATCAATTATGAACCAACAAGATTTCTCATTATACACTCTTTGTTTAGTTTCACCTTTCAAGAATGGTTACAATACGTCCATATGGCAGACCTTGTAATTTTTATGAGCCACAACAATAAAAAACAGTCTAATTGTTTCAATCCATGATGTATAAGGAAATATTTCATTAAATCAAACACCACTCAAAAGTGAAAAAACCATAGAAAACAATCCATTATTTATTCCTTGAATTTTTTTCCAATCCACAGAGCATATTTGTAAACACCCATTTCAACACTTTAACAATCTTTGCTTTTGGTAATGGAATAAGATCACTAGTATTGTTCTTATCCATTTTAATAGACTCTTAATTAAATGTATTTAAAGATTATTTATGCTCAACTACCTATAAAATGGATTATGGTTCCACCATTGAGATAAAAGTTGTTTGATTCTCAAACATCAATCAATTTTTTGTTCGAACGAGAGCTCATGATCTCCGATGATATTTTTGCATTCAATTTTTTCTCTAAATTTTATAAATTTTGTGGTTTTCTTAAAACATACATTTCACTAGCAGTAGGATAATATAAACCTAATTGTATATGATTAGGATCACACTCATATTCAATATCCTTAAATTATTTGGAATTCATCATTCAATCATTCATTACACCATCCTCATAGTCACTATAATATTTTGTTCTGATATACTAATTTTAAGTAACTTTTACAACAAAGGAATCAATCAACGTATGCAGTAATTTTCTCAACAAATTATTTATTATTATATCAAATAAATATATCATGAACAGTCCTTACTCTATGTTTTTATCAAACATTCATAAATCCATAATTTTGAACATTATAAAGAAAGGATTCACAAAAACCATGCAGTGTTTCACAATAGTATTTTTCTAATACTACATCTCATAGAGAGTCATTTATTGTTCTGGTTAATGTAAAATTTTATTTTGAGCATGCATAGTAGTACATACATCAGAAGTATATAATAATATTTAAATTTTGTATCTAGTGGGATTTATTATACCAATTTGAAAGTAAACTATTTTTTATTTCTGCTACACAATTTTTTTATGGAGTGTATGGAGCACTATATTAGTTTTTAGTTCCACATTTCATAAGATGTGCCTCAAAAGAGTTACATATATAATCATTCCCATTTTCTATCATATAAATAAATATATATAAATTCAACTATTTTTCAAAACCCATTATGATATTTTTGAACAACTCTTCAATCTCTAATTTATGATTCATGAACATTATGTTGGTCATCTGAGTAAAATTATCAAATAAATTAAAAATTTAAAAATAAATATATTCGATAGATTTATTATCATAGCACATATATTAGAGTGTATTTTCTCAATAGTTTAAGTGGATTATTTTAAACATTATTATTCCATTTACTAACTAGCATTCATTTTAGGTAAGTAGCACAAAAAAAATAATATTTCCTTTTTTGTAGTGGTATGTCACTTACAAAGTATTCCTCTAAAAATATTCTCAAAATATTCTACAAAGTATTTATGAGTCTTCAAAACTACAAATATTTATCATCCTCAACACATAAATAGCTTTAGTCACACAAATCTGCAATCTAAAATATGTTTCCACCAATTACTTTTCTCTTAGTGACACATTTTACATCATTCAATTTCCTCATGACACATGAGACTTTTCGAATGATAATTTCCATAAAATCATCATGATGTTAGCTAATACTCTTAATATTTTTCTTAACACAACAAAAAATAAATCTTCCTTTTATTTCTTTCATGTTTTAATCTCATCTATAAGACATACACTTATTTTTAAATGAATATAATTTCATTAAGTGATTTATCCTACCAAATCTTCATCAATATTATTCATTATTTTTTATATGAACTATCATATATAAGAAAAAACCAATATAAACATTCCATGTATTATTATTTTTTATAACATTTAGAGTTGTCTCAATCAAAAAACATATGTTTTTATTTTTCCTTTTCATAACATTTTTTCTTTTGCAATACAAAACATTATTCATGAAAGTGTAGCTATACAATATTTACCATAGTGACCTAGTTGTTCACACCTACCAAAAAGATACTCAAAGTAGTCAAATTAGTATTCCATGGGTGTTTTTTATAAATTCTTATGACTTTGATACAATTTCATTATACCAATTTTCAGTGTTATTTCATTTTCTTTCATTATTTATCCTCGCCAGTTCATGGTTACTCCCAGGGAGAAACATGTTGTGCCAAAAAATTTAATAATTGTGACCATATATACTAAAATTAAAATAATATAATTTAAACCATGATCATTTATAAGATTATGGGTTTTCCACAGATTAATTTTTTTGACATGCCTCAATCATTTGAGAATATGATTTACATGGGAATGAGGGATCAATATTCCAATGGTTATTTTTAATTTACATTGATGTTATGTTTTTTATACATAATTTCACGACTAAATATCCCATTTTATAGATTCATACACAATACTTATTAATAAAAATGGATGTAAATTTAATTTTAGTGGGTGTATATTCCAACAAATTCATCATATGAGTTCTTCCAAGGGTTTGAGACGTTTCTTCTTTTACCCCTAATGTTTTTCTGCAATAAAATTTTTTTATATATGTGGTATTTTTAAACTATATAAATATTTTTTTATTACATAGTTTTTCTTCCATAATAATATGTCTATCATAATGACCATTCACCATTTTCCATTCTTTTATAATTTTCATGTTGAGGTTTTTGATTTCCTCAATGTACACATCTTCTATTTTAAGGAATTGCTCTTTTACTTTATTCTTCTTCACAGTTGATGTTTCTTATCTTATATCAACATTAGATATAAAGGTTATACAATTCACCATATTTCCATATTCTGATTAACTATTATCAATATAATTTTATTATTCCCTTTTAATCAATATATTATTTTTTTTTCTAATGAGATTTTTATTATATCAATAGACCGATTTAATTATTTATAAGTTTTTCCACTAATTTTTAGAATGATTTTTGGTTGAATAATCCCCACTGTAATCTCTATATATATTAATTATAAATTTTATTACAAAAACTATGATTACTCAACATTAAATTTTTTTTGTGAGTTTGTATTTTTAGTTACCTATACCTTTGTAGTAATTTTTAGAGATAAGGAATATAATTAAATCATTTCCATAGGTATCATATTACTCATATTTTGATTTACAGAGGCTCCTTACGTCACATTCATATTCTTGTATTTTCATATTCCATATATCTTAATACATTATATCATATTTATTAATCTATTTGAATGTAGGATCCATCCTCAATTCATATCCAATATAAAATTTTTATAATTCATGAAGGGATAAATAATTATTAACTTCTAAAAAGATACTTTGGGATAAAACCTATCTATAATGTTTCTCATCAAATTTTTAATGATAGTTGAATATTACAGGGAATCTATAAATACTTGAATTTTGCTGAAAATTTCTTTCACTCTTGTGAAGTTGTTATTAATAGATTCATATTCCATTATCCTGATATCATTAAGGTTTATTATCTAGATTTGATATGTTTCCATCATTTGTGTATTCCCATAAAATATGATTTCTAAATTTTCTGATGATTAATATTCTATTTTGAGACCCAACATCTTCATATAATAATTCTCTATTAAGGAAATAATAATAACATTAGGAGGATTCCATCAACCTAGAGATTTCTTTTTTTCAGAAAATGTTTGAGGAGAATATTTCTCTCTGAACGGAAGCCCTATTGTATCAAAATAAATCACATATAGTATAATAGATAGTATAGATTGTGTAACTCTATTCTCAACCCACGGTAACTTTTTCCAGTGAAGGTAGTAATACAGCTATAATTATCTGAGTTTATATTTTCCATGATAAGATATATAAGTGTCTTATATAGGGAATCTATATATGTTGATAGAACTTATGCTATATTTTGTGTTCTTGACCAATTTTTTTTTAAACATAGGATTACATTTATATTTTAATATTTGAACATCAATAAAATTTCTTATTACATATTGTTCATTATTCTTCATGACTTTTACGTAAAAAATTTGTGGGTATTTTTCACATTTAAAATGGGTATAATAATTCCCAAATGTGGTGAGAACCTAGAATGTTTATGAAAATATTCATAAAAATAGTTCTATGGTCAAATTATAATATATGGTAGGGCACATAGTATGTTGAATTTCAAGTGGTATTACTCAAAAGAGTATGGAAATTCATATATTGAAGTTAACACATTATAATCATAAATTTGAGATATTATGATAATTAAACATCTAATAAGAATTACACAATTTTATGTTCCATTAGATTTTCCTGTATTTGTGTCATTGTATTAGTCCTTAAACTCTAATATTAATATTAATTTATTTCATCAATTTATTACTTGGATTTAGTAACCAAAACTCTGAAGATATATGTTCAGGGGTAGTAATGTACATTGGGTGCAATACGAATGACATGTTATTATTTGAGGAAGGATTTCCCCATCTATATTTATTAATGTTTATATCTTTTCCATTTTATTAGAATAGGATATCACATTAAATATCTTTTCCATGGTGAAATAATGTGTTTATTTTATATTGTCTAAGAATTATGATTCAAGTATATAGTTTTATGGAACAAATTTTTATCCTTCTTGATAAATTATTTATAAAAAAGTTAGTTTTTTACAAATAGAGTTATCTTCTATGGTTATAAACATTGTGACGTTATTTTATTACTCTTAGGTTCCTTGAACTATTGACAAAAAAATCATGGAATATAAGAATGCATGTCTAATGACAATGAAGAAGATTCACAGAGGATCACAAAAACAGTGTTTCTATCGATCTTGATTGAATTCTATTTGAATTCAATTAATGGAATAAATATTTTTATCATGGTTAAAAAAATATTATATTTAAATTTATAGATGACATAAATTAATTAAATATTTTTCAAAATATTTTGAATAAAATATATTTATTTTATTTGTTGAATATATAATAAATATTTGTTCACCATAACAGAAATATATAAAAAACTAGTCCTAAGGATCATTAAAATTACACAAATTTTGAGGAATAATTATAACAATATATAAAAACACCCAACATAGAATTATTATAGTGACTTTGGAAACACGGAAACATATACAATGTTCCATAAGTGAGATAAATTATCTCCTACTAGGTCCTCCAAAACAAACACCCTTTTTAGACATTCCATATATAAAATATATTTGCCTAATCTAGGGAAGAAAACATAAAAAAGGGGTGAGATCAAATTATGATTAAGGGTAAACAAGGGATATATATAAGCACAAACATGAGTATAAGGGTTTGAGAGTGTGATCATAGAATTAGATGATCAGACCTTATATATCAATGATAATAAACAAGAATCATAGAGTAACAATTAGTAGGACATAATTCGTGATTTATAAGGGAGATAAGTGTGTGGTCATCAAATAATATGTTATGAAACACAAGGAATACACATAGTCATATAAAATCTTATTTTAAGGATATCTATCAAGATCTTTATAACCAGTCTATCTTAGGATAATGACTTATGTACCTGCTTCAGGCTTGGGATTCCCTCTTATTTTCCATCTTTTATGAGGATTGAGATGCCCTCCCATGTGCCCTCTTATTTCGATCCTAGGATACCATCCCATTTACCAACTTATTTTAGGCTTAGGATACCCTCATGTTTACCCTATTGTTTAGGGAATATGATTCAATCTTTTTTTAGGATTAGGATCCCCCACATGTACCCTCATGTTTTGGGTTTGGTATTCCCTCTTGTTTCAAGCATGGGAGGTCGTCCCATAAACACTCTTGTTTCTGGCGTAATATTATCGCTTATTTAAGGAATGGGATTACCTCACATGTACCCTATAGAGATCATAATTTAACACCCCATGAATTCATATTATGATATCCCTTCAAATAAATTTAATAACATGCTCTACACGCAACACCGAGTTCAAGCGCACCAAAAATTACCAAATTAGCCGTTGAAAAAGCTGTTATGAATAATATTAACTACATTTTGAATTTTATGTACTCTATATAATTATAAAAACCATATTTTTTTATTCATAGAAATAAAATAAGATCAATTTAAATTTTTCAGATAAAGGTAGTATTTTTCAGAAAATGAAATTTTATCACCTTTTTAGGGAAAAACCTTTTTAAATAAAAAATTTCACACTTTTTTATATTCAATTTGAATAAAATAAACTTATTATTTATAATTGGGACATAAAAATGCAGTTTCGATAAATCTTTTGGTTTTTCTGATAAATTTCATATTTTGGTGAATAATGCAAAATAATAAATTTTAATTGAAAATAACTTTTTAAATAAAAATAATTTATAACGTTAAATTATAAATTTTGAAGGTTTTGAATTATAATTAGATTAAATTTTTATCATTTAATGCAATTTAGGATATTATAAGTATTTTCACTTTTAAAAATGACATAAACAGAAGTCAATCTTTTGAAAACAAATCTTATTTAAAAACCAGATTTTTTGGTTTTGATAACAGGAGTTAATTTTAAAGTAATTAATGAAAATTATATGTTTTTAATTGGTTAATATATATTTTATTTTTAAATTATGACTATAAAAATTATCTTATGGTGAGTTTTTTGAATTTATATGAAAAGTTTCAATTTTTGATGGATAGTGAAAAAAGTTACGTTATTGTTTAGAAATGACATTTTAATTAAATAATAATTTATATTATTTAAATTTATTTAAGTAAAAATAGATATATAATACCTATATATGTATAATTTAATTCATAGGAGTCATTTTATAATAAAATTTGATGTATAAAATTTTATTGAACTTTTTAACGTCTTTTAACCACCTTCTAGGCACATTTCCAAATTTGCATAAAAAGTAATTTTACCGCTTCTTTTAATTTAATTTCTGAAATACAAGAGACACAGTTGACATAAGTATGTTAAATTTCGTTGAATAATATTATAATATTATTGGGTGAATAGTAACTTTTGACTTTTATGTACCATAGTTAAATGTAAATAGGGTAATTTAAGATAAAACTGATATTATAATTACCATAAAACATGTTTTAATTCTATTAGATAAGTGTATTTCAACCAAAAAAACCTTAATAACAAAATGATACCCTTTTGGTCCACTTGGATTAGATTATGACATTTATTATAATTTTATTTAAAGAAGAGTTAAATGTGTAAAATTCGATGATTAATAACTAAACCAATATTAATATAGGGTTATACATAAGATAAATTCGTCTATAAATATTCATTAAAAATTTAAAAGGATTTAATACATCATGGTATTTTATTTACAATATTTAGAAATTAAATAATTAAATTTTTATATGACACAATGATGATGTAATATTTTCATTATTAATAAAAGAATCAAATAAATGATATTATAAATTTTAAATTATATATAATTTGAAATTTTTGATGCATTAAAATAGTTTTATAGGTCAATATGTCATGTTTGGGTTGATTATATAATTTTTTTTTCTAAGTGATAATGTTATTATGACTTTAAAAAAATCAACAATTAAATAGTTTCAAAATTGACATAAATGAGTTTTTAAAAAAAATACTACATTATTTAATTATATCATAGTCTAAAAAATATAAGTTTCAGCCAAATGACTTATATAAAAATATATATGTCATTATATAACCACTTTGGGTTCTATTGGAATTTTATTGTAATTTAATTCACCATATAATATAAAAATACAAGGAGACATGGTAAATGTTATACTATTTAACTAAGAGTTAAATTTAAAAAATCCGGTTAATATGGTAACCTAAACTTGGATAAAACCTATTGGTTGAATGGATTTAGACCCATAACAATCTAAGTCTCGAAATAAATTCATTTCAAGCCATTATAAACTGAATATGATTTTACAATAAAATAATATTTCATGTTTTTCCTAAGGTTCCCCTCACCCCTCTTATAAATGGGAATTTCCCCTTCTCTCATATTCACCCCTCCGGAGACACTTGGCTCGGCCAAAACCTGGCTAAATATCCTCCAAACTATTATCAATTCAACCTAGAGGCCTTCCCTTGAGCATAAAGGAAACCTAATAAGCCCTTTTATTCAAATCAAAAGGAAGCACCTGGAGAAGAGTTAATAATTTCCTCACCCCAATCAAAGTTATCTTCATCTTCTTCCACTTTCCCTTTCATTATTATTTCCATAATAAAATAATATATCTATTAAATTCTACATACTGTGATTCTATTATAGATATGGTAGAAACATTTTCATTATTCTATCAATCCCACGGATGATAACGTCACCATGTGTGTGTACGTACGACTTACCGTCTCTACGTCGTGGTGTGATTTGTTATTCCACACTATGTTATTTGGATGGATATAATGATGAGTAATAGTTATATAAATAATGAATATAAATATATACCATCTCTGTAAAATTAATATACCATCCAATTCCACACATTTAATCATGAACTAAATTATATCGTCGCTCATGTGCATGCACGGTTTACCGTCTCGACGAGGTGAGGAGATTCATTTCAATATTCACCATTCCACAATGATAATAAAAATATATATTATTCATAAGTATGTAATATATAACATAATAATTCTAAAAAATATATATATATATATATGTATGTATGTATGTATGTATGTATTTACAAATATCTTATTAACTTAGTTCCGTTGAATACAATTTGAAAACGGAAACAACGTTTATGCGTACGTATGGCCTACCGTCTCCATAAACTGTATTTTTCATTCCATATATCTATCTATTATACATATTTATATACTAAATATATATAATATATAAATCATTTATTATATTCTAATTTATTTAAATAATGATCTATTTGATATGATCAATATTAATAAGATCAAACACGTACGATAAAGAAAGCGATTATTTCCCGAAATGTTAATCTAACAAGGAATTTATAATTAAACTGGTAGTATAAAGTAAAAAATAAATCATTTATCATATCATAAATATTAATATATTTCTGGTATAATTTAATAATATACTATTTTCATCATACATTGGGTTAAATGTACCCTCAACTAAATGAAATTACAAGGTAAGAGTTACTTTCTCAATCTCATTATTATCTGTGATTGTTTATATGTAAGTTTGTACTGGGTCATATTTTTCATCCAGGTCCATGTTTCATAAAATAATTTTAAAAAGTATTCTTTTTAAAGGGCCTATTTACCTAAAACATCATTTTATGTGTTCTAAATATTTATTCTTCTAAACCATTTTCATTAATGTCAATGTTTTTCAAAAATGTTTTTATGGATTTATTTATATAAACAAGATTGTTTTAAAATGTTAATTCCATTAAAAATATTAAAAGTGGTAATGTAATATTTGATTCTAAAATATCTTTTAAATTACTTTATTTATAAATGGGTGAATTTTAAATGATTTCACAAAAATCTATATTTCTCTCAAAGAGTTTTACTAATTATTTTCCACTATGTTGACATCCTTTAATAGATATTATTCTTGATTGAGGTTGATTTTTTGTAATACAATATTCCATATTGTATTGAATGAATTATGATATTTTTGATTTTTCATATTATATTTCTATAGAATTCATCATATATGGTTGAATTATTAACAATTTGTATGATAGTTTTGATACAAATGTTTATGTTATGTTTCAACATTTTTATATGAGTAAAGAAGTGGACTTAATAAGTGACGGGTGGGGCCTGCTACAACCCCTTGATGCATCAATAGGTCTCATGAGACATATTTTTGTATTCGCACAAGGCCTTGAAAAAAATTTTATTTTTAGTCTTGGTACGAGGCCTTGACTATGTGGTAATGTTATCTGGAGTTAGGCATTTACTCATTATAAATTTAATTACTATGTGTTATTATTCCTCTCGTAGAATATCGATGTGATTGTTTATATGGTAATTATTTATTTATTTTTTAAATATTATGTTCAAATTTATTTTTACAAGGCTGTGGTTTTTGTTACACATCTATCCTTAATAGTTTATACCTTTTGCTATATTATTTACCCTTACTGAGCTTATGAGCTCACCTATTTCTATTTTTTTCCCAAGATTCCAGGAAGTGTATTATGATTGATTTTTAGGGTTAAGCTAATGGAAAAATAGATCTATCAATAGATTATTAATGTTGGGTTTTATGTTTTAATGTGTAATGTAACGATCTTGTATGTAATAATTTTTACAAGACTCATAAACTGCTCAGTATTTCAGGACTTGATTCCTTGTAATCATGCCAATGTATTAAAATAATGCACCAGATCCGGGATTCTGGGGTGTGGGCATTACAGTTGGTATTAGATGAAGATTAGTACAAACATTGGAAACTAGATTTATAAAATCTATTAATTGATATTATTTACCTAAGATAGACTTTGAGGATTAGAATAGAAGAACATCCTATAATTTTGGTAATGTAAAGATTTTGTGTATTTTAAAAGAAATACATCCATGTCTAGATAGAGCACGTAGAGGTGTCTCTGGCACATATATACCTAAGAGTGAAAACATTGACAAGGAGTTTTGGGCTTAACCCGAGGTATCCTAGAACAAGTCAATGATCCTTTTTTCACTATTGGTTATGACACTCCGAGGGGATATGCTTAGGATAATTCACATTTCCACTACATGCCATTATAAAAGATTTATGAGTAAATAATTCCACAAAGAAAAAACTTTTATATGATTATAGATTATATTAATATTATATTCAATTTACATTAGGTATTCAAAAAGTATAGAATTATGAATTGTGATTCATAAACTAACCTATTATATGCCATTGATTAGAAATGACACCCAGTAGATGGAATGGGAACACCGGCGATACACATGATCCAAAGAGTAAGAAGGATAATATATTTCATGGTATTAAGCCTAAATTTAGAAGCGAAATAGTCTTCCATGTATTCTCATCATATGAATAAATAGTATAATTTGTTAATAAGATAACTAAATAATTCAAGGAGTCTTATTGCTTTGAAGGGAAGCATGATAAGAAAAGGATGATAAAGAGAAATATGGATAAAGGGAAGAGGGGAAAGATGGATTCTCCTATATGAGATAACATTTGAATGAAACACCTTAGTAAATACGTGAAGGGAATGCGAGTTATTTATATGTGCGGAGAAAAAGGACACCAAGTACGTGATTTCAAGGGTAACAAAAAGGCATTAAATGTACAATGCTTCATCTGCAAAGAGTTTAGACACTATGTGAATAAATTTCCAAATTATTATATTATTCCTCAAATGATGACGTTGGATAGTAATCATGTTACGATACTACCACAGATGATGTTTAATGAAAAGTGTTCTTATGTAGTTATTAATTAGTTATTTAATTTGAGTGTTGTACCAACAATGTACAGGTTATATGAATTTTGGAAATAAATAAGGATTATATTGTAAAACTATTTAATTGAGGATTTGAGATTATATGGATCAAAAAAAAGTGACTCAATAACAAGATAAAAGTTATAGAAAATAAATGGTTAAATGAAATATAAGCCTTAATATAGTTCTGATACTGAGGTAGTGATGTTGGAATAAGATATTATTGATTTGGAAAAAATATATTTGATATTCTTGACTACATTGAATGTAATTATGTTTTTTTATTCCATTATTGTTTGAGTTTACAAAATTTTTTAATATAAGGAGTATTTCTAGTATTTTATAAAGAATAAGGGACCATGAATGTAATCAATAAGGTTTTATGTAATTCATGGTGTTAACATGTTTTAAAAGAATAAATTATGAAGGTATTCACATGTTATTACGTGGAAAAAAAATCTTCATTGTGTATACCTTCTTTGAAACTTTTGGACTGTGAGTTTGGAAAAAAAGTGTTTTGGATATGTCAACAGGTTTAAATGGATTACATTTGACATTGGATAGTATTTTTAAGGTTAAATCATTTTATTATGTTATTTTTGGGTTATTATAAAAAGGAAAAACCAGAGGTTGGGTGACAACCTATTGCATCCGGCAAGGCCGTGAGACTTGAACACACAACCGAAAGAAGAAAAGGGTGCACCACCTACACTAACCTGTGTGATGTATTAGTTTTTATAATGTCATTTTTTTAAATATTCTGAAAAATGAATTATAAATTCATTATTTTTGGTACCCTATACGACTAAAATAAATAAAATATTTTTAATTCTATTATCTTATGGAGTATAAGATGAGTTTGTGGTAGGAATTAGTTGAAGAATAAAACTCTACTTTTTAGTTATATTTTTTTCTCTTATTATATGAAAAATAAATTCTTAAACATTAGGGAAGTGATCATAAAACCAAAAATGTGGAATCCTCATACCTTTAATTTTGTTGAACTGAGGATATTTTATATCATCAACGATTGATGGCTTCAAGGCCCTCAATATTAAACTTGTTTGTGATTAATGATCTAAATCACTCCCTATAAATATTTATCTTATTTCCCCAATTATCTGTATCTAATTTCAACCAATGTTACCCTAATAGTGAACATAATTTGGTTGTGACATTTTCATTTCTATTTCCAATTTATTAAGAATAAATCCTATTAACCCAATTTCTGATATGGGTTTTCCACAAAGGTATTTTTCAATTTTTAACATTTTATTTTCAGTTAAAATTTTCAAATTTTGAGGATAAAATTTATTGAAGGATGATATAATGTCACACGCTATGATTTCATACTAGGTTATCTTTTCAGAGTAATTCAATAACTTATGCTATACGCAACAATGAGTTTGAGCACACCATGACTTACCAAACTAGATGTTCAAAAGGAGGTTATGAATAGTATTAACTGCATTTTTATTTTTAATATATTCCATATAAATTTAACATCTATATTATGTGTTTTTTCAGACATAATATAAGAAAAAATTAAATTTTTCAGATAAAGGAAATATCTTTCAGAATATTAAATTTTACCACCTTTAATGGAGAACCCTTTTTAAATCCAAAATTTCACACTATTATATATTAAATTTGAGAAAATAATATTCTTCTTTAGAACCGGGACATAAAAATATAGTTTGGATAAATTTCTTGTGTTTTTCTAAGAATTTTATATTTCCGTGAATAGAGAAAAATTCTAAATTTTAATTTCAAAGAACTTTATTAATAAAAATAATTTGTAGTGTTAAATTATACAATTGAGAGGTTTGAAATTAAAATTAGATTATATTTTTTTTGATGTAATACATTTTAGGTCATTATAAGTAATTTAACATTTAAATTTGACATAATCAAATGACAATCTTTTAATAGTTTGTACTTTTTAAAAACCCACTTTTTGGTTTTGACTAAAAGAATATTTTTTTTAAATTACTTAATTAAAATTATATTTTTTGAATTTCATAAAATATAATTCATTTTTTAATTCGGAATATCAAAATTTTCTTAGGGTAAATTTTTTGTATTTTTCTAAAAACATTAAATTTTTATTGGATAGTGAAAAACACTACGTTATTGTTTAAAACTGATTTTTTATTCAGATAATTATTATATTATATAAATTTATTTTATGTCAAAATAGATATATAATAACTATATAAGTTTAATTTATTTCATTTTAGTCATTTTATAATAAAACTAAATATATAAATTTTGATTGAACTTTTTAACGTCTTTTACCCATATTTTACTGACATTTCCAAATTCGCATAAAGCATAATTGTATCGCTTCTGTGAGTTGAATTTCAAAAATCTGAGAGAAATAGTTGAAATCAGTAAATAAAATTTTGTACAATAAGATTAAAATATTTTTTTTGGTGAATAGTAAGTTTTTACATTTATTTACCAGAGTTAAATGTAAATTCGGTAATTGAAGGTAAAAATAATATTTTAATTACCCTAACACATGTCAAAATTCTATTGGATAAGTGTATTTCTACAAAAACTAACCTTAGAAATAAAATATTATCATTTTTTTCCACTTGGGTTAGATTAGAACATTTATTATTATTTTATTTATAGAAGAGTTAAAATTCTAAAATTCAACATTTAATAACTAAACCATTATTAAGATAGGGTTATAAAAAATATAAATTTGACTATAAATATTCAATAGAAGGATAAATTTTTTTCCTACATCAAGGTATTTTATTTATAATTTATATACATTAAATATATAAATTTATTTATGACACAGTGATGAAGCTATATTTTCCTTATTAATAAAAAAATCAAATAAACGATATTATAAATTTTAGAACAAATATAATCTGGATTTTTTGATTCATTACACTAATTTTCAAGAATAATATTACATTTTATGGTTTATTATGTATTTTTTTGAATCGGTAAGGTTTTTATGACTTTAAAAATAATCAATTATAAAATAGTGTCAAAATTATCATAATTGAGTATTTAAAACAAATACTATATTATTAAATTTTATAATAGTCCTAAAAATATAAGGTTTAGCCAAAACACTTATAAAAAATAGATATGTCATTAATTAACCAATTGGGGTTATATTGGGAATTTATAGTGATTTTTTTAGCCATATAATATAAAAATACATGAAGACATGGTAAATATTAAAATATTTAACTAAAAATTAAATCTAAAAGATAAGGTTAATATGGTAACATAAATTTATCTAAAACCTATTAGTTGAGATTATTTCGACCCATAACCACCTATTTCACCAAATAAATTCATTTAGTGCCATTATAAACCAAATATGATTGTATAATAAAATAACATTTCTTGTTTTTTCTAAGGTGCCCCTCACCCCTCCTATAAAAGGGAACTTCCCCTTCTCTCTAATTCACACCTCCAAAGCCATTTGGGTCACCCAAACCCTACCAAAATATCCTCCCAACAATCCTCACTTTACCCTAGGGGACTTATCTTGAGAAAAAAGCCAACCTAAGGGGATATTTTGATCAAATCAAAAGGAAGCACCCACTGAAGAGTTAATGATTTCAACACCACGTTGAAAGTTATCTTCTTATTCCACGTTATCTTTCTTTCTTATTTCCATACCAAACTAATAACTAGAGTAAATTATACATTCTGCAATGTAATTATAAATATGTTAAACAAATATTAACTATTCTATCCATCCTATGAATGATAATGGCACCTTGGGTTCGTACGTACGACTTACCGTCTCCACGCCTTGGTGTAATTTTTTATTCAACAATATCTTATTTGGATGGATATAATGATGGGTAATATGTATATAAATAATAAAAATAGAATTATAATTTATCTGTATAACTATTATACCATCCATTTTACACCTTTCAATCATTAAAGAAATGATATCGTCACTCGTGTGTATGTACAGCTTACAGTCTCCACGATGTGATTAGATTCTTTTCCACATTCACAATTCAACGATGATTATAGAAATATATATTATAAATAAGTATGTAATATATGACATAATAATTATACTAAATATATATATATATATATATCACTGTGTGTGTGTTTTTGTGTGTGTGTTTTTACATATATCTTGTTTACTTAGTTCTGTTCAACACGATATTAAAACAGAAATAGTGTTTATGCATACGTACGACCTACCGTCTCCATAAATGGTGTTTTCCATTTCATATATCTATCTATTATTCATATTTAAAATCTAACTATATATGATATATAAATCATGTATTATATTTGGGAATTATTTAAATCATGATCTAAGGGATATGATCACTAATAACAAGCTAAAACACGTACGATAATGAAAATGAATATTACATGAAATGTTAATTTAACATGGAAATTATAATTAAATGGGTAGTGTAATGTCATAAATGAATCATATATGATATCATAAATATTAATATAGTTCCAGTATAATTTAATAACATACTATGGTCATCATAAAAGTGGATAAACATACCCTCGATTAAAAGAACGTACAAGGTAAGGGTTAATTTCACAATCTCATTATTATCTGAGATTTTTTATATGTAAGATTGTAATGGGAAATATTTATCAGAAATGCACATCTTTCATAAAATAATTTTCAAAAGGATTTTTAGGGCACTATATAACTAAAACATAATTTTAAATGGATTAAATATTTATTCTTTTAAACGTTACTCATTAATGTACATGTTTTCCAAAATTGATTTACAACATTATTTATATGGACATAATTGTTTTAAAATTTCAATTCCTTTCAAAAGTTTCAATGTTGTGTGGTACACTTTGATTCAAAAATATATTTTAAATTAATTTATATATAAATGGGTGACTTTTAAATGATTTCACAAAAAGGTATATTGCTCTCAAAGAGTTTTATTGATCATTTTCAACACTGTCAACATCCATTATAGGATATTATTCATCATTGAGGTTGATTTGTTATAACAAAATCATCAATATTATATTGAATGAGTTATGATATGTTTGACTATGGATGTTCTATTTTTATAGAATTAATGGTTTATGGTTGAAGTATTGACATTTCGTAGGCATGTGTTAATATGAATGTTTATGTTATATTTCCACATTTTCATATGAGGAATGCAGAGGAATTAGTATGAGACAGGTGGGGCCCACTATAGCCCCTCGATGTCTCAGTAGGTCTCATGAGACTAATTTGTGTCTTTTTACAAGGCCTTGACAAAACTTTTATTTGTCTTCTTGGCACGAGACATTGATTATGTTATGTACGATGATATGCATTTCATTATTGTAAAATTATATACTACATGTGATTACTCAACTAGTGGAATACCCATGGTAATTTGTTTATGGTAATTTTTGATTTATTTTCTCCATATTATTTTCAAGATTATATTTAAAAGTATTTTTTTATTACATATCTTTCCTAAAATGTGTATATCTTCCGCAAAATTATTTACCCTTACTGAGCATCTGAGCTCACCCATTTATTATGTTTTATTTTCCTAGTATTCCAAGATGTGTATTATGTTTGATATTAAAGGTTAAACTAAAGGAATAATGTAATTTTCAACATATTATTTATTTTGTGTTTAATGTTTGAATGTGTAATGTAACTTTCATGTATGTAATATATTTTCGCTGACTACTAAACTGATCGTTCTTTCGGGACATGATTCATTGTAATCATTACAATGTATTAGAATATTGCATTGGAATTGGAATTCTGGGGTCCGTGCATTACACATAATCCATTTGTAGTTACCTAGTTCTATGGTGGGAGATATTTGTCCCACTAATCCTATAATAAAATCATTCATACATGTGTCAAAATATAAAAAACCATTTAACATATCAATACCCATGAAAAATGATGGGTTTCATGGAAATTATATAATGCCTCATGAAATAAAATTACTGTCATTAAAATTTCATCACATCATAACCTATGGAAAATATATTGGTTTCCTAAAAATATCATGAAATCTTAACCCATAAAAAGAATCATGTTTCAAAATAATATAATATGTGGAGGAGAAACGGGTGTCGTAAGGATCATTCCATCAAAAAATAAATAAATAAAGAATGAATATGAATGAAAAATTTGGATCATTTATTATAAGGTAATGAGTAAAATCAATATATTTAATCATATATAGAAAATAATTTTGAAATATATTTTAAAAAAAATTAATGGGAAAAAAATATTGTATTTCCAAAAAAATCCATTGAAAATATAAAACCTTTTGGAAAAAAATTTCATTGAAAAATATAAAAGAATCATGAAATTTTTTTCAAAAACCATTTTCGCAGAATTATTATAAATGAATCTTGAATTTTTTTTTGGAAACCATTTTCCTGGATAAAATTATAAAACATGCTTAAAATGTTTTGAGAACCATTTCACATGAAAACTTATAAAAGAATCATGAAAACGTTTTTAAAACTATTTCCTTATAAAATAAGATAGATTTTTTTTTGAAGATCACTTTCTTTGGAAATTTTTTCAAAAATTTGAAAGAAGGATTGAAAAAATTTTGGAAACCATTTTTGGAAAATAATTTGAAAATGTATTATCAATTAATGATAACATTTTCAAAAAAAATTTAGAAAACATGGTTTTGAAAGATCACATATTCATGATTGAAGAGAGAGGTAAAGCAAGAATTTAATAAAATCACATTTTCTATCATATTATGTACAAATGAGTGATAAAATGGATCCAGTTCAAGAAGATATCCTGAATATATAGAGGGAAATAAACTTAATGAGTACTCTTGAGAAATGGATCATAATATTTTCTCAATGGAAGCCAATACATAAACCATCTCGAAATGAGATTAGATTGTTTCAATATACTCTACCCACTTGGTAACATTGAACTATACTACCAATTTAATAAAATGAAATTATATGAAGCTTAAAATAACATGAAAATAAATATATTCTGGATATAAAATTTTAATGTTATTATATATACCACATAGAAAAATTTTGGTTCATAACAAGACATGTTTCTCAATGACAAAAAATTGAGACAAAATTACTTTACTGATTTGGTTACATTTGAATCGTTAACATCATGAAATAAATATCACCAAATGGATCCGTAAATTTCAATAATTTTATGTATAGGAATCAAAAAATTAATACATTTTCAGTATTCACACCACACAAAATGAATATGTGGTGAATAAAGGATGTCGCTTATGAAAAAAAAAGTGAATGAAATGTCATTATCTTGTGTCTTTAATATCTTTTTACTCCTAAGAAATATGTATAATAAATGTATGTTTATTATAAATCTATCCCCCCCCCATTTTAATATCCAATACCAAATATGTTTTTATTATGACTTTGTATTACCATCTTGTTTTTAATTTCATGTTAATGTTACGCTTCAGGTAATATTCACATTGTTTTAACATATCTTGTTATTTGTTATATATTTTGTCCTTGTATATATATCATCATAAATTGAATGTAAACCATGGTATCAATATTGTTTATATTTTTTATATGTCTAATATAATAATATAAAAAATAATAAGTTTGAAATGGAAAACAAGTTATTGGTTATGGTTGGCCGTACAAACACATAAATGATGTTCTCATCCAATTTTCGTATTGAAAGAAAAAAGTAAAAAGAAATATATGTATATATGTATATATTATAATTAAATCATCATAATTAGGACATTTAGATCATATAATATCACTGAACCCATCCTTTATTCACTCCATGTTGTGTGTGAACGAATCATATCACTTTGAGTGAGCGGTAGTCCACACATCTTCAAATGAAATTATCTTATTTAAAAAAATGGAATGTATAATGATATGGGTTGAAAAAGAAATAAAAAATCTAAAAGAAATAATATTTATCATATATATCATATATATACATCATTTCCATAATAATTCCCAAACATGAATGGTGGTAATGGAGAAACAAATGATCATCGTCTCATGTGGCGGTAGTTCCCCATACACATAAATAGTATGTTCGTTACCCATTAGATGGAAGTGTGAATATGTGTAGTTAGAAAGATTATCATAAAAACATTTCAGTAAACATTTTATACTTGTCTTGTTGTTATATAATTGAATAAAGAGATTTGATGGGGTGGATAATGAAACTAAAATAATGGAGGCTGAGGAGAGATGTTTCTTTATCTTTGCGTAATTCATTTTGGTTTTCACAAAAGGATTTTGCAGATTGATTTGAGGAAAAATGGATTAATAAATTTGGATTTAAGTGATTTTGGAAAGATTATTGGTTATTTGTTTTCCGATTCTATGTGTTTTTAGAGGTGTGAGGGAGTGAAAGAGGTGTTGACTTATTTAATGGGGAGGGAAATGACTCACTTTGTATTTTTTGTAATAATTTAGGTGTACCCATGTTTTTACTAAAAATATTCATAAAAACAAAACATAACTCACTAAATTAAGGTTTATGGACTAAATATTTCATGAAAATTGATTTTAGACAAGTTCATAGGCCATTTAGGCCCTTTAGTTTTAGGGTTTCATTTCCATGATAAACTATAATTTACCTCAATTGTTGTAACTAATCTTGAAAATTTATAATAATTTTTTTTGTAAAAAATTAAATGTATCCTATTATACAATAAATATCATACTCATTAAATAACTTTATTTATATTTTTTAAAATTCAATTTACAGATGAGGGAAAATATGTTTAATTCCAATCGTATATATGTAAAGAAAAGGCATTTTTTAAAAATCAGAATGTTTAAAAGGTTATTATGATTTTGTATCTAAATTCAATATGAAAATTATTTCTATGAAAAAATTATTTTAATAGGTGTGTAATTTATCTATAGTAACTTTTAAACTTACTTAAAATAAAAATTTTCTTTATTAATAATTTATATGGAAATTCATTTTTTAATTAAAATTCAGTATTTTAACTACTCATTCAAAAGTAACGTTTCTCAAAAAAATTTTAAAAATTCACCCCAACGTAACAATGACATTCATAATTTATAAATGGAGTTTATTTTTTCTAATTAAATTTATATGTGTTTTTAAAGTTAATTTTTTTATTTTTATTAGAATGTCGTAAAAAAATACCCTTTATGAAAATAATAATTCTAACAATGTATAGATATTAAAAAAATTATATATTTCATTGTCACTTTGTTTTATTTATATGAAAAATTATAAATAAATTATAAAAAATAGTTATTACTATTTATATTACCATGTTTAATGGATTTGTTATAAAAATATCATTTAAATAATTGTAATATTGAACCAGTATTTCGGAGAAACTAGGTGTTTCATGTAAGAGAAGCGAAATTGACGTTTCATGTAGCATAAGATAAAAATTATGTTCCTCATAGTTCATGATTAAAATAGCATTGTTTATAATTAAATCCAAATATAATGATTTAATATAAAATAAACCATTTTCAGTGTAGCATGAAATGAGAAATATCATTAATATTAAATTAATTCAGAAATACTATTTCAAAAGTTCTCATGGTATTACATTTTACCCCATAAAAGGAATATCACCATTGAAATTTATATGGGTTTTTAGAGGACTAACACTTTAATGTTCTTTTAATATAATCCAAAATCATACAAATAAATCATAAAAAATCCTTTAAAAAGAAATGTTCTAACCAAAATGCTTACCCCAAGAAACTAATAATGTGCTTTATATATAGGATAACCTAGGTGGTATGTGAAGAAATTGGATGGGGAAGAGAAATCAAACCATCATCGGGAGTAATAGAGAACCTGGTTAAGATAAAATTAACAACCATAGAGCCCAAAATCTATGAATTTCTAGGAGACCATTTGATTCATCGGAAGACAAGGTACATGGATACCTTTTAAGGTTTCAACCTCCTTTCCCTATACTTAAATAATATCCATGATAAGTTATACTTACTTGAATTAATTATACTTAATATGTAAAATCTAACCCTTTAGTCATTTCTTGATGAATTTCCACTTCAAATCCTTCCCCAAAATGTAAGATAAATGTTTCATTCCTAAAGCACTAACAGATCTTGAGATTCATGATAATTCATTCCATATCTCTTCATTTACCATCTACAAAAACAATTAAAATAGGTAATATAATATTAATAAATCCTCTTATGGTGAGATAATACATCAATCTCACAAAGTTTTCCTGAATTTTAACTTAAACATCCCAAAAAATTGTTGAACTTATATCCCTTCTAAGTGAAAATAATATAAAATTTTATAAAGAATTATAATAAATTATTTTAAAATTAGCCCCCACATATCACAACTGGTCTCTTGCTTGTAAAATTTAAAACATGTGAATACCCTCATCATATATTCCCTTAAAACATGGTGACAGAATGAATTAACATAAATACTTTCGGAAAACATGCATGATTTATAATTCTAAAGGTTACATTATATATTTCTTAAATCTAAGAAGTTTTAAACTTCATCCATGAGGTTATAGACCAGTTTTTTATCAAATTAATAATCATATCTATGGTAATATGTGTTATCCAACTGACATTATCCAAATCAATTATCTCTTTTGTAACACCCTGACCCCAGTTACCCAGATTCGGTGCATTATTACATAACATTGGCATGATCACGAGAAAGATCAAATCTCGAAAGACCGATCGGTTTAGTAGCCTTGGAAACACTATATATATTCATAAAGTTTTACATTACATTAATAAGTGAAAAGCTACAACAATATATTGTCTCCATATTCCACACTCATATCCCCATATAATATCCCTGCAGGTCATTGATACATTACTTCTTCACATCCTGGGAAAAATAAAACATAGAAAAGGGGTGAGCTCAAATGCCAAGTAAGGAAAACAATATAGTGGAAACTTTCATAAATAAGAATAAAAATTTAAGGCAATGTATAACTAAAACAAAAGCCTTCTAAACTTGAACTTCAACATAGTATGGAAAAAGTAAAATGAAATAATGCCATTTACTTATTCACATGTATATTCTACTCATCGAATAATCACATGAAATATCAATAACCACTTTCATAATGATGGAATGAATAATGCCAGACTATCATAACCACATAGCCAAGGCCTCGTGCCAAGACTACAAATAAGATTTTGCCAAGGCATTGTGCCAAGACACTAGTTTGTCTCATGAGATGTACCTATGCATCGAGGAGCTATAGCGGGCTCCACCCGTCACATATTAAGTTCAGTGCATTCCCATATGAAAAGGTTTAAACATAACATAAACATTCGTATTAAAACTAGCATACGAAATGTGAATATTTTCACCATAAACCATGAATGGTATAAAAATAGCACATCCAAAGTCAATCATATCACAAATCCTTCAATATAATATATAAATTTTGTATCATAATAAATCATCTTCATATAAGCTTAAAATCCATCAAAGGATGTTGAAAACGATGAAATCAAAACTATTTGAGAGAAATATCTCTTTTCTCGAAATCATTGAAAAGTCAGACATTTATAAAGGAAGTAATTTAAAAGAGATTTTTTAATCAAAGTGTCATATACCACATTGAAACATTTGAAAAGAAATATCATTTCAAAACCTTCATGTCCATATAAATAAATCCTTAAAATCATTTTAAAAACATGGACATTAATTAAAAATATTTAGAAAGATAAATCTTTAAAACATTAAAAATTATGATCTTGATAAAGAATACCTTTCAAAAATTCTTAAAATATTCATTTAAAAATCATTTAAAAGTCACATAATTATAAAATAAAACATTTACTTGAAAATATTCTTATAATCTTTTACGGTAAGCTTTGAAGATTTTATAACGGTGGTAAATATCCTCACCCGCCGTATATGTTAAAAAAAATTCTTACCTTAAATTTGTCGAAAGGTAAAAAGTGCCTTATTTGGAAAACGACCGAAAGATTCCTTTAAAAACACATAAGGTTATAAATGACTTTAACCCATATTTTTTCTAAATATTAATAATGTTTTGAAATTACATTTCTAAGAAACATGGATGTGGATGATAAAGAGATCCCATTAGATAATTGCGTATAAACATCCTCGGATAATGAAGATATTGTGAAATAAACCCTTACCTTGTAATTTTCCTTGGTTTAGTGTAGTTTATCCTCCTGTATAATGGTAAAATAATTGTTATTAAATTATACAAGAATAAAATATATTAATATGATATCATATATGATCTTTTAACATTTCATTGTTAATAATATCTTAGTATTATCAGCGTTTCAGGTGTTAACTTACTAGTTTTCTTTTATATGATTTGTTACGTAATCCATGTTTCTAATGGTTAGGTTTTATCTTTTTCATATTCATAATTATATGAAGTTCTTAAACATTATTTTTAAATCATCAAATGATAATTATACTTGAATGGATATGATGGAGAATGAATCTCATGGCGTTCGTGGAGACGGTAGTCCGTACGTACGCACGATCAACAATATCATTCTTTTGATATTAAAATAATATATAATTGGATATTATATCATATATAAAGAATCATTATCATGTTATATTTATTATTTACATGAGTTACACATCATTATTATACCCATCAAAATAATAATATATTGAATAACAATTACACCACGACGTGGAGACGGTAAGCCGTACGTACACACGTATGGTGACATGTTATTCAATGGGTGAATAGAATACTGAATATGGTTGTACCATATTTATAATAACATCACATTATATATAATATACTGGATTTATTATTTTATAATGGTAATAACAAATAAAGAATAAGTGGAAGTAGAAATGAATTTGAAAAAGGGTGGTGAAAACATTACCTCTTCTTCGGGTTCATTCTTTTGATTTTATCAAAAGGGCTCCTTAGGTTAGATTTATGATCAAAATATGGCCTCTAAGTTGTATTTAGGGAAGTTGAGAGAGTATTTTGGTAGAGTTTGGCAGAACCAAAAGGCTTTGAAGGTGTGAAGTAATGAGAAGGGGGAGTGCCCTTTTATAAGAGAGGTGAGGGGCACCTTTGGAAAAGCTAGAAATATTAATTTATAATAAATTCATATTCGGTTTCTAATGGCTCAAAAGTTGATTATTAAAAGGTTAATGTGAGGATAGGTCTAAAAAAATTCAAACAATTTAATTTAGACAGGTTTGGGTGACTATATTATCCTTATCTTTTAGTTTTAACTCTTAGTTAATTAGTTTGACATTTACCATGTCACTTTGTATTTTTATATTATATAGTTAATAAACTTAATATATATATCCAAGAGACCCCCAAGTGGTCCATTAATGATACACCTATCATTATATAAGTCTCTTGGCCGAACCTTAGATTTTTATAAATTTAATATCAATTAATAATATAATATTTATTTTAAAAACTCTTTTATGTCAATTTTGACACTATTCAATAGTTGATTTTTGTGAACCTCATAACATAATGATTACTTAGAACAAAGTCAATTAAATCAATCCTAATATGTCATAGTATCCTAGAAAATAAGTTTAATTCATTAATAGTGTCAAATTATATTTATTTGGGTATTTATAATATCAATTATTTTAAATTTTCACTATTATGGTAATTATTGTATCATCATTGTGTCATAAATAAATTAAATTATTTAATGTCTAAAAATTATAAATAAAATATCCTTATGTAGGTAATTTTATTATCTTTCTAATTCATATTTAGAATCGAATTTATCTTATGTATAAACCTATATTAAAAATGCATTAGTAAATAAACTTTGATTTTAACTCTTCTTTGAATTAAATAATAATAAATGTCCTAATCTAATCCAAGTGGACCTAAATGATAATATTTTATTCATAAGGTTGTTTTTGGTCGAGATACACTTGTCCAATAGAATTATAACATGTTTTAGGATAATATTAATATCATTTCTACCCTTAATAAACCTATTTACTTTTAACCGTGGTAAATAAAAGTAAAAAGTTACTATTCACCAAAAATTATTTTCATCTCATTGAACCACATTTTACTTCTTGATATTAACCGTGTCTATCGGATTTTCGAAATTCCATTCACAGAAGCAGTAAAATTAAGTTTTATGAAAAATTCATTTTTTTTAACTACCACATAGTAGTTTCACTATTCATCAATAATTGATGTTTTTCAGAACAATGCCAAAATTTCACCCTAAGCAATTATTGATATTCTGAATTAAAAAATGATTCCTATTTTACAAAATTCCAAAAATATAAGTTGCATTAATTACTTTTATAATTAATTCCCGTTGTCACAACAAATAGCGTGTTTTTAAGAAACAATATATATCAAAAGTTTGACAATTTTTTAGGTCCAATTTCAAAGTGAAATTAATTTTAATGAACACCATTGGATAAAATGGTAAAAATATATTCTAATTATAGTTTAAAACCACTAATATTAATAATTTATCACTATTAATTATATTGATTAAAAAAGTTGTTTTTAATTAAAATTTAGTAATTTTCACTATTCATAAAAAAATTAATGTTCCGAAATGTACCAAAATTTCACCCTAGGCTAATTTTAAAATTCCAAATCCAAAAATGAAGTCCATTTTGAGAGATAGAATTTTTAAAATTTCAAAAAGTAGGTATTACTATTCATAACGGCTAGTTTGGTAAGTCATGGTGCGCTTTAACTCGGTGTTGTGTGTAGTGCAAGTTATTGAATTATTTTGATGAAATAACACACTATGAAATCATTGGGTGTTACATTCTCCCCTCCTTCAAAAAATTTCATCCTCGCAGTTTGAAATTGTTCTTCGAAAATAAAAGGTTGAAAATAAAAAATATCATTGTGGGAAAACCAACATCGGAAATTGGGTTACTATAATTTAGTCTTAATTTGAGGAAAAGATAAATGAAAGGGTCACCACAAAATTATGATCTCGATTAGGAGAACATTGGTGGAAATTAGAGACATATAATTAGAGGGAAAACATTAATATTTATAGGTAGTGATTGAGGTCATCAATCACAAAAAAGTTTAAAATTGAGGTCCTTAAATTCATCAATCTATGATGATTTGAAATACCATCGGTTCAACAAAACATAGGGTATTAGGATAACACATTTTTTGTTTTAGGAATCCTTAAATAATGTATAAGAATTAATTTCTTCATAGAGTAAGAGAAGAAAAAAATATATATTCTTGACAAGTAGAGTTCCATCCTTTAACTAATTTCTACCACATACTCATCTTTTAGTCTAAAAGATAATAGAACATAAAAATAATATTCTATTTATCCTATTTGTATAGGGTTAAAAAAATGAACATATAATTCATCTAGAAGAACCATTAAAAACGACATTATTCAATCTAGGACATCAAGTGGGTCAGGGGTAGGTGATACACCCTTGTCGCCCTTCGGTTGTGGGTTCATGTCTTGCGGCCTTGCCGGATGAAACGGGTTGTCACCCGACCTCCGGGTTGTTCTTTTATAGAAATCCAAAATTATCCAAACTAGAACTATCCAAAATACTTCAGTCCAAAATTTATAAGGAAGGTAAACACAATAAAGATCCTTTTTTCCGTGTAATAACATGTGAACACCTTCATCGTGTATTCTTTTAAAGAACTGCAACATCCTGAATTACCATAAAACCTTATTGATTACATTCATGATCCATTATTCCTTAAAGAATAATAGATATACTCCTTCAATACAAAAATGTTATAAACCAAAACAATGATGGAATATACAAATCATTAATCAGATTTAATGTAGTCAAGAATATCTAATATAATTTATCCAAATCAATTATGTATTATTCCAAAATCACTACCTCAGTATCAGAACTATATTATGGTTTATCATTCTCTCAACCATATATTTTCCAAAAATTTATCCTGCTATTGAGTCACTTTTATTTGTTCTACACAATCTCAAGTCCTTAATGAAATAGTACTGCATTACAATCCTTATATACTCCATAATTATTATAATAAGTAAATTGTTGATACAACACTTAATTGACATAATCAGCATAAGAACTCTATTCATTACTCTTCGTATGTGGTAGTATCATAACTTGATTATTATCGAATAGAATCATTTTTGGCATAGTCTGATTACTGGGACATAGGTCCGCGTAGTGTCCAAACTCCTTTAAAATTCAGCATTGTACATTTGAAACCATTTTCTTACCCTTCCAGTCATGTACTTTGTTCCCTTTTCCTTCACACTTATAACAAACTCTCATTCCTTTCAGGCAAGTTCCAGGGTGTTTCTTCCCACAATTATCACATATGGGAATATTAATCTTTTCCCTCTTCCCTTTATCCATCTTTCTCTCTTTCATCCTTTTCTTATCTTGCTTACCTTTAAAGCCATAGGACTCGGTAATATCTTTACTTATCTTATCAACACATGATATTATTTCTTCATATGATGATAATACATGGGAGACTATTTCTCTTATAAATTCTGGCTTAAGAACATGAATTATATGATCTTTCTTTCTCTTTGGATCATGTGCATAACCGAATTTATCATTCCTTCTACTGGGCACCATTTCTAAACAATGGCATACACTAGATTAGTTTATGAATAACAATACCTAATCCCAAACTTGTAAAACACATAACATAAATTAAATAGTTTATGGATATAATCTATAATCATAAAAATGTCTCCTTTGAGAAAGTATATACTCAAAAACCCTTAATAATGGTTTGTAAAGAAAATGAGAATTATCCTAAGCATATCTCCTGGGAGTGTCGTAACCAAGAGTGCAGTAAGGCCCGTTGTCGTGCACCAGTTCCAGTTTGAGTCTAGCTCAAATCAGTGTTTTTGGGTTTTACCCCTAGGTACATCTGTGCCAGATCCGCCTCTACCTGCTCGTATCCATACATGGATGTATTTCTCAGAAAACTCGCAAAATCTCAACAATACCAAAATTCTAGGAAGTTCTTCTATACTAATCCTCAAGGTCTATCTTAGTTATATGTGCTCTAATCAGAGTTTATTTAAATTTATTTTCCAAGATTTGTACTAAAATTTCTCTGATACCAACTGTAACGCCTCGACCCCAATTACACAGAGTCGGTGCATTATTACATAATATTGGCATGATCACGAGAAAGATCAAATCTCGAAATACCGATTGGTTTAGTAGCCTTGGGAACACTAGATATATTCATAAAGTTTTACATTACATCAATAAGTGAAAAGCTACAACAATATATTGTATCCATATTCCACACTCATATCCCCACATATTATCCCTGCAGGTCATTCATAAATTACTTCTTCACATCCTGGGAAAATAAAACATAGAAAAGGGGTGAGCTCAAATGCCCAGTAAGGATAACAATAAAGCGGAAACTTTCATAAATAAGAATAAAAATTTATGGCAATGTATAACTAAAATAAAATCCTTTTAAACATGAACTTCAACATAGTAGGGCAAAAGTAAAATGAAATAATGCCATTTACTAATTCACATGGATATTCTACTAATCGAATAATCACATGAAATATCAATAACCACTTTTATAATGATGGAATACATAATGCCAGACTATCATAACCACATAGCCAAGGCCTCGTGCCAAGACTACAAATAAGATTGTGCCAAGCCCTTGTGCCAAGACACTAGTTTGTATAATGAGACCTACCGATGCATCAAGGAGCTATAGCGGGCTCCACCCGCCACATATTATGTCCAATGCATTCCCATATGAAAAGGTTTAAACATAACATAAACATTTGTATTAAAACTAACATATGAAATGTCAATATTTTCACCATAAACCATGAATAGTATAAAAATAGCACATCCATAGTCAAACATATCACAAAACCTTCAATATAATATAGAAGTTTTGTATCATAATAAATCAACTTCAAATAAGCTTAAAATCCATCAAAGGATGTTGACATAGATGAAATCAAAACTATTTGAGAGAAATATCTCTTTTCTCAAAATCATTGTAAAGTCACACATTTATAAAGGAAGTAATTTAAAAGATATTTTTGAATAAAAGTGTCATATACCACTTTGAAACTTTTGAAACGAAATATCATTTCAAAACCTTCATGTCCATATAAATAAATCCTTAAAATCATTTTGAAAACATGGACATTAATTAAAAATATTTAGAAAGATAAATCTTTAAAACATTTAAAAGTATGATCTTGATAAAGAGTACCTTTCAAAAATTCTTAAAATATTCATTTTGAAATCATTTAAAAGTCACATAACTATAAAATAAAACATTTACATTGACAATATTCCTATAAGCTTGTAAGGAAATCTTTGACGATTTTATAACGGCGGTAAATAGCCGCACCTGTCGTATAAGTTAAAAAAACATTCTTACCTTAAATTTGTCGAAAGGTAAAAAGTGCCTTGTTTGGAAAACGACGGAATGATTCCATTAAAAACACATAAGGGTATAAATTACTTTAACCCATATTCTTTGTAAATAGTAAAAATGTTTTGAAAATACATTTCAAAGAAACATGGATGTGGATGATAAAGAGATCCTAGTAGATAATTGTGTATAAACAACCTCGGATAATGAAGAGATTGTGAAATAAACCCTTACCTTGTACTTTTCCTTGGTTTAGGGTAGGTTAACCTCCTGTATAATGGTGAAATTATTTTTATTAAATTATACAAGAATCATATATATATTAATATGATATCATATATGATATTTTAACATTTCTTTGTAAATAATATCTTAGTATTATCGTCGTTTCGGGTGTTAAATTACTCATTTTATTTTATATGTTTTGTTACGTAAACCATGTTTTTATTGGTTAGGTTGTATCTTTTTCATATTCATAAGGATATCAAGTCCATAAACATTATTTTTGAATCATCAAATGATAATTATACTTGAATGGATATGATGGAGAATGAATCTCATCGCGTTCGTGGAGAGGGTAGACCGTACGTACGCATGAGCGACAATATCATTCGTTTGTTATTAAAATAATATATAATTGGATATTATATCATATATACAGAATCCTTATCATGTTATATTTATTATTTACATGAGTTACACATCATTATTATACCCATCCAAATAATAATATATTGAATAACAATTACACCACGACGTGGAGACGGTAAGCCGTACGTACACACGTATGGTGACATGTTATTCAAAGGGTGGATAGAATACTGAATATGGTTGTACCATATTTATAATAACATCACTGTATATATAAGATACTGGATTTATTATTTTATAATGGTAATAACAAATAATGAATAAGTGGAAGAAGAAATGAATTTCAAAAAGGGTGGTGAAAACATTACCTCTTCTTCGGGTTCTTTCTTTTGATTTGATCAAAAGGGATCCTTAGGTTGGATTTATGATCCAAATAATGCCTCTAGGTTGTATTTAGGGAAGTTGAGAGAATATTTGGGCAGAGTTTGGCCGAAACAAAAGGCTTTTAAGGTGTGAAGTAATGAGAAGGGGGAGTGCCCTTTTATAAGAGGGGTGAGAGGCACCTTTGGAAAAGCTAGAAATATTAATTTATAATAAATTCATATTCGGTTTCTAATGGCTCAAAAGTTTATAATTCAATGTTTAAGGTGGGGATAGGTCGAAAACCATCCAAACAATTGAATTTAGAAAGTTTTGGGTTACTATACTAACCTTATCTTTTATTTTTAACTCTTAGTTAATTAGTTAGACATTTACCAAGTCACTTTTTTTATATTATATAGTTAATAAACATACTATATACATCCAAGAGACCCCCAAGTGGTCCATTAGTGATACAACTATCATTATATAAGTCTTTTGGCTGATTCGTAGATTTTTAGGAATTTAATATCAATTAATAATATAATATTTGTTTTAAAAACTCTTTTATGTCAATTTTGACACTAATCAATAGTTGATTTTCGTGAAACTCATAACAGAATTATTACTTCTAAAAAAGTCAAATAAATCAGTCCTAATATGTCATATTATCCTAGAAAATTAGTGTAATTCATTAAAAGTCTCAAATTATATTTATTTGGGTATTTATAATATCAATTATTTAAATTTTTCACTATAATGGTAATTATTGCATCTTCATTGTTTCATATATAAATTAAGTTATTTAATGTCTAAAAATTATAAATAAGATATAATTATGTAGGGAATATTATTATATTTCCAATTAATATTTAAAATCAAATTTATCATATGTATAACCCTCTATTAAATTTTTTTTAGTAAATAAACTTTGATTTTAACTCTTTTAACGCTTCTTTGAATTAAATAATAATAAATGTCCTAATGTAATCCAAGTGGACCTAAATGATAATATTTTATTCCTAAGGTTGTTTTTAGTCTACATACACTTGTCCAATATAATTAGAACATGTGTTTGGGTAATATTAATATCATTTCTACAATTAATTACCCTATTTACTTTTAACCATGGTAAATAAAAGTAAAAAGTTACTATTCACCAAAAATTATTTTAATCTCATTGAACCACATTTTACTTCTTTATATTAACAGTGTTTCTCGGATTTTCGAAATTCCATTCACAGAAGCCGTAAAATTAAATATTATGAAAAATTCGGTTTTTTTTAACTACCACTTTGTAGTTTCACTATTCATCAAAAAATTGATGTTTTTAAGAACAATGCCAAAATTTCACCATAAGCTATAGTTGATATTCCGAATTCAAAAATGATGTCTATTTTACAAAATTCCAAAAATATTAGTTGCATTAATTATTTTTATAATTAATTTCCGTTGTCACAACAAATAGCGTGTTTTTAAGAAACAGTATATATCAAAAGATTGACAATTGATTAGGTCCAATTTCAAAGTGAAATTAATTCTAATGAACACCATTGGATAAAATAGTAAAAATATATTATAATTATACTTTTAAACCACTCAAATTCATCATTTATCACTATTAATTATTTTGATTAAAAAACTTTTTATTAGTTAAAATTTAGTAATATTCACTATTCATCAAAATATTAATGTTATCCGAAAAGTACCAAAATTTCACCCTAGGCTAATTTTGATATTCTGAATCCAAAAATGAAGTCCATTTTAAGAGATATAATTTATAAAATTTCAAAAAGTAGGAATTACTATTCATAACGGCTAGTTTGGTAAGTCATGCTGCGCTTTAACTCGGTGTTGCGTGTAGTGCAAGCTATTGAATTATTTTGAAGAAATAACACACTATGAAATCTTGTGGTGTTACATATTTACCCAATCTAAACACATTTTTCTAAACATCATGATCACATTAAGGGTTACCTTCCCTTAATCAGAATATTACCATTCCATGAAATCAATTTTCAACCTCACCAGCACCAATCAACATATCCTTTAAAATCATTAATGAAAAACGTAGACTAAATGTAATTATATATCTCATGATTCATAATCATTGAAATCCAAAACTATATATACTTCATTGACCAGACATTATTCATAAATGATTAGACATGCTTCATCAGTTTATTGATTAATACCTCTTTCTTAGAATCTGAACTATGAATTATTTATTAAGGTACCTCAACCTTAATTTATTCTTGGAAATTATGTTTAATGAAAAAAACTAGAATAACAACACGTATCGTTCAAAGGATGTTTGTTGTATTTTTATCTTCAGATGTATAACCAATACTCATACCTCATATATAATTTTATTTATCATATTTCCACATTGAAAATCGATATTCATAATTACCATACATTACACATTTGAAACATTATATTTTAACCATGTTACTTCCAATTCTCTCAATTGACTAAAATCCGATTGCATAGAGTGAGAAATAAATATCATATAATAAAACAACATAATCATAAAATATTACTTATATGATTTCTATATCAAGACACATTACTGTATCTATGACACCCTAGGTTTATCCTAGATTATTAATTGGAAAATTCAATTTCAATTATAGATGATGGTTTGTGAAGAGTTTTTTTAATTTCCAAAGAATACCCCTCAGGAGTATCAAACTAGGTGTTTAGTAAGGACCAGTTTCATATACCAGGGTATGATAAGTTAGGATTGGATGACCTTGTTGGATTTTGTTACTCCTAGGTACATATTTTCTATAACCACATCCACTTGTAATATCTAAACATGGATGCATTTATAGTAAACCACTAACTCTATTCTTTACCAAAATTCATGGAAATTTTGAAAAATGTTAACTCAAATTTATTATTATCCTCATAGAAATATCTTGAAATACCTTTAGAAATATATATATGGATATCACTAAATTTATGTCATCGTAGTTTCCAAACATTGAAAAAACATTCGCTCTAATACCAAAAATAATTGTAAAGTCTTAACACAAATATAAATTACATATATTTTGGAAAATAAATAAATACTAATTAAAAAAGACATCCGAATATCATATTAGATTATTTTCTTTGTATGTATGGAAATATAAATAATAGTATATGAGTGAGCTATATTATCTCCCAGTTTTTCCTCAAAGACTAGCACCCTTCTTGGACATATCATACATAAACTATATTTGCATTACCCGGGGAAGCAAACATAAAAAGGGGTGATATAAGACTCTATGTAAAGGTAAATAAGGGAGATACATAATAATATACATGAGAATAAGGGTATGATAACATGATCATTACATTATCTGACCATACCATATATATCAACGATCATAAACTAGAATCATGGGAAAAATATTAGTAGTTTATAATCATGATTTAAAAGGGATAAAAGGGAATTATCCTTGAAGGAATAAAACATAGAACTCATTTCATACACATAAACATATAAAATATTATATCAAGGCTAATTACCATGTCCTTCAAAAAATGTTAGGATTGGGGTAATAACCCTTGTACCTACATCGGGCATGGGATTCCCTCTTATTATACCTCTTATTTTGGGGTTGGGATTCCCTGGCATGTAACATCTTATTTAATGCTTCTGATTCCCTCTTATTTACTCTCTGATTCTGGGCTTGATATTCCCTTCCTTTTACAATCTTTTTATCCGATTAATATTCACTCTTGTATAATGCATGTTAATCCCTCTTATGTATCCTCCTTTTTCAGGATTAAGATTCCCTCTTGTTTTACACTTGGGGTTCCCTCTCATGTACTCCTTTTATTCCGTATTAATAGGCCATATTATTTAAGACTAGGTATTCCCTTCTTTATACAGTTTTGATCTCATCAAAAATTATCATTACCTAATGTGTTTGAGGGATATGTAGGTCCAACCCTTCAAATAATAAAAATATACATACATGTTCCTTAAGATAACAAATCATTCATCATATCATGAACCATGAAAAAAATATGGTTTTTATGAAAAGAAAATAATAAACCATGATGTGAAATGGGAATCATTAAAACATACTCACAAAATAACCAATAGAAAATAGAATGGTCTCCTAATCCTTACATTAAACCCTAACCCCTTAATTGAATAAGTATTCAAAATCATATAACAAGTAAATGAAAAATGGGTGTCATAATAATCATCCCATCATAAAAGAAACCATTCAAGAAAGAATATAAATGGAACTATTGGATTATTTATTAGAAGGTAATTAGTAACATCTACATATGTACAAATAATTTAAAAACAATTTTTAAATGTCTTTTAAAAAACGTTGTTTTGGAAAATATAATTTCTTCATGAAAAATTATTTTCAAAACATAAACCCATTTTATGGCCATTTTAATTTAAAATTTATAAAATGATATACATATTTTTTTGAAAAACAATTTCCTTGAAAAATAATAGAATAATATTGAACATATTTTTAAAACTATTTTCCTTGAAAAAATATAAATTAAGCTCGAAATGTTTTTGAAAACCATTTCCCTTGAATACTTCTAAAATAATCTTAAAAATGTTTCCAAAACCATTTTCTGATAAATTATGATTGAAAACATTTGTAAAACCTTGTCCCTGAAAATAATTTCAAAAAATAGAATTAAGGATTGAAATAATTTCGAAAAAAAAATCTTTAGAATAAATTTAATTCTTGTAATAAATTTTGAAAATGTATTGACTTTTTTTTAGAAAACATGGTTTTGAAAGAAAAATGATTTTTAACTGAATGTAGAGGTCACGACAAACTTTAATAAAAAAATTTATATTATCTTATTTACCAAAAAATTTAAAAATTATACAATTAAATGAACATATCATGAATATATAGAGTTTTAGAGGGTTCATGTGTTCTCTTTAGTAACAAATTGTAGGATTTCAATAAAGGAAGGGTAAACATAACCAACATCAAAAAGTGATGAGATTGTTTAGATAAACTCTTATGACTTGGTAACATTAACCATACTACAAATTTATGAAAATGAAATTAAATGAAGTATAAAATATATTGAAAAATTTAAGATCATGATATAACATTTCAATTAAATTATATACTCCTCGTGTAAAAAATATAGGTTCATATCAAGGTGTGTTTCTCAAAGATGGAAAATTGAGACAAAATTACATTATTGATTTGGAAAAATATGAAACATAAAACACATGAAATAATGGCCATGAAATGGATATGTGAATACCTATAAATGTATGTATTTGAAGCATATAATTCATCCATGGGATTTATATACACCATAGAAAAGTAATGGGTTGTGAATAAATCATGTATCTCACGTAAATAAAAAGTGAGATGAAATTTTATTACCCTGTATCATAACTGTCATCGTAATCATAAAAAAATAATCAAAAATAAATATAAGATTATGATAAATATATAAAATAACCATAATATTATATTTAATAACTTATATGGTATTATTAGGACTTTATATTATTGGCTTGTTAACAATTTCAATTTATGGTTATGGTTGAGGTAATATTCACTCTATTTTTCGCATGTGACTTAATTTGTTGTATCTTCTTTCCTCATAAATATATCATGATTTAAATAAAATATAAAATTATATAAATATCATGTACATTTTTTATACTTTTATTATAATAATATATAAAATATAGAGGTATGAAATGGAATACAACATTTATAGAGATGATAGGCTATACGTAGGCATGAACACTATTTACTTCTTATTATCGCACTGAAATAAATAAAAAATGAAATATATGCATATATGTATATAAAATAATCACATTAGAATTACTATTTCATATATATCTTATAAATTTAGAAAACCCATCTTTAATTCATTCCATGTAGTGTTTCAACGAATCACATCACTTTAAGGTTGCAGTAGTCTACACTTCCTCTAACGAAATTATCATATTTACACAAAATGGAAAGTATAGAGATATGTGTTGTAAAAAATTTAAAAAATATTAGAAATATTATATGTGTCACATATATTATATATTAACTTGATGTCCATAAAAATTCCCATCCATGCAAGGTAGTAAAGGAAAAAACGTAAAATAATTTTTTCATGTGGCAATTTTTCACCGTATAAAAAAAATGTATGTTTTTATTACACTTTATATGGATGTTTCTGTAAGTGTAGGTTGCAGAAAATAGCATGAAAATTATTAGTATATTAATGATAATAGTTTTTTGGTATAATAATAGAATAAAGAGAGTTTATGGTGTGTGTAATGAAAATAAAAAAAGGATCTTGAGGAAGAATGTTACTTCTTATTAGGGTTACTCCTTTTGGATTTCACCAAAGGGATTCGTTTTAATTTTTTATTGCCAAATATAGGATTCAAGGAGGAATATAGGGATTTGGGTAAGTTTATTAGGGAGATATTCATTAAACATTAGTGGTTTGAGTGTTGTGAGGAAGTAGGAGAGGTGGTGGCCTTTTATAGGGGATGGAAGAGACTCACTTTGTAATTTTGAAAATAAATCTCATTTGACCACATTTTTACCTAAAATATGTCAACCAAAATAACTATATATGATAAGGTTTATCGTATAAATATAGAAATACAATGGATTTTGGAAAATTTGTTAGGTCAATTGGTCACTTAAGCTTAAAGATTATTCCCCTGTTAATTTTAATTTTAACTTAATCATTGCAATTAATATTAATAACTTTTACTAATATAGTTTGGAAAAAAATAAAGAAAATATTTTTGGACTATAAATATAATAATTATTAAAAAAAATTATTTCCATTATTTTAATTCAATATAAAAAAGCGGTAAATTAAATATTAATGTATATCCTATAGATGTGGAGAGAAATGGTGTTTTTAATGTGAGAATGTTCAAAAGTTCCTTAATATATTGTATCTAAATTCCTTTAAAAATGATTCAAATGACCTAAAATGGATTAATAGAGTTATAATTAATATATTTTTACTTTAAAAAACGGGTAATATTATTTATTTATATAAATAATGATTTTAAAAAATAGGCTGCAATAAGAATCTAGTATTTTTCCTTATTCATCCCAAAATGATGTTTTAAAGAAAATTCCAAAAAATTCACCTTCAAATAATTTTTACATTATAAATTAAAAAATAAATTTTACTTTACTAAATTCAATTACTAATTGTTTTGAATTTTAATTTTATTGTTTTTTACAAATGGACATAAAAAATCCCCTTTAAAAAAATAAAATTTTTAGAAATACGAAGACATTATAAAATAATTTATACTACATTTACACATTTTTTTATTTATATGAGACCATTATGAATAATAATTAAATATTAGGTATTACTATTAATATTAACTTGTTTAGCAAATATTTTATAATTTTATCACTTAAATAATTATAATATTGAAGAACCGTTTCATTGAAACTTAGTATTTCGTGTTACACTAAAAAAGACAGTCTTTCTTATAGTGAACGATAAAATTTATGTTGTCTGTAGTGCACAATCAATTTGGGGTTTTGTATAACTCAACGAAAATATAGCGATTTAATATAAAAAACTCGTTTCCATATTGTGTGACATAATAAATATCATACCTATTAAAATAATTTAAAAACTATATAATTCCCAAAATATTAGTGTGATTCATTATACAACCTTAAAATAAATTTCAACATCACAATTTTCATGTATTATTAAAGGATTAAGACATGAAAGTTCCATTCATATAAACCCACAACATAAAAATAAATACTAAAACTTGCTTTAAAAAGAAAATTGGAACTACAATGCTTACACAATGTAACTCATGACTAGTTTTCCACACAGGATAATATAGGTGAGAAGTGAAAAAATGTACATGGATGCGAAATTATTCCATGATGGTTTTTTGGATAGTGATAAATAACATGGTCATGAGAAATTTAACAATTTAAAAACACCTAAATCTGTGATAATCTGATGGACCATATTTTTCATCTGAATATAAAGTACTATAAAAACCTTTTCACTTTCAATATCCCTTCATTAAGGTTGATGTTTTTTCATGAGAAGTTATACATACTAGATTTAATTCCATTTAAAAAGTAAAATCTCATCCTCTCGTACAATCTTGACCAATTTCCAGATCACCTATTCCCCTAAAAGTATTGTGAATTTTTTCTTCATGAAGCATTAAAATATCATGAGATCCATGATATGTCATTCCATCTCCCTCTAGTTACCACAATTTATTTTTCTATAAAAGGATATCTATTATGCCTAAATCATCATCTGGGAGATAATACTTAAATCTCATAAAGTTAATACAATGTTTAACTTAAGCATTACATGAAACTATTAACCTTATAACACTTCGGAAATGATGAAAATAAAAAACATTATAAATATTGAAACTATTTCATCTTAACATTGATCACCCATATATTAAAAAGTATCTATTTGTTTTAAAATTACAAACATGTGAATACCCATAATGTATATTCTCTTGAAACATGGTAATAACTTGAATTTCCATAAATAATTTTAAAAACATTCATTATTAATTATTCCAATTCTTAATGGATATATTAGTTAAACATAATAAACTATAAAATTCATCAATGATGTCATAGACCAATTTTTCAATACATCATAAATTAGATCCAGGTCAGTGTTGTCCAATTTACTTTATCCAAATCAATTATCTATTTATCTAAGATAAACAAAATTTTCTCAATATCATGATCAGATGATGTCTTACACTCCCTTTATCAAAATATAACTTTTAAATAAATCAAATGTCTACCTTACCCTCACCAATCAACCTATTCATGAAAATCAATAACGAAAAACTTACACTAAAAATAATTATATATTTCATAATTCATAATCATTGAATTCCAAAAATATAAATAATTTATTCATCTAAATTTATTGTTAAAGCATTAATCAAGATTCATCAACATGTTCTTAAATACATATTTCCTATAATATACACTTTGAATCTTTTATTAATGGTCCTAAACCTAAATCTATTCATTCTTATTATGTTTAATTTGAAGAATTCTGGAAGAACCTGATATAAATTTCACATGTTGTTTTCAGTCTGTTTATCCTCACAAGTATAACCAATACCCATTCCAGCTTACTAATTCACTTCATGAGATTTAGACTTGGAAAATTGATTTTATGAATGCCCATATTTTCTATATTTTAATCATTAAATTTTATCCATGTTCCATATAGTTCTATCAATTGAACAAAACCAGAATGTATACACTATGAAACACATATCATAGAATAAAACCAGATAATCATGAAATATTTATTATAATAAGTATAAATGATTATATCTTCCATTATCTATGAAACCCTAGGTTTATCCTAACTTATTCATAGCAGAATTATATTTAAATACTTTATGTTGGTTCATGAAGAGTTTATGAATTTGCAAAGCATATACCCCAGAAGTTTCAAAATAAGACCACAATAAGGCCCATTTTCATGTACTAGGTAATGATGTGTTGGACCTGAAAGACCTGATAATAAATATTACACAGAATGAAATATTTGATAGAACCATATAAAATTGTCCTATCAGGACATGGATTATTTCTAGGAAACCACCCAGTTTATCCTTGACCAAAATTCCAGCAATTGTTTCAAAATATTAACTCATCCTTATCTTTATCCAAAATACATCCCTAAATATAGAATTTTAAACATACATGGGGATATCAATAAAGTTTTATCATCCTAGTTTATAATGGATGAATAAAAACTTAATAGGATACCAACTATAATGAAGCAGTCTTAATGTACACTAAAATTACATAAAATTTGTGGAATAACATAAAAATGATATAAATACTCACTAAATGACCATATTAGTTTAGTTAATTTGAAAACATGGAACCATAAAAACTTATAAATGAGTGAGTTACATTATCTTCAACTAGGTCCTCAAAGACTATAACCCTTCTTACAAATTTAACATATAATATATATGTGCATAACCTGGGGAAGTAAACATAAAAAGTTATGAGCTCAGATGACAAGTAAGGGTAAGTATGGGTGATATTAAATCATAAAAATGATCACAATTGTATGATAATGTTATCATATTATTATATGATCATACCTTGCATACCAAATATTATAAACATTAATCATGGAATAAATATTAGTAGTTCAAAAGTCGTGAATCATAAAAGAGAAGAGAGCATAATTAATGAAAGAACAAAACATTAAACTCATATAATAAACATATAAATAGAAAATAATATGTCATTTATAACTACTAAGACCATAATAACATGGTATTATTCATATAATAACCCATGTACCTGCTTCAGTCATGGGATTCCATCACGTATACTCTCTTGTTTTGGAGTTGGGATTCCCTCTAGTGTACCCTCTTATTTCAATCTTGGGATTCCCTCCCATTTATCCCCTTATTTAGGGTTTGGGATTCCCTACCATTTACCCTCTTGTCTTGAGCTTATGATTTCATCTTAGTTCTAGATTGGGATGCCCCCCATTTACCCTCATGTTTCTGGCTTAAGATGACCTCTTATTTTATGATGGGGATTCCCTCTCGTATACCATCTTGTTTAGGGATTCAGATGAGCCCTTATTTCATGCATGGTATTATCTCTTGTGTACCATCTTGAGATCATATAACATTAATTGTTACCAAATTAATATAAGGGATGTATAGGCACTACTTGACATATAATAAAGTCATATATATATATGTTCCATATGACAAAAAAATCAACATATCATGACACATGAAAAAATATGGGGTTATGAACATAAAATCATAAACCAGAATATTAAATTGGTATCAACAAAATTTCACCACATCAAAATCAGTGGAAAATATATTGGTTTCCTAAGCATTTCATTAAATACTAACCCATAAAAGGAAGCGGGTTTCAAAATCATATAACTCATGGATGCGAAATGTGTATCACAAGCATAATTTCATCAAATTATATACCATTACAAAAATAATATGAATGAATCATATGGATAGTTTCCTAAAATGAAATTAGTAATATCAATGTATATAATCAATTATGGGAAATAATTTCGAGATATAATTTTAAAATATTTCTTCAGTAAAATATTCACCCCTCTTGAAAAAGGATTTGTAAAACACAAAACAACTTTTAAAATAATTTTAATTGAAAACATAGAAAATATTCTTGAAATTTAGTTTGAAAACCAATTTATTTTGAAAACAATGAAATATTCTTGAAAATTTTGTGAAAAACATTTTCTTTTAAAACATCTAAAAGAATCATGAAAACATTTTCAAACCCATTTTCCATGAAAAATTATAAAAGAAGCTTTGAAATTTTTTAAAAACCATATTCCATATAAAATAAGGATAAAAACATTTCGAAATCATGTTTATTTTAAAATAATTTTAAAACTTATAAAATAATAAGGATTTTTTTTGAAACCCTTTTTAGAGAACATGTTTTTGAAAGAACACATATTTCTGACCGAATAGAGTGTTAAAGTAGAAATTTTATAAAAACAATTTTTCAATCATATTATATACCATAGAGTTTGAAAATGATACCAATAAATTAATAAATAATTAATATATATATTTTAATAAATTTCATGCTTTATCTTGAGACATGATCAAAATCTTTCATTAAAGGAATCATAAACAAAAAAAATCACAAAAAGCGATGAGATTGTTTCAACAAAATCTTACCATAAGGTATCTTGGAACCATACTCCCCATTAATGGAAATAAAATTACCTGAAGATAAAAATATCATTAAAAAATTATATTCAAGATATAAAATTTCAAAGGTATTATATAAACCTCATAGAAAAATATAGGTGCATAACATGGAACGTTTCACAAAAAAGGAAAATTTAGACAAAATTACTTTACTGAATTGGTAAATTTTGAAACATAAACACCATGAAATAAATATAATCAAATGGATATTTAAATAACCATAAATATTATAATTATAATAAAACAATCTATTTATGGGTATTATACAGACCACAGAGAAGGAATATATGGTGAATAATGAATTTATCTCTCAGAAATAAAAAGTGAGATGAAATTTTGTTACCTTCTGTACTGACTCTCAACATACATGTAAACAATTACTATTTAATAAATATAAAATTATTATACATATATCATAGAACTAAATTAGTATATCTAGTACAACTTGTGGTTTTATTATTACATTATAATACCCACTAGCTATGAATTTCATTTTAAGGTCACACTTCTGGAAATATTTGGGTTATTTTTCATATGTGACTTCATTTTTCATATCTTAGGTCCTTATACATAAGTCATGATTTCCATAATGTAAAAAATAATAGAAATATAATCTATATTAGATTTATTTTTATATTATTAATATATAGAATATATATGTACGAAATGGAATATGCAATTTATATACATAGTGGGACATTTGTAAGCATGAACGATGTTTCCGTCTTATTGTAGTTTTGAAAGAAATATAGAAAATAAAATAAATTATCTAAATAGATGTATATAATATCATTAAACTATAATTATTATGACATATATATTTTATAATTCAACTAAACCCATATTTAATACAATCCAGGTAGTGTGTTAATGTATCACATCGCATTGAGGGGGTAGTTGTCCACACTACCTCAAACAAAATAATCAACATTACACAAAATATAAAGAATAAAATATGTTTTGTAAATGAATTAAAGAAGCTTAAATTCATAATAATTATCATATATATCATATATTAATAGTGCGTATATCCTAATTCCTAACCATGAAAGGTGATAATGGAATTGTGGACAATCATCGCATTGTGAGGTGGTAGTTCATCATACATATAATCAGTTTGTTTGATAACCATTAGATTTAAGTGTGTGTAAGTGTAGACATAACAATTAGAAAAAATAAATCTCATTTTATTTAGGAAAATTTTTATATTAAAATTTAATAAGAATATTTTAGGGGTGTATAATGGAAATAAAATAAAGGAGCTTGCGGAAGGATGTTACCTCTTTTATGGGTAACTTCTTTTGGTTATCCCCAAATGGAATACATGGGTTTTTTTCTACCCCAAGGGTAGAATCAAGGAGTAAGGAAGGTATTTTGGGAACATTATTGGGTGGATATTTGGTTAACCTATGATGTTAGAGAGTTGTGAGTAATTGTGATAGTTGGTGTCCATTTATAGAGATGGGAAAGGACTAACATAGTATTTTTGAAAAGATGTCGTGTGTTATGATGTTTTATCCTAAAAAGGTAATCCAAAACAAAATCAACTCAATAATGGAATGAATATGGTATAAATATGTTCTATAAATTGTTTTTTAAATATTTAATAGGTGGTTTTTTATCATCATTATATGATTTATTCACTTATTAAGAATAATTTTACCTTAATCGTTTAATTATTCTTAATCGGTTTTACAAAATTTTTGGATAAAAATTAAGTTTTTATTATTATAATATAAATATCATATTAATTAAAACATTTTATCCATGTTTTTCAAAATTAAAATTACACAAGGAACTAAATTATGTTTAATGGCAATCTCATAGACGTTACGAGAGACTACATTTTTAAAGTGAGAATGGTCAAAAGTTCATTAACGTTTTGTATCTAAATTCAACATAAAAATGCATCCAACGAACAAAATTGGATTAATAGATGTATAAATGATGTATTTTCCAATTTATATTCAACTGATAATATAATTTAACTATATAAATAAACTAGATGAAAAAGTAGTTTTTAATTTAAATTCAATATTTTCTCTATTAATCCAAAGATGATGATTCCCAGAAAAATTCAAAAAATTAAACCTATAATAATTATTACATTTCAAATTAAAAATTTGTTTTTTTACCAAATTAAATTTATAAGTGTGTATACAATTGATTTTATTATTGTTTGAAAAATAACATAAAAATTAGTTCCTTGATGAAAATAGTTTTTTAACATATAATGTATTTTAAAAAGCCTATATATTTCAATATCACTATATTTTATTTTTGTAAGAAAATATAAATAATATTTTAAAATAAGTAATAAATTTTTATATTAAAATCTTTAATTTATATGTTCTAATTATATCAATTAAAAAATTTTAATATTAAATTGATGTTTTATAGAGACTCAGTGATGTGTGTAACACATTCCAGGTAAGTGTTGTGTGTAGCGTAAGATAATCATTATGTTGTGTGTAGTTAATAAATAAATTAATTTGGTATATGATGAAATAAAAAAATATTAATTAAATAAAACAAATAAACTATATTCAGTGTATTTTAATATGAAAAATATCACAGATATTAAATTAAATCAAGGAAAAATAATTCAAAAACCTCAGGTTGTTAGAGTCTACCCCCAAAAAATGAATTTTTACCTCAAATTTAATCCGGGATATTAAATTTTTAACTCTTGAAAGTTCATTCATATAAAACCACATAATGAAAAGAAATACTTAAACATATTTTAAAATGAAAATTTAGAACCGTAACAATTACCCAATGTAACTCATAACAATATTTCCCCAAAATATAATATAGATGGATAGTGAATTATTAGACATGGAATATAAATAAAACAGTAATGTTATTGATGGAGAGTGATAGAGAACATGGATTGGATAAAGTTAACAATAACAAATCCATAAATCAATGATTATCTAAGGGAACATTCGATTCATCAATAATGAAGGTACTAGGAAAACCTTTTCTGTTTCTAGATCATTTCTCTACGGTTAATAAATTTTCATGAGAGGTTATACTTACCTGATTTCATTCCCTTTCATAAGTAAAATATCATCATTTGGTCATGACTTGACCAATTTCCACTTCACCAATTTCTCCAAAAAGAAAGGTGAATTTTCCATTCATAAAGCACTAACAGATCATAAGATCCATGATAATTCATCACATATCTCATCAATTACCATCAACACAACATTGTCAGAAAAGGTTGTCTAACATGCATAAAACTTCCTGTGATGAGATAATAATTTAACCTCACAAACATCACCTAAATTTTAACATAAAAATCCACATAAATAGTTAACCTTATAACCCTTCTGAATCGTGAAAATCCAATATAAAGAAATAATGGCCCAAAATCTGCCTAACATTATTCCCCCATATATCACAAAGTTTATCTTGGTTGTAAAATTCCAAACATGTGAAACAATAATCATATATTCTCTTAAAACATAGTAATAACATAAATTACTATAAATGATTTGGAAAAATTCATTCTTCCTTATTACAAAAGGTTACAGGATATTTTCCTTAATTTGAGGAAGTTGTATAATTTATCCATTATGAAATAGAAATCGCTTTCAACAAATAAGAAATTATACCCAGTGTAATATGTGAAATCCAATTTAATTTATTAAAAAAATTATATGTTTATCAAATCTAAACACAACTTTCATAGCATTTTGATCCCAATAATGGTTACCGTACCCTAATCAAAATATCACCTTTCCATGGAATCAATTTTCTACCTCATTTGAACCAATAAACATATCCTTTAAAATCCATTTTTATAATCTTATACTAAAAATAATTATATATTTAATGATTCATAATCTTTCAAATCCAAAAAAAAAAATACTTCATTCAGAAAACATTATTCTTAAAACAATACTCATGATTCATTATCTAATTCATTCATAAATACTTCCTATAATATAAAATATGAATCATGTTTTAAGGTTCCTCAACCACTATATACTAATGATTTATATGATTAAATTTAAAAATACTAGAAAACAATCATATAAATTATACATGTCATTGGGGACTTTTTATTTTTATAATTATAACCAATACACATACCACCTTATTAATTATATATATGATATATCCACATAAAAAAATTCATAATTCCCACATGTTCTATATTTTAAACATTCAATCATAACAATTTTCCTTCTATCTCTCTCCATATACAAAAAATAGAATGCATAGGGTGATAAATACATATCATAGAATAAAACCAAAAAATCATGAAACATTAATTATAAGATGTCAAAATCATCAAAAATTCATTTAACAATGAAACCCTTGATTTATCCTAGGTTATTCATATTCAAATTCCATTAAACCCCTACGTGATTTTTAATCAAGAGTTTGTTAATTTCCAAATCACACCCCCCATGAGTGTCAAACCTGGTGTGTAATAAGGTTGTTTTTTGGGTACCAATTTATGTTGAGTAAGGGCTGAGACACCTTTTGGGATTTGTTACTCTAAGGTTCATATATTCCAAAACCATGTCTATATTTAGTATCCCGACATGGAGGTATTGTTTAGAAACCACCAACTCTATCAATTAGCGAAATTCCCGGACATTTTTCTAAATGTTAACTCATCCCTATACTTATCCAAAGAGACATTCCTAATAACATACTTAGAAATATACTAAGGGATATCACTACATGTTTCTCAGCCTTATTTCCAATGTATGACTAATCCTTCACTCTGATACAATCTATGACAACCCTATTTAAATGTAAATAGATATTACATACGATTTTTGGAATACATAAATCATTATACAAAAATTCACCTTAATACTGTATTAGTTCAGTTCCTTTGGAAAAAAGAAAACATAAACATTGGTCCACGGTTGAGCTAAATAATCTTTTACAAGGTCCTTCATGACTATAAACATTTTTTTAAATATTATAAATAAAATATATTTTCATAACATGGGGTAGGAAACCAAAAAAAGTGAGCATAGATTCCCAAGAAAGGAAAAAAAGGAATATATGTAAGAAAGAATATGATCTTATGAGTTTGAGAACATGATCATAACATTATATGATCAGACCAAGTATATCAAAAAACATAAACAAGCATCATGTCATAAATATGATCAATTCATATGTCATGAATCATATGGGAGACAAGAGCAAGCTCCATGAAAGATTAATACATATAACATAGGTAATTCTCATAGACATAGAAAATAATATTTCAATGATACATACCAAGATATTCATAACATGTTAGGCTTGGGATAATAACCTATGTACCTAATTAGGTCTTGGTATTCCTAATTTTGTACCCTCTTTCATCAGGCTTGGGATTCCATCCCATATACACTCTTATTTCAAGAATGGGATGGCCTTCCCATTTACCCACTTATTTTTGGATTAGGATGCCCTCCAATTTACCATCTTGTTTTAGGCTTCATATGTCCTCATATTTCAGTCTTAGTATGCCCTCACATGTACCCCTTATTTTTACCTTATGAATCTCTTTTATTTTAGTCTTGGGATGCTGTCCCATGTACTCTCTTATTTCTGGATTAAGATTCCCTCTTGTTTCAGGATTAAGGTACCCTCATATGTACCCTTATGATATCATAAATATTTTATCATTACCCAATTAATTGGAGGGATATATAGGTCCCACACATCATGTAATAAAATCATACATAAATTTTCCCTAACATACTAAAATATTAATGATATCATGACCCGTGAAAAAAGTATGGGTTTTATGAACATCAAATAATAACCCATGAAATGAAATGGGTATCATTAAAAATTAATCACATAATATCCTATGAAAAATAGATATGTTTTCTAATAATTATATTAAATCCTAACCCTTAAAATGAGAAGTCTTTAAAATCATAAAACACATAGCTAAAAAATAGGTGTCAAATGCATGATTTCATCAAAACATAAACAAGTCAATAAAAATATGAATGGAAAATTGGGATAATTTCCTAAAATTTTTAATGTAACATAAAAAGATATAATCATAGATGGAAAATCATTTTTAAATATCTTTTAAAAACATTTATTGAGAAAAAAATACATTGTTATGGAAAGTATTTTTAAAACATAAAACCATTTTGAAAACAAATTCCCAGGAAAACTTTTAAATGAACCATTAAATTTTTTATAAAAAAAACCATTTCCTTGAAAACATATTAAAGAAGCCTGAAATTTTTTTGAAAAATATTTTAATTGAAAACATATAAAATAATCATGAAATTGAACTGAAACCAATTTTTTTGAAAACTAATAAATGAATCTTGAAAACGTTTTGAAAACCATCTTCCTTATAAAATTTGATTGAAATCATTTTGAAATTTTTTTTCATTGAAAATAATTTGAAAACCTAGAAAAAAAGGATTGAAATTATTTTGAAAACCTATATCATGAATATAAAGTAATAACTAATAAACAAAGCTAGAATTGTTTTTAAAACCCTTTTTCAACAACAGAATTTTTAAAGAAAATAGACTTCCAACCAAAGATAGTGATAAAGTCATACATTCATAAAAAACAATAATGTTTTGTACCAAAGAGTGTGATAATTCAACTAATACATGAATATCCCATGAATATACATATGTTAATAAATTTTAGTATTTCTTTTGATATATATATCATAATATTTCATTATAGGATGTGTAAACATAAACATTATAGAAAAGTGATTTGACTGTTCCCATAAAATCCTACTACATGGTAACTTCTTACCATACCATGTATTTAATAAAATGAAATTAAATGAATAAAAAAATATCAGTAAAATAATAAAATTCTTAATATAATAATTTTAATGAAATTTATAAACTTCATGGATAAATATCAGTTCATTCTATGCATGTTTTTCAAAGAATGAAAATTGAGACGAAATTAATTTATCGATTTGGTTACTTTTGAAACATCAAAACCCTGAAAAAATATCATAAAATGAATATGTAAATACCCAAAAATTAATTTATTGGAATTATATAATTCATCTATTGGAATTATAAAAACCACACAAAAGAATTTGGTGGTGAATAATATAAGTATCTCATAAAAATAAAAAACGAGATGAAATTCCCTTACATTGTGTCTTAACTCTCATTGTACCTATACAAAGTTAAATTATAATAAATATATATTTATTATAAAAATATAAAAAAAATATTATTATATATAATACCATATGTGTTTTTATTATTAATTTATATTACCCTCTTATCAATAATTTCATTTTAAGGTTTTGCTTCGTGTAATATTCGCTTTGTTTTTTGCTTATGTCTTAATTATTTTTATATTTGGTCCTTATACATATATAATGATTTAAATAATGTAAAAAAAATTATAAATATAATTTATATTCAGTATATGTGTATTATAATAATTTATATAATATTGAATTATGAAATAAAATACACTATTCATGGTGATGGCTTGTTGTACATAAGCATGAATGTTGTTTCTACCTTATTATCTTATTGAATGAATGAAAGAAATTCTAATATATGTATACATGTATATAATATTGTTAAATTATAGTTATTACTTCATACATATCATATAATTTCACTAAAAACATTTATAATACACTCCATGTAGTGTGTGAACGTATCACATCGCTTTGAGGGGGCGGTAGTCCAGACTTCCTCTAACGAATTATCATATTTACACAAAATTGAAAGTATGAAGATATGAATTGTAATGTAATTACATAATATTAATGAAATTATTTTTATTAAATAATATATATATATATATATATATATTCCATCATAATTCCCCAGCATGAAGGGTTGTAAGGGAAAAATGAACAATCATTGTTTCGTGATGTGGTAGTTCACTGTACAAAAAAACCGAATTATTGTTACCCATTAGATGGTTGTTTGTGTAAGTGTAGCTCAAAATATTACCATAAAAAATAATTAAATTTAGGATACCAATTTTATATATAATAAATTGATAATAAATGTTTATGGGGTGGAGAAAAAAATAAAAGAAAGGAGCTTGATGAAGGAAGCAACATCTTCTTTTAGTAACTCCTTTTTGTTTTCACAAAACAGATTCATTGGATTTATTTCAGCACAAACCAAGGATTCAATAACTAATAGAGGGATTCTGGGAAGTGTATTTGGAAGATCATGACCAAACCAATGTTGATTGAGAGGTGTGTGAAGTGGGAGAGGTAGTGGGATTTTATTGGAGAGGGAAAGGGCTCGCGTGGTATTTTGAAAACAAGTAAGGTGTACCCATGTTTTTACCATAAAAATCATCCCAAACAATAAATAAATAAATACTTCATGGTTTATGGCCAATATATGTCTATATAATGGGTTTTGGGTATGTTTTTGGTCATTTCATCCCTTAAATTTAAGGATTATTCCACTGTTTAGAGAAATTTTACCTTAATCACTTTTATGAATCTTAATCAATTTTATTAATATTTTTTGTTAAAAAATTATCTTCATCTTATTATAATATAAATATTATATTTATTAAAACCTTTTAAGTCCTTTTTTGAAATAAAATTTATAGAATTAGCGAAATTAAGTTTAAGGTTTATCCCATAAATGCAGCGAGAAAGCTTGTTTTTAAATTGAGAATATTCACAAGTTCATTATGATTTTGGATCTAATTAAATTTAAAAATGATTACAATAAAATAAATATTTTTAATATATTTTTAATTTATCTAATTTTACATGAAAAAAAACTTACAATATAATTTAACTATACAAATATAATAGATGAGAAAGGATTTGGTATTTAAAATTCAATATTTTTCACTACTCACGTAAAAATGAGGTTTCTCAAAAAAAATCCCCAAAACTCACCCTAACCATTTCATGGTATTATGAATTCAAAAAATGAATTTTATTTTGGTAAAATAATTATTTAATTTTTCCAAAAATTAATTTTATTATTGTTCATAGAACGACATAAAAATGATTTCATTTAAGAAATCTGTATTTTTAAACAAATAACGACATTAAAAAATTATTTTATTTTAAAAATATTTTATTTTTATGAAAATAATTTAAATAATATTATAAATTTATTTATTAATATTCATATTAAAAAGTTTAATTGATACATTCTAATCATCTTGTTTAAATAATTATATGATTAATGCAATGTTTCAGAGAAATTCATTCTTCTGGGTAACAAAAGCCATGTCGGTGTAGCAATTTGTACAATATAAAATTTATGTTTCTTGTACTTCATGATTAATTTTTTAAGATTATGAATAAATATAAACATATTTAATTGATATAAAATAATTTATTTTCAGTTTTATGTGAAATAAAAAATATCACATAAATTAAAGTAATTTAAAAAAAAATTCACAAAATCTCGTGGTGTTAGAAGATATTGTATTAATCTATGAATAAATATTTACTAAATTGTTATTAGGGATTTCAATAAATGTGGAGAAAGAATAGTAGACCGAGATCATTCCATGTAATAAAAATCAATTTTCAAGTTGGTAAAATATATATATCATTGTGCCTTTTAGAATATTCCATAAAATAATAATAATTTTTTTATAGAATGTGGTAATATTTTGTTTGTTATATTATTTAAGAGATATTATGAAATATAATATTATTTTAACCTAAAACCTAACTATATTAATATATGGTTATCATTATTGTGTATGGTAAAATAAGAATTGAGAATTGTTCCACACATAAGACCTCTCTCTCGAATTCCATCATCTCTCCACCTCTCAAGAATGAGTAAAATAGGTGAAAACACATTAATATCAAAGTAATGAGAAGTGTTCAATATGAGTGGAGTATGATGACATATCCACTATTCTTGAACCCATAATTCTCTCAGCATTTCACAGTGATCAAATGAGAACTTGTGAATCACTACTAGGGTGATTCTACACTTGGATCCTACACTTGGATGCTACATGTGAAATGTTGATAATCTGAAAATGGTTTGGTGGAATATCAACAACAACACTAAATAAATACACTAATTTATTCTATTATTTCTTCATATAAAGTATAAATAAGTTATAAATTTGACATGATAATGATTCTCTCTTGAATACCGGATATCTTATGTAAGTATTCGATAGAATAGTTTTTTGTCATAAGGATTATTTATTTCACAATTGGTGAATGAACTTGTGAATTGGTTAAAAAACAGTATGGTTAATCACCCCCAGATGATCCCACCATTCTATTAAAATATAGTTTTTGTGGAGCAGTAAAAATTTAAATTTAAAATTACTTATTATATTATAGATCAATATGTGAAATATTGGTAATATATTTTATTTCTATATTATTTATTCTATAATAATATTATGTAGTACATGTTCTCAAAATTTTAATTACTTCGTTCAATATTCAATTTCTATAAATGGATTAATAATATATTAGAATGAATGGAAATTAATATAGCCAATATTTTCATTATTTTTCATGTGTGAATAAATGATTTTATCCATTATAAATAATAAATTTTTGGTTAATTTTAGTATTTTTGTAATTTTTGTAATTTTTTTGGCTAAATGGTGATAATTGTTTAATTATTTAAAATTAATAGTTTTTAAAGATTCTATTTTTCAATAAAAACTTTTACAATTTTGATCCAATTTATGTGATTCCATTATTTTAGGCTTCGTTTGTTCATGGTATTTGACTTTATGTTATGGACCAAGATACAATTTGACACACAATGTCCCAACAAAATCAATCAAGTGGAAATATTTTACTGCCCAAAAAATAGATGCCACATTAGTAATTGAAACATATATCACAATTGAAATATAGAAATGAAGTTATTCTAGCTTTTTTAGAAGTAAAACTATTTGGATCATGTCCAAAGTTAATTTCATGGATAATTTTGGACATTAAGTAATCCATTGAATATGAAAAAGTGGAGGGAGTGAAGAAGTCTCCTCAGGAAGAAAACTTTATCATCATTAATTTGGTCATAACATTTCAAAAACATGTCCAAAAATGTTGAGATGTTGTGGGAGAATAAAAATCATGTAGGTAAAAATACATTATGAAGAAACCTCCCCAAGATGTGGAAATTTATTATGTGAAATAAACTCAAACATTCTGAGGAATGAATCTAGAGGGAAATTTTCCATCCCTCAACCCTGTATATATGAGTGTACACTTCTATTAATTAGTATTGACAAAGGAAAAGGAGGGGTTGTTCTGGGTGATTTAAATATTGAAGTGATTTTTATTTTTGTTTTAATTTTATCAAAGTTTCATAATTCTCTTATGTTCCCCTTTCAACTCTATTAACCTTTACATGGAGGGGTCAAGACTTTGAGTGATTGGGGATGGGAGAGTTAATCTTTGGTAATGTCAAAGTCTTGTTATTTAATTTAAATCATTAATTTTCTGTCTAATTATTTCAACATTCGTTAGTGTGTAAGTCACTTAATGTGACTGTATTTTGGGTTTTGGTTTAATTTATTTTATTTATATTATCACAAATAACATTAAACTCCCACTTCTTAGTACAATTTCTTTTAATCAAGCAGATTGTGTTGGTTAGTGACTGACTAGCGATCATTGGAACAAGTCTTGAAGAAGTGAAAATTTTCTAAATTTATAAGGGAAAACAGTTCTTGATTAGTATTGAAATAGTTATTTTGTAATGGTTTATGAATTTTGATACCCCTAACTGTGGTTTCCATTGCATCCCCCATCCAATTATTATTTATTACTTGACCTTTGAGTCGTTCACTTATCATTCAGTAGGAAGAGATGGCGAATGATCTTTATAAATATGAAGAAATTGAATAAGGTGATCCTATAAGAACCCCTTTAATATCTTCATTAATTTTTTTCCAAACATCATTTCAATTTTTTCCTTTATTTTAAAAAACAATCAATTTCCAAAACAACGACCACTTATTTCAAGAATTAAAGGTGATAAATGATTGTTGTGCACTCTTATATGGAGAAAACCAAGGATTCCCACTTTAGTACATTTTTAAATAGTTAATATTTTTTCACACTCCATGGTGGTCACGTTTCAGAGATTATATTTGGAAGTACCAATGATTCTAGGAGAGACTGTGTTATGAGTTGTATGTCCAGATTACATGTCTTGTACTCATGTACAGTGAACCTAGATGTTTCCCTGAATACATGGAATTCAATTATTTTCTAAACAAAGTGAATTTATATAAAAATGAATGTAGACTATGCTATCATAGAAAATAACATGTTATATTAAAAGAAATGTACCATTCAAACACATCATATAGCCTACATTTTTTAGTGTTGAAATTCATGATAACCACAAATTAAAATATATGGTTTTTAACTATGGGAAACTAAAAACCTGGATAATTAATGAATCACTCATAATGTAACCAGTGTATGTGGAATGTAATTTATTATTTCCCATTTCTGAACTATATATTGAGTTCCTTGGTGAGTTAGGTAGACACACAACATATAACTGGAGTACACATCTTGTGGTCCCACATATGAAGAACACGATGAGACTTTCATTAGGTAGTGCAGATACACGATAGGCATGACACGTGGTGTGTAGCGTGTTATTAAATTCTAGGTAGTCAAGCCAGGATACATGTTAAATAGTGTGTTTTTATCCAGGATACATGATAAATGAGGAACATGATATGTTAATGATAAGTACACACAATATAGTTTCCTAACTAAATAGAGAGATAAATTACACTAAAAATATTATTTTCAAAATTTAAAAATTATTTAACTTGCCGATACATAATATGTTTAATAGGGTAATAAAGGGTTTAATGAATTAAAAATGATCAATTAATTTATTATAATTTTCTATAATTATGGGTCATATTCTTTATATTACATGACTATATTAATGATTAGTATCTCTAAGATAATTTTAATTGTCATTAAAGTAAGAGGTAACTAATTAATTAATAACTTAATTTCTTCACGCATCTCTATATTAATAATAAATAATATATAAAATTAAAAACTATAAAATGTAATTTGGATTAACCATTTAATCTGTATGACTAATCATGATATTGACAAATTCCTGCATATGCATTGGTTTTTTAAATTTAATTTATTGCACTCATTTTTAATTATTAATTAAAAGATTAAATATGATGTCTTATGTGTCATTAATCACTCCATTATTATATATGACCTTCATTTATATATTTATTCATGTAATTTAACATATCTAATCCTTTGGTTCCACTAACCTACATGTGAGTTATAAATACATGTAATAAATGGAGTATCCCATGGCACACACATGATGTTCATGATGGAACAGAGATGATACAACATAGGTGATACATAGGTGGACAAGAAAAATTTTTCAACTCATGTTAATAATGAAATTTATATTTTTCTTAGTTATTATATTGATTTATTGTATACTCAATAAATAAACCATTCGATAAGCTTCCAATTAAAACTTTTATTAGATTATTTTATTTTCATATTAAAAAATATGTATTTTATACATTAAATACCACGATCAAATAAATAGATGTGTTAATATTTATATTTAAAATATATGTAAATGAATTAGATGTAATTGTTTTATCAAAACATGGTTAATAAATTATGTAAAATACAAAAAATATTTACAATAATTGTAATAGAAAAAAATAAGAAAATATTATGAATAATAAAATAAAATCCATCAATATAATATTAATTCAAACCAATTATTCCATTAATAGATATTTAATGAAACTAATAGATCTAATTGTTTATCCAACCCGTGATGAGACACATACATTCATAAATGGGGTTATTTTGATTTTTTGGATGAATTAACCATTTTTTCATGATGACCGGTATTTGTTGATATACATAGTGTAATATAGGGGTAAGCTTTAAGAAAATCCCATTTAGTATTTCTATATTTGCGAATCTATCCAATGGATCATATAGTTGCAAGCTATTAGATAGAAAATACCTTCCTTCAAAATACATTTGAGTAATTGTTTGATCCCTACAATAGTTTATGATATGGGGAATATAGATCCATTCCACTAGAATTTACAAACAAAAAGACATTCTGAGCTCAATGGTTGGGGCTATTAGAAATTTAAAAAATAATGGGAGAATTAATAAAAATTAAATTCATAATAACTCACCCAAATTATAATCAACATAATGTACTTATAATCTTCAATTTTATAATATTATAAAATTAAAATGTCATCATCCACAATACCCCAATGATCAATATTAGAGAAAGATCTTCTTTTTACTATACATAAATTATTGGAATGGTCTATATACCATTGGGTTGTGTTGTTACATGAATGGAAATTTTATATTCTATAATCCTTATTATCTAATCTACATAAAAATGTAGTGATTCATTAAGAGTTCTCAATCTATGATCTACACTTGAATGATGTAGTCAATGTTAAATATTTAATTCAATTATCTATATACAGAGAAATCATGAAGTCTCGTATATACATGGATTCATATAGCATGATCGAGAATATTCATGGCCCCTAGTAGATGATGTCTATATATTAGTATTTTTTAGATATCCAAGGCACTCTTTTAGAGAAAGAATGGAGAGGGTACCCCATCTAGTCCTCACATAGTCAAACTCACATGCTACATTGAGCACCAAGAGGTACTTGGGTTTATCTATATGATTAAATTAAAACCAATATCATTCCCACATTACTCCTTTAGAGATTATCCACATTTTTTTAGTTCTAATATGAAAAAAATTGAGAAGCCTCTTCAAGAGCTTCTCACAATTCTCTTTCATGTCGATAAAGAGAATAAGCATGAAAACTCTTCCATCCTTATGATGAATGATTGTAAATTCTATATGAAGATCTCAATGTCCAAATCATCATTTCAATTACCTTCCAAAATGATACGGATAATTTGGAAATAAAGTTAACATGATGTTATCTATTTTTCATGTGGAAAAGGGCCATTGGAAGAAAAAATGCACACATGAAAAGAGAAATGGGGATATTTTGGAGTATATTTTATCTAGTATAATTTATTTGATTCTAAAAATTGGCTATTAAATAAAATATTGTGTATCCATATCTGTATTCTAATATCAGATCCATGTATGACAAATAATATTTTGTAATAGGATATAGATCTAGAAACATACAATAGGGCCAGACTTACTATTGTGGCTATCAATAAAGACATCCATAATTTTTTAATGGTAATGATGTTATATATTAAATATTTTTATTATGTTCCATTTGTTACCAAAAATATTATTTCTGAATAACAAATTCATGTAGATGTATTTATTTTCATTTTTCAGAATTAATGTTGATTGTTTTATAAATATATCAATTTTTATTATAAGACAGTTAAATAATCATCTTTATGTGTTGGATTACAAAAACCAAGTAATTTGAATTGATAAAGAAACTACATCACATGACTCATACCACAAAAATCGATGTAATTTCCTAACATGATATATATATAAAAATATTTTATAAAATTTCACAAGGACATATATTTATATAATTTTGATCTAAACCCACTTGGTGTATGTCATGAATGTTTATAAGGAAAAGTGACCAAGGCCTGATTCAGTGGAAACAGTTAAAGGGCTATAGATATTCTTGAATTGGTTCATACCAATCTGAGTTGAACATTTCTAGTTTTAATAGGGGGTGGGTACTCATACTTCAAAATATTTACTTTTGATTTTAATAGATGTGGATATGTCTTATTAATGTTTTATAAGTCCGATTTTTTCGATAAACTCAAAGGTTATAATATTGAAATTTTGATCTATCTTGGTAAGAAGAGTAATAAAACATGAATAGACCATTATGGATAACATTTTAATCAGTATTTAATTGATTATTTTGTGGATTCTAGGGTTATACATCAACTCACACCACATTACACACCTTAATGAAATGGTGTGGGTGATAGGAGGAACCACACCTCGTTAAACATTATGATTTTAATGACGAGTCAGGTGATTCATCCATTATCCGTTTGGGGACACACATTATAGAAAATGACACATATACTAAACCATGTTCTAACTATGCTGAAATATTTCATGCCATACAAACATTTTCATTGATGAAAAATCCTAATTCTGAATTTACATGTGTTGGGTTGGGAAGAAATTTTCAATTCCTTTTCAAGTATCAGACTTTCACCCATAGGAAAAAAAGGAACCTATATATGATACCCCAAGTAAAAAATGGGTTATTACTTATATAACCCCCTCATATAAAAATTTTATAGTGAAAAGACATGACATATTCCTTGAGAGTGAGCACATCTCTAAAACATATAGTCGGGGTGATATTGAATTTTTTAAATTCTAGGATGAATTAAGAATATGAAATAATTACATAAAGCCCATTGGATGAAGATATTATAAAAATACAAGTAATGTGTAGATTTATAAGAAACGTTAGTGAACCAAAATGTTATGGTACTCTATTAACCATGGGTAGTGACTCGTTATTAGATTATAATAATGATCTGGAACCTACAAGGAAGCAGTAAATGGAACAAATGTCACAAAGTGGCGAGAAGATATGAATTTTAAAATGTATTCAAATTACCAAAACCATGTTTAGATATTGGTATATCCCCTTATAGATATAAATCCCACTGGTAATAATTGGGTATTCAAGATGAAACTAGACATGGATGGATAAGTGAAATCTTTTAATGAAATAGCTGGTGGTAAAAGGGCTCAACAATTATCATGCAATAAACCATGACAAAACCATTTCACCATTATCTATACTAAAATAATCCTAAATTATGCTTTCTATAAAGGCTTAAAAAAATTATAAGTTTTGATGAAATGGATGTCAAAATATATTTTCTTAATGGGAACCGTTATGATTTTTCTTATATGACCCAACTATAAGGGTTTGTGACTATAAAGGATTCCAACAAGGGGTATAAATATGAAATACCCATTTATGTATTAAATAAAGAATCCAGGACATGGAAAAATTGGTTTGATGATTACATAATTGAATATGGTTACAAAAAGACCGAATGTGATCCTTGTGTCTATATATTTCTTATTTAGAGTATATATTTTTTCATTATAGTATATGTTGATGACAAACTAAATATTGGAAATTGAAATTCATATCCTACAGTATTTGAAAGCCTAGTTGAAAAAATGATTCTCCATGAAAGAAATGCGTGAAAATTAATATATTCATTGGATAAAGATCCATCATGATATATCCAAGAGGCTTCTCATCCTACATTATGTGACAAACATAGACAATATATAGAAGATATTTAGTATGGAATAATACAAGAGGGGGTTATTTCCAATGTCACCTAGAATTCATCTTTCTTGGAAAATATATCCTCTGACAGATAATGAAAGACATAGGATGAAAGGTTTTCTAAAAAAATAATTCATTTGATAATTCATGTATGATATGATTAATACTTTATAGATCCTCCCTAAACCTTGAGTGTGGTATGAAGACATCAATCTGACCAGAGAGACCTCTATTGGATGGAATTCAAGACAATCCATAAGTATCCAAGGTGTATTAATTATATGTTCTTTGTATATGGATGTGATAAAAATGATTCATCAGAGGGTATTAGGTTTCTACATTTCAAATAGATCAAGATGATTTGAAAAAAAAATGAAATATTATCACTCTTAATGGAGGTGCAGTGGGATGTAAGAGATCAAATAAAGAAATGGTTATATATTCTATAATAGATTCCATGTATATTTCAGATTATGTGCTAGTTAATTAAGTAGTTTGGAGACACAATTTCATCCTTGGGGTTGATTTGGTACCAATCCATAAATACCTAACCACTCTATATTCTGATTGTATAGTCATGTTGGGGCTCACAATGGAGCCAAGGTCACATAATTGGATGAAGAAAATACTTTTGAAGTATAATTTCCTGAGTTATTTTTCATATAATGGTTATGTTGTAGTGAGAAGAATATTCATGGAAGGAAATGTTGAGGACCCCTTTACTAAATCATTTACTCATTAGAAACATAATTATCATGTGCGCTGTAGGGAAATGAATTTTGAGGGTAGTTGGCTCTAGTCCAAGGGGTAGTTAATTGGATATTGTGTTTAAGAACCAACTAGTTGTAATTTTTTTTACATGTATATTTGAAAATTTAAATTTGATTAAAATTTATTATTATATATAGTTCATTTTTCTACATAAAATTTATGTAATAATATTCTAGGGTATCTATAACATTTAAAAATGTAATAGTAATTCCCTACAATGATGATAACCATGAAATTTCATGATGATATTCATTAAACTATATAATTTTTCAGATAAAATTCTATTTTGGGTCATAAAGTATGTTGTATTTCATGTGTGAGTACTCATAAGATGTCGATACTTCATATCATAATATTTTCACATAGAAATATTTAACAAAGGAGATTATGAGAACCTACCCTCTGGTTGGAATTGAAAATAATTTTGTTTCATCATATATTCCTTTATGTGAGTGTGTGTATTAGTCATTTGAATTTATGATTATCATTAATTCATTTCATAACTCACACACATAAATTTATTGTCTGAAAAAATTCCATACGTTTCAAGGAATTGGGGTACATTAGGATTTTTAATGACTTGTTATTAATGGACTAGTCAATGAAGGATTTCTCCCCCATTATTTATGGATATTTATATCCCAATCATTTTTTATTGGACTGGAATGATCGTATTAAATTCTGTGGCCATGATGTATTGACATATTTAATTTATATATTCAAATAAATAAGTATCAAGCATATAAATTGATTATAGTGATGTGAAACCATCTTGTTGAAAAGTAGATAAAAATGAATTATATTAGCTAAGGGGATCTCTTGTGTGGTTTCAAACAATGGGAAATTAATTTTATTCCCTTTGGAGCATTGACTAAATTCTAGATAATAATCTTGCATTTAGGATTGGTAGCCTAATTCTGACGGCAAATAATCCGTGAGGGATACACACAAAATGTTTCCATTGATCTAGATTGAATAATATTTTAATTTAATAAATTAAATAAATTTTAATTTCAATGTTGAGAATTAATTTTATTCATGTTTTATTGATCACATAATTTAAATAAATATTTAATATTTATATTTTTTATAAAATATAAATGTTTTTATTTATTGAATATTGAATAAATATTTATTCATCAAACTAGGAATAGAATATTTATTTACGAACAAATATTTAATAAATGCCAATTCTGTTATTTAATAATTTAAGAGGAAAAAGGGAAGACCAAGACCATGTATAGTGATAAATATTAATTTTCAATCCAAAAAATATAATATTTAATGTTGTTCAAGTTAACACACACCATAATATTATAAAATATGTTTTTATGGAATTGGGTAAGATTAGGTATATTATATTTTTTAATGGTTATTGTGAAATTAATTAATATTTTAAATTAATCCAAAAATCAGAAAATATTGTGTAGGATTAATCAAGAACTGAGAATCATTGTGCATAACATACTTCTCTCTCAAATTTATTTTTCTATACTACTCTCAAGAATGAGAAGAATAATATAGAATCCTTCAAGACTGAAAGAACTAGAAGAGATCAGGACCAAAAATTGAGATTATAGTGAAAGAATCTAACATTTTATCATAGTTTAGTGGAGAATAAAATTGCACATATATATCACTAAAAGAGGAATTCAATACATAGATTCAACCATCACAATGATGGTCACCTTGTTGCAAGCCTATTGAAAATGGTGGTATCAACATACAAATATTAAGTACATTAATGAATATCTTCAAGCCAAACTAACTTGGAACCTTATAAATAATATTTAGGAATCTATTAAATTTATTAAAAATATATTTCTTGAAAACCATAAGATGTGATACTAAAATTTCATTAATTCTTCTATCTGTCCATCCATTAGAAAATATTTCCCAATATTATGAATAAATCCAGATGGATGGTCTCCAAGAAATCCTCCATGAAATTCTGGTGGTATAACTGGACTAACATGAACATAATCAATATGATATATCCCAATCAAAAATCTAACAGTACTAACAGCTCTATTAGAGTTATTATAAACTCTCAATATGGTCATCTCCCTGAAAATATTCTGATTAGAAGTGAAAACTATCATTTCTGGAATACTAATGATTTCATAATTTGTGAGCCTGCCCATAACAATATGGTTAACTCTATGAATTTTTACAACCAATACGTTCTTAAAACTGAAAGTGATTTTAGTCGGATAAAGAATTTTATGAATCCTTGGCTAGAGCCTTAAAGATTAAATTTGATATGGGGTCTTTCACACCACAGAGTTCCCACAGAGACTTATCTTCAATCTTTTGGAATCTAGATCTATTCAAAATGAAAACTCTATAATCAACATAGTGAAGATGAAAATCATATATTTCTTTCATGTGTTTTTACTTCTGCACTTTGGAAATATATTCTTGACATTTTTGGATGTAGATGGTTGATTATTGACTCCATTAATACTTAACTAATTTTTTTTTGCAGAAATGGATGCCTCTTAACGAATCAAGAACCTCTTTTAAACTGTATTTATTGAGCTCCATCATGTGATCAATTATGATCAAAATTATATTTTTAATAAAAATTACTCACTCAATAAAAATGCACTCCAAATTTGGATCCTGATTTCTATATGGGAAACCGCATTGATGCAAAAAGGTCATTTCCATAACACTTTGATTGACATTAAAATCCTGCGATGTCTTTTGATTATGGATATTAATATCAACATCACCACACTTAGGAAGTTTTAGAAAGATATCCTCTTCCTTGATGGATTAAATTTAATATTGATGGTGCCCCCAAAGTCTATCTAGGCCTTGAGGGTTGCAATTATATCTTGAAGAGTCTCCTCGGTCAGATCCATGGATGCCTCATGGGTAGCAGCAGCATCACCACCTATTTTATAGCTGAGATGATGAGTTTAATACATGCTATTAACTTCACCAAGCTCATTGGTTAGAAAAATATCTAGATTGAATGTGATTCTACTACCATCGTTCAAGAGATTTGGAATGGCATAACACCTCTTGCTTGGCCGATTACTACCATTGGGATATGCCACACCCATTCTCTTATCGATCTCAACTATATCATAAAAAATATTTATCGAGAAGCAAACACAGTGGAAGATATCTTGGAAAACATGGGTTTAAATCAATACATTACTTGGTATGAAGACTACCTAGTCGTTTTACTTCCATTGTGTGAATCATATTATAATATGGTCCCATAATTTAGACTCCAATAAACTCTTTATTTTATAATATTTGTGATTTGGTCATTTTGGGTCAAGGCAACAACTTTCAATAAAAAATATAATGATGATTATAAGTACATATATTCCTTCTTAAAATATAATTTAAATTAATTATAAATTAGAGAAAAAAATTATCCTCTTTAGATTATGGGCTATCTTATGTCATTTTTTTGGATAATTTATATTGTCCATGAACATTACTTCTTGAAAAATTGGAAATTGATCCATTGACTCTGACAAAAAAAATAATTTTTAATAAACCACTAGCTGCTTCCACTACACATGAAACCTTTAACATAATGTTTCCAAAAATCTGTGGACCATTGATAATAGAGGGAAAAATTGATAGTTTTATTTTATTATTTTATTTCTCTAGAAATTAACCCTTGAAATTTGTTAATTTTTTGATACTCTAAACAATAATATCTACATCACTCATATGAAATGATAAATATGTAAATTAAGACACACACATTTTTTAAAGTTTCATTATAATGTGGGAACCTTGTTCTTGGTGTGTCTATTCCCATCAATCCATATATATCCAATATAAAATTAAGATAATATAATCAAGGTAACTCCCTCTATGGTATTATAGTCTCTTAGTATTAAAATAAAATGGTTCCCATCAATTAAAAAATCTTATTATTCTCTGGATGTATCACAATGATAAAACATTGAGAGTAGGTCACATAAAATTCATATGAAATATTTCTTAATTACCTATCCTCCTAATATGCCTCCATCGAGTGCACCTATGTTTAATGAAACCTATTCAAATAAACTCTTTCTAATGAAACTTTATCTATTATAATTTTTCCAGTATATTTATTATGATATTCTCTTTCGGGAACATCTTATTCAACCAAAATAATTTTCGGTTGAGAAGACTTGTTACTCACACACAAAAACATGATCACTTTCATAGAGAAACAACTATATCAATTAAAATTCTAAATGTTCACAAAAACAATTGTATATGAATTATTCATAAAAAATTATTGAGTAAGAATGTAATTTATTTATAATTCCCCCTCAAATAAATCCTCATATGACTACCTTCAAAACATACATCATCAAAGTTCCATTATATCTCGATGACAAAACTCTCTTCAAAATTACATTAATATTAGAATGATTTATAAATTTGGAAATAAATCATTAGGAAAATAATAGTTCTTAGACTGTATTAGACACTAAGGAAACATTATCCTGTAATATTTTCATTCCACCATCTGGTGATCTTCATATGAACTCCACCATATGGTAACACTTTTTCGGGTCCTACTTTGTCCAATAATTCTAAGTCGAATTATATCTCTATGATAACCATAGGTTTTTTTTCTTCCATTTATATTTAATTATTTCCTCTATCAAACGGAATAAAAGAAATTTATTTGACATGATTTTTCTCCTGAATGGGAATATCTCCATTCCTTTATCCAGAATCCTCCCAATCTTCATATAGAACATGGTCCAGTAAACTCAAATCGGTGGCTTCTTCTCTATACAGTCATATTCAAATTTCATTTTTTGATACACTCCAAATATTTCTATGACTGGTACAACATAGTAAATTTTCATTTGATATAATTTAAAGGTTTATGTCCATTGAAACATCATTTATCACCTTCTATCATTTTCTAATAAGATTCATCCTTCCTTATCATATATAAATCATTCAAAAATTTATTTATAATTATCACAATCTCTCTGTTAGATGTACAACATATGTCTCTATTTGATATTACTTTTTTCACATTCATCCATTAACCTTGAATATAAATTCTACTTATTCATAGAACAACAATTTTAAAACATTATACCTTTAGAATTTTTATTTTTCACAACTTTATGATTTTATAATATTATAATTTTAAAAATTACTTTTATCTAGAAACTTCGTGATCAGGAATAAAGAGAACAATTTGGTAATTTTGATGCTAGATACATTGGGGATCATCATAACATACTATGAATTTATAAGAGAACTAAATAAAACTTTTACTGAAACTCATTCTCACTTGAAAAATGAAGACATTCACAAAAATATAGATGTCATCAAATATAATAATATTTAAAAATTAGGCCAAAGTGGGAGGACCGTTTTGGGAAATACCTAACACTAAGATGGGGGGCGGGGTGAATCAGTGTTTGGGACTTTTAAAAACAATTTAAAATTTTATCATTGTACCTCTTGACATATTAGGATCTTGATTATTTTATTCTCTTTTCCTTGTCACATGTAATAATAGAAAGCAGTAAAAATATGCACACGATAATTTTACAAGGTTCAACACTCAATAAGAGTAGTTACATCCTTTCCAGACATGGGGATGACCAATGCATGGATTCTCTAATATAATGTGATATGTTGTTATAATGGAGTGGATAAGAAAATAATCCTCTATCCAGTGTGAGTCCCTACAAATTAGTGGGTGTGGGAAAAAATCCTCTTCCCTAGACTGGTGATGACCTAGCCCAACATGCAGCGTCTAGCTGGTTCATTATACTGCCTATGGAGACAGTATTCTTCCTTATATAAAAGGTAGGTTTTTCTCTTGAATTTCATTCAGTGCTCTTCACTTAATTAATTGAAAATCAGTAGGCAAGCAATTTTTCCTTATTTCCTTCTCCTTTTTTGTAGTGCAACACCATCTGCATTAGACTTCTTCTTTTCTTTTCTTAGTAAAACCACCAAATGCACTAAAACTTATCCCCTCTTCTTGGTCTTTTCTTCTTCTTATTTTTCTCTAATCTCTATGTAGCAAACCTATAAACGGAAGATTCTTCTTCATCATATGCTTCATCAATGAAAAACTAGCTGCACTAAAACCTACTCTTCTTCACACGTTTTCTTTTAGTGCCAAACCATATGCATCGAGATCTTATTATTATTCTTCTTTCTAGAATAACATGTTCTCTTTGTGATTGTAATAACAATAAATTCTAGATCATTTCAGCATCATCACAGTTGAATATAAGCTGGTAAGAACTTCTAGAACAACTCACATATTGTGTGCCAATCCTTACTTGTGCACCACCGTGCTTGCGTGCCTCCCTTCTTGCGCGTTACCCAGCATGCGTGCCACCTTCTTGTGTGCCACTCACTACTTGTGCTACACTATTGTGTACAGCTCAAAACATGCGTGCCACCTTTGGCTTATACACACTCTTATCTTGCGCACCTCTAACATCTTGCGCGCCAAAACTTGCATGCCAAAACTTGCGCGGCAATACATGCATGACAATACTTGCACGACAATACTTGCGCGGCAATAATTGTGTGACAATACTTCCACGAGAATACATGTGGGGAAATACTTGAGTGGAAATATTTGCATGGCAATACTTGTGCGGCAATACTTGCACGGAAAAACTTGCGCGGAAATACTTGTGTGGAAATACCTACCCAGCAATACATGCGCGGAAATACTTACACGGAAAAACATTCACGCCTTATAATTAACCCTCATCTTGCGCGCCACTTTATCTTGCGTGCCGCTTTCTAAACTTGCGCGTTCATAGCTCAAATTTTTCTCTTAAGTGTTGAGACTTAAAAAATTAGGAGGCAAGTCGTCTATTTATAGGCATTTTGGTGACTTGCGCGACCTATAATTGCGCGCCAATACTTGCACACTTCTCCATCACTTGTGTGCCACTTCAACACTTGTGCACCCTTCCATCACTAGCACGACACTTTCTTTCCTTTTTCATATTTTTATATGATGATGTTGGAATATGACATGCGTGCAACATGTACTTGCACGCCAAGACTTACGCACCACTTTATTTCCATTGTCATATTTTGATTGGATGATATTTGAAATAGGACTCATGCACCACTTATACTTGCGCGCTCATACATGCATGCCACCACTTTCATCCCACTATTTGCATGCCAATACTTGTGCTCCACTTTCATTCCTTTTCCATATTAATGAAATAATGCTTTTTCAAATATGACTTGTGCGCCTCTACAACACCTGCATGCCGCCACCTGTGCGCCGCCACCTGTGTGTCGCCACCTGTGCACCTTCTTCTTCCGAAATAGGAGTCTTAAGGATTCTACAAACACCTTCTTAGAATTCCAAGTCCTTCCACACTCTATTTATCATCTTCATCCATCATTCTCTACTAAATTCAAATCGTATGATTCTTTCCTTCAAGTAAGCTCTTTCATGGTTCTCATGCAATCATGATGCATTTCATTGTCTTCTTCAAATCTTCATTCTTCTTCAACCATCCTTAGATCGATGACACTTTACCATTCTACTCCAATCATCCTCAAATGGATGATACTTCTCCATTATTCATTGTAGTAAACAATGTTTCACCTTTGACACATGTTCTTTGAACTTAGGAACAGTTCAACAATCGTCTGAATTGTCTTCATATAGAATTGTCCAAGTATGAGATTCAATGTTATGATTTCATAAAAATTCTCCAAGCATCCTTACTATAGCTGGGCTCTAATGAATTTGGATTCCTTCTTTATATCCTTCTTCAGTTTGACTGATATTGACAAATGATGACAACAAATACTATCTTCATACACAATGTGGTCCCAACAATCGCCCCCTTTGTATTTTGTTGTCAATACCATAATGTCCCCACAGATGAATGTGTCAATGTAAAAATGAGAATATTATCTCTCCCCTTTACTTCTTTCTCTCCCCAAGACATTCATTTCATTTCTCTCTGCCTTATTGACAAGAAATACAAAGTTCATGGTAGAGACGGTATCATTCCATACTTGAAAAATATGCCATCAAACATTTCACACTAAGTCTACTTGAGCAATGCTCGGTGTAGAAAAAAAGAAGATTTGATTTAGACAACAAAGTTGTCCATTACCCACTGAATATGACACCACATAAGATGTGAACTCATACACTTGTCTTCAAGGGTTTGCCACTTTCATTCCAGGCTGAAGATATTGAATGTGATAAGAAATAATCAACTTGAAATTTCTGCACTCACTTTAACAAACAGATCAAAAACCTTCAAGTGAAATTTCCAGGATAAGTGTCCTTGGGGAACCTTCACTCTTCTTTTGTCATTGATTATCTTTATTAAAACCAATTTGTAGAATGATCTTTATTTTGAGTAACCAAGGATGAGAGATTAAGAAATAACATACCATTTCCAATGACATGATCTTCAGACAATCTTCAGAGTAGTAGAATTTAGTACCAACTGAAGTTTATAATTATTGAGATATTGACTCTTGCAACTTATTCACGTGTCTCCCCCTCAAGGGAACACTTCTCATCACTGAATCTCCGGTTCTCCCCCCTGAGATATTGTTTCACCTTCAATTCCTTGAATTATCAGAACAAATACAATACACAATGGTTTAAGTGAATAAGGTGGATCCTCCATGTTTCTTCAATGTGGACAGGAAGACTGAGACGATTTTATCAACCAAGATTCTCCATTTTCTCCAATCCTCACACTTTCACATTTGATCATTATTTCAGAATGTGGATGTGTGGATCTCAATACATCTTCTATCTCTTTGTGTGTGAATCTTCTTTCTTCCTGAGATTTCCAAACACTAGAATCTCCTGGCACAACTTTCATCCCCATCATGAATTCTTGTTGGGCTGGAATAAATTCAAAGAACATTCTGATAATATGACTATCCTTGTTGCACCTCACATAAAGAACTTCTTTGTCTTCATGCAGAATCTTATTTTTGTTTTTAGCACAATTCTTAGCATGTGCATCTTCCATTTTCCTCATTCTGTCCAAATCTTCTGGCCAAACCACCAATATATCATTAGGTATTGAGGCATTAAAATTTGATCGTCTACATGGATTATTCTGAGTGGATTCCTTTTTAGTAGTTCATTTGGATGCACCACCATTCACCTTTTTGGATTTAGTATCCAAGGAATTCTCATCTTTCCTTATTTAAATCTTCTTGTGAGAATTTATTTTCTTATTATTCATCTGATTTCATCCCAAGGATGCTTCTTCATTCTTGACAAGCTTTTGTGGTCTTCTTTTCTTATATTAATATGCACCATTCATATGATCACTCATATTGCATACATCACAAATGTTATCTAACATTCCAAATCTGTCGGCAGTATAAAAATGATTCTGGATCTGTGGATGTTGCTTATTCTTCTCTTGATTTCTCCCCCTTGAGATGGGCTTTCTCTGTGTTTTTACATTTAATTGATTGTACCAACAATCCAGTGCACAATGTCCAAACCTATTGTAGCACCAGCATTGACCAACAAACCTCGACATCTTGTCATCTTTTTGATAAGGTTGTTGAGTCTTCTTCTTGGTATGTTGTGCTATCTGTGGGGATCTATCTTCCATATTATTTCCCCTATCCACCCTAGCCATGGTGGTACGGTTATTTTCATTCTTCTTCATCCATACTTGTTTAGAATTCTTCTTCCAACCTGCACTTTTGGTAGAGGCAATTATAGAGACATTAGTACAAGTTAGTATGTATTATACCTTTACTTTCTCATCTTATTTTGATAGATCAATGAGTGAAGCCATGATCTTATTATCACTTTTTTGAGGTATTTTGACAGTATAATCCTCCATTGAAGATTGAATACTGACAACAACTGTTTCCTTCTTTTGTGGAGACTCAATATGTGTCTTCTAAATATTTGGTAAACGTAGGTTCCAATTGTAGACATCTCATATTGGGGATGACTTCCTGGTCTTCAATCATAGTCATCTTCTCTATACAAATCTAATATTTAAAAATCATCATTATCATGCATCTTTATTTTTTATTGTAACCAAGAGTAATGTTCTTTGATCTTCTTGGAGTTTTCTCCCAAATATATCTCCTTGACATCATTGCTCTTTTTCAGCTGTTATTCAAGTGCATGGATCTTCTCTTATAGAGACTTTTTGACTCCCTATTTCTCTTCAAAATCATTTAACCACTTTGAAGAACATACATCAAATACCATATTTGTTACTTCAAAGGCTCCAACTTGTCTGGAGAGATTTAAACATCCCACAATTTTTTCTTGTAAGCCTTTCTCTAAAGCATCAGTTTCTTCTTCTAGTTGAGTGATATTTTCCAGCATGCAATGAAATACTCCACAAAAAAGAGATTCACTTTCATCAAGAATACTATGCAGAATCATTATTAATCTTTCAACTGGTATTTCTTGAGATTTTGTAGATTGATCATCACCACTTGTGCTAGCATTTTCATCATGAGGATAATTTCAAAATTTAATAACACATACCTCTTGATCAGTTGACGTAGGAAGGTTGTCAATCATCTTGGTTGGGACTTGATCCGCCTTCTCGTTACATTCCATGTCTGGTGTATCTTCAACATCAGCCAAATATAGAGATCCAGATGCTTCCTCTTATTTAGATAAGAGGGAATTTTTCTTCAATTTTCACTTCTCATTCTTTTTCCTGTTCATCATGGTCTTGGTAGATATTTCTTTCTACTCAGAGATATATGTATATTTACAAACATTTCTCTTAATTGTTAACTTAGGAAAGGAGATCTTGTTTTCAAAAGAAAATAACATCACTATAGAGAATCCAACAGAGGTGAACCTGTCCCTATGATACAATTGAGAGGACCAGTTTGGGAAATACGTAACACTGAGAGGGGGGGTGACTCAGTGTAGGAAACATTTAAAACCAATTTAAACTTTTATCCTTCTACCTCTTGACCAGTTAGGATCTTGATTCTTTTATTCTCTTTTCCCCGTCGCATGCAAAAATAGAAAGCAGTAAAAATATGCACACAATATTTTTACAAGGGTCACCGCTCAATAAGAGTAGCTACGTCTTTTCCATGCATATGGATGAACAATGCATGGATTATCCTCTATAATGTGATATTATGTTACAATGGAGTGGCTAGGAAAAGCATCCTCTAGCTAGTGAGAGTCCCTACACATTAGAGGGGGATGGGAAACATTCCTCTTCCCTAGACTGGTGATGACCTAGCCCAACTTGCAGCGTCTAGCTGTTTTTAATACTGCCTATGGAGATAGTCTTCTTCCTTCATAAAAAGGTAGGTTCTGCTCTTGATCTTCTTCAGTTCTCTTAACTTGATTACTTTAAAATCATTAGTCAAGCAATTATTCCTTCTTTCTGTCTCTTTTTTCTAGTGCAACACCAACTGCATTAGACTTTTTCTTTTCTTTTCTTAGTGCAACCACAAACTACACTAAAACATCTTCTCTCTTCTTGGCCTATTATTCTTCTTCTTTTTCTCTTCTCTCTATGAAGCAAACCTGTAAAATTCACACTCTTATTCTTCTTATTCTTCATCAATGAAAAACCAGCTACACTAAAATCTACTCTTCTTCACACATTTTATTTCAGTGCAAAACCATATGCGCCATGATCTTCTTATTATTATTCATACCAGAATCACAAGTTCTATTGGTGATTATAAAAACAATAGACTCTAGATCAACTTAGAATCATCACTATTGAACTAAATCTTGTAAGAACATCTAGAACAACTCACATCTTGCATGCCAATCCTTACTTGCGCACCACCCTGCTTGCACGCCTCCCTGCTTGCGTGCCACCCAGCTTGTGCACCACCTACTTCCACGCCACCCACTACTTTCATGAAACTATTGTGCACAACTCACAAATTGCGCACCACCTTTGGATTATACACACTCTTCCCTTGAAGACATCTAACAACTTTCATGCCAAAACATTCATGCCAAAACTTCCACGACAATACTTGTGCAGAAATACTTGCGTGAAAATACTTATGTGTGAAAAATTGTGTGGCAATACTTGCGTGGAAATACATGTGCGACAATACTTTTGGGGAAATACTTGTGCGGAAATACTTTCCTGACAATACTTGCGCGAAAATACTTGCGTGAAAATACATGCGTGGAAATACTTAAGCGTAAAAACTTGTGCGCCTTATAAATAACCCTCAGCTTGCGTGCCACTTCAGCTTGCACACCACTTTCTACACTTGCGCGTTCAGAGCTCAATTTTTTCTCTTAAGTGTTGAGACTTAAAAATGAGGAGGAAAGTCTTATATTTGTATGAATTTTGGTGACTTGCATGACCTATTCTTGTGTGCCGATACTTGCGTGCCGCTCCATCACTTGCATGCCGCTTCAACACTTGCACGCCCATCCATCAGGAGCGCGACAATTTCTTTCCTTTGTCATATTTTGATATGATGATGTTGGAATATGAATTCTGCGCAACATGTACATGCAAGAAAAGTCTTGCGCGCCAATACTTGCGTGGAACACTTTACTTGTGCGACACTTTCTAACTTGCACGCCACTTTATTTCCTTTTTCATATTTTGATTGGATGATCTTTGAAGTAGGACTTGCGCGCCACTTATACATGCACACCAACACATGAACTCCACCACTTGTGCGCCAATACTTGCGCGCCAATAATTTCTGGCCACATTCATTCCATTTACATATTTCTTAAATAATAGCTTTTCAAATATGACTTGCATGCCTCTAAAACACCTGTGCGCCACCACCTGCACGACGCCACCTATGGGCCTCCACCTGTGCACCTTCCTCTTCCAAAATAGGAGTCTTAAGCCTTATTAAAACACCTTCTTAGATTTACAAGTCCTTCCACACTATTTTTTCATCTTCATCCATCATTCTCTACTTCATTCAAATCGTATGATTCTTTTCTTTAATTATGCTCTTGCATGGTTCTCATGCAATCATGAAGCATTTCATTGTCTTTTTCAAATCCTCATTATTCTTCAACCATCCTTAGATAGATGATACTTCACCATGCTGCTCCAATCATCCTCAAATGGATGATACTTCTCCATTCCTCATTGTTGTAAACAATGTTTCACCTTTGACACAAGTTTGTTTGAACTTAGAATCAGTTAACAATAGTTTGAATTGTCTTCATAGAGAAGTATCCAAGCATGAAATTCGTTTTTATGATTTCATAAAAATTCTACAAGAATCTTTACTTTAGCCGATCTCTAATGACATTGGATTCCTTCTTCATTTCCTTTTTCATTTTGACCGATATTGACAACTGTTAAAAACAAATACAATCTTCATACACAATGTGGTCCCAACACAAAGGATATCCATATTTCACATCAAGACTCAATTGAATGAATTTTTTAAAAACAATGGAATTTTCCAACAAGTTACCCAAGAATGTAAGATTATTTGGGATATTCAACATAAAATTAGATATATATTTTTTTATTTTTTTTGAAATAACATAATGAATTAGAAATCCTAAAGAATCAACCCAAAATGGGATCCCCACCACCACAGTTCAAGATTTTTATTTTCCAAAATTTGACCTTATGATAAGATATATGATCTTGAAATAATTTATTTTAAATCTGAAATATAACATAAAATGTAGATAGTTGGGGTCAACATGATGACATCACGTGATGATGAGGTCATTCTATGTGATGGCATTGACAGGATCTGTTAGAAGTCTCTAAAAGTATTTTTTTCAATCACTACCCATTGATTACAATGATATTTATCATGGATTATTATGTGATATCTACCACAAAACAAGTAAAAACATGAGATAAAACATTGTTTCCTAAAAATATAGAATGAAACTAACCAAACATTTTATTTTACCCTAAACTATAGAGAAGGAATCTATTTCCCTCTTAGAACTCCTTTTTATTGATCTTATTATTAAGGGTTTATTTTATTATCTTCTTATAGATCCTTATGTAATCTTATGATTTTTGTCATATATCCTTAATCTCATGAAGAAAATACACTATATAATGTCATACTTTGACTAAATACATGTTGCAATTATTTATTGCAGAAAATGTTCGACGATCAACCACCATGGAGAAATGAATTTACATTATAAATAAAATTTGATGTTGGGACATATTGATTGGGGTATTGTATGTCGTCCAATAATCCCAATTTTCATCATCCATATAATAGTCCTAGCCTTTTTAACATATTATTACTTGATTGTAATCGTGATTACCAATCAAATTACTAGATATTGACTGTACGGTATAGTGTCATGGTAATATTATATATATAATTATACAACCTAAAACTAAAATAAAACATCATTTATTTAATCTATCTATATAAATAATAACTTTTTCTGATCCCTTACATCTATATAGGTTATTCTGGTGAATACATGAACAATGTAATGAGCTAAAGAAATCATGTAGGGTAATAAAAATATGAATAAATCCTAGAATATGGTTTTGAAAGAATAACATGATGACATAAAAACACATGGAACATGAATAAACATAATGATGAATAACATGTATAACATAGGATCATAGAATAATTGTATCCTATAAATGTGAAAAAAATAAAAAAATAACATAATAATCCATCAAGGCTCATTTCATATAGAGTATAACGATACAAGGCTAACCACCATGACTGTAGTACATGGATTATGATTCAAGGCTAACCAATACGACCGTTGCCCATAGATCATGAGTCAAAGCAAACCACCCAAAACATTACACAATATGTATCATGAGACTACAAATTAACAAATGAATTAGGGAACAATCTGGGTGTACCTATCATAACATGTTAATGAATATGTGTGCCACAAGAATAATTATTCATGAGGAATCAAACATATACATAAAGGTTACCCCAGGAAATAACTGGGTTTCTTAATACTGTCAAAAGGCATAACAAAACGAAATATCATAATGGTGTCCATGATTGAGTGGAATTATATCATATATAGAAATTAATAATGGAAAATAGGCATATAACCTGATAATAGATTCCAAACTGAAGGTAAATATAGTAATATGTGTTTTTTATAAATTTAAGAAATTAAACATTTTAGTGCGGTTAATGGAAAATATTAAAGATTCATTAAAATATAATTGAAATAATTGTTTGTATTAAAACAAAAATGAATCAAGATATATTTTTATGGTAAAATGAGTGATTTTATAAAAAAAAATTGTCTTAAAATAGATTATGGAATTCACTTTAAAACATGAAAGGAATCAATAATTTCTCGTTAATCGAGCTAGATTATCAAGAATAATTGATATGGGAACCTTTTTAAAACTTGTATATACCCATCAAAGTATAATTAAATGATCAAGATAAATGTTTATGGAACATATAAACAAGATTTACAAGAATTATATTAAAATAAAGAAGTATTACGTTGGGGTAATGTGGGAGAAAGTGCAACTCAAAAGAATAATGGAGGTTCAAAAATAATATCTTACCTTAGGTGTGAAAGTATTTTTCACTTGATCATAATGTCCTCAATAATAAACTAAATTAATTAATTAATAAATTAAAAGAATTATATACATTTATATATTTATTATAATTTTATTATGTTCATTTAGATTCATTTTGATGAATTTAAGATGAAATTTCATCATTTGAAAGTATCCATTTCCATGGTTTTCATGATTAGTTAATTTCTATTCATGTTTTAAATATAATGTAAAATGTGAATAGATGTCCATAAGTGAATTTATATTTTATTAATGAAAAACTATATTATTTAATTGTTATATAAGGTATCTGGTTATTTAGAGTGAGGATGAATCATCAGATAAGACGTTAGTGATAATCATTTTTATTATTTTGGGCGGTTTCCCCTCACAATAGATTTGTTTTGTTTTATTATTAAAGATATTTTTTACATTTTAGTTACATTAGATCAAATTGGTTATAAAATTAATTTTAAAATATGTTTAAACCATAATAATTGTTTTTTTACCAGCCCTGATGGTTGTAATGGAAATTGAAAACTATTCATCATTGAATGCGATAAAATGACACCACACAGATGACATTTTCATTTTTATAAAAAGTGTTGTGGGAGAGAAATGACAATGGATTATTACAAAAAAATTATTAAATTCTTTTATATGAGATATAATGGAGTTACAGTGCCACTTAGATAATGGGATGTGATGATATAATAATAAAAGAAAGGAAATTGTAAATAAATTAAATGAAAAGGGAAGATGTTTTTACCACTTGATTTATTTTGCTTGTGACCCTCCTTAGAGAAATGGGTTTGACCTTTTATTGTTACTAAAGTAACATGGAAATCATGGAAAGAATTATTGATAGTAATATTTAGATTCTTTACATGGATCAATGAATGAAATATGTGCAGAAAAAGGGTGCTGAGAGATGGTATTTATAATTGAAGAGAGGGGTCTTTTCTCATTATTTTATTAGTTATTTTATCATTTTGGTTCTAGACTAATAATATTTTGATAATTATCACTAATTATAAGAAAATAATGGATATGAAATTGATATTATAGGTCTTACATATTCCATGACTCAATAAAAATTTTATTTATTTTATAATGCATATATATAATAAATTACTATATTATACTATTCACAAAAAATTCAACTATTTTATATAAAATCCAAAAATTCATCCCACACATTTTTGACATGTAGAATTAAAAAATGACCTCAAATTTTTGAAAATATGTTTCCAAATATTTGAAATTTAATTTTTAATTCATATAAACATTTACTTGTAAAATATAGATATTAAAATTATAATTGATTTTACAACACTTTTAATAATTAATTAAGGCCTAAAAAATCATAATATAATCATAAGACAAAATCATAATAATTTATTAATAAATTTAATGAAAATTAAATTCCTTTTAAATAAATAAATAAATTATAAAATTATAATTAGATATTTATAATAATATAAAATATTAACACTTGATTTATCATTTCTAAAAAATATATTTTTTAATTATTCCAAGATATAAATATATTATATTTTCATTTATAAGATACGAATTTTATTTGTAATTCCATAGGTGAGGCAAATATTCTATTTTCCGATTTATAATGCATAAGGGAAACATTTCTCTTCCAAAGGTCAAGCTAATATTCCATTAGTTTAGGTTCTTTAATTTCTATAGACACTTATCATTTCATTCATTATTCATATATAATGTTTGTTTTTTTATTTATGTGATTTAATTTGATTTATAATATATGAAATAATTATAATTAGGATGTTAATTTTGGTTTAATTTAGGGTCATTACATTATTCATCCACTTATTGAATTTTTTCCTCCAAATTTCATTTTGTAAATAATGGGGAAAAGGTGAGGATACTTATCTTTCATCACTTCCTCCAATTCATTTGTTTCCCCTTCTAAATTATTGTTTCACAAAATTAATGTGATCATATTAGTGGTATTTTTTGGTAAAATTTTATCTTTCTAATTCACGATCTTCACTAAATTCATTTTATAAGAGAGATCATTCTCCAATTATACCACTTCTGAATTATGTACATGTGAGTAATCTGGTATGTAATTTTATAATATTGATACATAGAATACATCATGTAAATGAGACGTGGAAGGGGGATGTACTAGTATATAAGCCACAACTCTAACATGATCACTAATCTCGAAGGGGATGATGTACTTGGGACTCAGCTTTTCTTTCTTTCACAAGTCTTATAACCCTCTTCCATATAGATATGGGGAGGAATACCATGTATTTAACTTTAATCTCTAGGTATCATTAATTATTGTATAAAAGGGTATTTTATCATATTTGTGATTCTTGAATATTTTGGTGAATGGATTTAAACCATTTCTTTAATTTATTTAACCATTTTAGGTCCTAGCAGTTTAAATTCACTGACTCTATCCCAGCACAACGTTGTTCTGCAACGTTTTCCATAAAAGGCCACATATGGAGCCATATGGATTCTCAAGTGGAAAATAATGTTGTAAGATAACACAAACACGGGTAGATGTTGGTCCCATCCTCTATTGAATTACATATACAATTATCACAACATGTATTCTAGTGTATAATGTTTCCACTCAGATTGGCCACCAGTTTGATGATGATAGGTCATGCTGATGTTCATATCACTTCTTATATCATGTTAGAGACATTTATAAAACATATAGGTGAATACTCAATCCCGATCAAATACAGTTCATAGCGGTACTCCATACGACATTTCCATTTATCTGATTTAGATTCATGTTAGTTGGTTTCATGATAAGTCTTATGGAATTGCGATAACATGAGTTGTCCTTATAAGACGATCCCAAAATACCCAAATATTATTTTTTCACATGGATTTCTTAAAAAGTATGATGGAAAAGGCTGTGGTGATATTTTTCAGTTTTGATGTTGTTATGGTTAATTATTTGTGTCATCCCTTTATACATTTTTATTTTAGCCTTCATGTGATGACATACCATTCACTTTGATGTATATTCAGCAATCTCCTTTTTCATATAATCCAATCAATAGTTTTCTCAGATATCTCGATACATATTTGTGCTCCATGGGTAAATAGAGATGGTTGAGCTATATACACCATTCAAAATCTCTTACTTATCCTTGGGATTTAATAGTAAAAATAGTAGTGACTTCAATAGTAAGACTCCATCCCTATCAATTTTAAAATTTGAGGCATTCTATTTCGTATAGCTTCCACCTTTTTCTAAATTTTGATATAATTTATTTAAGCATAATTTTTTTTCAACATAAGGGATAGTTGAGTTATCATTTCTGAGAGGATTTGTGATGTTCCTCCCATAATTATTCCCATGTACATCCTTTTAAAATATATGAAGAATTGACCCTTTTAAATTCTCATTACGGACAATGTCTTTGGATCCTTTCTAGTTAGAGCATATGTCGCCTTATTTTTCTTCACTGAATGCTAGTGTATAAAGAAGTGATAATCCAGATTATCTCTAACTATATTTGTTATTTCACTATATAATCTTTATATATGAAAATATATTTTAGGCTCTTATGATCAATATATATATCACACTTCAACCCATTGAGATAATACTATCGGAGTTTCAACCCAAAGATCACAACTGCCAACTCCAAATCATGTGCAGGATACATTTTCTCAAGAAACATCAAATTACATGAGGCATAGGCAATCACTTTATCATTTTTCATTATAAAAAATCATAATACCATATTTTAATCATAATTTTAAACCACAAATAGTTCCCCAATTGGTGATAGTGTGAGAATTGGTGCAGTAATAATCCTCTTTTTCAACATTTTAATGAACTATTCACATTGAATAATCCATAAAAAATCACTCACTTCCATGTCATCATAGTTAGTGGGGAGTACATCCATTATAATTTCTTCACAAATAATGGTTATTAACCAAATAAACCAAATAAACTATGGATATCTATGATAGAGTTTTTCCAAGGACACTCATTAATTACCTTTATCTGTGAAGTGTCCACATATATCCTTTTTTGGTGATTACATGCCCCATTAACTATACTTCTTCTATCCATAACTCATAGTTACTGTGTCTTTCATAAATGTTTTCACTCCTCAAAGTCTTTATCATAGTATTTAAATTCTCATCAAGTTCATCCTTCCTCTTAGAGTACACCAAAATATCATCAGTAAATACCACCAAAACAATTTCAAGGTAATATCAAATGACTCTATTAATTAAATCTATGAAAATTAATGGATCATTAGTGATTTATGAGGGCATCACTATAAAATCATAGTTTTCGTACCTCTATTGAAATGATTTCCTGGGAATATATTCTTTCCCCACCTTTAATTTTTGATATCCCAAAAGAAGATCTACCTTAGAGAAATACATAGCCCCATGTAGTTGATTGAACAAGTCATATATCCATGGAGGGGGATAGTTTCCTTTATCATGATTTTTTGGGGAACACAATACTCAATACATATGTGCATTGATCTATTATTATTATTGAGGAAATGAACTACCACACTCTACAGTGAAGCACTCAATCATATAAAAACCTTGTCAAAAGTTTTCGTTAACTACTTCTTTAGTTATTTGATATTAATAGTGGCCATTCTATAATGTGTATACGATATTGGTAAAGATCCAAGAATATTGTACTTTGAGAACTAAACCTATCAGTCATAAGGAAGAACATACAATTGTCTTTGTAACATGTTAGTGTAGTCCCTCACAATGGGCATGTATTCGAGAATGATCCCCTCAATTGTCTCAATATTTGAGCTAGTTATGCTTTCTCATAAGGAAATAATATCCACAATTGAGACAATAATTATAATAAAGAATCATCCTCCACCTTACACTTGTATTGAATTGGAGGATGCCTCAGGATGTGAAGAGTGATCTCTCTTATCTAATATTCATTGTTGGATTTGTATAATGGTAGCCAATCCATGCCCAGTATAGCATAACTCCGCCAAAGGAAGTGAGAAAAAGTTTTTAGTGATCTTGGTCCACAAACATTCACTATAGATGAGTTATAAGAATTAAATGCAATAATTTCTCCATTTTCTATTTTTAAAGATAACTCATCATCTTTATTTTGAGTTGGTGTTTAAATTGTTCTACTAAGAATACAAGATATAAATAAAATCATATAATCTAAATCCAATATTTCGTTCAGTATTATTTAATGAATAACTAACTTACCTGTCACAACATCATCTTCCTAATCAACCTCAAAATTATTGATAGAATATTCCCATCCTTTTTTTCGTAGAGGTTGGGGTAGTATATTTCCTCCAATAAACCTTTTCATAAGAAAATATTTCAAAAGATTCATAAAAATCCTTTGAGTTATAACACTACATTATAGGCTGTGTGTTTATCTGATCGTACCATTATTTTCTACATTAGTGGGATTATTCTTACCCCTTTGTAATTTTTTAGTTTAATTGACCACTATTCCACATTTGAAGCATTTCATGGTTCCCCTTAGATAGTTCCTAGAATGCTTCATCCATAAATATTGACAGCTGGAATACTGAGTTTCATTTCCATCTGGGGATTTATCTATAGATCCACCCATATTAAACATTGTGTTCTTATTTTTAAACATAGTCTCATGAGACCATTGAGTCTCTTATCACAATTTCTACATTTTAGGAACAACATAAAATATATTTGTTGTTTTAAAATGCTTAAATTTCTAGTGAGTTTTATAGGCTCAATATTATTCTATTAAAGAATTGGTCCTCCTTGATTTTAGTGTTCATAAAAAATCTGAAGTCGTATCTTGAAATACTTGTATTTTTTCTTCATATGTCCTATTAGACTGATCATCCTTCTGCTTAAGTATGAGTAACTATCATTCCATCATGAGACAGAGGTTTCAAGGGAAATATTTATTGTATAACATTTTTCATGAATGCCTCTGAATCCATGGAATCAATTTTCTCCCAGGACATCATGTAATTCATTAGTGTCGACCATGGATCTGATTCTTTATAAAAACAACACACTACCAAAAAAACAATATCATCTTCTGAGAAATGATGGATAAAGAATAAATTTTTAATGGAATTTAACAACAATTTCGTAAGGTGGGGATCCAAATATCCACTAAACATGGGAGGAATTTATCATATAAAAGATTATACTGCAAAATTTTCTTTATTAGGTGAATAAGGTCATTCCACATGATTCAAGTTATTATTTATAACTTGATTCAGTTGAGAATGTACATTCATGACATGTTTTGTCATCATTCCCATCATATTTAGCATTTAATTAGGGTAATTGTCACAATTCCTATAAAATTTATTGTTGGCATGAGTTCTTCTATTTCCAGCTATTAACTAAAAAAATAATAAAAATTAGATGGATGGAATAATTGTATAATAATAATATAAGATGGAAATTTTTAAAATAGAATTATAAAATTATAAATGAAATGTGTATCTGACCTTGATATTCAATATTTTTAAATTTAGGATATCCATGGTGAAAAAATTATCCATAGGGTTCATATGATGGTTCTCTAGTCCAAATAGCCAAAAATAATTAGACCATGCTATAATAAAAACTATAATGTACCTTGCCTTTTAAAAATATTATTTCATGATTTAAATAAATAATTAAACATAATCTACAATCCAATTAACTAAAATTCTACTATATTTTTAAAATTTGAAACAAAATTAACCAATAGAAAACCAAAAATATAACATCTTATATTTAATATCCATAATGATATCCTAACTGTCATTGAGCCCTTACATCTATATAGGATAACCTAGGGAATACATTAACAAAAGGATGATATAAAAATCCCAGTGAAGGAATAAAAATATGAATAAATCATAGCACATGGGTTACAAGGCATAACATGCCGACATAAAAATACATGGAACCAGAAAAAATATAAGGACACATAATGCATATAACATGGGATACTATAAATACAGTATCAAAATAAATGTAGGAAACAACAAACAATAATAAATAATCTTGATTAATTTCTCATATTACATGGAGGAGATGAATTAAATGATAACCACTAAGACATTTTCACATAGAGCACGAGTCGAGACTAACCACTAAAATTATTGAACATGGTACCTGAGTCAATGCTAACATCCAAGAACATTTCTCATGAAGCCTCGGGATGTTGAAAATTACCCAAATCATTAGACAAAGATATAGTAAAACCCATAATAAAATGTTCATGAATATTTGGTCCACATTAAGAATCATATATTTCGAATAATAATTAAACATAAGTGTCACCCAAGGAATTAATTGGGTATCATAGTCACATAAAAAGGAATAAAAAATGGGAATATCATAATAGTGTCCATAAAAGAATGGATTTTAATCATACAAGGAGGATAATATGGGAAAATAGAAATATATCATTCTACGATATGTAAAAATTATTAGAAAACATGTAAAAACAGTGTTTAAGAAATATTTTAAATTAATAATTTTAGTATAAATTAAATAAAATATTAACGATTTTTTAAGACAGAAATAGAATAATTGTTTCTATAAATGCAAAAAAAGAAACAATTATATATTTTAATGATAAAATTAGTTATTTTTTAAATTTATTTTTTATAAATATAAATTATTTAGTGCACATGAAAATGGGTAAGTAATGAGGAAGTTCTCTTTAATCGAGTATGCTTATTTAGAATAATTGAGAAGGGGTCCAATTTAAAAAATGAATATCCCAAAAAAAGAAGGATTAACTTATCTATATACATTATTTTGTAATATATATATAGTATTGATAATAATTACATAAAAATAAATAATATTTACATTGGGGAGAATAGGGAGAAAGCGTAACCCGAAGGGAAAATAGAGGTTCAGAAAGAACTCCTTACCATATGTGCGAAAGTGTTCTTCACTTGATCTTATTTTCGTAGATAATAAAATTAAATAAATTAAATAATTAATAAAATTTTATATATTTATTTTATTATTTATAATTTTATTATGTTCATTTATGGTATTTTTGATGAGATATAAGATGAAATTTCATCATTCGGGTGTGTTCATTTCCTTAGTTTTCTTGATCGGTTCATTTTTATACATGTATGAAAGATCATGTAGAGTGGAAATAGGTATCCATAATTGTTCTTATGTGTTATTAATGAAACTTTATATTATTAAATGGTTATATATTTCATTTTATGATTTCGTGTGATGATGAATCATTAGATAATACATTACTGTTAATCGTTTAGATTTTTTTGGGCGGTTTCCACTCGTAACAAATTTGTTTTTCTTAAATATTTAATATCATGTGTATATTGTTGATTCAAAAACAAAAATTGATTATAAGATAAATATTAAAATATATATTATCTAGTATAGTGGTTTTACTTCCATTGTTGAATGTGGTAATGGAAATTGAACACTCTTAGTCCTTGAATGCGATAAATTAACACATCACAAATGATGTAATCATTTCAAAAAAAGGTGTACGAGAAATAAATTATTATGGATTATTACATTAACATAAGAAAAATATAGTATATTTTAGGTAATAGAGTTACCATGACACATGAATAATATGTGGTGAGGATCGAATAAGAAAATAAAAATAAATTGGTATGAAATTAAAAGAAAATGGAAGAGGTTTTTACCTCTATAATTATCTTCTTATTAGAGATATTGTTTTGGTATTTTTTTGAGACCAAATAATCTTTGAAATTTGTAAGATAATTAATGAGAGTGTGGGACAAAATTTGGACAAGGATGATATATTCAATGGTGTGAGGAGAAGATGTGGCGAGGGGTTCTATTTATAGTGGAGAAGAGAGTTTTTTCTCATTATTTTATTAATTATTTTATTATTTTGAATTAAGAATATGAATTGCTTGAGTATTATGACTGAATATATTAAAACAACCAAGTTGAGTTTCAGAATATGGGTCTTACATCATCCACAAATCATGTAATATTGTATTTAAATTATAATGTAAATATAACGTAAATTACAGTATTTTACTATTCATAAAAAATTAAACTAATATAGAAATATCCAAAAACATTCACCATAATGAATTTTCAATGTGTAGAATTAAAAAATAATGCATGTTTTATGAAAATAATTTCCTTAAAAATTTTGAAATGTAATTTTTAAATAAAATAATCATTTACATGGAAAATACAAATATTAAAATTATAACTCATTTTTTAATACATTGAAAAGTTAAATAGGGTCTCCAAAATTAATCCTATAATCAGAAGCCAACAAAATAATAATTTATGAAAACATTTTATGAAAAAATATTTTTATTTTAAATAATTATATTAATAATAAAATAGTAATAAAATTTTTATAATTTGCTAAAATTTGAACACTTCATTTCTCATTTATAAAACATTTATTTAATTATTCTAATATATAAAAATATCATATTTTCATATATAATATAATTAATTTTGTTTACATTCATAAATGTGGTTACTATTCTATATTTTAATTTAATATTTCTAACGATCTTGTTACTATGCCAAAGGTCATGTTACTATGCCAAAGGTCTTGTTACTATTCTAATGGTTTAGGTTCTTTAATTTCTATATAAACTTATTATTTTAGTCACGATTAATATATAAATATGGATTTGTGTTATTTATGAGATTTTATATGATTTATTCTATATGAAATAATAGTAAGAAGGATATTTACAATAACATAATTTATGGTTGGTACAATCTATTTTCTTTCACCAACCCTTTATATTTTGTTTTATAATATTGTATAATATTTACTTCGAATTAAAATTTTATACATTGACCTAGTCATTCGTTTATTATAGGTAATAATTATATGGTTTGTGTTTCAACCCATATATTTAATGTATTGAATCTATATTTTGGTTTCAAATGTACGACCCTTGGTCAATGACTATTTCATTTGGTATTCCAAACATGCATGAAATCTAGGCCTAGATAAATACCACTAAACACGAGAATCATATTCTTGGGGGATGCAGCCTATACCCATTTGATTACAGAATCAAAATATGATAGATTGTATAAAAAACACTGTATTTAGGAAAATGACCCATAAAATTAGTTCCCTCTATATAAAAAACTTTTATAATAATATGGGTTTTTGAAGCGTCTCTAATATGCTATTAATATTCTAATAGTGTTTGAAATGTGACCATGATATACAAAACACATGGGAATCATGGAACAAACAACAATAGTATACTCCAAAATCATATTATCCCTTGGAGAAAAACATTTTCACTATAATAATATGTATGATAAAAATGAAAAATAGGATCAAACACATGATCAAGAAAACACTTCCTTATAACCTTGTCACTACACATAACACATATGTGAGGATCATTCCACACATAAAACCAAGAATCCTTATTCATCTCTATAACCTTATAGTTCTTTATATTTTTCAGAATTTTACAGATTAAAATATCTTTAACTAAATAATAATACCATGTATTTTTTCTTAACAGTTCATAATGAGGATCTCCAGTAAACATGTCTTGAAGTTGTACTGAGTCCATGTTTTCTTCCTCTGGTGTGTGAGTGATCCTACTCATGTTATCCACCACCAAGTTATATGAACCCTTATGTAATTTTATCTCAATTTTAAACTCATTAATATTATAATATAGTGGATAAGTCTTTCATTTTCATCTAGTTTCATCATTACGTACCTCAACATTTCATGGTAAAAAAAAGACAACATTAGAGCCCAGTATATATGAATTAAATTTTCATTTTGGAACAATTTGACAATGAAACTAATTTTCCATTGATTTATTGTTTTTTGTATTAATATAATGTTATATAAACATAGGAGGTCACATGTGGTCATCCCTCCCCCTTCAATAACAATACCACTCCAACTGGAATGTTGGAAGTGACACACATGTTTTCAAATGGAAATTTCCACCATAGGTACTATATAATCAATGGAATAGTGAGATTCTTCTTTAGAATATGAACTAAAACCCAAAATTAATTATAATAAATTAAGTAAATATAGTTTTAATGTAATTATTATAATGGTATATATATATTACTAACCTCTCTAATGGATCCTCGAAAAACAATTACCCCAGCAATTACTAAACATCATGCTACAAGTAGAATATCTAAAGGATGATATGATGTCTACTGTCACGACCCGTCCTCAGGGCTCATGCCGTGACTACCCCAAGCCCGCCTTCCATAGCCCAGGGGCTGGCGACTAGCACCAAGGCGTAAATCCCAGTAAAAAGGGAAGGCATTACCTTTGTAATGTAAACAAGCACCACAGAGTATACAAGCGGAAGAAGTAAACACTAAGTAAAAGCTGGTACAATAGTAAGTGCTGAAAATTAAAGGGGGGCTGGAAATACAAGCCCAACTGTAAAGTAAAACTGAAAGGGAAAAAACCGCAACTGAAAGGTAAAGCCGCAGCGTCGAGCCATCCTCTGGAAGTCCCACCTAAAGGGTGAGTACAGAAAGCCTCCACTGTTCCTCGGGTCTAGCCTACCGCTCCGAGTACACCTCGCCCAGTGGTCCACCTCTAGGTACCGTCCTGCTCCGCAAGCCTCCACCACGATCAGCGCTGTCTGTCGTCTTCAACCAACACAACGTAGTGCGGGCATAGCCCATGCATGGGTGAGTATATGCTACTCAGTAGGGACCATGAGACCCCCGAAGGTCTCCGAAAATCCACAAAGGATAAACCACAAAGGAAAGATACAATCACGAAGTAACATCCGAAATTGCTTAGGTATATGACCATACATATACCTAAGTCATCAATTCTCACTCGGCTCCAACATCTGAGCTCAAGTACAACCCAGTCCACATAGGAAAGAAAATATTGAAATCCACACAGGATAGCTCAACACAATCCCCAAAGGAAAGTAAAACGTAAATCCAAACAGGATAGCACAACACAATCCACAAAGGAAAGTAAAACAGAGTTTCAGCTCACACAGGTATACTTGTTCAAATAATGATAGAGATGATCACTGATCCATCTAAGTCATCGGACCCATGAAGGATCGATAGGTACTAACCCCCGAAATGACCCACAAAGGATCTGACCCACAAAGGATCGATAGGTAACTAACCCCGGCAAAGACCCACACAGGATCGGGCCCACACATGACCTGTAGGTGCCGGCCCACACAGGACCGCTGAGTGCGGACCCACACAGGATCGGTAGCACTGACCCACAAAGGATTGTTGAGTGCTGTAGTCGTCATCGTCGAATCTACTGAGGATCTCTGCACAGTCGTCGTCGTCACAGTAGCAGTCGCATCCAGCTCTAGGGTTCCCGCACACAGCAAACTCGTTCGGGAGGGTCCGCTCCACGAGCCGAGAGGCTGATACATCAACCGACACATATTCAAGAGTTTATGTATCCAAAAGTTCCGTATCGTCAACTGGAACTCAACGTCGCAGAGGGCGCGTCAATCGGACGCCCGGTCTAAGAGTTATTGTCTTTTTCGTCCCAGGGGCCCAGTTGGTTTTTTTAATGAAAAACAAACCCGCCCATACTCTACCTTCATCCAAACCTCGGGCGGAGTATGCCAAAAGATCTGTCTCACTTAGATGAAAAGAACAAAGTCGACAGCACGTCAATCAGACGTCCGAAGCTCAAGATATGAGCGTTTCCGCTCCGAGGGCCCGATTGGTTTCGTGTACGACCCAACCCGGCCGAACCAAAAGTATTCCAAAACCTTGAGTGTGATATACCAAAATGACCGGCTCGATACAAGGATCGCATCGCCGCTGACGGAGTGTCGTTTGGAGGAATGTAGCTCAAGTTACGGGCAAAACACCGAAACGGTCTGAAGACCGGGGGTGTCGGCCCGGACCGACCCGGCCCGACCCCCCTGGGTCGGCCCGAACAGGGGCGACCCGACCCTGGACCGGGTCGGACCCGATTCGGCGCGGCCCGGCTCGGCTCAGCCGACTGGCCGAGCGAAGGAGCCGCAGGGCGCTACCCCCGCGGGAAGATGGTGTCGTGGCCCTGCGTGGGGCCGCGCTGGAGTCAGCGGAACTGGCCTTTGCCGCGTCCCGTGCGTGTGAGCCGGACCCACGTGGCTGCGGGTCCGCTGCCTCCGGCCACCGGAATTCCTCCGGTGGTCCGTTTTCCTTCCCGTCTGCGCCGAAGCTCCTCCCGGGTCCCGTTCTTCACTGAGGAAACAACGGATCATCCATGCGGCATGTTTTGTCATCACCCGCCAATCCGCGCATCAACGAAGATCTGCGGAGGGTAGTCGGGCCGTGTTTGTTTGGCCGGCACCCTCTGCGTTAGATGATAACAGTCGAGAGAAATTATCAACACATAGAGAACATATCAAAAATAATTTTAATAAAATAAAATTGTTCTTATGAAACCGGGTTCATTGTTTTGAACGAAAACATCCACTGAGTAAAATCATTCCCAATAAAACCCCTACCTCGTCAAGTCATCGCACGCGCGTTCTTCGCGGAATTGATCATCGCGGAAGGAGGGGATCGTCGCGTCGTCGCGGTATCCGGCATTGCGTCGACGAACTCCGAGGACCAAGAAACAACATATTTAATTAATAATAATTAAATCCATATTGTTGTTTTAATCCACAAAGTAAATTTAAAAAAAGATCACAACCCCCTACGTTGTCACTGCCGATCGAAGGTTGTCGCGGGGTTGGATTGTAGCAGAAGAACGTCGCGAAAGAAGAATCGCCGACATCGCGGAACATGGCGTCGCATCGTCGATTTCCGAGGGCTCGGCGTTCTTCGTGTTCTTCGCGTTCTTCACGAAGGAGGATGCAAAACTCTTGGTTTCTGTCAAATCCTCCCGACGAACCGTTTTCCAGAAGTCGTGCGTTGGTCTTATTTTATTATTACGCCAACGGATTGAAAACAGGTTAAGAAACGATTAAATTAATTCATATAATTAATAAAACGAATAAAACCACCCAATTAATTGGTGTGTTAAGAAATTAAGAAAACGCGTCAGTTGACTTTCATAATGATGGATTTTTGCGGGTGCATTACTTAGCGGAAAAGAAACGGTGGGGCTCATGCGGGACCCACCTCACAAATATCCTACCAAGAGGGTAGGATATTTTTGGATAGCACCCTAACCGCATCAACTCAGCTTAAGCATCTTTAAGTGTCTTCATGTGGCTTCCACGTGGCTTAAGTTAAATAAAATAAAGTTTGTCGAACAATTTATTTTATTTCTTAACTTTATGCCCAAAAATTAAAAACCACACCCAAGAAAACACAACTCCGGAAGAGGCGTTTCTAAGAAATTACCAGCACTATGATTCCCTTGGTGCCCTCCGAATTCAATTCTGAGCACCGGTTCAAATGTTAGAAAAACCCGCCCGTCCGTTCACTGAACGTACCTGAGACAAACTTCGGAAAATGATTCCGGGCACACCGGGCCTCGGAATCATGTGCCTTCAGAAACTACGTTCTTGTAAACTTCCAAAGAAAATTAAGAAAAAATTTCCTTGAAATTTACGTGTCTTTACATCACTCCCACCTCAGGGATTTACGTCCCCGTAAAGATACATCAAAAACTAGTTAAACAAATGTGGGTACTGAGCACGCATCTGAGCCTCCCGCTCCCAAGTGCTCTCTTGGAGGTTCTCGTGCTTCCATCTGATGCGCACAAGAGGAATCGATCATCCACATAGGACTCGCTCCTGTCGATCCTCGATCTCCACCGGGACCTCCGCAAAAGTCGCCTCATCATCCACGTCTAGCTCCCCATGGTCAATGATGTGCATCGGGTCATGCACGTATCTCCTCAGCTGAGATACGTGGAAGACGTCATGCACCCGGTGCAACTGAGGTGGTAGAGCCAGGTGATAAGCCACCTCGCCAATCCTACTGAGGACCTAGAATGGTCCTATGAAGCGTGGAGACAACTTGCCGCCTAGTCCAAATCTCTGTAATCCACGTCGAGGTGAGACACACTAGATGACGTGGTCTCCATCCTCGAACTCTAGTGGCCTCCGCCTCCTTTCAACATAAGACTACTACCGGCTCTGAGCTGTCCTCATCCGCTCCTGGATGACCTAGACCATTTCTGTCATGGATCGGACCATCTCTGGTCCCACAAGTGCTGACTCCCCAGGGTCTGTTCAGCACAAAGGAGATTTTCAAGGTCTGCCATACAACGCCTCGTATGATGCCATCCCGATGGTGGAGTGGGAGCTATTGTTGTACTCGAACTCCACAAAGGGTAGGTGGTCCTCCCAGCTATGACCAAAGTCGATGACACATGCATGGAGCATGTCCTCGAGAGTCTGAATGGTCCTCTCTGTCTGACCATCCGTCTGACGGTGAAAGGCGGTGCTCAGACGTAGCCGCGTCCCGAACGCCTCCTACAACCCCTTCCAAAGCCGGGAAGTAAAGCGATCATCTCGATCAGAGATGATAGATGATGCCACACCATGAATCCGTACAATCTCCTTAACATAGAGACGCCCCAAGCTCTCCACTGAGCCATACTCTCTGATGGGTAAGAAGTGAGCCGACTTGGTGAGTCGGTCGACAATCACCCATGTGGAGTCGTGACCTCTGGATGTGCATGGAAGTCCATTCACTATGTCCATAGATGTACCATCCCACTTCCACTCCGGGACCTCCAAGGGATGTACCAAGCCTGCTAGTACCTGGTGCTCTGCCTTCACCTGTTGGCAGGTGAGGCATCGAGAAACGAACTCTTCCATAGACTTCCTCATGCCCGACCACCAGTGATGTTGTCTGAGGTCCTGGTTCATCTTCTCCACTCCAGGATGTACCGCCAAAGGAGAAGTGTGAAAATCTCTCAGCACCTCCTCTCGTAAAGCGACGGGTACCAAGGTACGTCCTTTGAAAAGGATGTCGTGCTCTACTCCAAAGGAGAATCCATGAGGTGCATGTCATAAGGATAACTGTGCACACCGCGTCTCACAGTCAGCGTCCTCACGCTGTACCTCTCTGACCCGCTGCATTAGTGGAGGGGTGACTGTGAGAGACTGGGGGAAGGCTGCTCCATCTCTATCCATGAAGGATATCTGCAAAGCGGCTAGCTGTTCTGTCGCCTCCTCAAGTAGCCAAATGCCCGTCCCCATGATGAGAGCATCGACAACCACGTTCCCCTTCCTAGGAGTATAGACTATCTCAAAGTCATAGTCCTGGAGGAAATCGAGCCATCACCGCTGTCTCAGGTTCAGGTCCTTATGCGAGAAGATGTACCTGAGACTTTGGTGGTCAGAAAAGACTGTAAAGTGCTATCCCATCAGATAGTGTCACCATGTCTTCAGAGAGAATACCACTACTGCTAACTCCAGGTCATGGGTAGCGTAGTTCTGCTCATGCATCCTCTACTGACGTGATTCATAGGCGATCACTGCCCGCTCCTGCATCAGGACACATCCGAGCCCGGTTCCTGATGCATCGCAGTAGACTACATACCCTACTCCCTCCTCAGGAAACCTCAAGATAGCGGCACTGGTCAATCTCTATCTCAGCTCCTGGAAGCTCTGCTGACATCTGTCTGACCACACGAATGTTTTCCCTTTCTTCGTCAAAGCTGAGAGTGGTGCCGCAAATCTGCAGAAGTCTGGCACAAATCTCTGATAGTATCCAGCTAGTCCCAAGAAACTCTGAACCTCTGTCACACTCCTCAGTGGCTCCCAAGCTATCACCGCCTCAATCTTCGTAGGATCCACTGCAACTCCCGCCTCAGAAATGACGTGCCCCAAGAAGTGGACCTCACGTATCCAGAACTGACACTTTGAGAGATTTCCATAAAGCTGGTGCTCTCAGAGTGTGTCTAGTACAACACGTAAGTGTTAGGCGTGCTCCTCCTCAGTCGTCGAGTAAATCAAAATGTCGTCGATGAAGACCATGACAAATCGATCGAGGTATGTCTAAAAGATCCTATTCATGAGGCCTGTGAACACCGCTGGAGAATTGGTTACGCCGAATGGCATAACCAAGAACTCATAGTGTCCATACCGACACCTGAAGTCCGTCTTCTACACGTCCTCATCTCGAACTCTGAGCTGATGATAGCCTGACCTAAGATCTATCTTCGAGAACCACCGTTCTCCCTTGAGATGATTGAAGAGGTTTTCAATCCTCGGTAGTGGATACTTGTTCCTCACTGTCACCTGGTTCAGGCGACGATAATCGACACAAAGTCGCAAGCTCCCGTCCGCCTTCTTGGCGATCAATATCGGTGAAGCCCAGGGTGAAACACTGGGTCGATGAAACACTTGCCCTGCATGTCCACCAACTATACTCGTAACTCTCGAAGCTCAGCGGGGGCCATAGGATATGCTGGAGTGGATATCGGTGCTGTCCTGGGGTAGAAATCAATATGAAAGTATACCTCTCTGCGAGGAGGTAGCCCTGGAACGTCGTCAGGAAAGACGTCCGTGTACTGATCCACCACTGCTGGAATACTAGGACTCTGCACATCAACAACTTCTAGTATGAGGCTTTCCAACTAATGAGTGATGGGTTGTCCTCTCGTCTGCGGAAGTCCATCATGTGCTACGAAGGCTCCCTTATCGCCGGTGAAGGTGAACCTGCTCCTGTCGGTGTGAACAAATCGCACCTGGTGCCTAATACAGTCAATCTATGCATGGACTGTAGATAACCCATCCATGCCCAAGATGATATCGTAAGGCCTCGAAGCTGCTACAAGAAGATCCCAGCCGAAGCACTCGCCTTCTAGAGTAAGCTCACACTTCCGGCACCAGTGCTTAATCGTCGAGTCTGCTCCCGTAGGAGTCTCTAGCCGTAAGGATCGAGCCAACGACTCTGTCGGAATCTCCGAGCTCCGAACAAGGGCAGCAGCTACGAAAGAGTGACTCGCTCCTGTGTCTATAAGAACTGCAGTAAGGTTGGAATAGACACAGATCGTACCTCGGATCATCTCGGGCGCGCCGTTGTTGTAGGCCTCCGCTGCCTGGAGCTGTGCATGTCTCTTCCTGCCAGCTCCCTGTGGTCGGGGCGGGCCTCCTAGTGGTGGTGGTGGTTGAGCCTCAAAGCGTCTCTCACGACCTGCTGCTCGTCCAGCTCCTCTGCCTCGTCTGCCTCCTCCCTGCGGACCACCACAGTCGACCCTATGCCTCTGTCTGGGTGGCCCCTCAATTGTCCGCTGCTCCTCAGCACGGTGGGTCGGGCAGTCACGAGCCATGTGACCATGCCCGCCGTAAGTGTAGCACTTCCAAGCCTCTCGAAAGACGGGCTCCGCGCTGTGTGCCCCGCACGGTTGAGCCAGTGTCCTGAGGTCTTCTACGAGAGGGTCTGGTCTGCCTGGACCCCTGAGTCATCCGCCGACTGGCTACTAAGGAAGACTCTGCTACGTGCCGCCCCGCGGTAGGTCTCGCCACTGGAGAAGCCTCAGCAAGAAAGATCACGATCAAAAGGGCTCGCTCCAGTACTCCTTCCTGGGTCGGGATGCTGAGGGAGATCAGTGATTCCCTGATCTCATGTCTCAGTCCCTGCTCAATGTTCCGGGCCCGATAGATCAGGTCTCGCACCATGTCGGTCGAGTAGCGTGAGAGATTGGTGAATCTCGCTGAGTACTGGGCGACCGTCAAGCTGCCCTGCCGCAGTTGAAGAAGCTCCTGGATGCGTACCGCATGAAGGGTGGCCGGGACGAACTATGAGTGGAAGAGGCCCTCAATGTATGTCCAGATGAGAGTGGCCTCATCGTGCACCTGGAGCATCAAGCTCCACCATCGTCCTGCTACTGCATGCAGTATACTCGCTGCGAGGATCACCATGAGGACTGCTGGTGTCCTCACTAGTCTAAAAACTCGCACCACTGCCTCCATCCAGTCCTCGGCTGCCTGGGGGTCCGTCTTCCCGCGGAACCTGGGTGGTCGCTGGTGCTGGAACTCATGTAGTGCACTGAGGCGATGTGCATCATTAGCGGCTGGTGCTGGAAGTATTGGTGGCTCGGTGGGTAGAGGTATCGTCGGTGCCTCTGCTGTCAAAGGGCCCTGTACAGAGGCCTCGTCGCTCGGCGGGCTGTCGTCACGTACCACTCTCAGAACCCTAGCTGGCTTCCATCGTGGGGCCATCCTGAAAAGGAAACTGGTGTGCCGTGGTCAGAATAGTATACCTGGTGAACAGATATGAAATAATCACAATGAAAACTTGAAACACACATCGAATCAATGTTTTCGTGCATTAAGTCGGAAATCAAAATTCAAGGTCCTGGTGTACGGATACATCGGCCACCGCACCAACACTGGACTCCCTAGACTTATAACCACACCCAATACGCTAATCACTATTGCTTAACATAGAATAAAGATCAGTGTCTGCGGTAGAATCGAACTCCTCTGATACCAATTTTTCACGACCCGTCCTTGGGGCCCGTGCCGTGTCTACCCCAAGCCTACCTTCCATAGGCCAGGGGCTGGCGACTAGCACCAAGGCATAAATCCCGGTAAGAAGGGAAGGCATTGACTTTTTAAAGAAAACAAGCACCACAGAGTAAGCAACTGGAAGAAGTAAAAGCTGGTACAATAGTAAGTGCAGAAAAGTAAAGGGGGGCCGGAAATACAAGCCCAACTGTAAATTACAACTGAAAGGGGAAAAATAGAAACTGAAAGGTAAAGCCGCAGCATCGAGCCATCCACTGGAAGTCCCACCTGAAGGGTGAGTATAGAAATCCTCCACTGCTCCTCGGGTCCAGCCTACCGCTCCGAGTACATCTCGCCCAGTGGTCCACCTCCAGGTACCGTCCCGCTCCGCAAGCCTCCACCACGATCAGCGTTGTCCGTCGTCTGCAACCAACACAACGTAGTGTGGGCATATCCCGTGTAGGGGTGAGTATAAGCTACTCAATAGGGACCTCGAGACCCCCGAAGGTCTCAGAAAATCCACAAATGATAAACCACAAAGGAAAGATACAATCACGATGTAACATCCGACACTCCTTAGGTATATGCCCATACATATACCTAAGTCATCAATTCTCGCTCGGCTCCAACATCCGAGCTCAAGTACAACCCAGTCCACACATGAAAGCAAAACGTGAAATCCACACAGGATAGCTCAACACAATCAACAAAGGAAATTAAAACGTAAATCCACACAGGATAGCACAACACAATCCACAATGGAAAGTAAAATAGAGTTTCATCTCACACAGGTATACTTCTTCAAATGACGATAGAGATGATCACTGATCCATCTAAGTCGTCGTACCCACGAAGGATTGATAGGTACTAACCCCCTCAATGACCCACAAAGGATCTGACCCACAAAGGATCGATAGGTAACTAACCCCCACAAAGACCCACACATGATCGGGCCCACACAGGACCTGTAGGCGTTGGCCCACACAGGACCGCTGAGCGCTGACGCACACAGGATCGAACCCACACAGGATCGGTAGCACTAACCCACAAAGGATCGCTGAGTGCTGTAGTCATTGTCGTCGAATCCTCTGAGGATCTCTGCACAGTCTTCGTCGTCACAGTAGCTGTCGCAGCCAGCTCTAGGGTTCCCGCATAAAGCAAGCTCGTTCGGGAGGGTCCGCTTCTCGAGCTGAGAGGCTGATACATCAACTGAAACATAGTCCAGAGTTGATGTATCCAGAATTTTCGTATCATCAATAGGAACTCAATGTCAAAGACGGCGCGTCAATCGGACACACGGTCTGAGAGTTATTGTGTTTTTCGTCCCAGGGGCCTACTTGTTTTTTAAGGAAAAACCAACCCGAATGTACTCCACCTGTGTCCAAACCTCGGGCAAAGTATGCAAAAAGATCCGCCTCACTTAGAGGAAAACAACAAAGTCGACGGCACGTCAATCATACATCTGAAGCTCAAGATATGAGTGATTCTGCTCTGAGGGCCCGGTTGGTTTCGTGTATGACCCAACCTGGCCGAACCCAAAGTATTCCGAAACCTTGAGTGCGATATACCAAAACGACCGTCTCGATCCAAGGATCGCATCACCACAGACGGCGCGTCGTTTGGAGGCCCGTAGCACATGTTACGGGAAAAAGACCTAAACGGTCAGAAGACGGGGGGTCGGGGCCCGGACCGACCCGGACCGACCCCATCTGGGTCGGCACGAACCGGGTCGACCCGACCCGGGTCCGGGTCGGACCCGGTTCGGCGCAGCCCTGTCCGGCCACGCTGCGACCCGGCCTGTCGGGCCGTCCTGGCTCGGCTCGGCCGAGTGGCTGAGCGAAGGTGCCGCGGGGCGCTGCCCCCGCGGGAAGATGGTGACGCAACCTCGCGTGGGGACATGCTGGAGTTAGTGGACGCGGCCTTTGCCACGTCCCGTGCGTGTGAGCTGGACCCGCGCGGCCGCGGGTCCCCTGGCCGCCGCCGCCACCTCCGGTGGCCTCCCCGGGCCACAGAAGTTGCTCCGGTGGTCTGTTTTCGTTCCTGTCTGCACCAAAGATCCTCCCGGGTCCCGTTCTTCACTGTGGAAACAATGGATCATCCATGCGGCATGCTTTGTCATCGCCCGCCAATCCGCACATCAACGATGAACTACGGACGGTAGTCGGGCCGTGTTTTTTTGGCCCGCACCCTCCGCGTTAGATGATAACAGTCCGGAGAAATTATCAACACATAGAGAACATATCATAAACAATTTTAATAAATTAAAATTGTTCTTATGAAACCGGGTTCTTTGTTTTGAATAGAAACATCCACAGAGTAAGTCATTCCCAACAAAACCCCTACCTCTTCAGGTCGTCGCACACGCGTTCTTCGCGGAATTGATCGTCACGGAAGGAGTGGATCGTCGCGTCGTCGCGGTATCCGGCGTTGCGTCGATGAACTCTGAGGACCAAAAAACAACAGATTTAATTAATAATAATTAAATCAATATTTTTGTTTTAATCCAAAAAGTAAATTTAAAAAAAGAGTGCAACCCCCTACCTTGTCGCTGCCGATCGAAGGTTTTCATGGGGTTGGATTGTCGCGGAAGAACGTCGCAGAAGAAGAATCGTCGGCGTCGTAGAACTTGGCATCACATCGTCGAATTCCGAGGGCTCGGTGTTCTTTGTGTTCTTCGCGTTCTTCACGTTCTTTGCGAAGGAGGATGAAGAACTCTTTGTTTCCGTCAAATCCTCTTGACGAACCTTTTTCCAGAAGTCGTGCATTGGTCTTATTTTATTATTACGCAAACGGATTGAAAACAGGTTAAGAAACTATTAAATTAATTCATAGAATTAATTCAACGAATAAAACCGCCCAATTAATTGGCGCGTTAAGAAATTAAGAAAACGTGTCAATTGACTTTCATAATGATGGGTTTTCGTGGGTGCGTTACTTAGCGGAAAAGAAACGGTGGGGCTCGTTTGGGCCCCACCTCACAAATATCCTACCAAGAGGGTAGGATATTTTTGGATAGCACCCTAACCTCATCAACTCATCCTAAGCAGATTTAAGTGGCTTCAAGTGGCTTCCAAGTGGCTTAAGTGAAATAAAATAATGTTTTTCAAACAATTTATTTTATTTCTTAACATTAAGCCCAAAAATTAAAAACCACACCCGAGAAATCGCAACTCCGGAAGAGGTGTTTCTAAGCAATTACCGTCACTGCGATTCCATTGGTGCCCTCAGAATTTGATTCCGAGCACCGGTTCAAAAGTTAGAAAAACCCGCTCGTCCGTTCACTGAACGTACCCGAGCCAAACTTCGGAAAATTATTTCGGGCACACCGGGCCTCATAATCAGGTGCCGTCAGAAACTGCGTTCTTGTAAAATTCCAAATAAAATTAAGAAAAAATTTCCTTTAAATTTACGGGTCTTTAAATCTATCTACGATACATAAATCCTATTCAATGTTATGAAAACATATTACCAAATAAAATACCCTCCTTACCACATATTTTAATTTTAAAAAAAATTAAAACTAAATTTTTCACTGTAAATTGACCGAAAATGTTTCTATTGAAAGAGTGAAAATGGTCAAATGAAGACCCCATACACAACATAACCATCCTAAATACCACTATATATGTCTAAAGAAAAATGGAGAATGAAATATCCTAGGAATTAGTATGAGTTATTTAAATTATAATTTTAGGTTAAATCTTCGGTTTGGACATAATAATAGTTATTAATGAGATCTATGGAGTTTCAAGGGTGTATGGGTCTTTTCTGGATCCCGAAGGATATGTTATTAGAAAAATAAATTGGGTTTCACTGTAATTATAATTTTTCTGACGTATGATACATGGTTTTAGGGTACTCTGTAAGGCAATTTTGAAGGTAGTATGGGGGACTGATTTTCCCTACCCATGTCCCTAGGACCACCCAACGGTGTGTGGAAACATGGTTTTTTTAGAAGAGGCAAAATGCATAGTCGGTGGTTGATTTGGATAGATGTGCACTATCTACCATGCAAGGGGAGGCTTAGAATGTGTCTTGTGGTATTATTTCCCATGATATGACAAATTTCACACATGAACCATAGAGGGTATCCCTCATGACATATAAGGGTGCATAGTTGGTGAACGATTTGGCCAACCATGCAGAAAAACTGTATGAAATAGAAATATGTGGTGAAATTAGTTTTTTACTTGATGGAATATTATTTAAAACCCCCTCTATTGTTTTAATTTATCTAGAATTCAAGGATCCTTCCTCATTCTATTGAGATAATCCAATTTTAAGCTACATTCCTTTATAAATCCACTATCTACCCTCAGTTTTGAACATCTTTTGTCACATGCAATCTTATCCGATAAGTTCGTCACTCATCTTGTGTTATTATATTTATTTATTCATATTGATAGAGTTATATAGTTTCAAGATAATATGCCCTATTATAAGGGTCTTCATATATTCTTAATGTTTTAATCTATGTTGGCTGAATCAAAGGTCAATATTGAAGGAAGGTTCCATAATGGACCAATTGTAGGTAGTCTATACCTTCCCCTCATGTTTTGGTTTTATATATGCTTAGCTCCATTATCCCACATGCCAAACATCCATTTATTTCAGAAAATTTTAAATAAATGATTTGATTAAAATTATTTGAATCTATTAGGATTCCCTTTGAGTACATTTGATATGGTTTAGGTCATTCATAACAACCTAGACCAACCTTGGGTTGTACCCATGTATTTTACCTAAGTTATACCACCAATTGGGAGCATGTGATCTTGAAAAACATAGTGGGATCCTTAATGAAAATTAAATAAAATGTTTATGGGTTTTCAGACATTGTTATTATAAATTATATGTAAATGAATGCAATGAATTGAATTTAAATGTTCAGAAAAGGTTAGGTCTCCCTTTAATTTGAATACACGATGTCTAAATTATTGTAATGTTTTAATGGAACATGTTGATATGAGTTGGACAAAATCATGGATTTTAAATTTTTATCAAATTATTGGTTAATTGAGATGACGACATGATTATGGTTGTTTATTTCATGGATGATATCCTTCAATCATGATTCCATAGGATTCCATGTAAATTTCTACTACATGGGTATTGATTATGGTAATGGATTCCATGGATGTTCTCCTTGTATACTGATTCTATAGGATTCAAAAGACATTTTGACCCATTGGATCTAGCCTTCCTGGAATTCAATTGGACATACTCTATTGACATGCTCATTGGACTCCACCCATGTCTCTGTTGATTTTACTTCAAGACGCTCTTGAGACTCGATGAGGATTAATTGCTCTTCTATACCTTGGATCTGACCCATAATGGTCTAACATTGGATTACAAAACATAGTCCATTAAATACATTGTACAGTTCATTACATGTCATTTACATTATTTATATTTAACATGTTTTATAGATAGTCCATGTACGGGTCATTGGTTACAATTTTTAGACTAGATAGTATCACATGTTGTTTTAAATACTTTACAAATTATTTGTTTAAGATCAAATATTTTTTATAGGGAGCCATGTTTGGATACACAATATCATAATTCACTTTCATTACTATTATACCTATGATATATCACACCCAATTTATATTTATATTACATATATTGGACTTTTTATAGACACCATTTGTGAGGGCCTACTGAGTGGTATCTCACACCCTATTTGGGCCACTGTTGGGTAGCTGAACAGACTCCATGTATATAGGTAGGGACCAGGTATATAAACCACTATTAGATGCTTGAATGGGTCATTTCTTAGATGTAGGGGAGGTTATGAATGAGCTAGGATCAAGATTCTTTTTAGAGATAGTTCTATTTTGGCCATTTATTTACCTTTGATACATGTATTGTACCATATTCTACTATACATGTTTTCATTATTTCTAAAGACGTGACATGATCATCAGATTGTATATTCTAGCTTTTGAATTATTAGTAATTATGGTATTCATGATTTTTATATTCTATTAGTGATTTATATTGTGATTATTCTATTGAATGATATGCTTACACCACATCATTACACTATGATATGAGGAAATAATCTATCCACACACACACACCCAAGGCCATGGTTGACATTCTGTGACATTTGGAGCATATGGAGGCATGCTTGTGGCCATGTGAGCCCCATCTTGAGGAACCATTTAGTGGAAACCAAGTTAGGGCATCCTAAAATGTTATCAGAGTTTCTTCTTTTCTGGATGTACTATTTTGAGATGATAAATATGATCTTTGGAAGGAAATGGAATTTTCTAATGAGTTGTGCTTGGGTGTATCTACCCCATGTACATGAAAAAAAAATCACGGAACATTACATTTTTTTAGATTTTTCTTGTAAAAGTATATTTGATTCTACCTTTGGGTGAAGCGTGTGGATTTTGGTATTATTATTACTATGAATGAGGGATTAATTTTATCATGCCCCGATGAGACGAGGGTATTCCATCTTATAGATCATTTTAGTATCCTATTTGAATTGACATTCCATGAATTATTCCATGCCACATAATATATATTAATTGATTGTATGACATAGTTATATGTCCCTTGGGTGATATAGTTGAAAAATGATAAATGTGTTTTGAAATGAATTGAGTAACGTTATTGATACATAGAGTTCCTACTGTAACCTAAACTGTGTTATTTGGAATACCCTACAATAGGAAATATAAGAAGCCAATCGTGGAACATTGAGTCATGGAGAATTTCCCACATAGAGTGGAACATGATATGTTTTTTATTTAGTGGACACCAAACGTTGGTTCATGTAGAGTATGAGACTTTATTAATTGGATGTGGTGATCCATTTGGTTCAATCATTTAAGAGAATTGAAAAATAAGTATGAATGAAAAATGAATTGAAACTACAGAAACAAGGATCTGGACCTAGAACAGACATAGGATTGGGACGTAGGAAGTGGATTTAGTGCTTCTTACAGTTGTTTATATTACCCAGACATTACGTTCAGAGTAGGTAGAGGGTTGTGGATATTTTATTGGAAATATTTGACCCATACAACCATTATAACCGTGATCTTATTGCAGTCAATATTTTAATATCCATTTTCTTGGAATTGTTGATACATGCCACCAAGATGACCTCTAGAAGAGAACTATGAGGGTGAATAAGGCCATTATATAGATTTGGTGGTCCTTGGTCTACTAGAAGATCCTTTGGTAGTTCCAGTTGTGGAACCAGTGTTTGTACTGGAAATGGGTGTTAATTCCTAGTTCTGCGAGGGTTTCCAATAATCCATGCAGACTTTTCAAGATTGAACACTTATTGAGTCCTCTATGGAAGAGCTGATGTCTATGTTCCTATAGCATCATGCTCCAATGATTTTTGGGAATGGAGGTATATAGGACATTTATATTTAGACAGAGACTATCTTTTATATCTATGTGCATCGTGAGACACCTCTGGATAAGAGAGTGAAACACACACCATATATACTTTAGGGTGTATCTAAGAGTTGTTGGGATGTGTTAAACATGGCTGATATTCTCTAATAAATGGTTAACAGTGATGTATAATCCACATTTTATGACTAATTTTTTCTTGATACCCTGAGAAAAAAATGGCCCACAAGTTTATGTGTCTGGAGAAGGTTTAAATGAATCATTTGTAATATTTGACATGTTTTAGAGGGATTCTTGTTTTTATTCCAATTTATCTTTTTGATGAGTTATTGAGGGAGATATGCTTTGATTAAGGTCACATGAATGACGTTCGACAATTGGAAAACATGTTTTGGTTGACTAATGTTACACACATAAGGAATCAAGTACTTATAAAGTTTTGGAACTTGAGGGAATATAGGGGCATAGAGAATGGTAGTTTAGCCTCTTTAACCATTAGTTTCGTGAAAACTAGTAGGAATCTCAATATTTAGGCTTCTTACAAAGGGTGTATAAGAATAATTGTGAGTTTTGGTAGTGTTTTATTCTGACATCAGAGTGTGAGAAATGGCCATATGAGAAATAAAAGTGAGAAAGACCTAGTCAAGAGCCAACAATGTTGTAGGATGATCCATGTACAATGTTTTTACCAAAACATACCTCTTGAAGTTATTTTAAGTTAAATTATTCCAACTCTAGGTTCATGAGCTTGATTCATAGCTTCACATTAGGCAAGGAGCTACAGTGGTGTCAGTTTTTAAGGATGAGGTATTGGTCTTGGATGAGGAATCAAGGAAACTATTTTACCTAGACAAGATAGTTGGCACACTCTAGGTATTGACCTCATTTCACAGGGAAGCGGTTTAAGCAAGATATATTTTGTACATCCTTACCCTAAGTGGATGAGCATCAAGATTTATATACTGAGGGGTAAAATCATAGTGTTTTTTACTCTAGAATATTCTCATTTCAAAATAGGTGTTTATCAGAGCTCTATATCGTTACATGTTCTGGAGAGACCTGGGATCATTGTTCAGTTTTTAGATAGTCTTAAAACTTTTTATGCCCCATTAGGGATCAGAATGGAGGATATATGCCAATTCAAGGGGTCCTCTCCTAATATTGGTGGGTGTCAATTAGAATGGGATATTTTTTTCCCGTGAGATGATAGGGATTTATTTTATAGTCAGAGTGGATTTTCTAGTCGCTTATGAGGTCTAGGTCGCTTTCTATTAATGGAGTGTGACCTTCACATCATCATATGGTAATGTTTTTAATGAAATGGGTGAATATTATGTCTTGGTACATAGACCTGTTCCCGGGCATCATAAGAAGGGTGGGATGATATACAAGACTAACAGTTTATATCTAGATTATTAGAGAATGTGTTAGGAAGACATTACTCTAGTGGTTGATCATTTCAGAGTCATTTTCCCAGATTATTTTCGGGTTTAAATCATGATAAAGAGGTGGAGTTATATATTTTTCTAGATATAAGAGATTCATCGGTATTCATTCCTTTATATAGGATTTATTAAAATGAGTTAGATGAGCTCAACTTGTTATTAGATGACTTGGAGGAAAAGTGGTTTATAAGACCCAATAATTTTTTTGGGGGTTTCCATTTCTTCGTTCAAGAATGGAAGTGAAAACCCTAAGACTATGTGTGGATTAATTAATATTGAACCTTTTTTAAGTTAAGGAAACTACCACTTTCCATGGATAGATGATATATTTTACCATCTCTCTGGATCTTGGGATTTTATGAATATTTATTTGAGGTTAGGATACCACCATGTATGTGTTCGACACATACCACATATGACATTTTATTATTGGAATGGTCTATATGTTTATCATGTTATCCAATTCAGTATCACAAAGTCACCCATAGTTTTTATGGAATGGATGAACTAATTTTTCATTCCTTATTTGGATATGTTTGTCGTGGAATTCATCGAAGATATATTGGTGTATTATTATAATTAGAACAATAGTGGAAAACATTAGAGATCATTTTTATATAATAAGGAATAATTATTTATATCATATGATCATGAATTGACACTTTTGGATGGATAAGATTCAATTACCAAGTCATATTATCTTAGACACCAATGTATCAGTTGCATGAGATAAGTCATGAGCTATTCTTTCCTGGGAGGATCCCAAAAACCTCTTTGATATATGGAGTTTTATGGGGATAAGTGGATATCGTAGGTGTTTCATCCATTAATTATCCCTGTTATGAACACCTATTAAGGGATTAATTATAAGGGTGTGTAGTTTTTATGGTCTGATACCTATAATATAACCTTTAAAGAGCATAATTTTAGATTAACTTCATCACCCATCCTAATTCAAATAGTTCCCGGAAGAATCTGAAAAGTCTTTTGTGATGCATCAAGTATAGGTATAGGATCATTTCTGATGTTGGGGGAATGAGTTGAGTTTTAATGGTGTCCGTAGCCTAGGACACTCAAAATGAACTACCTAATGCACAATCTGGAGTTTCTACTATTGTTAATTTCCTGTGTTGTTGGGGTAATTATTTTCTGGGAGAGCATTTTGTGGTGTATACAGACAAACAATTCCCAAGAATATATTTAAAAAGTGTGATTTTATTTTGATGCAGTAATGGTGGGTTGAGTGCCTATTGTATTTTGACATAATGGTTTCCTGCATGCTTGGTAAAGGAAATGGAGTGGATTATTAACTAATAATGATGAATTAGATACAATCAATTCATAAGTCTATTAGCGAGTGGTAGCTTATAGAAATATTTAATGAATCCACATGGAGGTGATGGATAGAAAAGTGTAGTCTTTTATAATATCATTTGCAGTGACCTTCACTCAAGATATAGTGAATTTGAAACAATTATCAAATGATGATGCCTTTTTTATATGGGAGAGAGTGAATGTTATTTACCCACTTTATGTATGTATTTTATGAAAGGATGAAATTATACATATACATGATCATGTTTGGGTTCCATTATACATACGTGAACAAATGATGTGATCGTTTCATTCCTTATATTGGGATGTTCACATTGACCTAGTATTGATTTGTCCTGACTTGTCCCATAAATATTGAAGGTACGGTATAAAAGATGAGGTAGTTGGGTTTTTCATGAGGTGTTCCACAATTCAGTATGTGAGGGGGACCAACTTGGATTTTACAACAGTTACCTTTTCTTGAGATGAAATGGAACAATGTTGTGATGGATTTGTTGACCATATTTTAGGGGTTGATTTGAGGAATTTATTATTTTTGTATTGTTAAGGAAAATATCATGTTGTATTATTATTTCATGTTGATCAATGAGACATTCCTACTAGATGAACATGGAGGGATATCTATTTGTGAGATTGTGTGCCTTCATTGGGTTCCTCGGACCATAGTATCTAATAGATACACATGTTTATATCTTATTTTATAAATTTTCTATTGTCGGATTTTGGTAAAAAGATTATTCTTAGTAAAACATACCACCCTCAGATGCATGGCCAATTAGATTGCAAAATTCAGTTTCTTGAAGGCATCCATGGAGAATGTGTCCTGAGTTTTGGGGGATCGTGGGAGAGGAATATACCCCTGTTTGAGTTATACTAAAACAGTAGATATCAAGAAAATATAATGATGTAACCTTTTAAAGCATGGTACGATAGGCTATGTTGATTACTTCTTTTCTAGTTAAAGGTTGGATAGTTAGCCTTACTCAGACGTCACCTCATTCCAGAAATTATAGAGCATGTCCAGTTGACCAGAAAGCATATATTTTCTACATAGTCATGATATAAATCATATTCTGATCGCTTTTCTATGAGCTATAGTGGTCGAGGTTTGGGATCAAGTCATTTCACATATCTCAATAAGACTGGGTCACAAATGGATTATGAGGTAGGGTAATATTTCTCCACAATATGTTGATTCATTATATATTCTGGTGTGAGTTGAGTCATTAGCTTATCAGTTGTTATCACCTGAGAGGTATGAAGACATTTATGACTTATTCCACGTATCTCAATATTACTATTTCCATTTAGACCCATCTCACACTCGACAATCAAATAATATGGAGTTACAGGTAGATGTATCATTTGAGGAGCATCCAACATGTGTTGTTGAAAGGAACTCGAAGGTTCTATAAGGATGGTTATTTCCTCTAGTATGGGTTCTATTTTAGCATGGCCTATTATCGGAAGACACATGGGTGAGGGATGTAGAAGTACATACTCAGTTTCTAGATATATTATTAGCTGGTTCTTGACCACATATCGAATGTGGAATTTGGGGAGGAATTTCAATAATGGGGGAAGTTTTTATGATCCATGTTTTTTCATGTGAGGTTCAGATCTATTGATTTCATTTTAATTCCTTTTTTACCTAATGTGACTGCCTAATGAGATCATCAAGCATTCTTTAGTCGTCAAGGATTTTTCAGTGCCATGTGGCTCATTTTTCTGAAAAATTAACTGGGCTGCCTAGATAGAAGAATCTATGAGGCCCAGAATATAGGGTTTGATGAAATAGTGTGGACAAATTTTAATGGAAATAGAAGGTTAACTGTTTTTCCTACCTGTGTTCCCAATATTTCACATCCATTCATATCCACATAGAATTTTCATCAAAGGCTAGATGCATGGCCTTTGTAGGTTTTGGATAACCTTTCACCATAGACCATGTATAGGGTAGATTTGATAGTGTCTTATGGCACAGTTTGAGAATGTTTTTCTAAATTGTGCATATAAACCTTGTAATGCATCCCTTGAGGTTGAGAAGGGTGCAGGATATGCACTTAGTTTGGATAACCATGAAGCAAAACCTTGAAAGCCATGATTAGGTTCCTTGATAACTCCACTATCTAGAATCAGATTCAAACATTGATTGTCTCATTGGATTCATGTTTTTATTCCCTTTATTCAACTTGTGATGTTATTCATTTTTTTCAATCAATGTAGTTATTTAGATAAAAAATATTATTCCATACTTTCTCAGTCCTCACCCATTATTAATTTTTCTCTCAATCACGAATGAACGAAATGTCGATACTAGATGGGTGTTCTACTACAAAACTATGGTAGGTGGTATAATATTCCATATTACCTATTGGTTTGGTGTTCTACAAGATTAATTTACATTGTAATGCATAATAAAAATCAAAGAATTTCTCTTAAAATTAAATAAATTCATTGATTAAATTTTTTGGATCGTTTTAGGATTACCTTTTATTACCTTTGTGAGAATTGGATTTTGTTCACCTAAACCTAAGCCACCGATGGGGTGTTCTATTGTATTTTCCCTAGTTATACCAACTTTTGGGTGTACGTGTGGTCATAAAATTATGTGGGATCCATAATGAGAACTAAATGAATTGTTTAAGGTTGTGGGATGCTTTTTTTACATATTAAGTTGTAGATAAAAAGAATCAATTGAATTGATATGTTAGGAGATGGTTATTAATTCTTTCTATGTGAATTAATGATGATTATATAATTGAATTATTTCAATGGAATGTGAGGATATGGTTTAGATTAACACATGGATTATAAATGGTTATAAAATAACAAATTAATTAAGATAATGACATGATTATGTTACTGAATTTCCTGGGAAAGCTCATTGGATACTAATTCTATATGATGAAATTGATATTTCAACTCCATTGGTCTTGATTTTGGTAGTGTCTGCCTTGGATATTCTCTTTCGATCCAGATTTCATACTTTCCAAAGGACATTTCTACCCAATGGATTTGGTTGTTCCTGGGATCACATTTTACTTACTCTCTTGACATGTTTCTTGGACTCCACCCAACTCTCTACTGAGATTCCATCCACATTCTCTTAGAAATATATGAGGATTCATTCTTCTTCTGTACCTTAGATCTGAACCTTTGCGGTCCGACGCCAGATTACACAACATAGGATGTTGTGGATATTATACACTTGATTACACAACATGGATGTTCTGGATATTATTCCACATTTTATATATATCTCGTGTATGGGTAATTGGTTATATTTAGTAGACCACAAAGTATAAATCCTACTTATGTATTATTTTGAGTATCCTTTTTTATCAGAGGTTGGATATTTTTTATAGGGAGCTATATTTTTCTAGACATATTCAAAAAAAATTAATTAATATTATACATGTCATATGTGTCACGCTTCTTTTATATATATTATACAGACTATGATTTTTATAGACACCATTATTGGGGGCCTACTGAGTGTTATCTAAAACACTTTTCAAGACACCAATGGGTAGCTTAACAGACTCCATGGATGTAGATAGGTAATGGGGATAGTTCTCATTGATCGATGATTGATTTGACATATTCTTACAATCAAGGGAGTATAGAACTGAGATAAAATCATGATTATATATATACAGTTTATTTTTGGGATTTTTATACAATTTGATAAATTATTTTACTAGATTCTTTTATACCTATGTTCAAACATTGTAGATACAAGACACGATCATGATTTTTAACGTGAATGAGTTGGGATTGCTTATTATTATATTCTCCATGATTTTTATCTTATGTTAGTGATTTATATTAGTCATCCACTGTTTATTGATATGTTTAAACTAATACATTAAACTCTGAAATGAGGTAATAGTCTCCTAAAAAAACACACTAGGCCCTTGCTTCTAGTGGGAACCCTCTAGCATATGGGAAGGCATTCCTGAGGCCATGACCCTAGGATCCTGGAACCATTTAGTGGAAACCAAGTTGAGACATTTACAATATGGTATAAAAGTATCATATATAATGGATTTTTAATTTTGATATAATTGATAATATTTTATGAATTAAATGGGAATAGAAAATGAATTTATCCTAGGAGTAAATAAGCCATATAAGTGAAAAAACCAAATTTCTATAAGTGGAAAATGATTTTTTTAAATTTTTCAGTTACAGTTGATTTGATTCATCCAGTGGTTTATTCACTTATATTGTAATGTTATAATGACTATGATTTAGGATTATATTTTTTCATGGCCTGAAGAGATGATGGTATTCCTTCTCATGCATCATTTTAGGCTTCCATTGGAACTCACATGTTGTGTGTAATTCCATGCATGTCGTTTCTATTACATGAATGCATGTTATTATTATATGTTAAAGGTTAGATATAGTTGATACATGATTAACATGTTTTTATGTGTATTGAAAAACATGATTGGTACTTAGAATGCATGACATAACCTAAACAGAGTTCTCCTGCATAGGCTACATCGGACACCCTAAGCACCCAATAATGGCACATTGATTCATGGACCATTGGTCGCATGCACTAGAACATGTAATGATTTTGATTAAGTGGACAACACACTTCAGTTTAGGAGGAGTTGGTAATTTATGTATTTAATGTGTTGATCTATTTTCATCAATGATTTTAGATTATTGGAAACATAAGTATAAAATTAAAATGAAGTGAAATTGTGGAAACATGGAACTTGACACAGTCTCAACATTAGAGTAGGATGTAGGAAATGTCATTGGTGTGTTTTATGATTGTTTATTTTACATATTATTTGATTTAAGATAATACATATGGGTGTGGATCATTTACAGGGATACATTTATATTTCGTATGTTTTTTAACAATGGTCTTATTATCATCAACATTTTGCAAGGTGTGTTCGTGGAATCGTGGAGACATTCCACCATGAGGACCTTAAGTCTTGAACTGGGAGTGTGAAACAGTCCATGATCTAGTGTTGGTGGAAATTTCTATAATATTAGATCCTCCTGTAGTGTCAGTTTCATTACGTATGTTGGTACATGATACGAGTGATAATGGCCAATTTCGTGATGGTTTCCTACACATCATTTAATCGTTAAAAAGAGATTCACATATTGACCCATATATTATACAAAATATACATGTGTTATAGTAGAATCACCATTCAATGTTTTTATTGAATGGTGGTCTATAGGTCACTGACCTGTGGCTTGAGAATAAATTTTTCAATATTTGAGAATCTGAAGACACCTCTTGAGACCAGGGTGAAGTTCATGACATATATTATATGTGTAGTTGTTATGAGATGGTGTGATATTTTGAACCAGGATGATATTCTTTGAGATATGGTTTAAAAGGATTTATGTTCCAATTTTTAATACCAATTTTTTCACAATACCTTGAGAGAGAAATGGGGTGGTGATTTTATGCATCTAGATTAGGTTATGATGATTGTTAAGGAAAATTCATCTTTCAATAAATAGATTAAGATTTTAGGGCTGATTTACCTTGATGATGAGATTTTGATTGAGATATTATTCATGGAGTGTATTAGGTATGTTTTTTGATCTTAGGTAAAAAAATCAGTTTACCAGTATTACTGAGATAGTGAATTCGATACATATTATTTTGTGGAACCAAAGGGTTCATAAGGGGTAAGATTTTTATTGTATAACCTCTAAACCCATTGGTTCAGTGATAGATAGTAGGAAACACCATGTTGAGGATTCTCATCAGGGTAGTATCAACCATTCTATGAGTGAGGGTTGTGATTTTTTTATCATCGACATTGGAGACATGGGCATGTGAGAAGTTAGTGTGATAAAGAACTAGTGGTGTGATGACCATGATTAAGGATGGGACACATACAAAATATTTTTAGGACCTTACCTGCATGATTTATTGGTATAAGATCAAATTTGACTCTTCATTTATGAGAAGGATTCATACCTCTACATTAGGCAGAGGGTTAGTGTATTTTGTGTCATTATGGATGAGTTTTTAATCCTAGAAGATGCATCATGGCAGTAGTTGTACCTAGAAAATAGAGTGGGTTTACTGTGAGTGGTGCGTTTTTTACAGGGATGTAATTTAGGTAAGATACATTATGTACATCCTACCCCTGAGGAGCGGAGCACTACGTTATTTTTAGTGAAATCTATTATCTTATTAGCCCCTACAATAGTGTCTACTCTTTTCAAAATAGGTGTTTATCACATATTCATAGTTATACCTATTGTGGAGATCCTCATGCTTGTTGTTCAGTTTTTTGTTCGCATTATGTCTTTAGATACTTTATTGGGTATTATAATGGTCGATGTAAACTAGTGCAAGGACTCTCCCCTTGAGATTTGTGAGTTTCACTTTATAATCGTTCTTTTTGTACCTTTGATACATGTTTTGTATGGGATTCTTGTATACATATTTTCCTTATTTCTGAGATATTAGATAATCATTATAGTATATTTGATTTATTTTTTCCAATTTTTTATTATTTTAGTATGGTATTTATCCTCTATAATCTAGTCATATTATTATCCTACTATTGAGATTCAGGGGGAGACCGCCGCGTCTTTGGAATCCTCCTCGACGATGACCTAGATCTGATGCAGCATCATTCTGCTCCCCCCTCTCAATCGGAGGGGGGAGTTGCGCGATCTCTTCTGCACGAGCAGGGTAGGCCTCTCTCGCCATGTTCTCGTTCTGGTGCGCATCTCCCTTTCCCAATGATCCATCTTTCCCTGAAGGTTCCAGACATTTTCCAAGAGGCACCGCAGCTCTCCCTTCTCTCGGAGGAGATTAATGGGGCCGCGGACCTGTGAAAGCTTACCCTTGTCGCCCGTTTTCGTCCTCAGCTCCCATCGGTTGATGAGTTCGAGCGGTTTGTCTCTGATTCTTGCGAGCTTCAGGATCACGCAGTTGTCATTCTGCTTGATCGGTGACATATCATGATACGATTTGGGTTAGATGAGGATTTTATTTGTCCCTGGTCTAGGGCCCCTCGATGATGCAAGGTTTTCTCCTTCTACCTGTATCGTTGGAGCTTCGACTTCCATATGCGGCGGGATCCATCGACAATCGCGACGTGGGTAAGTCTACCTGGATTACCTCTGTCCTTCAAAAATCCATCTATTCTATGTGCAATTGGGAACATGATTGGCCGCTATTTATGTTCTGACCTCCGAATCGAGTCTATGTGTCACCCAATTTGTCCGCGGATCTGCGTGGATGTTGATGTCGCAAGATCACCGGTGAACCGTCTCTGGATCACAGAAAACAAGGAATTCTGTTGGCATCAAGAAGTCCTCTTTGAGTCTTGGATGCAGTATTGTGTGCAATGCTGTAGACTTGGTCATTCTGATTTGGTTTGCCGCAGCGGAGGAAAGGATGGGTTCTCCCAGGCGATGAAGGCGCAAGGTGTTCTTACTGGGGATCCTTCTAGATTGACTCCCAATCCTGCTACGGGTGTTCCGGAAGATCATTTGAGTGCGTGAGGGGGTGTGGCTGAGGACAGGGATGTGGAACGTGTTGGTGCTGGAAATATTGTTGATCGGGGTAATCACATGGGGAGTCCTTGCATTGATGTTGTACTAATTGTTGCAAACATAGAGCAGGGGGAATGGAAAGATACATACATCGAGGTGAATAAGCGTGATTGTTCCGTGAAGGAGGTTTGGGAGCCCTTAAATCTAATAGTGAAGCAGGTTTTTGACCGTCTCAAAAGTGATCTTGGTGCTGGAGGTCCACCTTTGATGGAGGTTGATGTTAATTCATGCCAAGTGCAGCCGATTTCTGACAATGTGAGGGATGAAGGATGTGGAATTGATAAGGAAAATCTTACCCTAGCTGACTAGGCCTCTTCTGGTAACAGATTTGCAGGGCTAGAGCAGGAGGATCCACCCACTAGGATGGCTGATCGGCAGGATTTTAAGGTTCCTAATAATCCAGAACGTGGTGTTGTTGGTGAAATGAACCCTCATTGCGTTGTTGTGCTTGATCATAACAGGCTCTCTCAAACTGGATAAGAGGATCCTAAAACCTCATATGATGTCTTGGGAAAGAAAGATGTTGGCAGCAAGAGCTTGGTTCCTGTGAATATCACAGAAAAACGGGGGAATATATCTGATAGTGAGAAAGAGAATGGTGGCAGAGCAGCCAGAACATCATATAGTGATATTGTTCAAGGTGATCGAATAAAGATGTCTGAAAGTGAAGGTGTCATGACTGTGCCACCAAAGAGGAAGAAAAGGAAGGAATATACGGATCTACCCAAACCAATGGCGACAAGGTCTGCACACAAGATTATAGGGTCAAAAGAAAATGTCATTGCAAATGGGTACAGTGGCAAACTAAGAGGAGGGTCCCCGAAGATGGACAAAGGATTCAGTGGGAAACGGACGGTCAAAGAGAAGTTGTCTGAGGAAATGCTTTGGAAGAAAAATATGTACCTTAAGATGATGCACAAATACGAATCTTCTGAATGGGAGTCATTTGATCCCAGTGATGAGTTATCTGATGATGGGGAGAAGGATGCATATGGTTTTGATGTAATGTAGAATTTTATTTTCTACTGACTTTGCTTGCACTTTTCCTTTAATAAATTTGAGGGACCAGGCTTATGCCTGGTTCAGACATTCCTGGTATTATCCTACTATTGAATTATATTTTTACATCGCTGCATTTCACTCTAACATGACTTCATAGTCTCCCCACAAACACACCCTAGGCACTCATTGCTAGTTTTCAGCCTCTATCACATGGGGAGGAGAACATGAGGTCTTGTGAATCCCTGCTAGGGGAACTATTTAGGGGCACCTAGGCTTGGATATTACATAAAATATACTAAAAATGTATCTTGGCTAGGTTCCTATGGAATTACATACTCTTAATAGAATCATTTTTTAAGTGAATGTACAAAATAATAATGTTAATGTCATCTAGTTCTTGTCCACTATTGTAATGAGACATTGAAATTCACTAGATAAATGATGAATGAAACAATAGTGTAACTTCATTCAAGTCTATCAAGCATTTATTAATTAAGGGAATTGTGAAATGGTCCTTATGAGTGGAATGATCTAGTTTACTATATTCTATGCACACCTTTCAACAATATTCTACTATCAGGGGAACAATATCGTCATTTTAATTTTTTACAATAGTGGAAAAAAAATTTAATACACTGTAGTAAGAGGAATCTCATTTAGAATTTATATGGGACAAATAGTATTTGGTTCTTGAAATATTTCTCCCACATTATTTAATAATTTTGATAGTGTGTGTTGATTATTTCCTTTGTGTTCTCTTAACTATTTTAGCCCCATCCTCTAAAATAACACTATTCATGAAACATGAGGGAATAATAGCAGATATATCTTTTCAAGGTCCACCCAATTTACATAATATTATCTTTAAAAATATATATTTCTTTTATTTCATGTAAAATAATGATATTATTAAAAATAATTAAAGTTAATTTTTCATCATCTTATAGGAATGAATATTTCAAATTTAAGAGAAATAGATTGAGTTCTAGTTAAGGTGTGTTATATAATAATGAAAATAGTTTTTTAACTGATATATCTTATATATGTATGTAGAGATCGAAAAAAAAACATCAATTGAAATGTTTTAATCAAAAAAGTAAAATCTTGATTCTGAATAAGAATCCATAAATGAATAAAAAATGAGAGCGGTTTGATCATGAGAGTAAAATATTAAAATATTTTGAGACATATAAATAGTATAAAGACTCGAAATAATTATAACATCAGAATGGGACACATTGTAAAAGTATTGAAAATCCAGATTTGTATATTTACTATAATATGGGTGAGAATGGGAGATCTAGAGAGGAAAATGGTCTTCTAAGGGGTACTTCAGAGGGTGAAAATATATGTTACAATATCATCTAAGAACTCTATGAAAATTGAAACCTCCTGGAAATTAATAATTACTTGGGTAGTTTTGAGGATGGGTGAACCATAAATTATGGTCCCATGAGAACTAATAAAATAATCTCAAAATTACGAAGCTAAGAATTAGTAGGAAGTATTATATCTCTCATTTGAAAATGTATATTCTTGTGGACTCCTAATAAGTTTTTTTGGTCTATTTTCTTATTAAATAACCTCCCTTTATTGATTTCTCTATCTATCCTACTAGGTAGAGATTGAAAAATGAGACATTCCATTAATAGAGGAACCAAAATCACGTAAAGAAACTAAGAAATGCATCTCTCCTATGGTTCATGGTATGGTGAATGTTATATGGAATTTTTACTTTATAAGGATCATTACGGTTGGTCTGATGTTTTTATAGACCGTAATACCATGGTTTTTATACTCAATACCTTTATCACTATTCTATTTATACTCAATATTTCATGAACTTTTAATCTTCATGATTTCTTCAAATAGTGTGATGTTGATCTCTAAACTCTTAAAGGTATCCAAAACTTCCTTTTTAAACTCCTCTTATACCATATTCTAGGTTTATATAACTCTATTTTTAAATAGAAGGGGTTTATATGGAAAATAATTAAACATGCATTTAACATTTTCTTTCTCCTTCATATAATGACGGATTGGTCATGAATGAGGCCTCTTTGGAGTTGGGGAAAATTCAGATAGAGAGATATTACTACATGTCCGATCCATTTTGTTTCTACTTATTAGTTTGATGAAACTAATAATACTCTATGAATTTATAGTAAGATGGGATGGAATATTTATAGAGTTATTGCTTATTTATATAATGAGGGTAGTAGCAATATAGCTTATTAGAGTCTGTAGATCCCTCTACTCCATACACTAACTCTTCATATCATTCTGTTGATTAATAATAAGTATTTTTTAAATGATCATCAATATTAGAATATTCCATTGGTGTGGACAAAACTTATAAATTTTTTATTGTGAATTATTGGGGTTTTAATATTTTTGTAGGGTTGTTGAAAACCCTATCGATAACGATGAGGTTTTCAAAAAATTTTTTGAAAAGGGGACCATTGAATCCACATCGTAACATGCCTTAGCCAGCTTAACTATGGTCAGTCACATCTTGAGGGAGGGGAACAATGTATCAGATCACATTGCTTCCCAGTCTGATCAAAATCACAAAGTTACATGTCTTTCAAAAAAATTTCTCTTTAAACCAGAGGGGGTTAACTTGATTTGGGGGGACTCCCTAGGCCGTCATTATTACAGACCTCCTTAGGTTTGAAGGCCCTGTAGATATTTTTTATTATGTAGAATAAAAATAATAATATTGATGATGATGATGATATCAAAAATAACAATGGTATTTAATCTTTTTATAAATTAGTTAGAAGCAAAATTAAGGAAAAGTGAACCAAAATTTAATGACAATAAGCCTGAGTGATTTGTTCCAAAATATTGAGAAATGAGAATGAAGGAAGGGTAATAAGAGAATAAAATAATTAAATAAATATGAATAGATACCTGAAATAATTTTTATAAAAAACAGGGTAGAGATACAAATTTTTAGATATTTTTCATTGGTTCACTCAAATGACATGAAATTTTAAGTACTTAGGTGCAACGAATTGGATGATCGAGTTCATTCTCTTAAGGATAAAATATATAAAACAACTTATCAATGGAATTATGTAAAATAAATGGAATAAATAAATGTATAAGAAGGATGGGCGGTTTTTTTTATGTTTATAGAAAAAAATTAGGTTTTCCTCAAGAAGATATTTTTTAGAAAATAATTTGAGAAGGTGTAATAAATCTAAATGTACATATTTACTTACTAATTAATCATTGAATTTCAAAAAAATATCCAATTAATTAAGTACCCCAATTTGTTAACAATAAAATTTACAGGACTAATCTCAAACTCAAATTTGAAATGAATTATACACTAAGATAACACAATAACATGAAATTATAGCACACTTCGTAAATTTTTGTCTTACGTAGAGATTAGATTCATTGGAAAGTAAATAAAAATGTACATAGTTTAAATGATTATGATGTGATTTCAGGTATTATATGTTAACTCTAATAAATAATAAATCTTGTTTTGGTTTTTATGATTATGTTTATGCTCTAATGATTTGTATTTCTATGACATCGTGTGTGAAATGAAAACTACTTGAGAGTATTTTTAATTAAAAACACTATTAATTGTTCATATAAATATGAATTAAAATAATATCATTGATTCTAAATTAATATATCAATAATGTTTGAGGTAGGATGAATACTAGTGAAAAATACTGTTCAATGGTTACTATAGTCATCATATAAACAACTTTCAAATGAAAAGGACTAAAATTGTCATTAATTAATCCTGAATGAATAATATATGGCCTAAATGGTGAAGTGGATTCCATGTTGTATATTTTCGAACAGTTTTTAAAATATGGACAATTTATTATAATCAAATGTAATATCTAACATAGATGGCACAAATGAACATTTTATCCAATAAAGAGAAGACTACAACCACAATATTTCATGTCCAAATTAGGCCTATAAATATTTTCATGTCAAAAATAATAGGGTGAAATTTAATGGGTTTACTCTGTAATTTTAATCAAAGTATTAAATACATGATATGATCCCATGTTTTCCATAAATAAAAAATAAATAACATTAGGGGAAAATTTGTCATTTACAAACGATAAAATAATAAAAAAAATTCTATAAATAATTTATAATTAACTATATAAGATTAACCCAATGGATTTAAATTTTACATTTGAATAACATGGTGATTTTTAAATGTTCAACTTAAAGATACATATGATTCATTTATAGAGTTTTTTCAATAAATATGACAATGTTCAGTTATTATTTATGAATAAAATAACACGATTATTAATCTAAGATTCAAGATGATATTTGAGGTTGTGGTGAAGAGGATTAGCCAAAGACTACATGAGAAGTATTCATGGACAATCCAAGTCTAAGGAAAGATGAATGGAAGGAATAAAAAGTCATTAAGAAAGAGATAAATTCAAAGTTAATAATTCTTTCAGTACTCACTTCTCTATTAAATGGATTCTTTATTAATATATGTCATTTATATATGAAGCTGTACAGTTTTAAAGAAAATTTTGATGAGGCACTTTGAAGAGAGATTCATTGACCAACCAATAAATTATATAAAAAATGAATTGAGGATGTCAGAGTTCAAGATGCATATACTAGAATATTATTTGATGTAGAGTTATAAGTTATTATACCATATATGTTTATAAATATCATATGTGTCAGTGAATAAATTGAGGTAACCAAACTTTTTCTTCCCTATATTAGTGGAATCCAAAGTAGATCTTATTTAGAAGAAAAGTTATATGAAAGTATAATAGATTCAAAAGTTTAGTTGAATCATATGTTACCTATATATTATGAATATTCTAATAGCTAAAGAATATTTGATGTTGGGTATATTTTATTACTCTAATGTTGATAAATATTTGGTTCGATAGAACTAGTTTTTTGTGCTTGTAGTTAAATTTTTTCATTTATTACATATTGAACACCAACTGTCAAAGAATAATATATTAAAATTAGTGAAATGAAGTCATAGATAAAATAATAATTTAATTTTTATAATATATTGAATATGAATAATTAATAATATAGGGATAATTTATATATAACCTTTTAAGACATAGTCACCAACATTAGGATGAAATCTTATTAAAAATCATATTTTTACCGTATTAAATTTATGTATTTCATATGTTGTGAAATTTTTGGTTGATGTGTATGATATCCATTCATCCAAATAGTGTAGTCGTTTCAAATAATTAGTATGAACAAGAAGTTACTAAAACACATATCACACTCATTCAACTCCATCTTAGTGAGACTACAATAGTCGTTTTAGAACATAAAGTTGTATCAAAGCTTAATGTTGAATTTCTAATTGGATCTATTTATTCCACCTAGTTATGTTTAATATTTTTAAATGAAGTTTATATTTAAAAAATATAGTGGTATTCATTGTTTGAGTAATAGGAAAATTATCCCTGTCAACATTGCACCCTCTTCTAGAACATTGAACAATTTGAAGAAAAACAATTTGTTAAAGAAGATCACTCCTACAAAAAAGAAAAAATTGGATATACTAATAGTTTAAGGAATCAAATTTGGTAATAATTCCTTAATATAATATGATTATTATCCTCCTAAAAAATCAAATGTTGGATATGAATGTTATTTAAAATTGAATAACTATTGGGTTTTTAGTGTAAAATGATGAATTGTCTGAAAAATGTCCCTATTTAATTTATCACAGATATTTTTTTGTTGTTTTTTCAAGGTTCTATATATTAAGAAGAACAAATATATATGGAATTATAAGCGATGGATACATTATTGGATGCAATGTTTTAAAAAATAAATTGTCTCATGAAAATTGATGAATTCATAGAACATACTTCAATGTGATACCAAGAATAAAATTATAAGGATGAATAATAATTGAAAATAATTAATTTATGGTAAATATGGGTGAAAATATCAATGCGTATAATTCTTATTAAATATAAAAAACTCATAAACCTATAATTTATTTCATTAACTCTCAATTGGATGTCAATTATAAAATGATAATGGAGCATACTACCAGGAAAGTTCGGATCAGGCACGCCTGATCCCCAAAATTTATTAAAAAAATAAGAGGTGCATAACAAAGGTCAAAGATAGACAGAAGAAAAATTACATCATATCAAAACCATAATCCTCACCATTACCGTAGTCTGACATCACATCAGCTTCAGCAGATTCCCATTCAGACGATACATATTGCTTGAAGAGCTGGATATATTGTTCCCTCCGTTTCAACTGCGCCTCAGATAGCTCCTCTTTTTAGGGACGTTTACTCTTTGATCTCCTCCCATCATCAATCGCAACCCCTCTATCTTTTTTAAAGGTAGATCTCGTCGACACCATTTTAGGCATATCGGAGTAATCTCTCATGGGTCTTCTTTTGATTCTATTCTTCAAAAGCTCTTCCCTCTCAGAGGCTCCCTTCTTCCCATTCATAAGGGAATCACTGTATGAGTCATGGTCTTCTTGCAGGGGGTAACCAGGTGACTCCACATCACACCCAGGTTCAACCTCGTTGCTCTTACTCAAGTCATTCATAATTCTTCCAATAACCTGACACACTTTCGGATTTTCCATCACCATTGTTTCCTTTTGCATGACAATGTCATGTTCACTACCTTCTTCCACCACGGAACCATGCTGCTGTTCAACCACACCATTGATGACCAACTCACCTTGAATAACCTACCCATGAGAAGCTTCCAATACCCCACTCACCTCCTTTGGAATCTCCTTGATTTGCTCAGCAGAACCCCCCATTAGTTTCCTATTTCTATCCTGCTCCATCCCAGGTGAGACATGAGGTTGTCCACCAGAATCACCCACGGTCAGAACAACTGAGGCCTCCATCACATGGACAGTGATGGAATCTTCATGAAATGGGAGACACCAAATTTCCTCCTCTTCCATTGGTTCATCCTTCTTCAGGTCAATATCCATTAAAACAACAAAACAGTTTGCCGAACAGTTTATCAATCCATCATCACTAACCTGTACCCTGACAGGAGAGCTCTGCCCTGGAAATTTACTCTCACTAGATGTCTGTGTTTTCTCTAGTCCCTTGCCCATATACAGTATGTCAGACTCACCAGCCTTCCTCTCCCCTTTATCAGGTTGTTACATTACTTCTTTCCCCTTTCTGGTAGCCATATTCATGGAGCTCTCATTTTCCTGCATTGAATCTTCCATACCGATGTTACATTCATTCGGCAATTCTCCTCATTGGGTATCCTGCCCCACACACATTTCTGATGAAACATCTACAAGGACCTGATTATTTATCAAATCATCTACCACTGGGACCAATCCAATTTCAGATACCCCTGGATTTAGACCTGTTTGATGTTGAACCATATCATCAACCGCCGGGACTAATCCAGTTTCAGATGCCCCTAGATTCAGATCTGCTTGAGTCTGAACCATATAATCATTTCCAGAATTATTAGGAACACCCAAATGGGAAGCTGGAATCTTTCTTCGGCACATAACTGTTTCATGACCCTGCTTGCAACAATTGGAACAAAACAGAATCCATGTTTCATGCAGAATTTTTTGAGCGTACTTGTATTCTCCTTCCACGATGATCAATACAACCTCTAGCGGATCTCTTGAGAGATCCATTTCAACACAAAATCTCGCAGTGGAAGGATTTGACAAAGTAGAAGTTCTTTGATCACAGCAAATAAAACGTCCAATGGAATTACCTATCGAGCGTAGAATTCCTGGATTTTGAAAAGGGATGGGAAGACCCGGCATCTGCAACCAGATTGCAGACTTTGGAGAATCATGATTCAAATGAATTTCAAAGGTCCATTGAATAAGATGGAAACTAGAATCCATCTTCCATTGGGACCAAGCCTTTCCCAAATCCTCATCATCCGCAAACAGGATGAGTATTTGTCGCGGTCCATGAATTCCAACACGCGCAAAATTCTGGATCCCCCATTTTTCATTTAAAAACTTACCGATATCCTCCAACAACGGACGCCTTCTCACAAACCTTGCAATTAGGTCATTAGAAAGCAGTGTCGAAGCCTCATAGAATTCCTGTAATGTAACTGGAACAACGGGTTGACCGGAGATGCCTCCGGGGACCTTCGGGGAGACATTGATAGTCGGAAAGAGGAAGCCTGTGGACAACGGGGGTTAGAGAGCACCATCACCGCACTTCCCAGATTCAAGCGCAAGAGAAGACGATCCCCCTCCCCCCGCTGAGGGAGGAGGGGTCGCAACAGCAGTCATCACCAAACCCTATCTCAGGGTTCGCCATCGGTGGGAGACAAGAGCAAGAGCCATCATTTTCTTCCAAACATGTTATCGGTTTAGGGGGTATTGAGGCGGCCTTACCCCACCCCCTGTCGCATGTCCCCAGCTAGGCCCAAGGTGGACAACATTGGTCTTGGGCCAGTTCCCACAGAGTCGAGGGGACGAGAGGATCACTGGCATATGGTGCACGTTGCCTTTGCGAGGACTCGAACCCGGAACCCCAACGACGGGATGCCACCACCTTTAACCAACTCACCCATCCCCCGCGGGCGTAAACATGTTATCGGTTTAGGGGGTATTGAGGAAGCCTTACCCCACCCCCTGTTGCACGTCCCCAGCTAGGCCCAAGGTGGCCAACCTTGGTCTTGGGCTAGTTCCCATAGAGTTGAGGGGATGAGAGGATCGCTCGCGTATGGTTCACATTGCCTTTGCGAGGACTCGAACCAGGAATCTCAACGACGGGACGCCACCGCCTTGAACCAACTCACCCATCCCCCGCGGGCATGGAGCATACTACATCTTAATAAAAATGTGTATGTTCATTGAATATCATGTTGATAGTATGAGAAAGTAATTTAAATATAGATTTAAATATATTCAATTTTAGAATAAAACTATAAATATAATTTTTCTGGAATAAAGGTATGTTTGAGAAATATATAAGTAGTCTTAATGGAATCATTAAATGAAGTTAAAAGGAGTGGTTCTATAATTAATTTTTTCAAAAAGATTCTATTTTTTAAAGGTGTCATTCTAGTGGTATTAAAATATCAATATAATATAATGATAAATCCACTATAATAACATAAAAAAGTAAAACTTCAATGTAACAAAATTTTGTTGTACTAATTCAATTTCATAGAATATTAAAACTTTCAGTTCAAAATACAAGTATATATATGTAGAGGGAAATTATAAGAAACCCCCCACTTCCTGAATATATAATGTGAACAAGTATAGAAATATTGGATTCTATAGATAGTCTTAAATGTTATAAGTCATTTTTTGGAGAGAAATAAGGTTTCCATGTTCTCCATACTATTTAATGTAGAAAAAATCCGATTTGGTAGCTATTGTTAATGCTTTGAAATATTCAAACAAAAGGACCTTGAATTTTTTTATAGTATGTCAATCATTATCATACAAAAAATCCCTACATTAGGGATAATAATATATAAATTCAAGAGAAAACATATTGAGTTTATGTAATTTACCCTGAATAAGGAAAATTAGATTATTTCAAGTATATTTGAATATATTGGGAACATTTATGGAATTTTTAATAATGGTGTTCATTATGATGATGAGTAATGGTTTACACCAAAACAATAACGACTCAAATAATATTTAATGGGAGATAACACCAAATTTTTCAAAATGACGGAAGAATCATTGTAGGTTCAACATGGAGTTTGAGAAAAAGGGAGAAGGATAAAAAAACTCGCCAAATAATAAAAATGGAGAATGATAAAAAAACACGCCAAAAATTATGTGACTCTAGATTTCATGAAAAATAATATAGAGAATTTAATAAATATAAAAGTATTTATATATAATGTATTATTAATTATTAGTCCTTTTCATAAATTGGAATAAATATGAAAAAATCATAATACAATGTATGTTTCGTGCAAGCTATTGTGAAAATTTGAATGATACATAAACAAATATTGATTTTAGGATGAATACCATGACACCTATATAATATTAATTTTTTAAAATATAAGGATAAGAAATCATAATTATTTATCATCACACTAGGGAAAAATTAAGTGGAGTTTATGGGTTACGAAATATCTCTCTACCTTTTTTATCTAACTAAGGAGTAAATGGAAAACAAGATTATTACCATATATAATGAGTTTATTTTTTATTTTCATGTAATTAAAAGTGATGAAATTTTGGTATGAAATTATGGATAACCATTTTTTCAGTATTTGGATTCTAGATGATATATCCATCATGGATTTATTATAAGGTTTTCATATTTCCTCTTTGAAACACATTAGTTGATATATAAAATATATAAATAAAGTTCATTATTTTAGGATGATTAGCCATAATGAAATAAAGGAATATAGTTTTATAAGATATCATTAAAAGGAATTAAAGTAAAAATATAATACCAAAAATTAACATTGAAGTATTATTTTTAATGATGTAATAGGAAATGAATTTAGAAGTAGTATGAGTAATGTTATGAAAGAAGGATTTTAACCCTTGAGGGGAGAGTGATTGAGTTTAAAAACATATTAATAAAGTTATTCCAAGTGAATCTAAAATTATTAATAGAGATAGAATTATTCATTAAGGATAAGTAAGTTGAGATTATAAACACTGATGTTCTAAATGTTTTCTAACCTAGACCAATGAGTTTTCCAAAAGTATAAATTCAGAACGTTTAATTTATTGAATATGTATGTTTATCGTATTATTATATATATTTTTCATAATATTGAAATCTATTACTTAGGGGGAAAATTAATTATTTAATAGAATATATATGTATCTTCAAAGGGGATAAATATACTTGTGTTTGAATGTTATCAATTTGTTAGTTGAGTTTATTATAAAAGAACACTTACGTTTTTTGAGGTGGTAAAAAATATTGGATTATTTATAGATAGAGTTGATTTATAAATCAATCTAGGTTTTTTCCTAAAATTATCATTACTCACATATACTTAGTGTTGATTAATTTAGGACATATATCCTTAAGTGAAACAAATTTCTTCTTCATCAAATGTGTTTTGGTATTTACGTGTAATAAAGATAAGAAGATGAAAACTATGTCATGATTGAAGATTGAGATGAACCTGACTACCCCATACTAGCATTTATATTTATTATCATTAAGTGATATAAGATATGAATATTTAATTTATATTGAGTTAAATATTGGAATGTCTATTGAATAAAAAATCCAAAGGATGATAATGAAAAATCCAATGGATTATTATAGTGAGTGTTCTATTTTTTTCAATAAAAGTAATGTAAATATATGATTATTTTTGTTGAAATATCTAGAAGAATGGGTATGAAGATCAATGACCCCCCATATTAATGAAGTATTTCTTGGAAATGGGAATATTGAAGTACCCATGGAGAAGTAGTTTGAGATACTTTTTAGTGGTAATATGTTTTTCAATGCTATGAATGTATCTATAGATACACTAAGGTACTAGAGATCTAATCCCACGTTGTCAATGAAAATTTAAATGGTAAGAAGCTGCTTGTTGGAGACATGCCATGTAAGGAAACAATATATATATATTTTCTGATTGTTGAGAGAGTCATAATTATATTCAATTTTATGTAATTATGTTTGAGGAGAAATTTTTATAATACATATTTATGATTATGTTTTGGAGAATACATCAATTTTTTAAAAGTCATTAAAAGTAATGTTGAAAACAAAATGATACAACGATGATGTTAAAGGAGCTAAATTAAAGGAAAAGTGATTCTGGAATATGGATCTAGAATATACCTATATAGAAGGAACATTATGGATATTATATTATGTTTATATGGATATGTATCTAGTGTTACCCCATCGCCCCCATCCTCCCTTCCACCTCGGGTCAGCTTGGCCCCCCTCGGCTCCTCATTGGTGTGCTCGCGGTGGCTTCCTCTTTCTGTGATGGCGTTGTGCGAACTTGTGGGCTTAGTAGCTTTAGTGTTTCTCTCAGGTTTTGGTCTATATCTTGCCTCACAACATCTACAAATGATTGTTATTTACATGGAGGGGTGGTGATGATCTAGTGGGTAAGAACTATTCTCTGCATCTAAGGGCTTCTAGAAAATCTCATGTTAGAGCTTCTAGTGGTTCGTTGCGGTCGTCGAGTGTATTTTGTATGGTGGTGATTGGATTTGGGAGTGGGAATGTGATAGGGTCTACTGAGCCATGGATTGGGAGGTAATGGATATAATATGGTTTTTTGATCTTTTTATCTTTCCATCGCATTATGTTTTAGGTTATGGATCAACTATCCGGGTGTTGTTGGCATCGAAATTTGATATTGTTTGCATTTTTTTGGGTGATTCAGTATTTTTTCTAAAGATGTCTCTTATTTTAGTGATGATTTTCTATAATAGGTGTTTTTATGTAGTTTTCTTATGATGGTGGATGTGAAACCTTATATTTTCTTGTTTTTTTTGGATTTGGATATTTGTGATGTGGTCTGGGCCCAGAGTTGTTCATTCTAGTGACGACATTGAAGATTTTTCCAACATTGGATGTAATATTCTTTTGAATTCCATTTGGATGTCTATAATGATGTTTTAGATGATTATAAATTTATTTCTTTGGATTAAAATTTGATCTACATTTTGATAAGATCATTTGCAGTTCTGTGATTTCATGTTGATGTTTGGGTGTGTTTCAAGCATCACACCACATGGGTCTGCTTCAGATGAGGTTTAAATCCAGAATCGTTTCACCATTTGATGTCATTGTAATTTTTATGTTTTTTAGGGTATGGATATGAAATCAGTACGGTGCATGTGCTCCTCTTCACAAGATGGATAGTGGAGCGGTCATAGGATGGTGATGTATTTTCATCATGATGTAATCACTAAGAATAGGTAGATTCAGTAGTCTTGACCTAGGTTATCATCTTTCATGGTTTTATTTTTTTTATGATTGGACTTTGTAGTTTCTCACTTTTCCTCAAAAGTTATGATAATAATAATGATTTTTTTTGTATTTTTAATGAATATTAAGATCTAATAGTAACAATTCCTTAAAAATACATCCTATCATGATGATATTTTATAGTATGATTTTTTGAGGATTAAACAATATCTATATCCGAAAGAATAATATTTTATAAGACCTGTTTGACATAATTTTTAAAGGTGTATGATTATTTCAAAAAATATATTCCATTTACATAACATTCTGGAAGAGGATATGTAGAAGTAGATGAAAAATAAGGTTGGCTATGATTATAAACATATCGGATAATTGAGAAAGGTTCATAAAGGAATAATATATGATTTAAATTCTTTTAAAATATTAATATGGTTATACAAAAAAATAATTTTATTTAGTATTGAGTTTCATGAACATGAGAAATTTTCTGAAATAGGACAATGAAAGAGAATAATTACTATAGAAGTTGAGTCAATTTTCTTTAGAAAATAATTCAATGGGAGAAGAAAATAATGACGATAGTTATGGTCGGTGTATAAGCATAAAAAATGAGAAAGATAAAATGTGGAAATGATTTTTCCATGTGATATTGTTGGATCTAAGAAAAATTAGAAGTATAATTTTGTGTTACATGTTCTAAATGATAGTGAAATCTATATGATAAATTGTTATGTGAGAATAACTCTCATAGTTTCTAAGATATGTAAGACTGACATTATTATTATAAGATTTATCTCGATTTATACCTAGAAAGTGTTTAGAATATAATATTCTAATGTTTATAATACTAAAAGAAGATGTTCAGTACTAGAATTATAATATAAATAAGATCAAATTTTAGGAGATCAGAAGATGTTAAAGATCAAAAATTGTAAAAAAAATGGAAATATGAGAAGGTCTTAAAAGATGTATATAATTGACATGTATGATCAAAATTCTATGCAATAAAATCAAAAATATTTTTACAAGATAACTCAAAATTATAGTTTATTTGTTTATTAACTTGATTAAATAAATTTGATTAATTTTTTATGTAGCTCCTTGAAAAAATATCAATATGTTTGTGCTATGATTCAACATAACATTTGATGAATAGTTGATAAATATTTATTAAGGACAACATGAATATTCTCACTATTAAATAGAAATGGTGGAAGAAAAATTTAAGGAAGATACAATAATTGAGAAAGTGGGTAATCCAAAGTGATAAATTAGAGTGAAATTGAATTTATTTGAATATTAGTAGAAGTCATATAAGATGTAATTATGACCTATATGTTTTGAAATATTAGTTGACTCGTGGAATATGTTAGGTATTTGAACTATATCTTACACATATAAGAGAAATTTGAAGCATAACTAAATCAGAGGCCAAGAAATTTTTAAGAAGAATATTTTTGAATGTCGAATTAATAAAAAAGTTAACAAAATATACTGAATATTCTAAAAATTGTTGATGAAATCAACATGAAGGTACTCACTTTTTATTAATTTTTTATTATAAATATCGAGAGAATATGAAATAAAAATTTGTTATTGAATTTTTTTTATTTTTCATTAGTTAATGAACTACTCTTTTCGGAGAATATATTATAACTAATATATTAAAATCATGGATAAATGGACAATATATTTTTTATAAGAGTTTGTGGAAAATAATTGTCAAGTTGGGGTACCCAATATAATGATCCATTAGAGATAAAACTAACTAGTAGGGAACAAATTTTTAGGTCAAGGATGATAAATTTTTTATATTGGGGACAAGGTAGATATTTTCCTTATCTCTATGATAAGGATAATTCATTACCATATGATGTAAATTTTCAGTTTATTATAATTCCTTATCACCTATTTTATTTAAATATCTTCATTAGTGATAAATAAAATCTATGTCTCATACTAACCAAAAAATTGTATGAATGCGGGCACCCATATTAAGGGAGAAGCATGTAAAAATATAATTTGTTGTAATCTCATTGAATTTATTATTATATATAGTGAAAATGTGATGGCTGAATAATTTGATATTTATTCAACGCAGAAAAAATAATGGTCGGAACAATTAATGTGAAAATGAATCCGGTAGAATGTAGTTCAGACTGATTGGCCCCCATCCCACTATGACTTCACTAGATTATATGGAACATAAATATTTCTATAAAATTGAATAAATTTTTATAAGATTGTATGATACCAAATGATTTATGTATAAATACCCTCTATAATTAAAATTATATAATTACCCAAATTTTAGGGATATAAAATTTCATGAGGATGAAACTTCTAGGTTTGTATACATTGGTGGAAATGTGAAATTGTCCCAAAATCCAGTTTAATCCGCCATGGTCCCAAAATAGTCATCATTAGATACATATCTCCATTAATTCACAAATAAGGATTTATTAAATAAATAAAACATCCATAATTGTGTATATACAATTTATACATGGAGATCATTGATCTCAAGGAAATATTGAATTTTATTTATCTTGGGATAATCTTAACATTGAAAAAACATACAATTTATATTATGACTGATATAGGGTCTCAAAATTATATGATATAAAAATGTAATTACTTACTATGATACTATAATAAAATATTAATATTAATTTTTAAATTGAAAATGATACTAGAATAGAATTATTTATAGGAATTGAATTGAGGTAAAATGACCTTTACTTATCCAAAGATTCTTAGACTAGAGTTGACCCTTTGAACTAACCCAACTCCCCAAGATGGAAGGTATATTTATGGGAAAAATTCATAAGAGGTATATATAAGGATAATTAGATGTTTTATGAGTAGAAATTATAATAGGGGTGGTTATTTATTATTCCGGTGAGTGCGATTCCATGGAATATGTTATTAAATAATTTATGTCATCATTATCTTAATTGATCCACTACTCCACATAGTTCCCCATTACCTCCCTTAATTATCCAATATAATTATTAGTTCCAAAATTAGATAACTATAACTACCTTATACAATTTTAATAATTCACAAGTATGTATGATGTCGTTTTATCATATTTCACCACAATTCACCATTTTATATATATTTTATAATGTTCTCCAAAAACTATCAAATTTGAACCCTTATCTAATTTTGATTGTCTAATTCCGAATATAAAACCATTTTTAGAAAATAAAAATATAATTATTTATGTTTAAAATTATTATATATGGATGATATATTTAATAAAATGTGATATGAGAGTAAACAAAATTTTATTACTAAAGACTTATTATAACCTGGTCCCATTGAAAACCCTACAAGAGGTGATGAATTTTGGTTATTTGGAAATAAATATTCTGTTTTAATTAATTGAAAAATTATACTTGGGATGTAAGTGATACCTTGAACTAGATATTTAATCATTAAAAATATAAAAAATACCAGGATAATGAACACACGGATTTTATTTGGTTCACCTATAAAGGTACACTCTAAGGATCACATAATAAAATTTTGATGATCTTCAAATTAACCACTACTTCAAAAGTATGTGATTATAACATTATGAAGACATCAATACTATACAATACTCCACATACTTTTCCTCACTTCTGTAAAATAATTTTAAAATTGATAATGATATGGTATCGACATTCATGCCAATCTTACATAATATCTATCAAGTTTACAGCAACAAAAATTTATGCTTTTCACCATTATACTACAGTCTTTAATTATAGATCACCAACGATGTAAATTATTTTTTCTTTGTTATAGATTTTAATGTAATCCAATCTCACATAACTTATATTCATTAATCAAAAATATGAAATGAACTTCTTTTCCCTCTAATATTCAATGATCTCACCTTTTATTATGTGTGTTTTCATTTTTGATTCTACATAGTTGGTCTACTAATATTCCAAATGTTTGAATTTCAAATTTTAAATTAAAAATACAATGAAATAACTTTAAATAAAATCCATCCTTTGTATTGGAGGCTAGGTTTTCTCCACCAATTAATTTTTTATGTGTGGATAATAATTGTTGAAATAACTACCTAACTGCCTTCTTATACTACCATATAATTACATCCATTCAAATTATTACGATAAAATGAATCAAATTGTGACTATATTCATTATGGTGAAATATTTATGTTTCTACGTTACTTCTATCCTCTTCCAAATTTTTAATGGAATGATCTATGTATATAGTTTTCATAGATAAAAATTCTAAAATCTATCCATTAATTTTTATATTGTGACACAAAATCATATTGTGAATGATCTTATATACTAAATACACACAAATATTAAGAAATTACGTCACATAATAACCTTTTGTGTCACAATATGGACACATTCAATCTAGATTAAAAAAATTCACCAAGTTTTCTTCATTAAACATCATTGGATTGATAGTGTGGAAGTGCAATTGAATGTTTTTATGTTAACTAATCAAAATTTTCATTATTCATTAAACAACCTATGTTACTTCCATAATTTTTGAAAAAATCCTATAGTGGTCTTACACATCATTCATAGAACGTCAAGACTTACAAACATAAACAATAATCCATAATGGAAGCTACCTTGATACGAAAGCCAACCAAAATTACCATTGTTTTTTAAAATCTCACACGTTGGAATTTTTTTCAACCAACATGGACACCAATTCCATGAGTTCATCTAAAACTAAAATAATAACTCCCTAAATTTCTCTTTAATTTAATATGTATTCCATCTTTCAAATATATTTTTATTTTCATGATTTAATCATCATTTTAGTCTTCTCCTTACTTTAGGAATTTCAGGATTCTCTTTAATTCATGTGTTTCTCCTCATTTGATAATAAAATTAAATGGGACCTATTATCCAAAAATTAATATTTATAAGAACCCATATCTAATCAAAAAGTTGAAAACTTGAAAAATATAATTTTACTAATCTCAAAGAAAATTTTAATAAATTATTAATATAAAAAACAAAATAAATTATAAAACCCTACATTGTTATTTGTATTTCCATTTATCTAATCTACTTACCATCAACACCTAATGAAAAGTGTATCCCTAGATATTCTTACTTACAGTAAAATATATACAACTATATAAAAAATAAATGTTACAATAAAACATTATGTTCAACTGGGATAGGGTAAAAACTGAACCTACTTAGTTTTATGTAATTTATTGTACTCTGGTGATCAACCTATGCCTTTTTAACACATGATATTCCAATGGGGTTGTTAAAATATCCACCAATTATTATTTTATCCAAATAAGTCTCATCTTTATAGCATTGTTTTCAACCTTATCCATTATAAAATGATATTTGATTTCTATTTTCCTCAAGTAGCAGTGCTCAATTGGATTTTTTAATTTCAATGGAACTTTTCTTCATAATTAATCTTTATAGTCCATTTCTCCACTTCACCCATATATTCCAATTGTTTCTTCATTTAGATTACCTCTGTGAAAGATTTACTAACTCATATATTCCCCAGTGCTGTTATACTTAAATAAACACAATCATGTTTTTTACCTAGCTAACCTAAAAAATATAGTCTGATATATATTTATATACCACATATAGATTTCATTTGAATAATTTTACTATCCCAATATACATCCAAAATTTAAAATATAGCTATAATTTTTGATTATTTGTAAAGAAACACATAATTTAGAGTTCTCGTGATATACATCATTTTTCATATCGAAACACAATGATATTACTTACATGGACTACTCTATAAATGTACATCCAAACAAGGGACAAATAAAATTTTATTCCAATTTAAGGTAAGATAAATTAATTTTCCAAATTATCTTCTATAAAATGTATAGTATAGTACCTCATTGATTCATTCTTTACATACATAGTTATAACTAGTCATTGATATAAAACATGATTATAATCTTTAATTTAGAATTTATTGGAACATCATTTTTTATACTTCACTTGTGAGATGGATTTTTTTCCTTCATCTTAATAAGATATGGCCCTAGAATATATATCAATTCTCTGATCATTGACTTTTAAAACTGGAAAATAATCATTTTTGTAAATTTATAAGAATAATTTTACTTATTTTCACCAAATATTTCATCATATATAAACCCAAAAACTACAAATTCCCTTCTTTGAAAATGTACAATGAAAGACTGTGGTCAAACCTTCCACTCTTGAACTCCATCTTCCTAGTAAAGTGTCTTTCTATGAATATCAAGCACAAGATTCATGTTTTAGGCCTCACAAATCCTTTATCCTTAAAGCATTACTATAATCATTCCTATAAACAAATTAAACCAACTTCTCAATATAGACTTACTAATTACATATTATATTTAATAATATGGTATTCACATCCATTTATAACACTTTGATCTTCCCCTAAAAGAAATACTAATTTGATTCTAATGAGATAAAAGAATACCACTAGTTCTAATGTCTCTTACACATCAATTACTTAAACCTAATAAAATCATTTACAAACCCACCATTCATTATTTAAAATATATTTTCCATTTTCATTCTTATAGTACATAAAAACCACACTACTTTATTCAGATTATTATTTCCATGACTTTCTAGAAGAAAAAATTATGATTTTTATAAATCTAGTCTAACTAATTGATTTTTTCCATGATTCCCCCCTACACCACTTGATAAAAATATTTTTATTCCATTTTTGGATATATATATATATAAGTGTGTTTTAAATTTATGATTCTATGGTTTTTTTGGTGTAATTTTTTCACCCAAAATATTTGTCTCATTGAACTCACCTTGTCTTCTTCTTCATGGAGTCACACGTTATAATTTTCGAGAATATCTTCATCAACCAATTCAAAATCAAAATTCTCTTCTTAACATGTAGAATTATTTTCACCACTATGAATCCTTAATTTTTCTTCTTATTCAATAAATATTTCATTCAAATATATAATATCAAAACAGTTAATATTTTTTTCATAAAAAACATTCAAATTATAACTTTACATAATTTTTTTCAACATAGCATTTAGATATTTATAATATTTCTCTTTAATGAGTATCTTGAAAATATCCATTCATTTGTATCATATCTTTATACTCCTTGATTAACCACTTTATTCAGAATGTAACACTTACTCCCAAATACTCTAAAGTGATTTATTGTTTTATTTATTCCATAACAGATTTCATAAATTTTTATTCATTGGGGTTTATAAAATAATTATTTAATGTTTAAACATCAAATTTTATAACTCCCTTTAAAACATTACATGATATTACACTTTATTTGAAAAAAATCAATTTTTATTTTTTACTATATAATTCTTCCTTTTCAATACACCATTATGTGATGGTTTTTCTCAAATATGTGAAGTATTATATCTCTCATTTGAAAATGTACATCCTTGTGGACTCCTAATAAGTTTTTTTGGTCTATTTTCGTATTACATCACCACCCTTTATTGATTTCTCTCTCTATCCTACTATGTAGAGAATGAAAAACGAGACATTCCATTAATACAGGAACCAAAATCACGTAAAGAAACTAAGAAATGAATCTCTCTTATGGTCCATGGTATGGTGAATGTTATATGGAATTTTTACTTTATAAGGATCATTACTGTTGTTCTGATGTTTTTATAGACCCTAATACCTTTGGTTTTATACTCATTACCTTTATCCCTAATCTATTTATACTCAATATTTCATGAACTTTTAATCATCATGATTTCTTCAAATAGTGTGATGTTGAACTCAAAACTCTTAAATGTATCCAAAAATTCATTTCTAACTCCTCTTCTACCATATTCTAGGTTTATATAACTCTATTTTTAAATATAAGGGTTTTATATGGAAAATAATTAAACATGTATTTAACATTTTCATTATCCTTCATATAATGATGGATTGGTCATGAATGAGGCCTCATTGGAGTTGGGGAAACTTCAAGTAGAGAGATATTAATAGATGTATGATCCATTTTGTTTCTACTTATTAGTTTGATGAAACTAATAATACTCTAAGAATTTTTAATAGGATGGGATGGAATATTTATAGAGTTATTGCTTATTTATTTGATGAGGGTAGTAGCAATATAGATTATTAGAGTCTTTAGATCCCTCTACTCCATACACTAACACTTCTTATCATTCTGTTGATTAATAATAATTATTTTTTAAATGATCATAAATATTAGAATATTCCATTGGTGTGGACAAAAATTATTTATTTGTTCTTGGGAATTATTGGTGTTTTAATATTTTTGTAGGTTATTGAAAACCCTATCGATAACGATGAGGTTTTCAAAAATTTTTTTGAAAAGGGGACCATTGAAGCCACATCGTAACATGCCTTAGCCTGCTCAACTATGGTCAGTCACACCTCGAGGGAGGGGAACAAAGTAGCAGATCACCTTGCTTCCCAGGCTGATCAAAATCTCAAAGTTACATGTCTTTCAAAAAAATTTCCCATTAAACCTGAGGGGGTTAACTTGATTTGGGGGGACTCCTTAGGCTGTCATTATTACAGAACTCCTTAGGTTTGAAGGCCCTATAGGGATTTTTTATAATGTATAATAAAAATAATAATATTGATGATGATGATGATATCAAAAATAACAATGGTATTTTATCTTTTTATAAATTAGTTAGAAGCAAAATTAAAGAAAAGTGAACCAAAATTTAATGACAATAAGCCTGAGTGATTGTATCCAAAATATTGAATATGATAATGAAGTAAGGTTAAGAAGGTAATAAAATAATTAAATAAATATGAATAGATACCTTAAATAATTTTTATAAAAAACATGTTAGAGATACAAATTTTTAGATATTTTTCATTGGTTCTCTCAAATGACAATAAATTTAAGTACTTAGGTGCAACGAATTGGATGATCGAGGTCATTCTCTTAAGGATAAAATATATAAAACAACTTATCAATGTAATTATGTAAAATAAATGGAATAAATAAATGTATAAGAATGATGGGAGGTTTATTTATGTTTATAGAAAAAAAATTAGGTTTTCCTCAAGAAGATATTTTTTAGAAAATAATTTGAGAAGGTGTAATCAATCTAAATGTACATCTTTACTTAATAATTAATCATTCCATTTCAAAAAATATCCAATTATTTAGGTCCCCCACTTCGTTAACCATAAACTTTACAGGACTAATCTCAAACTCAAATTTGAAATGAATTATACACTAAGATAACACTATAACATGCAATAATAGCACACTTCTTAAATTTTTTTCATAAGTAGAGATTAGATTTATTGGAAAATAAATAAACATGTTCATAGTTTAAATGATTATGATGTGATTTCAGGTATTATATTTTAACTCTAAGATATAATAAATCTTGTTTTGGTTTTTATGATTATGTTTAAGCTCTAATTATTTTTTTTCTTTGACATTGTGTGTAAAATGAAAACTACCTGTGAGTATTTGTAATTAAAAACTCTATTAATGTTTCATATTAATATGAATTAAAATAATATCATTGATTCAAAATTAATATATCAATAATGTTTGAGTTAGGATGAATACTAGTGAAAACTACTGTTCAATGTTTACTGTAGTCATCATATAAAAAACATTCAAATGAAAATGACTAAAATTGTCATAAATTATTCCTGAATGAATAATATATGGCCTAAATGGTGAAGTGGATTCCATGTTGAATATTTTCGACCAGTTTTTAAATTATGGACAATTTCTTATAACCAAATGAAATATCTATCAAAAATGGCACAAATGAACATTGTATCCAATATAGAGAAGAATACAACAACAATATTTCAGGTCCAAATAAGGCCTATAAATATTTTCATGTCAAAAATAATAGGGTGAAATTTAATGTATTTACACTGTAATTTTAATCAATGTATTAAATACATGATATGATCAAATGTTTTCCATAAATAAAAATTAAATAACATTAGGAAAAAATGTGTCATTTATAAATGATAAAATTAAAAAAATTATATAAATAATTTCTAATTAACTATAAAATATTAACCAAAAGGATGTAAATTTTACATTTGAATAACATGGTGATTTTTAGAAGTTCAACTTAAAGATACATATGATTCATTTATAGAGTTTTTCCAATAAATATGACAATGTTCAGTTATTATTTATGAATAACATAACATGATTATTAATCTAAGATTCAAGATGATAATTGAGGTTGTTGTGAGGAGGATTAGCCAAAGACTACATGAGATGAATTCATGGAAAATCCAAGTCTAAATAAAGATGAAAGGAAGGAATAAAAAGTCATTGAGAAAGAGATAAATTCAAAGTTAATAATTCTTTGAGTCCTCACTTCTCTATTAAATGGATTATATATTAATATATGTCATTTATATATGACGCTGTGGGGTTTTAAAGAAAATATTGATGAGGAACATTGAAGAGAGATTCATTGACCAACCGATACATTATAGAAAAAATGAATTGAGGATGTCAGAGTTCAAGATGCATATACTAGAATATTATTTGATGTAGAGTTATAAGTTATTATACCATATATGTTTTTAATATCAAAGTTGTTAGTGAATAAAGTGAGGTAACCAAACTTTATCTTCCCTATATTATTGGAATCCAAAGTAGATCTTATTTAGAAGACAAGTTATATGAAAGTATAATAGATTCAAATGTTGAGATGAATCATACGTTACCTATATATTATGAATATTGTAATAGCTGAAGATTATTTGACGTTGGGTATATTTTATTACTCTAATGTTGATAAATATTTGGTTCGATAGAACTAGTTATGTGTGCTTGTAGTTAAATTTTTTCATTTATTACATATTGGACACCAACGGTCAAAGAATAATATATTAAAATTAGTGAAATGTAGTCATAGATAAAATAATAATTTATTTTTTATAATATATTGAATATGAATAATTAATAATATTGGGATAATTTATATAGAACCTTTTAAGACATAGTCGCCAACATTAGGACGAAAGCTTGTTAAAAAATCATATTTTTACCGTATTAAATGTATGTATTTCATGTGTTGTGAAATTTTTGGTTGATTTGTATGATATCCATTCATCCAAATAGTGTAGTCGTTTCAAATAATTAGTAAGAACAAGACGTTACTAAATCACATATCGCACTCATTCAACTCTATCTTAGTGAGACTACAATAGTCGTTTTAGAACTTCAAGTTATATCAAAGCTCAATGCTGAATTTCTAATTAGATCTATTTATTCCACCTAGTTATGTTTAATAGTTTTACTTGAAGTGTATATTTAAAAAATTTAGTTCTATTCATTATTTGAGTAATAGGAAAATTATCCCTGTCAATATTGCACCCTCTTCTAGAACATTGAACAATTTGAAGAAAACAAATTTGTTAAGGAAGATCACTCTTACAAAAAAGAAAAAATTGGATATACTAATAGTTTATGGAATCAAATTTGGTAATAATTCCTTAATATAATATGATTATTATCATCTTAAATAATCAAATGTTGTCTATGAATGTTATTTCAAATTGAATAACTATTGGGTTTTTACTTTAAAATGATGAATTATCTGAAAAATGTCCCTATTTAATTTATCACAGATATTTTTTGTTGTTTTTTCAAGGGTCCATATATTAAGAAGAACAAATATATATGGAATTACAAGCTATGTATAATTTATTGGATGAAATGTTTTAAAAAATAAATTCTCTCATGAAAATTGATGAATTTATAGAACATACTTTAATCTGATACCGAGAATAAAATTATATGGATGAATAATAATTGAAAATAATTAATTTATGGTAAATATGGGTGAAAAAATAAATTTTTATAATTCTTATTCAATATAAAAAACTCATAAACTTATGATTTACTTCATTAACTCTCAATTGGATGTCAATTCTAAAAGGATAATGGAGCATACTACTTCTTAATAAAAATGTCTAAGTTAAATGAAGAACATGTTGATAGTATGAGAAATTAATGTAAATATAGATTTAAATATATTCAATTTTAGAATAAAACTATAAATATAATTTTTCTTGAATAAAGGTATGTTTGAGAAATATATAAGTATTCTTAATGGATTGATTAAATGAAGTTAATAGGAGAGATGCTACAATTAATTTTTTCAAAAAGATGATATTTTTTAAAGGTTTCATTCTAGTGGTATTAAAATATCAAAATAATATAATGATAAATCCACTATAATATCATAAAAAAGTAAAACTTCAATATAAAAAAATTTAGTTGTACTAATTCAATTTCATTGAATATAAAAACTTTCAGTTCAAAATACAAGTATATATATGTAGAGGGAAATTATAAGAAACCCCCCACATCCTGAATATATAATGTGAACAAGTATTGAAATATTGGATTCTCCAGATAGACATAAATGTTATAAGTCATGTTTTGGAGAGAAATAAGGTTTCCATGTTCTCCATACTATTTAATGTAGAAAAAATCCGATTTGGTAGCTATTGTTAATGCTTTGAAATGTTCAAACAAAAGGACCTTGAATTTTTTTTATAGTATGTCAATCATTATCATACAAAAAATCCATACATTAGGGATGAGAATATATAAATTCAAGGGAAAACATATTGAGTTTATGTAATTTACCCTGAATAAGGAAAATTAGATTATTTCAAGTGTATTTGAATATATTGAGAACATTTATGGAATTTTTAATAATGGTGTTCATTATGACGATGAGTAATGGTTTACACCAAAAAAATAACGAATCAAATAATATTTATTAGGAGATAACACCAAATTTTTCAAAATGATGGATGAATCATTGTAGTTCCAAAAAGTATAAATTCAGAACGTTTAATTTATTGAATATGTATGTTTATCATATTATTATATATATTTTTCATAATATTGGAATCTATTACTTAGGGGGAAAATTAATTATTTAATATAACATAAATGTATCTTCAAAGGGGATAAATCTACTTGTGTTTGAATGTTTTCAATTTGTTAGTTGACTTTAGTATAAAAGAACACTTACTTTTTTTGAGTTGGTAAAAAATATTGGATTATTTTTAGATAGAGTTGATTTATAAATCAATCTATGTTATTTTTTTATAAAATTATCATTACTCACATATACATTGTGTTGATTAATTTAGGACATATATACTTAAGTGAAACTAATTTCTTCCTCATCAAATGTGTTTATGGATTTACGTGTAATAAAGATAAGAAGATGAAAACTATGTCATGATTGAAGATTGAGATGAACCTGACTTCCCCATACTAGCCTTTATATTTATTATCAATAAGCGATATAAGATATGAATATTTAATTTACATTGAGTTGAATATTGGAATGTCTATTGATTAAAAAATCCAAAGAATGATAATGAAAATTCCAATGGATTATTATAGTGAGTGTTCTATTTTTTTCAATAAATGTTGAGTAAATATATGATGATTTTTGTTGAAATATCTAGAAGAATGGGTATCGATATCAATGAACCTCCATATTAATGAAGTATTTATTGGAAATGGAAATATTGAAGTACCCATGGAGAAGTAGTTTTAGATAATTCTTAGTGGTAATATGTTTTTCGATGCTATGTATGTATCTATAGTTACACTAATTTACTAGAGATCCAATCCCACATTGTCAATGAAAATTGAAATGGTAAGAAGCTGCTTGTCGGAGACAATCCATGTAAGGAAACAAGTTATATATATTTTCTGATTGTTGAGAGGGTCATAATGATATTCAATTTTATATATTTATGTTTGAGGAGAAATTTTTATAATACATATTTATGATAATGTTTTGGAGAATACATCAATTTTTTAATAGTCATTAAATGTAATCTTGAAAATAAAATGATACATCGATGATGTTAAAGGAGCTAAATTAAAGGAAAAGTGATTTTGGAATATGGATCTAGAATATACCTATATAGAAGATACATTCTGGATATTATATTATGTTTATATGGATAAGTATCTAGAGTTCCCCCATCGGCCCCTTCCTCCATTCCACCTCGGGTCGGCTTGGCCCCCCTCGACTCTTCATTGGTGTGCTCGCGGTGACTTCCTCTTTCTGTGATGGCATTGTGCGAACTTGTGGGCTCAGTCACCTTAGTGTTTCTCTCAGGTTTTGGTCTATATCTCGCCTCACTACATCTACAAATGATTTAGATTTACAAGGAGGTGTGGTGATGATCTAGTGGATAAGAACTAGTCTCTGCATCTAAGGGCTTCTATAAAATCTCATGTTAGAGCTTCTAGGGGTTCATTGTGGTCGCCGAGTGTATTTTGTATGGTGGTGATGGGATTTGGGAGTGGGATTGTGATAGGGTCTACTGAGGCATGCATTGGGAGGTAACGGATATGGTGATGTTTTGTTGATCTTTTTCTCTTTCCATTGCATTAAGTATTAGGTTATGGATCAACTATTCGGGTGTTGTTGGCATCGAAATTTGATTTTCTTCGCATTTGTTTGGTTGATTCAGTGTTTTTTCTGCAGATGTCTCTAATTTTAGTGATTTTTTTTTCTATAATAAGTGTTGTTATGTAGTTTTCTTATGATGGTGGATGTGAAACCTTATATTTTCTTGTTTTTTGTTTGGATTTGGATATTTGTGATGTGGTCTGGGCCCGGAGTGGTTCATTCTAGTGATGGAATTGAATATTTTTCAATCATTGGATGTAATATTCTTTTGAATTTCATTTAGATGTCTATAATGTTTTTTTATATTATTATAAATTTATCTCTTTGGATTAAAACTTGATATACATTTTGATAAGATCAGGGGCAGTTTTGTGATTTCATGTTGAATTTTGGGTGTGTTTCAAGAATCACACTACATGGGTCTGCTTCAGATGAGGTTTAAAGCCACAATCGTTTCACCATTTCATGTCCTTGTAATTTTGATGTTTTTAGGGTATGGATATGCAATCAGTATGGTTCATGTGCTCCTCTTAAAAAGATAGCTAGTGGAGCGGTCATGTTATGGTGATGTATTTTCATCATGATGTAATCACTGAGAATAGGTAGATTCGGTAGTCTTGACCTAGGTTATCATCATTCATGTTTTTTTTTATGTTTGGACATTGTAGTTTCTCACTTTTCCTCAAAAGTTATGATAATAATAAAGATTTTTTTTGAATTTTCAATGAATATTAATATCTAATAGTATAAATTCCTTATAAATACATCCTATCATGATGATATTTTCTTGCATGATTAGTTGAGGATTAAAAAATATCTATATCCAAAAGATTAATATTTTATAAGACCTGTTTGAGATAATTTTTAAAGGTGTCTGATTATTTCAAAAAATATATTCCATTTATATAACATTCTGGAAGAGGATATGTAGATGTAGATGAAAAATAAGGTTGGCTATGATTATAAAAATATTGGATAATTGAGAAAGGTTCGTAAAGGAATAACTATTGATTTAAATTGTTTTAAAATATTAATCTAGTTATATAAAAAATAAATTTCTTTAGTATTGAGTTTCATGAACATGAGAAATGATCTGAAATAGGACAATGAAAGAGAATAATTACTATAGAAGTTGAGTCAATTTTTTTTAGAAAATAATTCAATGGGAGAAGACAATATTGACGATAGTTATGGTTGGTTTATAATCATAAAAATTGAGAAAGATAAAATTTGGAAATGATTTTTCAATGTGATATTGTTGTATGTAAGAAAAATTAGAAGTATAATTTTGAGTTACATGTTCTTAATGATAGTGAAATCTATAAGATACATAGTTATGTGAGAATAACTCTCATAGTTTCAAAGATATGTAAGACTGACATTACTGTTATAAGATTTATCTCGAGTTATACCTAGAATGTGTTTAGAATCTAATATTCTAATGTTTATAATACTAAAAGAAGATGTTCAGTAATAGAATTATAATATAAATAAGATCAAATTTTAGGAGATCAGAAGATGTTAATGATCAAAAATTGTAAAAAAATCGAAATATGACAAGGTCTTAGAAGATGTATATAATTGACATGTATGATCTAAATTCTATGCAATAAAATCAAAAATATTTTTACAAGATAACTCAAAATTATAGATGATTTGTTTATTAACTTGATTAAATAAATTTGATTATTTTTTTATGTAGGTCCTCAAAAAAATATCAATATGGTTGTGCTATGATTCAACAAAACATTTGATGAATAGTTGATAAATATTGAATAAGGACAACATGAATATTATCACGATCAAATAGATAATGGTGGAAGAAAAAATTAAGGAAGATACAATAATTGGGAAAGTGAGTAATCCAATGTGATAAATTAAAGTGAAATTGAATTTATCTGAATATTAGTAGAATCCATATAAGATGTAATTATGACCTATATGTTTTGAAATATTAGTTGATTCGTGGAATATGTTAGGTATTTGAACTGTATCTTCCATATATAAGATAAATTAGAAGCATAACTGAATCAGAGGCCAAGAAATTTGTAAGAAGTATAGTTTTGAATTTCGAATTAATAAAAACGTTAACAGAATATACTGAATATTATGAAATTTTTTTATGAAAACAACATGAAGGTACTCACTTTTTATTAACTTTTTTTTATAAATATCGAGAGATTATGAAATAAAAATGTGTTATTGATGTTTTTTTATTTTTCATTAGTTAATGAACTACACTTTTGAGAGAATATATTATAACTAATATATTAAAATCATGGATAAATGGACAATATATTTTTTATATGAGTTTGTGGAGGACCATTTTCAAGTTGGGGTACCCAATATAATGATCCATTAGAGATAAAACTAACTATTAGGGAACAAATTTTTAGGTCAAGGATAATACATTTTTTATATTGGGGACAATGTAGATATTTTCCTTATCTCTATGATAAGGATAATTCATTACCATTTGATGTAAATTTTCAGCTTATTATAATTCCTTATCAAGTATTTTATTTAAATATTATCATTGGTGATAAAAAAATCTATGTCTCATACTGACCCAAAAAATGTAAGAATGCGGGCACCCAGATTAAGGGAGAAGCATATAAAAATATAATTTGTTGTAATCTCATTGAATTTATTATTATATATAGTGAGAATGTAATGACTGAATAATTTGATATTTATTCAACCCAGAAAAAATAATGGTCGGAATAATTAATGTGAAAATGAATCTGGTAGAATGTAGTTCACACTGATTGGCCCCCCTCCCACTATGACTTCACTAGATTATATGGAACATAAATATTTCTATAAAATTCAATAATTTTATATAATATTGTATGATACCAAAGAAGATATGTATAAATACCCTCTATAATTAAAATTATATAATTACAAAAATTTTAGGGATATAAAATTTCATGAGGATGAAACATCTAGGTTTGTATACATTGGTGGAAATGTGAAATTGTCCCAAAATCCAGTTTAATCTGCCATGGCCCTAAAATATTCATCATTAGATACATATCTCCATTAATTCACAAATAAGGATTTCTTAAATAAATAATACATCCATAATTGTGTATATAAAATGTATACATGGAGATCATTGATCGCAAGGAAATATTGAATTTTATTTATCTTCGGATAATCTTAACAGTGATAAAACATTCAATTTATATTATGACTCATATAGGGTCTCACATTTATTTTATTGAAAAATAAATATCCCATAAAACATGTTCTATATTTGAGGACCAATTTGTCTATATATATATGTATGTTGTTTTTGTTCTCATTCAATAAAAATTGTATTTTTAAGAGGAAAAAAATTTATATTCATGTGTCTAACCAAACATAATGTAGTAATAGGATCCTAAATATTCATAATTATCATCATTTATATAGGTTTTATTTAAAACCATCATAGCATAAGAAATAATAAATAACACAATATATATTTACTCATATAGATAGAACATATTTTCTAGACTATGATAGAGATTATTTATTTGAGGATCTCAAAATATTATTTCAATAATATGGATGTCTTTTGAAACCTAAATCCACCATGACATTTTTTTATAATTATTAATATTTTCTCAGTTTGTTCAAATTATATTGAAAGTGTCCAATCGAGACTTGAAGTTTTATATATTCATTAAAGTCACTTTATATTGATGATATTTCTCTCATACTAAGATGATCTTATGTTTTCCTCAAACATCATTCTAATAATTTTAACATTTTTTCCATATAATTCATTAGTATGATCTTGTATTCTATTTATATTGGTATTTGGAAGATAATTCTTGATATTTAATAAGGGTTTATGTTCTTTTCCAGTTTATTGATCTTTTCATCAGGTGCATGATTATTTTCATTAAGTATTTTTAAGAATTATTATTTCTAATGTATTTTATTTAGACAATCACTCTTTAAACCAGAGAACCTTTATTATATATTTATAATGTCCCTAACCCAATGACACTAATTTTATATCCAGAGCCATTTCTCTAAAAGGCCTCCAGAATGAAACCCTGTACACTAGAGGATAAAGATTAGGAGTGAGGTCCTAGGGTGTGTCTTTGGGGAGAATATTCCCTCACATATGATCAATAAAACCATGTAAGTAACTAAACAAAAATAATTGATGCAAAAAAGCTTTACAAGATATAAATATAAATATGATTGTAATAAAGAATGAAATATAGTAAAAGCCTAAATGTCCATTTCATTCCTACAAAATTGGACACCCATTAGTGTGGTCACATATATAGGATTACATAAAGGAAAAATTAAATAAATGTTACAGGGATATCATACAAACCCTAATCTAGACCACAAACCCTAAAACTATGTTCATATTCGCGAAATCCTGCTCGATCAGTCTTGAGCCTCAGACCTACTTATACCCACAACCATGTGAATAGCTTCATTGGTACCCTAGTGAAATAGTAGCACAAGAATTGTTTGGATATATAATTTATTAAGAAATGAAAATGTCATTTCATATAATGATATTAATATTTACTATATGTAAATGTGATCTTCTCGTTATGATTAAAATAATAATGATAATAATTATAGGAATTACACTGAATGTTAAATCCATTCAAGGCATGATTCAAGAATGTTATAAACCTAGTCGAGACACAACTGAAATAAGGTTCTATCATGTAAAAATATTATTATATGTATATATATTCTCATATATATATATATATGTGTGTGTGTGTGTGTAAGGGGAAAAGTAACATGGATTAACCTGCATCAAATCCATGGGTTTGTATTTACAATTGTCTGGAGATCCTATGAATAAGGCATTGAGCTTGATGTCATACCACTCAATCCATGCATAAAAGAGTTGAGCCTAGGGTCTATGATCCCAATTGATAATACATACATTTTAAAATGTCGTAAATGCCTTTGATAAGGCTACATCACAACAAGAAGGTATTATTCATAACCATGGGATTACCCGTACTAAACTCTAATATGTTAGATAAAGGACTCCCAAGTGTCAACTACACATCCTGAAAATATGGCATAGAGGTGGATGTCATAACACTAAATCAATGTGTAACCCAATTAAATGTATGATTCCTAGGTCTTGGTCTTTCCGAAATCATGAAATTCAAAATCGGGTAAACTCTAAGGGGATAACCCTTAGGAATCTATATGATAATGGTCTCTGGATACAAGATAACACTAAAAATCCATTAAATAAATGTCTTAACATCATACTTCAAGAGAATTATAGTCAGTAACTACAATTTTGCATCCACATGACTATATGGTGAATCTAATGAATTAAATAAGGATATCCAGTGAATCCATGGGGATCTCATCATCATTATAAAGGTCGATGTAAATACATACATGTGGTAACATTTATCATTCCCTGGGTGCTAGTGAGATATCCATCCTTAAAGAAATGTAGTATAATAGGGTTTATGAGATAATATCAAGGAGCTACTTTGTAACTCCCATAGTGGGAGGAATCCCAATGAAAATTGGAATTCTGATAAAGGTAATATTATCATTCAAGATATCTTGGATCTGATGGACTACTTTTCTATACCCCGACAATAACATCAGATAAAAAGGATCAGGTGAAAAATTTTATAAAGTTAATCTGGGTATACAAATTAAATAAAATAAATAAAAATTATTAGAATACGGACCCAAATAAGTACATCTGAGCATCCAATGAAATAGATTGGCACATAAGATAGGTCCTGCGAAATATGTCAGTGAATAAAATATAAAATATTGCATCATACCAAGATTTATATTTGAGTATGAGAAAGAAACTCTTGAAATCATAGCTTCATTATGAGTAATAATGTGAATGTATCATAAAATAGTAAGGGTGGTCAAACTCATATACCCACCACTACATACATAGCCTCATAATATTACATGTTGTATTATAGGTTGTAGGTGTCACCCACTTTCATCTCTACCCAAACTAATGTTGCAATAGATCATGGTCAGTCAAATTTGGCACACACATGGGGTCTATAATGGATGTAGTCACTTACACATATTATTAAATGTTTTTAGGAAAAATCCACTATATATAATAATGATGGGTGTTTCCCAGCTGATGTGTCGACTCCACACACAACCACCTCTCCTTCTTCACCTATCCAATTACCAATTCACCCCCATGTTTCTATTAAAACACCGGTTGTACCCAATGCAACTCGACTACTTCCTAAGCCTTACGGCGACCCCTCATCCCGCTTAGGGTTTCCTTCTTTCTTCGTCTTCCTGATGCGCTTATCTGTCGAACGCCATTGTGTTCCTCCCATAAAAAACCCAATTTAGATCCATTTTAGATCCTCCACAATGAGAAACTCCACCTTCAGCTCTTCGAGATCCGGGTCGTCTGCTCCTCCTAGGGTTCCCACACCCTCAAGCGCGTAGTGAGTTTACTATTTCATGGATTTCAGATCCTTTGAGGAAATTGTTGTCTGAATAAATACTCATTGGATGAATCATGGAGAATCTATGGCATTGCACATCGTGTCGTGGAAGAATCAACAATGACGTATCGCCTCCCACCTCCTGCATCTTCCGTCCATCCTTCCTCCACGCTCCTTCAGCCTTTAAAGCCCCGCCTACCCTTCCATTCCCCTATTATTGATCCATCTTTCATAAATCGTAACATCATCCAATTGAATCTTCTCGAACATCTTATTTCCAACATGTATTTGGTTTTTTTACCGAAAAATTGTAACTCCTTTTATATCTTCATGAGTACCCGGTAAATTCCATTCCCTTTTGGTATTGGAGGCATGCAATTAGATGGTGGAGGAATTAGATTCATGATTAATGGTGTGGAAATACTGCTACCATTGTTGCAGACATTCATGTAGTCTAAATATTTTTTTAGCTGCTAACAAGTATAATGATGAGAAGGATAAATTTGAGTAATCTTTATACTATTTGGAGTTGCAATGATTGTTCAGATAGATGACGAGTTTATCAATCTGTCACTTCTTCCTCTTATCATATTTCATTTCATGGAAACTATTGAATTATCTAAGATTCTACTATTTCCATTGACCAATCCTATAAGGTATATCCCATTGTTGATACTTGTAGCGTTTAGTACTACTCTTCAGACATCGAATACCCATCAACATCAGTTCATCTTACTTTCTCTCCTACCAAATTTTCTTTTTTTTCACTCTATTGATTTCTGCTTATTTCAATGAAGGATGGCCGGATGAGGTTCCTGATTATTTTTGAATTTTTTAAACTACATGTTCATGAGGGTTAATTTATGAAATTAAATATAATTTTGGAGTTTAAAGAAATAAGACAATCTCATCAAAGGGTAACCATTTTTCTTTAGTTGAATGCTTAAGTGGATCTATTATCTGAAATATAATGTTGGGCACTTTTAGTTTTTTTTGAAACTCACTAAGATTCTTTGGTGTTACTTTTATTTTTTTAAGTTATTTCTTTTTTGAAACTAACTTAGATGCTTTGGTGTTACATTTATTTTTTAAATATAATCTAATTATTATATTATGTGCATGGGTAATGGTGATTTGTGATTCATCTAGTTTGATTTATTTATTTCTATTTATTGTCATCAATGTGATTCCTTGATGAATACAATGGTTTTTCTGAAATCCTCTTCGTAATCATGAAAATGAAACTTTTGATTCAGATTCAAGCTCGAGTGGACCTTCGAGCACTGGCGACTCATCTTCATCGTGTAGGTTCGATGTTGCTTGAATTAGATCTGGTTGAATGAAAATTATTTTTTTTGGTTCTAGGTTCTTAGGTTACGATTTCAATTTTGGTTTCGACTTAAATGTGGGTGGATAGTCTTCAAACTGTATGCTCAAATCTAGTTTCCATTTGTGTGTGATGTCTTTCCATTTTTGTCATAATGTGAAATGTTATTAATTTTTTTAATGTCATGTCTATATTGATTATTCTTTTAATGTTTTCTATATATTACTTATTTGTTGCACGTTCTTCCTAATGCAATTTTATTAAAGACTTGTACATTGATTCTACATTCCCTTATCATTATAATGTTTCCCAATGATCTTAAATTTCCTCTTCTATTCATGTTGCTTTATCAGAATCTCCGGTAATTAAATTCAATATTCACAATGATTTATGGTAATTTTTCATCCGGTATAGATTCTACATTGCATTATCATGATCAATGTTCACTATGCATAATACAGTTACATTGCACACATTGACTATTAAATATAAAAAAAACCATTACGAACATGCATTGCCCATCAGCCTCTAAAGATGAAAGGTTTCAGATGAGATTACAAATGAAGGAACTCCAAAAAAATTCTGAGTTCTCTATTATGTTCACTTTAAAATTCTGCATTTATGATATTTATTTTAGTATATATATACATTACATCTAACATAATAAATTTTTTAAATCTATTGGGAATTATTCAATTACATCTATTCATCTCTCTTGTACTCCTATAAGTAGACTGTTGTCAAAATATGGCATCACACATGGAGACACACACATTCCATTAACACCATTGCCTATCAATTGTTAGTTCTGTCTAATTTTCCTATCCAATTCTATATACTTATACCTACATTACAGACTAACACAAATTAGTCATATCAAACATATTCTATATTGACAGTGCCTCCAGGATCGGCAACCGAGTCAACAATCTCTACAAGATTGAACAATAAAAAGAAAAGACAGCTTGCCTATAGAGAATCTCTACTACCATTATGTAAGTATGATGAAAATGTTATTCTAAATAACTTGTAGATTTTATTTTAATTTCCATTTTCTGAATGAAATGTAGATTTGAAGCTCATATATGTGTTTTCATTTTCACTCTCAGATCGATTGCAGATTGAAATTGTTCTTAACTATTTTCTATGCATTTCCTATTTAAATGAAATAAGAAATTGCATATTCTAAATTCCAAGGATTCCTCAGGTTTAATGAGTTTGTTATAGTGATGCAGGTTGCACCATGGTTCATTCAATGCATTATTATTATTTCACTTTATTTAATGGTTTAATTCATACCTAGGTTGTATAGTATATGTTTCAACCAGAATATTACTTTGGCACAAGGAGGATATGAATTGACATCAAGTCTCTTTAGGTTTGCAGTCAAGAAAATTAATTTTTCTCAAATTTTTTCTTTCAATCAGAATTTTTGTCTTATCATTGATGAATTATGTGTTATAAAATTTTTATCTAAAAATTTAAGTTAGAAACATAATCAATTTGATTAATTTATATATATACTAATCTGAGGTATTCCCCACGGCCACGTGTCAAAATACCAATCCTCCACAATAGTTTTTCATCAGTATGTATGTCATTTTTAGGTTTCCATATAGCTATAACAAAATTGGCCGTACTCTGATATGGGAATCATTTTTGAACAAAAATATTCCTTTTTTACATAACTTCTTGCAATTATAGAACTTTCAGGCTTCAATTACACTGGATTATATCGTACACCCACGTATGCCTATATTATTTGATTCAATGCATAACTTCTTATGTCTCTTAGTTGCAGAATCTATTGTTTCTTAGTTGTAAATATCATGTATCTATTTATAATATCTATATAAATCCATTAAATTATTCATTTAGCCAGTTTGGTGTCTTCCATAACAATGTAGTATAAAGATGTGTGATTACAACCCCTTTTAGGTTTTTAATTTAACTCAATTCATATTAAATTTGACAAGTCAATGGATCTGTAGAATGATGCAATGTTGTAGATTTGCGGGTCATGTATAAGAGTTTCTATACATACTATGATTGTTCTCATCCCAACATAGCGATGAAGCTAAATAATGACGAATGTGAATGGGCTGATGGACTGAATGCCTTCAATTTACAAGCATGGAGAAGAAACTCAAGAGATGTGTAACATTTCTGTCTCAGTGAGGATTGATGGAGTTATTTTTTTTCAAGTGAGGATTGATACAGTTTTTCCAATTTCTCATACTTAGTGTTTTAACAGATTGTTTTATAAATATTTATGGATTTCTTCTTAAAGTTTTTCCCTATTACTCATACACATTATGTATTCTAATTTTTAAATATTATTGTAACTTCATGTAAACATATTGCATGATTGTTTATGCGCTCAGAACAATTTCTCATGAATGTTTTTCATATTGTTCATCATGAATTTAACATCAAAATGTTTTATAAATATTTAAGGTTATCTTTTTAAATTGTTTCCCTTTTACGGTGGTTCATGCATTTTTTTACTACTCTATATGTGATTACTAATTATTCAATTTCTGATGACGAGAATTTGGAAGACAAACTAATGCTGAAATATGATGCAAGGTATATAAAAATGTAGAAAAGGTAACATCATTATTCAAATGTTCCATGCACAAAAACCTCATTAATTTTCCTGATCCCACTCGATCAGTTTGTTTGTTATTTTAACTGTTGTAGGGAATGATTTTACTGTCATCCAACATTCAGAAGTGTTGGTCCAATGTAGTAACGAAGAAATCCACTACTAGCAGTTGATAAAAACCCAAAAATGATTAAAGGGGGCTGGCTCCAAATGGAACACCATCTTCTCTTTCAAAACATTAGTTTGTTTTACAATTTTCACCCATTTTTTGGGTAATGTATACACTCTGTTCTATTTACGTTATTTCAAAAAAAGATCAATTCTATTTCTTTGTAAATTTCAAAGTGCATGTTTCATTGTTTTTTTTAATTTTTCTTATTTTAAATGTATGATAAATTATGGTTTTTATTTTTCTATATTGATAACAAATTTTTGATTATTTTAAATTGTAATTTATTCTAACATATATTGTAATGATGTCTGAGAAAATTATACAGCTATTCTAGATGGAATAAGTGAAAAAGTGGTCATCAGGAGTCATTTGAACACTTCTTTGTTGAATTATAAATGTCACAGGGGATTTGGAATGGATTTGGTGGGTTCACAGGTCTCCTATATTTGAAGCAGCGGGAGCCCCAATTTTTTAACTGTTGGTTTTAAGGGTCCAACAATAATAGATTTGAAAGGTATATGAGATCGTTAATTTTAATGCTCGGTTGTTGGTGTATCTATATATGAGAGTGTTCATTTTAATTGTTGGGAGCACGAGTTTTTTTAATTGTTGGTTTTATATAGCATTACATCTCACTGAACTATTCCCTTAATTGTGTACTGTTATATTCAGATTCATAAATTTCCCATCCAAAGATAATCATATTGATGATGTGATTTTCATATTGTAGGTTTAGTTGACATTTTTTGGATGAATAGATGAGCATTGAACATCTACTCCATCCTACTCATCCTTCTATATGCAAATGGTATACTGAAATGTGGAAATTCCACATTTGATGGAATGTGTAGATTCAAGAATTTTTTTTTCTGATTTATATATTTTACTATTTATGTATGTATGGGGTGATCTGGAACCAAAAATATTTCTATAAAGTGATGATTCAGATAACACCTTGTCCCATAATCACCCTCTTCCTACCAAGGTATCTTCAATTTTCACCACATATGAAAATATGGGAGATAATATTACAAGATCTCATGAAGTTCTTAGAAAATATTCTATAGATGGGCCATCTTCAGCTACTAGGAAGAATGGAAATCTATCTATTGATGAATTTTAAAATTATAAGAATGATTTACACATTCATATGGAATTGATTGAAAAGATAACGAAAATTCTAGTGGTGTGTGTTCCCTTTTTAATCTTTATGTGATCTTTTAGTGCAACCTTTAATTCATTCATTTTATATGTATGCTATGCCTTATGTTTGGTGGTAAAATGAATTATACTAATTTATTTGATGATACTTCACTCTCTTGGGTTTCTTTGTTTCTTGTACTTAGTTCTATTTGTTTTAACTATTGGGGAAAGTATTCTCATTTACTACCTTTTAGTGTAATGGGTTAGGTTTAAACCAAGAATCATATGAAAAACAGTAGGTTGGTAGTAAAACACCATCTTATTCTGGAACATTACATCCTCATGTTTCTTCAGTTACATCCACTATACAATTTCCTGGTGGTTAAATGGAAACTACTTCAACTACACATATTGTTTCCATGTGAACTCCTAAATGTAGCATAGATTCTTTTCCCAATCTTGCAAACATGCACACTATTGAAGGTACAAACCTTTCTCATACAATTTCTCAAACAAAATTTGATAATGATTATCCTACTTATGCATCTAATCATTATAAAAATATAGATTCTATATGAAGTCATAAAACATGACTTGCACATAAGTATTAATTTATGGTTTTACTAATTTCATTTCATCTTCAGGGTCATGTTTCGCAGGTTCCTTTCGCATGGTCATTTAGGATGTTTAAACCTTTCCATTTTAACCAACATTGTATATTTTATATCTATTAATTTAGTACAGTAGGTTTAATGTATATCCTTTTAAATTTTTTCCTTTGACAATGATTACAATTCCATATAATTGGTTCCCTTTTTTTAAGAGAAGATTGACTGATCTAACCAAATTAGTTACGAAATTCAAACTTAGATCTCCACACCAGCCTCCATAGTCCTAGAAACATTAGATATAGATAAGTCTACGAATTTTATTTCTATATCTATTGTTCTATTTCAATTTATATAAAAACTGGCATGATCACTTGTGAGTGTGTGCTTCATTGTCCTTTTTCAACTATTGTGGATTGATTTGGGGTAGGGGTTCATAGCATGGGAAGGAACATATTAATAGTTCATGTTGGGTTTTTAGAGTTATAGCAATTTCTATATCTCTCCCACATTGTATAAGCATGAAAGTTGTGTCTTTGATTAATATAAATGCTTTCAATAAAGTCAATATTAATTCACAGATTCTTTCATGTATTCAATGTGACAGGGTATCCTCTAACTAGATTTTAGAGATATACTCAACATTATAGACCAAATATGAATATGAAGAGTTCATGATATGTGGATCATTTTCTTCACATAGTTATTAGTTTCTTATAATTTTACTATGAAACACTTGTGATACGTGTATTTGAAAACTGTATCATGTACTATGTAGAGCTTTTTAATATGACCAGGGGATGGTTTTTTAGATTATAAAAACATGTATTTTATTCTCAATTGAGGACCCTAAAAATATTGGGCACACACTTTATTTAGAAATTGCTAAATTCTTCTACATTTTATGTAATGACTTCATTTATTTCATTTAAGTGTCACTTTGTAACAGTATTCTACATTTTTATACATCTCACAGTCACATCAATTCATTGAATACTATATTCCCTATCATTTGATCTAATTGTAATTTATGTATTTCATCTGTTTTGTACTATAGTGCAATAACTAATTAATTGAAGTAGTTTTGATAACATTATATTAGTATTTCCCATTCAATTATCTCCTCAATATAGAAATATAAGTGAAGTATGCCTACAAAACTTCAGCCGACATTTCCACCTATTATGGTACTTTGCTACATTTTAGTGATATGTACTTCATAACAGGCCATTCATCTTTCTATGGGGTTTTTATAAGTAGGAATTTCAGTGTCTCCACTTGGTACTGCACCAAAATATCAGGCTCCCGAAGCCATGAGTACCGGTTCATGGTCGCCTGCTGGCATGGATTCATCTCTCCATCATGACATACAGGTACCCTAACCAACTGCTTGTGTTTTACTATTAATTACATTGTTAGAAATTTTAGATCCCCACTTGGGTCAAGAGGCTCCAGGACACAGCACCATGGGACTGCAGTTTGGAAGGAGCTCTGGCACAGGTTTAAAGAAGGATGGAAAACCAAGAGTGGCAGTGACATCTGCTTATCTTTTCATATCAATATTGTACCGAAACATTATTTTATATTGAATTGGGATGGTTCTTCTATTATGAATTGGTTATAACCCACCATCAGCTGGGTTTTCTGATTTATGAAACCAAACGAATTATTTAATTGCATGGTAATTGATAATCAAGCATTATTCAGTTATTTTCAACATTATTTCTTAATTTTCCTTTCCTCTATAGTCTATACTGTTAATAGATTGTCTATATATTCTTAACATGTTTTATTCACATTTTTTATGAAACTGTTGTTCCTTTCAATGAATTATTTCCACAAAGTTTATGTTATTAATTACTATCCATTGTATAGTTAATAACATTCCTAGTTTCATTTATTTTTCCAAAATATTTTATTGTCTCTATAAAATCAGTGAACCATATCATTCCAGCATTTTTGTTCCAGTTATTCAGTATTTATGTTACATATATGTCATCTATACTCATTTTTCTAAACTTCTGTTTCTATATATCATTTCTGTAACATTTATTTCTTCAATATGCATTTTTGTAACATTTATTTCAGAATTTATGTAGCATTTATTACGAAATTTTCTGTATCATTTATTTCTTCAATATGTAATTGTTACATATTTCAGATTTCGGCATTTCTGTAACATTTATTCCAGTTTTGGGATCTACAACATCTTATTACAATAGAAATTGCTCAATATGTAAACTTCTATACTCATTTTCTAAACTTATGTTTCCATATTTTAGCATTTCTATAACATTTATTTCTTCAATATGCAATTGATATGTAAGGTCGGTCATTGTGTTATATGGCTAACAAGTGTGTTGTTTTCCAAGTTTACATAATTGAAGTAGGTTTATGGTTAGAGAGGAGATTCTGTGATTTTTGTGGTATTGCACTTTTAGATCTATAAAATTTTCTATGTTATAGGAAATATTGTTCTATGAGTTCATTTTTTCAACTATTAACGTATAGGAAATGAGGATAGTTCTAAAAATTCCAGTTATTGGGATCCCCAACAACATCGACAAAGATATTCTGGTACCCTATTATGTCATGTTTTATTGTTTCATATTCCATCAACCTTTTTACTTTTCAATCCCTTTCATATATAATTTATGTTACATGTTATTATTTTTTTCTGCTTTTCATAATTATCAATTAGTGAAAGAATTGTTTTACAATATTTTAGGTTCGATACACGAACATTGGTCATGGGTTTTGGGATGATGTAACTCCATAACAACTATCACATTTCCTATCACGGGAGTTATTTCTATCCTCTACATATTTGTAGAATGTGGTTTGTTGATGCATCATTATGGTGACTTTTGTGTTTTTTTTTCTTGAAAAATTTTGAGTATTTATAATCAAATGTTGTTTGTTACATTAATATTTCAATCTCAATAAATGACTTCATATTGTTCCTTCTTTTCCATTATATATACCACTAATTTTTTGTTTTAATAATTTCCAATTTTAATATGATTTATTATGTCTCAAAATTGGTATTCTATTATTGATAATATGAAATTTTTATAGTGTCGTGTAAATGAACGGGCGGAGTACTAGTTAACTATAAAATACAACACATAAAAGTAAATTCTGGTGTCTTTAGTAGATTAGGTACATAATTAAACATCCTGAAACTAAAAAACATATTATATTTAATCTTTATAATGATATTTTAACTCCTATTGGGTCCATATATCTTTATAGGATAGCCATAGGAATACATGGAATAATGTGAGAGCTAAAAATCCTAGTAAAGGGATAAGCATAGGAATAAGCATAACACATGGGTTAGAATACATAACATGAAAGCATAAAAGGCATAGAACAAGAAAAAACATAGGTAATTATAACTTCTATAATATCGGAACTTATAATAATGTAATTATTGTAATTTTCAATGACATATATCTTGACATAAACTTGATTCAAGGCTAACTTCCAAGACTATATCACATGGTGGACAAATTCCAATAATGGAACCGTGTTCACTCCCTATCTCAACATGATGTTTCATGATACTAAAAATTACCCAATGCACTGGTTAAATATCTGGTAATACATGTAATAATATATTCATACATATATGTTCTACAAGACGAATCAAACATGAGTTGTAAACATAAGGACTACCCAAGGAAAGAATTCAATATGATAAACATTTCATATGGAATAACAAAACAGTGAATCATAAATAGGGCATTCAAGAATTTATTTAAATAATTAATGGAAATTCATAAATGAAACTATGCATAGATAATAATCAATTATATACTAATTATTTGAAAAAATTAAAAAATATTCTTCAGGGAGCTTTAGGAATGAGGCACTTTAGTATAGTTGAAGGTAAAACATTAAAGATTCTTTAAAACTGAAAAGTGACAATTTATTGCATAAAACTAGAAATTAACATTGATTATATTACATGATAATATGTATTATTTTTTGAAAATAGTTCATTATATAAAAAAATTATGGAGTTCACTTAAAAATGGGTAAGAACTCATGATGTTCCCTTTAATTGGGCTTGCTTATCAGGAATAATTAATATTGGAACATTATTAAACATGTATTTCCCCGTCAATTAATGAAGAAATAAAATAGAAAAATGATTTTGGGAAAAAAAATTATAGGAATTATATAAAAATAAATAAAAACTAAATTGGGTTAAAGAATGATAAAGCATAACCTAAAGAAAAAAATGATTGTTCAAAAGGAACCCCTAACCTAATTTCTGAAACAGTTATGCACTTGTACTTAATGTCCTGAATAATCAAATTACATTCATAAATTAATAATTTTTGAGACGGTTCTATGTAAAATTATTTTTTAAATTTTTTTAATTAAGGTTATTTGTGGCAGTTTTTATGGGTTATAGTGTTTAATTTCATCTTTAGGGAGTGCTTGTTTTCTAGGTTTTCATGATTATTTCTTTTGTTTAAGAGTGTGGAAGATCATGTTAAATGTGAATAGGTATAAAATATTTAATTTATATGTTATAAATGAAAATACATAATATTTATTGGATATATAAGTCATTTGGTTATTTGGGTGAGGAATAATTATTTAATAAGACATTTGTGATAATATCTTTTATTATTTTCAGTGGTTTTCGCTCGTAACTATCATGTTTTTTATTGTTTAATATTATATGTATATGTTATTTCCAGAAAAATACAAAGGATTCAAAATAAATTTTACAAAGTTTTTCAACCATTTTAATGGTTTTTAGACCAAACCTGAATGTTGTAAATTAATATAAAAATTTATCATCATTGAAGGCAATAAATTAACACCTCACTGACGATGTTTTTATTTTTATAAAAAAAAAATGGAGGATAAGAAATAATGATGGATAATTCCATTAAAAAAATAATGTTATAGTATATATGAGACAATGGAATTACTATGACACATGGATATGGGTTGGTGTGGAGAGAATAATAAATTAAATGAAATTGGAATAAAAATAAAAGAAAAATAAAAAGGCTTTAACCACTTGAAATATTCTCAGTGATAACCTCTAGAGGGAAATTAGATATGGTCATTGGTTGACACCAAAAACCTCCTAGTCATGGGTGAGAGGAATTTTTAGAGAATTGGTCAACATTTTTATAGGTAACATAGCTTGAAAGTTGTAAGGAGAAGAGGTTGTGTGGGTTGTATTTATAGGGTTGGAGAGGGGTGTTTTCTAATTATTTTGTTGATTACCTTATTATTTTGGCTCAAGACCATGAATTTTTCTATAATTATAAATAAATATATTTAAATAATTAAGGATTTTTAGAAATTTATTTCTTAAATCATCTATACACTGTCCATGAATCCATAACTCAAGTATTTGGATAATATTGTAAATTATCATATTTTACAATTCGGCAAAAAAATCAACTTTTTAAAAAAAATCCCAAAAAGGTTACGCTAACCATTTTTTGATCTTTTGAATTTAGAAATGAAATCCATTTTATGAAAATAATCTTCTAATTAATAGAAATTTAATTTTTAATTAAAATCAACATTTACATGGAGAATACCTATTTTAAAATTATATATGACTTTAAAAGACGTTGAGAAATTAATTAATTTCTCAAAAAAATATATTATAATTATAAGAAAATATAATATTAATTTATGAATAAATTTTATGAAAATAATTTTTTTAAATAATGAAATTAATTAAAATATTGCAAATAAATAATTATAACTTACCAGACACCAAAAATAAATTTAACATTTTTTAAATTTTTATTTACTTATTCCAAGATGTATATGTATCATATTTTTATTTATAAGGTACCCAAAATTTATTTAAACATTCAATGGTGAGGTTACTATTCTATTAGTTGGTTTAATATTCATGAGGGCCACATTACTATTCTAAATGTCAAGATACTATTTCCTTAGTATATGTTCCTTATCTTATAGAAATGCCTCTTTTTTCATTAATTATTCATTCATAAAGTTTATATTATGTTATATATGTAATTTTATATGTTTTAAACTCTATGAAATAATTATAACAATGAAACATTCAGTGATAAGCATTTTGGGTTGTAACATTCTTACCCATTACGAAATGTTACCCATGAAATTTTGTTTTCAATAAACATGTGAGGGTATTTCTCTATATGTTATTCCTCAGGCTCCCATGATGCCTCTACTTACATAGGTTTATTCCATATTACTATGACTAGGTGGGTAGTCTTGTTGCTTAGAACACTATATCAATGGTCCAATATCTTTACTTGTTCCTCCTTATAAGAATGAAAATATTCCTACCAAACCAACGCTGGATTCAGTACATGTGTGGGATCTTTTGTTTATATAATCAAGAGGGATCAATATTATACATCATGTACTTGAGAAATGGTTGGTTAAAGTGCTACTCAATAGGTCACATCTTTGACCTGATTAAGATTCTCAAAAAGACTGATGTACCTGGGACATAGATTTCCTTTCTTCCCAAATCTCATGATATTCTCCTCTGGATATATGTAAAGTAATAACTTGTCTCAATCCTAAAACTATATCTTACTTTGATTATTTTCTTCATAGATCTTCTTTTCTATTTAAGTGTCCTTAATATGTTGCAAAATAGTTTTCACATTTTCGACAATTTATTTTAACATTTCAAGTATTAGCATCATACGTTCACTTAAATCACCCCATTATGTCAATTGTATCCATCCTTTCCCATAAAGGAATTAATATGGAGACATTTGAATGATCGAGTGTAAAAACTTTTTATAAGATAACTCTTCCAAGGTTAGATGTTGGTCCCATCCTTCTTTGATGTCCATATATCATGGTCAAAACATTTCATCTAGTGTCTGAATAGTTTTTTTTTATTTTCCATCACTTTGAGGATGATAAGCCATACAGAAGTTCAAAATAGTGTGTAGATGAGGCTGTAGAATTTTCTATAGCATGGATTTAAATATATCATCGAAATTAGATATAATTGATAGTGGTATTCCATTCAATCAGACCACTTCTTTGATGTATATCGATGATTGTTGATCTAGTGACAAGCCCTCTCAAATTTAGATAATGTGGTTTTTTAGATGATACACAATAACCCAATTAGCATTGTTGCCTTGGGATTTCTTCAGAAGTATACATAAAAATTCAATTGTGGTGTTTTCTTATTCCCATGTTGATATTTGTAATATTTTCATCATCCAATGAGAATTTTTCCTTTTAGCCTTCGCATTTTGACATACCAAGAACTGTGATGTATAATCTGTGATCTACTTCTTTATATTGTCCCACCAATAGTGCCCTTGGATATCTTGATACATATTTGTTCTCCATATGTTAATAGATAAGTTTAAGCATTGTGTGTCATTTATAATCCCTTTGTTTATTTATGTATTTGATGTCACACATAGTCGTGACCCAAATCTCATGACTCCTTACTCATCCATTTTGAACTCTAAGAATTATTCATCTCTAATAACTTCTAACTATTTTCCCAATTTATGTATCATTTATTTGATTATACTTTATTTTAACTATAAGGGATGGATGAGAAATAATTTGAGAAAGGATTGATGATGTCATTTCATTGATGATTTTAAAATACATTCTTCACATTTCTAATAAGATTGTATCCTTCTCAATTATAATCATTGTTAATGATTCATGATAATTTATACTTAAAGCATTTTAAACATTATTTTCCTTACCAAGATGTTAGTGGTTTGAGTAGTCGTCATCTTTGTTGAGCTCTGTCCATATTTTCTGGAATATATTAAGATCATTATGCGTGAATATATATTTCATGCTCTTAAGATCAGCATATATCTAACACTTCTCCCTACAAAGATAATGTCGCCATATTTTCAACACAAATGTCTCAGTTTCCAACTACAAATCATGTATGGGATATACTTTCTCATTTATTTTCAACTTCTTTGAGGCGTAAGAAGTCAATTAGAAATTTACCATTAGTAAAAATAAATATCCCTTATTTTTTGCATTAATATATATCAAAAAGAGTTCCCCCATTTATCTGTAGTTTGTGTATTGGTGTAGTAATAAGCTTGTTTTTCAACGATTCAATGGAGTGTTCACATTCAATGATCCATTAAAACATCAATACCTTCTAATAAATATTTATTATTGGATTTTACCATCATGATATGTTACTCAAAAATCAAAGGTAGTCCATGGTAGACTAACGAAACTATAGATCTATGTTACAAATGTTATTCTTCTCCACTATCAAATTGAATTTTTCTTAAAGGGGTCAACAAATATTTCTATACTAGTGATTACATGCCCCGATAATGATACTTCCTCCATCCCAAAATCACCTTTACTTTACTTTCCATATAATTTTTCCTTTCAAAAATCCTTTAGAAGTTTATTCAAGTCCTCCTCAAGTTCCATCTTGATTTTATATTATATCAGAATATGATTGTAAAATAATTCCAAATTTTTATCAAGGTAATCTATAAACACACTATTCATTGATTCCATGAAACGTTATGGAGAATTAGTGAGATTTAAGGGAATCTTTATGAACTCATAGTGTCCATACCTAATTCTAAATGAAAATTGTTTTGGCAGTGCCACTAGGACATGCCACCTTCATGCATTTTTGTTCGCTGGAATTTCATTTAACCTTTTATTATTCCATTCCAAAGGTATGAATTTTTCACCATTTCATCGATGATGTATTCTCCTTGAATGAAATGGGATGATGGTATGTTAGATACACATGTAGATTTTTCCATGGAATTAGTCACATTGTTTGGGTCTCCATCATAGATTAAAATGTTGTTCTTGATACTCGTTCTCAGTTCCATCTAATTTTAGATATCGTTTATGTATGCTTATTTAGTCTTGCCATTTCATGGTGTCTTGATAGGGATGTAACCTTTGTCCTTGGGAGTAGTCATGATGGAATCAATGAGCATGTATGGACACAATAACATTGGAACACATATATTATGTCTCATAAGAGTGCTTCTCAAGGGCACTAAAGTTGTGGAATCCCACATCAATCATGGAGTAGCTTATGTTAAATTAACTTATTCCGAGGTTTTCCTCTAGCATATAATTTTTAAACATATGTGACAATGGAAAAGGTCTGGAGATTAATGCCTTTCTGAGATGAAACGTTTGATTAGAAAACCTATGGAGGTGGATCGTTGAATTCTATATTTGGGAGAAATAATTCAATAATGTTTATCGGATGGTAGGATTAAGACTCCTATAGTGGTGTAGCCTAGTTGGTGTGTCCAATAAAAGGAAAGTATCACATTTTAAAGGCTAATATAGACACCATTGATGTTAGATCATGGTTGTGCACCCCTATGAGGGGGAAAACCAGGTATACCATATCTCAAGATTGAATCCTGTAGAGACATCATGCGTACATAGTTTTTTAAATGATGCGATCTTATGTACTAAGACTTCTCATCGCATAAGGATTTCACTTTGTTAGATTGTGTAGGTATTACGCACTAAGACTGCCAGGGCACTGCTAAGAGCGGTAATGATGTAGATGGAGTGGTATAATTCCACATATAGGTGTTTTCAAAGGTAATATCAGGATAGATTATGAATTTATTGGATATAATGCACGAAATGTATGGGTCTATCTCGGGTGTTGGTCTTGAACCTAAAAACATTTCTGACTAATCCTAGTTGGTTGGGAATCAAAGATCATATAGATCTTGCAGGGGGGTTGGGGATTATACATAATGAGTAGTCCCATATTATGGTGTTGGATTAATATCAAGATCTTACAATGATTTTGGGGCCCTATGAAAAAATCAAGATGGACGAAAGATGAAGTGGGTAATGGAAGATGGATCATAATACCCCAATGAGGTGGATATGGGGGAGAATAAAGGTAATATTTCACATCATAATGGTACAACCCCACGAAAGATCACCCGACTCTACCATTGGTTTGGAATATACCTCGGTATTTTTCATGCATTTGTTTATTAGAGTAAATGGATCAAAATCCATGTAGTTCAGATGTGAATAGATGGGGATTACACCTAATAAGGAGACTCATATTGTCAATGCTTACGCATGAGAGCCACCGATGACAATGTGACATGTTATTGGGTCTTACTTGTAGGAACGACCCATATATAGATTGGATGTTGTGGCCTTTTCTATCCTCTAATCCCATGTGAGAAATTCCTGTTGTGAGAAATCAAATGAAGCAATAGAACTGACAGTTGCATCATATAATATGTGGAAATGGAAAATGGTGTACAAATTACGCATGAGATTATACCTAAGAAGATGAAATTCTATGAAATTGGTGTATATGATGTTGTTATACCCTATCACTCATATATGGTACCTCATATCATAGGACTATCAAGGATTACATGAAGACTTCCTAAGGAACACATGGAAACAAATAAAAGAGGTAGTGAGAGATGAAAGCGCTCTGATTCCCATAACTTCTTCCACCCCTTGCTGAGGATTTATTTTCATTTGAGGAAGATATCATTACCTATCACACAGACATGATGACATCCCCGTAATTCCACACATGTTTAGATCATAGTTTAATTTCATGTGTTGTGGATGATGGTTCTAGATAGTTTTACACCATGTACCTCAAATGTAGGGGAATCGTTTCCCACAAATTGGGGTTACGTAACTGAAACCCATAAAACCTTAGGGAATATAATGCATTAGTAATTCTTTGATAAGATTGCATAGAGGTGTGGTTATTCATTGTGTCTATGTTATCATGGAAATAATAAAAAGTAAAATCCATTAGAATTCCATGCTAAAAAGAAATAGGTAGAGAACTGTAATGAAGAAAAAACCCATCAGTGGCCTAGAAATAACCTTTCATAAGACTAGAGGGTTGAATGGATGAGCATAGATCTTAAATTGGGAGGCTCCTGAAAGAGGGGTTACAAATTTTTTATTTGGAGTAAATGAAACCAATGGAGGTTCAAAGAAGGGGTAGTCACATGATTGGAGGCTTGCACAGAAAATGAAGTTTTCTTCACAAGATTAGTGGATCCAATGGCTAGTAAAAATGTGTAGTAAGATGATTATTTCTGAAACTACCATAGGAATAAATGAAATGGGAAAGGTTCAAGATATTGGGGCCCCACACGAAGCTAGACCATCTAGAGACCCATCACACAAGATCTTTTATCTTGAGGTCGTCATCCTTTTATGATGTCATGTAATATCCATTTTACATGCATAAGAGAAATGTTTAGTCATTTGGATGGCCTCCATGAATAATTAGGTGAACATCAATATATATATATATATATATATATTGTCCTGTATAAAACAGACATGATTTTGGGGATGGATGTGGCCTGGTAGACATTATATTTGAGACACAAGAAATTTTCACACAGATCAAAATAATTTCATCCTGGCTAAACAACTTACACACACATTGCATGGTTGTTCATGGATGACCAGATTGGAAGATGGAAGATCGAAATCACAGTGGATGCACATGAGATTTTTGGGTGGATGTTCATCTTACATGCATGACTTGAAACTTACATGCACCTTGCTTTGGGAATTCAGGATGATACATCGTGTTGAAAAATGTCTTTAGTTAACTTAATGATAACCGTTGGTGGCTTTATGTAAAAATTTATGTCCATAGAGGAACCTCCCCCAATGGAATTTAAAAGGAATGGGGTGTAGAACATTGGGTTCTGTGGAAAATTTGGAAGACATGGGACCACTTCCCAAGGTTCACACAAAACCCTCCATTAGGCATGTAATACATATTGGTTGTTCATGGAAGCCTATGTTTAACCCTATAAATATGTGTGTTAGACCCTATTTATGGTACATTGACTTTCCATGTGATAGGGAAAATTATCATTCTCATGTAAGATTATCTAATCTCTTTGAGGAACCCAAATACTGGGGACATTTTTCACATCACCAATCTATTATGCACAGTAGAAATTACGATATAAACTATATCTTTTATAACATAATTTCACTATCACAAAACATCATTATTTATTTTCACTCTCAATAAAGTCTGTTCAACTAACAAGGAACCTTCTAAACAGTTATAAATGTATAAACCATAGGATTCTTATCAAATTGAGGCTGTTATCGCTATTAGAAGGGCTGATATGGGTAGAATCCCTAAGGATCTGCATGCCCAAATGATTGTGTGAGACAAAAAAATGCGAATGGGGATGCAGACATAGGAACATAACGACTATCCCGTGAGTGACTCTTTTCCACTCTGGAACTCAAAACTTCTAGATGATATAGCTTTCACAACATCTGTATTTGATGCACGTAAAATCACAGTTCACTCGAGAAGGTGATCTCCCTTGTTAAAACATCAATTAATATAGAAATGTATCTAAGGATAATAGTGACCATTCTATGTATTTCGTGAATGGGAGGATAGGGATGGTCACTAGGAACAAACTAGTAGTAGAGGAGTTCCAAACGCATTGCACTTCCACTTTTCATAGTAACATTAGGGAAGTGAGTATGGAAATGCAGATAGATTGGTATTTATGATCACAGTGAGACATTATTAGTTAATGGGTGTGGTCATACTAGGTAAATGTGATGTGTGAGGAATAAGGATAGGAACATCACGACATCAGGATTTATGAAGCAGTGTGAATGTCATTGTTCTATTTTTATCACCAATAAGTGCTGGTACCGGAGCATCACAATCAATATTCATAAGAAATGAATAGGTTCCACCTCCACCTTGTGGAGGTTGACATCATCATATGAGAAATCCACTACATCGGATATATACTGTTATAGTGATTCCAAAATGATTTTTTTTCGACTACAAATATGTGGGTAAACCACATGTGGACCCCAATATTGACATGATACATCAAAAAACATTGAAATAGAATATGAATATTGAATTGATTCATAATTACATCATGTTCCTGGAATTTATTGACTTCATCATTAGGAAGGACAGGGGGTGGAGTTGTTATGTTGGGGAAATTTATATCTGAACGTATAACAGAGAGGGAAGGATTTCTTATATTAGTTCATCTTGGAAGAAGGATAGTACCGAAGGTAGGGGTAAAATGGTAGAAAACTGGGACCCAATGGTATGTTACACCACCTTATTTGCTACCTTCCTGAGTAAGTGGATACTTCTTGTGAGAGACTGGGTATCATGGCTACTCCTTAGAACATTAGTGATGGCATTGGTCATGGTAGCTAGAAATAGGGTAAACCGAAGTTTACTTATGCTATCTAGAATATACCAAATCATGGGATGCATATGAACAAAGAGAATTCCTAGGAGAAACTATGGTCCATTTTAGATTCTACATGGCTAGATCACATCACATTTCAAAGGCTACAAATTCTCAAATGACATTCTTCAACTAAATTCAAGACTACATCCATATTTATTAAACATATCCAAGGTCTGACCGATGACAATCGATGATGTAGGGGTCAAGATCTAAATTCAAAATCATGAAAACTTCATATTCTTCTCCTTTAGAACCTCAGTAGGTTTCACGTATGACAATACATGTGGATTGTTAGAGAAAAAGGAAAAAATGATAATATTTCTAGGATGGGTGATGGTGAACCAAATTGACAGAAAATTCCCCTACAGTATACACATGCCATTCCAATTTACTAGGAAATTTGGATTCCTTAAACAGGTCACGAAAAATGTGTATAAAAAATCACATGACAAATGGAACCCCGGGATCCTTCACCATATATGGTTCATGATGATTCTCACATGATTCGGACACACCATCATGTTCCCACCAACTAATGTTGTTGCTGGGTTGTCACTAAGATATGCTGAAAAAATGGGTGGGATCATATCTAGAGAACATCTAGTGAAAACACATACATGTAATTGAGCTAATTCCTGTGGACCCCATGTTATGGGGAAGATGGTGGGAAGCCTCTCAAGGGGTTATCTTGACTCCATTGGAAACATGTATTTGATCTGTGATAATGGGTACATATCACAATGTTGTTGTTCCAGGGCCCACATAAGAGAGTTCATCCTAGAAGTACATAGCGGGAAAACATGAGAATCCATTTAGAATCATCTGAGGTACATATTACAACCACCCTCTAATTCAATCTTCCAATCCATGTGGTTTACATTATGGAAATTTTGGACATCACTAATGATATAGGATCTATAGAATATCCTAAACTAGGATGTGGTCACGTTTTCAAAATTCAGGCGCATCGTGGTGGCAGATATGGTGGATTTAAACCGGCGACATGTGTACCTGATTTCCATGTACATATACATTTGAAAATGGAGACAATATGAATAACCTTATGTCCTCTTCAATGTCATGATCAATCTATAGGTAGATATATAGGATTTTCTATATAAATAAGAGAAAAGTGACGACGAAAAAGAAGAATAAGAAATAGGAGAAGGAGAAGCTGGAGAGGGACGATAAGGACATGATAGATAAGGAAGTGAAAGTGAAGCTCAATAGGGTAGGTCCTGAGTGTCAACCACTCAAGATAGTCCTTGGAAAAGTGTTTATATTGTGATATATATAGATGTGTTTTCCAAACATCTCACGGAATATCTAACTTTTTCATATCATTCCTTGATTCCTTTCTATCCATCCATTCAAATTCACTAACCAGAACTCATCTCACACAGATGAATCTTGATAGTGACCCGGATACCACCACTTTGGAGGAATGAAAGGTGAAAATATGAATGAAAGAGAATTATATAGATTCAGTGTGTTGGGATGAAGTAGGTGGTGGTGCAACATAGCTAAAACAACAGTGGATACATCTTCAGAGTCCCAGACCCACCTGATTATTTACAGATGGACTCACCATAGAATCTCTATGATAGTTCCCAATATTTGATTTTTGGTGTTCCTATGATAGAATATCATCAAGATCCCACCTCCAAGTAAGATTGAATATTGGACTACCAAATCATTTCTTCAGATCCCAGTTTTAACGGGTCCAGATGCCCCATGAAGCTCTGACTGAAAATAAACATTTAGGGAACCGGTATTGATAATTGAAAATACATGTACAAAAGGATTTATATTGGTGAAAGTCTTTAATGAAAATCAGGATCTTTACTCATTGGTTATTAGTTCCTCTATGTCCTTACTTCCATTACATCACACTTATCATTATTTTAAGAGGCTGACTAATGTTAGTTTATCACATGAATTAATTAGAATAATTCAAGACCAATGACTAGAAAATTACAAGGAATGCAACTAAATTATGATGGATTCAACCATCCATGAGTTGACAATCATTAAAAATGACTCAGATATAATTTTATAGGAGCAGGTGGTTGTAATTTCTAGTGGTTCCACTAGTGATGATGTTCCTGACGTGGGAATACATGAGGATTCTAAAGAAAAAGATTCTTGAAAATATTACTACCCCATGACATGGAGCCTATTACCTTAGGAATTATTATAGAATAAAATACCACTGTTGAACCATTGTCTATTTTCATAGAATACAAGTCTTTAGATCCAGAGGAACTGGATGACTCAGACCCTAATGTGGCCAAGGAAAAGCACATCATTTGGTGTAGGTAATGGAGATGCATTAAATGATTCATTGAGGCTCTAGAGCCATACATAACGATATATTATGGATATCTAATATGTTCATTGGAGGGGAAAATTCTCAAAATATCCATATGCTTCTCTGTGAATGCCTCACTAAAAGCTTGTGGGAGGTGAGCCAAAATCTTGAAGTCTCCCAACTTCAGGGGAATTTTTAAGACATACAAAAACATTTGTAATTTACTCAATAGATCTATTAGCTAGATGAATAATTGATAAAGGAGGTTGTTTTTCAATAAACACTAGCAATGGTCATCATTAGGATGTGTGCTCAACAGGAGTTGGTTTCGAACCAAATGAATCAAGCGACTACTCAGATATGTGATCTCCATGTTTAGTGTAGAAGGGAAAAGACACTGATTTGTGAGCCTTTTATGATAGCCAATGATGAGGAATTAGATAATTTGAAAACAAAACGACTCCTTTAGGCCACACTTCAAAGGCTGGATGAGTTGAAGCACTCTATTGCTGGATTAGAAATATATGGGTACTTTTGGAAATAGTGTGAGTTTGAAATATTTGATACTTTGGATTTCATAATGTTCATGAACACAGTCATTGATTTCTTTAATTATCACACATCCATCGTATTTGTGAGACTACTACTGATTGGTCTCCAGGACCACATAGGTCATACCTGGTAGAAGAAATATAAGATGATAAAATAATTGATCAGTTTGTATGAGAGTGTCAGATATTCTTAGAATAGTTGGGGTCTATTGTTATTGACTAATCACTGGGAATTTCCAGGATTATATGGTTTGGGGCTAGAGAATAGGGCCTTCAAAGAATACAACTTTCTTTTTCCAATGGGAACTGGTGCACAAACATGATAATACCAGGCTCATTGGAATCTATCTGAACAAAGAGAAAATGACAATGTGAATAACAATACCCAAAATTCAGAGGGCAATGGGAGTGAAATCAAAAATTGAGAAAAATATTTACAATTTTCAAAACATAATATCCAAATAAATTATCCTGAAATGAGGAAAAACAAATGAGGGTCAACCACTAAACATTAATGGAACCTATCTCAAAATGTCATCTAGGGTCTTTGGGAATGTTGGACTAGTATGGTTGGTGTTATAGAGAGGGATGAGACCAAGCCTTTAGGGTTTTCCTTCATGCATTGAAGAGTATGAGAATCTACATAAGGGTCAATAAATTCTTGGGAGTTGAATAATGCAATGTTCAAATGTCATCCAAAACATTTGGAATTACAACATCATTTATTAAAACTCATATTTGTGGGAATATTGGTGAAAATAACGATATAATCGACATTATATGGGAAAATTATCTTATATTTTGATTGATAGATGAATATTTGAGAAACAAGGCAGATAACTTATAGCAACCCAAGACTTTTACGTATAACATTTCATGATTTTAAGCATAATTAATCATTAGAGTATAAGCCAAAGATCATTAAGTCTTATATCTTCGAAGACTAGGTACATAAAACATAAAATAGGGGGAAACACATCTTTATTTATTATCTATAAAGAGAACCTAACTTACGTTTATCCCTTACATCTTCATATGGTACCATGGGGAACACATGAACAAAGGGATTAGCTAAAAATCCTAGTAAAGGAATGAACATAAGGATACGTATTAAGAACAAGAGTTATGTGGCATAACATAATCATAATTAAATAATGGAACATATGAAATCCTATTATATAATAATGGGATAATATTAACATGGAATCATATAAATGTGTAAAACTCATAAAACATTTCTTTAGTACGGGCCAAGATAAACCGCCAATCTCGTTTCACATTGCATCTCTTGAGACCTAACATGACCCAATGCAACAGAGTGCTATCTGGGTGCACCCATATAAACATTTTCATGTATACTCTTTCAACATAAATATTCATACCACATAAATAATCGTTCCACATAAATAATCATAAATAATCAACATTACATAAACATAAGGCTACCCATCAAAAGAATTGGGTACCACACACCTTATAGAAATCATAACCAATCGGCGTATCATGAAAGTGTCAATGAAAGAAAAAGATTAGAACATAGATAGATGTTCATAGGGTAAAATTGGAATATATCAAGGTAACTGGTGTCAAAAAAATGGAGAACTTATATGAAATGTATTTGAGTAACATTTTCATTAAAACGCTTTTTGCGGTTTTAAGGAAAATGTTGTAGAGATTTTAAAATAGAATAAATGAAAATCTTTTATATAAACTCATAATTTAACCAATAAGGTTTCCATAATAAAGATACTGATTTTCTAATGATAATGGTGTCTTAAAATTCCATATATAGTGTACTTGATTTTGGGTAATAATATGGGAAGTTCCCTTAAAAGAGTTTTGCTTATCGTAAAGTTCTAAAGAGGGAATCTTTTAAAAATGTATATCCCCGAATGAGAGTGAACAACGGGTCCTCATAATATAATTTCATTCTACTAAAATTAATTTAAATTTTTCACAAAAATAGATAAGAAAACTTCATATTGATATAAATAAATATAAGGCAACCCGAAAGAACAATGAAGGTTCTAGTAGATTTTGTTACGGATTATCTGCATGGTGTCGGGTGCATGTAAGAGGGATTCATAAGAGAGAGACGGGGTTTATCATCAATTATAAAACAGGATGTAACTGTAGGGGAGGTTCAAAAACATACCACATAATTATGTATTACACATAAAATCGCGTAGCAAAGAGTACAATCATGATTTAAGAGAAAAATAGAGAGGACCCCTTACCTTAAATCCGTTCGTGTTCTCTGCTTTTTATTAAATACCTGAATAAAAAAATGGGTTTATTTAATAATAATTACAGAAATTATTCTATATTTAATTGGTTTATTATAGTAGTTTTAAGTTAATTTTTATCTTTTTTTATTGGTTATGATATTCAATTTCATTATTCAGGCTCATTTGTTTAGTCGATTTTAATGACTAGTTCACTTATATTCATGTTTGGATAAACATGTATGATGAAAGTGGTTTCCTAGAATTGAAATTATAATATATTAGTACACATAAAAGAGATTACATGGTTTTAAATTTACTTTTGTTTCTTATTGTGAAGTCAAGTTATTATATAAAAACATAGTGACAATTGTATTTGTTAATCGGTGGGTTTGATTACAAAGAACATGTTTTTCTTTATACCATTTGTACAAATTTAGAAAAGAACCCAAAATAGGATATATTACAAATATAATAATCTGGTTCAACCATAACAAAAAAAAATTGATGACCATAATTAAATATAATAATAGAAATTGGTAAACTGCTTTCCTTGAATAGGCTAAATTAGCACATCTCACAATGTGCTTTCATTTCTTTCAAATAAAAAGTGTGTAAAAGAGATAAGATAATTAAATATCCCATTATCATGAAAAAATTCCACTAATTGTATGTTACTGGAGTAATCATTCTATTTGGGTGAATGGAGATGAGGAAAGAAAAAAAATCAAATAACTTAAAAGAAATGAAGGAATAGGAATAAGGAAGTTACCTCTTGAAATGTTTTCCTTTGAAAAACTATTAAGGGGATTGGTTTTGGTATTTTAAAAAGGCTAAGAGATTCTGGATGTGGGAGAGGATGTTGGGGAGATATTTGGGTAGAATATTGGCAAGCCACAAGGCATGAGAGCAGGGAAAATAAGAGGGGGTGAGGGGGGGGGGGGGGTTATAGTGGAGGAGAGTAGGGTTTTCATAATTTTTTCAATATAGTGTATTTATATGGTAAAATAATGTATTTTACTATTCACTAAAAATTCAAGTATTTCAGAAAAATATAAAAATTCACCCTAACAATTTTTTTAAGTGTAGAATCCAAAAATAAAGTCCATTTTTTTAAAATAATTTTTTAAATATGATATTTTTAATATTTTATTAAAATCATAATTTATTATCAAAAACCATTCATTTATTTATTCTAAAATATCTGTATTTTGTACTTCAAACATGTATATTATTTATATATTATCCTAGGTATGGTTACTATTCACTATGGTATATCACTATTCATATGTGTATGTTAATATTCACAAGGGTATGTTACTATTCACCAAAATTAATTTTTTCCTTATCAGACTCCAAATAACATACTGATTGCAACATTGTATGTCATATTTTCAAACTTCCAAACACATAAGTTACAAACTTATGTTTAATGGTTACGTAGCACTTAGTGGTTCATTATGTACTGATTTAATGACATATTTATAAGAAATGAATTTTCTTTGAAAAACATTGGGTTGTCACAATCTTCCCCCTTTTGAAATTTCACGCACGAAATTTAATATTACTCTCTATGTCAAAAACAGATGGAGGTACTTTTCCTTCATTGCATCCTCCAATTCTCATGTCACCTTTTCATACTTATGGTTTCTCCATAGTACCTTGAAAAATGAGTAGTCTTTTAGCATATAACTTTGTCTCTATGATCCAAGATCTTCACTCGATGTTCCTCACAGGAAAGATCATCCTCCAACTGTATCACCTCTTAAGAGAGTACATGTGAATGGTTTAGTATGTACTTCGTTAATAGGGATACCTGATAGACATCATGTACATTGGACATAGTAGGTGGAAGTGCCAGTCGATAGGCCATAGCTTCAACTCGGTCATGGATCTCAAAGGGGACAATGTACCTGGGACATAACATCCATTTCTTTCCGAACCTCATGTCCTCCCACGGATATATGAATATAAATAACATGTATCTGACATTGAACTCAAGTTCTCATTGATGGTTATCTGTATAACTCATATTTCATCTTTGGGATACCTTGATATACTACTGAATGGTTTTGACCTCCTCCTCCATTTCGTAGACCATTTTAGGTCCTAGCAGCTTCTGCCCACCGACTTCATCCCAACACACCGGTGTTCTTCACCATTTCCCATAAAGGGATTCATATGGTGCCATTAAGATGTTTTAGTTATAACTGTTTTTATGAGAATTCAATCAGTGAATGATGTTGGTCCCATCCTCATTTTAATTCCACGAAACATGCTCTCAACATATCTTCTTGTGACTGAATAGTTCTCTTAGATTGGCCATCAGTTTGAGGGTGATAGGCCATACAGTAGTTTAGTTTAGTTCTTAGAGAATTCCAGAGACTTTTCATGAACTTCGAAGTGAATATCAGATCATTATTGGATAATATATATTGTTGTACTCCATGCAGCATTACAACTTCATTGATGAAAATCCGTTCATGTTGATCCAATGAGAAGTCCTCTAGAACCGTGATTAAATTATTTGTATTTGTAAGATGATCCACAATGAACCATATAGTATTATTTCCTATTGAATTCCTTGGTAGTCCAGTGACAAAGTCAAATGTAATGATCTCCCATTTCCATGTATGTATGGGTAGTGGTTACATCATCCCCTTTGACATTTTCCTATCAACATTCACTTGATAACATACCAAGCACTTTGATGTATATTTAGAAATTTCCCTTTTCATATTGTCCCAACAAAGGATTTCTCGGAAATCTCGATACATCTTTGTGTTCCCTAGTTTTATTGAGAAGGTTGAGCTATGTACATCACCTAGAATCTCCTACTTTATATTTGGATTAGACGGTACACATAATCATGACACAAATCATTCAACTCCTTCATCATCAATTTTGAAATCACAGGATCCCCCTTTTTAATAACTTCAACAATTTTCAGAAGTTCCACATCCTTTTTTTGAGCATAATTCATTCTCTCCAATAGTGATAGTAGATCATTCATTTGAAAAGTTATTGATGATTTTCCCCCCTTTAATTATTCCCATGTCTATGCATTGAAAATATAAGAAGATTGGATCTTTTTTAATTATCATCATTGATAAATATGAAGGATCTTTTCTAATTAAACTATATGCTACCTTGTTTGCCTTACCAGGATGGTAGTGGATTGAGTAATCATAATACTTGATGAGATCTATCTATCTCCACGAGAGCGTATTAATCTCTTTCTATGTGAATATATATTTGAGACTCTCGTGGTTAGTATATTTCTCAAATTTCTCGGCATAGAGATTATGCTGCCAGATTTTCAATGCAAAGATCACCGCCCCAAACTCCAGATCATGTGTGGGAAATTTTTTCTCATGGATTATTAGCTGCATTGAGTTATAGTCTATCACTTTATCATTTTTCAATAGCAAATGGCCTGATCCCTTCATAGAATAATCACTATACACTCTAAAGAATTATTCAATTTTATGGAATGTGAGTACTAGCGCAGTGATACGCCTCATTTTAACCTCCATGAAACAATCATCACATTCCTATGTCAAGAAAAACAAGACTCCATTCCATGTCATCATGGTCATTGGCTTTGACAATATAGTAATGTTCTTAAAAATCATCAATAATATCCACTAAGACTCAAAAAGATATGGATATGCATTACAGATGTGGTCCTGGCCACTCTTCAATTGCGTTTTTCTCAGAAGGGTCCACGAATATCCCTTTACTGGGGATAACATGCCCCATGAATGATACTTCCTCCATCTAGAACTCACACTTTCTATACTTTTCATACAACTTCTCCCTTAACAAAGTCTTTAACACGGTGTTCATATTCTCCCCATGTTCCTCCTTACTCTTGGAGTATATCAGAATATCTATAATAAATACTACCAAAAATTTTCCAATGTAATATTTAAAAACACTATTCGTTAAATCCATGATAATATTTGGAGCATTAGTGAGTCTGAAGTGAATCACTTGGAACTCATAGTCTTCATAACTTGTTTGAAAGGAAGTCTTGGGAATATCTTACTTTCTCACCTTTAATTAGTGATACCCTGACCAAAGGTCCACCTTAGAGAAATAGCAAGCCTCATGAAGCTGATCGAACAAGCCATCTATCCGTGGAAGGGGATAGTTGTTATTTATAGTGATGTTATTGAGCTCACAATAATAAATGTTGAGGCACAGTGATCCATCATTATTCATGATGAATAGGACTGGAGAAACTCACAATGAATCACTCGGGTGTATAAAACCCTTCTCCATATTCTGTTGTAACTACTTATTCATCTCTTCCATCTTTCCTTTGTCTCATTTATTTGCGATTAATATGCTTGCTCATAGGGTAACAATATCGCCACTTGAGAAGTTTTTTTGAAAAGATATTCATCTTACACCTTACACTTTTAATGAATTGGTGGATGTTTCTATATGTCAAGAGTGATATCCCTTTTCCGACAGTTAAAATTGGATTTGTATAAAGACAGCCAATCCATGACCCAGATAGCATCGAACACCACTAAAGACAGTATTTTGAGATTTTCTGGGAGGTTCAGTCCACAAACATTAACCGGATAGAAGATATAAACCATGCATGCAATGATTTTACCATTCTCTATTATCAAAGATAATTTGTCCTCCAAATTTTGAGGTTGTGTTTGAATACTTCTACTATTATTTCAAGATATGAATGAATTCATAGAACCAAAATCAAATTGTATTTTCGCTATTCATGAATAGATAACTAGAATACCTGTCACCACAATGTTTTCTAGATCCACCTCAGAAGTAGTGATAGCATAATACCTTCCTCATTTCCATGGAGGCTGTTGTTGACTGCATCTTACAACCCTCGGCTTAATGAAATTGTTTTCATAATGCCCATGCTTCATGCAGTTGTAACACTTCACTGCAGGATGAGTGATGACTTAATCCTTCCTTTATTATTCCACATTAGTGGGATTCTTCACATCCAACTAGTATTTCTTTTCTAGATGACCAAACATTACATATTTGAAGAAATTCATGGTTCCTATTAGAGTGTTACCAGGATGTTTCTTCCCACAATGTTTGCAAGGTGAAAAGTCGGGATGTTTTGAATAATGGGATTTGATTAATGAACCAACCATGTCGTTCTCCATTTTCTTCTTCATATCACTAGGCCCACGAGACCACAGAGAGTCCCTAATCTCCATTTCATCCTTTAGGGAACAATAGAAAATATCCCCAAAACGGTTGAAGTTTCAAATCGCCAACTCTTTTTGCAGACTCAGCTTTAGTCCTCTAAAGAATTGATCCACCTTGCTTTTGGTGTTCATGAGAATGACAGATGTGTACCTTGTAATCCTTGTCAATTTTGATTCATATTCCCCGATGGACTCATCTTTATTCTGCATGGGTCTAAGGAACTATTTTTCCATCTTGAGATAGAGGGTTTGAGAAAAATATTTGTTGAAAAACATCCTCTAGATTCTGCCCAATCCAAGAAATCAATTTCCTCTTAGGACATTGTATACTTGATCAGTGTCCACCATTGATCATTTACCCCATCAAAAAGGTATACTACCATTGCCACCTTGTATTCATCCAAGCAATTGAGGATGGAGAATATATTTTTAATGGAGTTAATCCATTTTTTCGCGAGGAGGGGAACATATGATCATATAAAGATGGTAGGACATTTCCTCATGAATGATTCTATGGAAACTTGCTCTTTCCTTGGTGGAGGAGGGTATTCCTCCTGATTCAAGTTATTATTCATTACACTAGCTAGCTGAAAAAGTACTCTCCTGATGTTTTGATCACCCACTCCCGTCATATCAGGTATATCATTATGGAAATCATCACATTGCCTATCACATTGGTTGTTGGAATGTGTGCTTCTATTTACTTCCATTAACTATGAAAAAGAACGTATAATTAGAGGTCTTCAATACTTACCTATTGAGCATAAAAAATAAAACTTTTAATAATAAGGATAAACTTATAGTGCATAATTATATCCTAACTTGGGATTACTTATGTTTTAATATTTGTTATCCACAATATATTTAATAACTTATATTCTTTCGGGCTTTTTTGTCCCTTAATAATGGGTTGTATTAAGCTCATGAATCTACCAATGTATATTTCCCGTGAGTTTTGTAACCAAGAGTGCATCAAGGCCCACTGTCATGTATAATGATATCCCAGGTCAAGCCTGAAACTCCTTGTTGGTGTTTTCCCTCCTAGTTGCACATATACCAGAGTCATCACAACCTTATCATATCCAATCAGGGACTTATTTTCTTGATAAATCACTTACTCAATACTAACCAAAATTTTAGAATTTATTCTTATACTTAGTCTCATCCCTAAGGTTCTCACTAAGGTGTTATATTCTTATTCTCCAAAAATAACGTGACAGTCCTCTTATACCAACTATAGCGACCCAAGCCATTTACATATAACATTTATTTATTTTAAGAATAATTAATCATTAGAGTACTTTCCATGGATCATTTATTCTAGTGTCTTCAAAGACTAGATACATAAAACAGAATACTAGGGGCTAAAAAACCTCTTTATTTATTCTCCATAAAGCGATCCTAACTTCTTTTAAGCCATTACATCGTCATAGGGTACCATGCAGAAACACATGAACAAAGGGATGGGATAAAAAGTCTAGTATTGAAATGAACCTAAAGATACTTCTTACGCACAAGATTTAGGAGGCATGCCATAGTGATATACAAAGCATGGAACATATGGAGTCATATCGCATAATCATGGGATAATACAAAAATGGAATCATATAAATGTGGTAGAATCATATAACATTTATTTATTATGGGTAAAGGCTAACCTCCAATCTAGTTTCCCATTTTAGTATGAGTCAACTCTAACCGCCAATCTCATTTTACATCGCATCTCATGCGACTTAACATAACCCAAATCATTATAGCGCTATATGGGCACACCCATATCAAAATCTTCAGGAATATTCTTTCCACATAAATATTATTACTAAATAAAAATTCTTTCAACATAAATAATCATACGTAATCAACCATAAATAATCATAAGGGTACCCATTGAAAGAATTGGGTACCACAAACATGGAATAAATCATAACCAATGGGTGCATCATGAAAGTGTCCATTAATGAAAATTAATAGAACATACATGGACGTTCATAGGGTAAAATCGGCATATCAAATGGTATGTGTTATCAAACAGAAGGGACAACTTATATGAAATATATTTCAGTAACATTAGCATTAAAACATTTTTGGCTATTTTAAAGAAAATACTATAGAGATTTTAAAATAGAATAGAGGGAAATATTTTATATAAAACTAGAATTGAACCAAAAGTGTTTCCACATTGAATATAATGATTTTACAAAGATAATGGTGGCTTAAAATAGAGGATAAAGTTCACTAGAAATTGGGTAAAAATATTGGATGTTCCCTTAAAAAAGGTTTTCTTATTGAAATGTTCTAAAGAGGGGATTATTTAAAAAATGTATATAAAAGAATGAGAGTGATGAAAGGGTCCCTCATAAAAGATTTTTTTACAAATAAACAGAATTTATAAGATGAAAAAAATCATATAATATAACTCCATTTTTATGTAAATAATGATAAGGCAACCCGAAAGAACGAAGGAGGATATGGTAGATTTTGTTACGGTTTATCAGTATGGTGTGAGGAGCACGTTAGAGGGCCTGATGAGAAAGAGATTGGGTTTCTCATAAATTATAAAACATGAGGTAAGTATAGGAGAGGTGATAAAACATACCAAATAATTATGGATTACACAGAAAATGTCATAACATAGAAGATAATCTTAATTTAACTTAGAAATAGAGAGGATCCCTTACTTTAAATCTATTGGTGTTCTCCACATGTTATTAAATACCTGAATATAAAATTGGGTTTATTAATTAATAATTCAATAAATTATTATATATTTAATTGGTTTATTATAACCATTTTCAATTCATTTATACCCATTTAGACTGGTTATGATATTCAATTTCACTATTTCGGCTCATTTGTTTACTCGATTTTAATGACTGGTTCACATATATTCATGTTTGTATAAACATGTAAGATGAAACTGTCTGTCTAAAATATATTTTATATTATATTATTTCACATACAAGAAATTACATGGTTTTAAATTTAATTTTGTTACTTATAGAGTTGTCTCATAATTATATAAAAACATAGTGACAATCGTTTTTGTTAATCAGTGGGTTTGATTACCAAGAACATGTTTTGATTTGTAAAACTTGTAGAAAATGATTAAAGAACCAAATATATGATATATTATATATATAATAATTTGTTTCTACCATAAAATAAATGGTTTCATTACAATAATTAATGATAATAATTAAAATTGATAAACTGTTTTCCTTGAATGGGCTAAATTATCACATCTCAAACGGTGCTTTCATTTAGGTCAAATAAAAAGTGGGAAAAGGATAGAAGATAATGAAATATACCATTGGCATGAAAACATTCATGTACATGTATGTTAGTGGAGATTTCATACTATTTTTGTGAAGGGAGGTGAGGAAAGAAATAAAAAGAAATGAACATAAAAGAAATGAATGAATTGGAAATATGAATTTACCTCTTCAAACTTCCTCCTTTGAGATCCGCTTAAGGGGAGAGGTTTTGTTATTTTAAAGATTCTAAAAGCTATTAAGCATGTTAGAGGATCATGGGGAGAGATTTGGGTAGAATATTGAAAAGGAATAAGGCTTGATAGGAGGGAAGAGAAGAGGGAGTGATGGGGGGTTTTATAGTGGAGGAGAGTAGGGTTTTCATAATTTTTTAATCATTGCGTTATTATTTCTTCACAAGACAAGTAATAGTAAGTATTTCATGACCAAGAACAGTAATAAATTCGTCTAAGTTCTAATTTTCGGTGCTTATATCACTTGTGATGTTTGGAATAGTGTACTTTCACTATAGTGTATTTAGGCGGTATATTAATGTAGTTAACTATTTACTAAAAATTTAAGTATTTCAAAAAAATATCAAAAATTCACCCTAACCATTTTTCAATGTGTAGAATCAAAAAATTAAGTCCATTTTTCAAAATAATTTTCTAAATATGATTAATTTAAAATTTAATTAAAATCAAAATTAATTATCAGAAACCATTCATTTACATATTATAAAATATTGGTATATTATACTTTCAACTTTAATATTATTTATATATTATAATAGGTGAAGATACTATTCCTTATGGTATATCAGTATTCATAAGGGAATGTTACTATTCATAAGGGTATGTTAATATTCACCAAAATTATGTTTTTCTTCTCAAAATCCAAATAACGTTCTGATTGAAACCATATATGTCAGATTTTCAAAATTCCAAACACATAAGTGAGAAGCTTATGATTAAATGTTACTTATCACTTAGTAGTTCATTATGTATTTATTTTATGACATATTTATATAAAATGAACTTCCATTGAAGAAAATTCAGTAGTTACATAACCGGATTCTGAAAAGGACCTTTCAAGTAGGGGACGTAATGTTGGGGCCTGAGAGGCCATACGGTATTATAATACACAACTGGGGATGATGAACATTAAATTTTACATTGTATAGCAAGGAAAATATATTGAAATGTTTAACAACATGTGACAAGGATTTGTTCCATAACATATTGTCAGGTGACTGGGATGTTTTCCATAGTTTAATGCCATGTTTCTTATACCATTTTAAAGTCATGTAGCATGAACTAAATATACATATATACCTTATATATCTATGTGGCATGAAGGAATGATACCTAACATGAATAATACCATAGAGGCCTCTATACCACATAAACCCTATAACATTTATAGGGAGAAGGATTCCCAAAAAAGTATATATGATGTGGTGAAGTAACAAATGAGGTTCCGCCACACCTCTTTAGTGGTGCTCAAAGTTTAATGTCAATTTGTTTGGTGCAAAGGCCATGATATCCCAAATGGACACAGGCAGTGTGACAAATTTATAAAAGTCAAATGAATGTGGGAAACAGAGCTTGATGATAAGCCATAAGTTTAAAAATAGTTCTTCACACCGTTTAAAGTCCAAATTTTTAGAATGCAGGATCTTAGTTTATGGTAACAGTGTTCAGACCATGGGCCCCATGTGTGACCCAGTCATATAGATACACACCGTAAGAAACTATTAATCTCACATGATCTATGCTTGGTGTAGAAACTATGTAATGTAGAGGGGTTTACCTGACATGAGGGGAACACATTAGGGTTGAAACAAAGGATAATTAACATCCACTCAAGTATGGTGATGAAGGTAAGAGGTAAGTCATGCTTTTCAAGATATGGATCGAGGGTGACGATTATTTTAGGGCCGACTATTGACCATGTTTGGAAAATAGAGACCATGCCTATGTCAATTAGGAATGGAGAATACAATAGAAAGATAGACTTATGACCATACTCGGAAACATAGGATCTGCAATCATTTATAGACATCAATTGTGCAATTTCCCAAAATACGATGTGATCTAGAAGGTTTCATGAGACCATTATTGTTAAGGGGTTCATCTGGATTTGGATGATGATGAAAATTTGAACAAATATAAACTTGAGGTGTATAATAAATCCTACTAGAAAGTGGAATCAAAATATAGATTGTCCAATTAGTTTAAATTATTTTTTCTTGAACTATAGGAGCTTATGATAGATTACTATCCTAATTCATTGACTTGCTATAAATAATTTAATGTTTTATTTCTGAGACCATTGATTAAATGGTAATTTGATGATGTTTATGTTGCATGAGGGTGATCAATGGAGGAATCCCACCACATGAATCAATCATGATGCATGTTAAACATAGTTTAGTGTCACATGGTCTAGACTAAAAATAAGTCCAAGGGAAGAAAGGTTTGATGAATTTGCAGCTGGTCCCAAAGAAAAAATGTATAAGAATCACTATGATTCTAATGAGTATGGAAATCAAGAAATGTGTATTTCTAGAACACAGTTTCATAGAATACCAACACTAGAATAAAACAACCCCTCTTGTAAGGGAACTATAGAATCCTAAATATTTGTTGGGTAAGTTCATAGTTTAATTTTTGTATTAAATTTTCTTGTTCATATTTTTTTCATTGAGTTTAGACCATTAGGGGGAAATTATTTTAATTGGGTATGTGTACAATAGTTTTATAATAATCCCAATGTGATTGGGGGATAACGAGGAAAAATACTTCAAAAAAGATCCCCAAGAAAATCTATTTATAGTTAAAAGTTGTGATGAATTGAATATAATGTGTCTAAGACACCAAATTATTATAGAGCCTAAATATGGTCTCGAAGAAAAAATGGTTAGGTTTCACTATATATCTTGTGAGGGAAAGAATTTATACATAAATATTGCTCAAATTCCCTTTTAGATTATCTTCATGTAGTTATGATAAATATGATCAGACATGAATGGAAAATATTTTTGCAGATGGGCTGAATGATTGAAACCTGGGTGTCACTACATATCCTGCATGGGAAGGAATCAAAACATACAGATTTATAAGATCTTGGGTCGTGCAACTTCATGTAATAAGGATTTATATGACCCATAGTAATTGAGGGGAAATGTTTTCCCTGGGTAAAAGGATTGAAACCCTGGCACTGGTCTGTATCCTATGAGGGTAGGAATCAAGACACACATAGTTCTAGTGATGATACCATTTTGTGGGTCTCACCCAAGAATAAGGAGATGACCTCCTTTTAAAATTTTTCATTTTTTTGTTGAAAAGATGGAGCATGATTGAAACTCCATTTATCATTATGTTTCCCAGAATGATGGTAATCATCCATATGTAGTTTTTAATTTTCCATGGAAAATGATTAGTTTTAGAGTTGATTCTCTCTCAGGTGAGAACACTGTGATGGTGTTCTATTTTCATCATGAGTCTAAGATAATAAATATATCATAGATTAATGTTAAGTGACTTTGATATGGGTATGTGACTTTTTAGGTCATTTTTAAAGTACCATCAATGCTACATAGTTTATTATCATGAAACTAAGATGTGGCTACTATTTAGTTCATTATCTTATGGATAAAACATTGATTCCATAGTTTAAGATCATGTGTTAGGGCTGATCCATGTAGTATAACATCATGTGGTAAGTGTGGAAGGGTTCATAGTTTATGATCTAAGAGTTCTAACCATCGGTGATAATTCCAAAAAACGGTAGTCATAGTGTGGTTTCATGATAGACCTGGCATGATTGAGGACTACGGAGGCCCAACGCTATAAGACACATCCTAAAGAGATTCTCACATGTAGTTTAAAGTCATGATTATTTTAATTTCCATAAAACATCTAGGGGAATTCTTTTGAGGCTATAGTCTCTTATTTTAAGGTCATATAGTTTAGAACATGGAAGGTGCTTCTCAAATGGATATATGTAGCATGGAACAATGATGAACATGATGTGAATGTGGACCAAAAGGTCTGTCATTACACCACATATTCTTGAGGAGACACATGTAATGATTAGAGTCGTGATTATTTGAAATGAACTTCCTATTTAAGGTCATAGAGTTTGGACCATTGATATCTCAGATTAGGGTTATATGATTTTTTTCATGATTCCCAGTTTAAAATCATGTGGTTGGGATACTGAGGTTGTGTAGGTTGTTGTCTTCTTTCTAGGATTTTGTGGTTCTTATTTTTATTATTTTGTAATCCAGAATATTATCTCTTAGTTTTTGTTCATAGAGATAGGAAACAAATTCCTAGTTTAACGTCATGTTCATAGGATCAGTAACTCTTCATGGGAAGTACTACATGAGAAAAGAATCATTGGTTGAAGAAGTGATGTGGTCCCAATCCATGGATATCAAAGATTATGCACCATTGGGATTGACCATCTGAATAATGTATAGTCCTTCCCACTTAGGATCTATAATTTGTAGTTTTCTACATGGTATGATTGGAATTCAGAGAGACGATATTGTATCACTTTGGAGGAAAGAGTGGAAGAGAACCTTCTTATCGAATTCACTAGCTATCTTATCTTGGTGATTCTATAGACTGTTCAAGCCTCCAATCCTATTCCTGTTGTTGGATTCCAGCTCAGCTAGATTTACCTTGGTTGTCAATTCTGTCATCTATTAATCATATATTGGTATTTGGAGCGATTTCAACTAGATCTATATGGGTAATACTTTCTCATTTTTCTACCCTAAGGAATATGGATTCACCTAGGTGTAATTACTAGTCATCGTTAAATAAGGCCAGGGAGAGTTGGGGAGATTTTCTGACCAACATTTCTTATTTTGGATTAGCATATTCATCCAAAATTTTGGATTGGGTTTTCGCGAAAACCTTGATCTTTCCATTTTCCTAAACATGGCAGAGGTAAGTATGGTTGGACCAAAAGATATACTTTGTGTACAACCTCTTCAACATTGCAGCATAGAAGTTCATATGGTTGTTGGTGAGAACTTCATGAGGGACGCTGAATATAAGGATGATATTAGAGATCATGAATTAAAAAATCGACTGAACCTTTACTTCCATGATAGGAATTTATTCAACCCAATTGGAAAATAAATCTCATGTGGTTATAATTAAACTAAATTGGATGACTATTACGAGAGGATAGGGTTCCAAAAAATCTAGTCCTAAGACCAAAATGAGAAAATAGTACATGGTAGTGGAGAGCTGCTCTAGTTTCAGATGCACAAATATGGCATGGATCTAGAACATGTGAAACCTATTGGAGAACTCGATATAGTCATGGACCATGGTGGACCCTAAGTATTGCATCCTATGAATCTGGTGGGAGATATATTTCCTTTCATGATGAGCACCACATGATCCTGCATGAACATCCTTCATCACTTGTTGGATCTCATCTCCTTGAATAAAATAGATTTTAATTCCATCAAAACAAATTCTGTATAGAGTCTTTTCAAGGATGGGACCACTATACTGAAAAAACTGTAATGTGCAATGAATGATTCTCTCATGTTCAGCTTTGTATTGTGGTAGAACATTGTGGTGGAGATACTCAATGAAGGGAGTCATCCAATAAAAGGTTTCTTCAGATTCATGGGGATAAAAAGTTATTTATATGGAGGCACATGAGGTTATTTCATGTACATACTCGATATCATCATCATCTGAAGTGATAGGGTAGATGACCATTCAATGCACCACATGAACGAACATGTATTCCAGGTCATCCTTTGCAAGTGATGTTACTGGAATTTCCATGGAATCTGTTAGACCATTATGTGACCTATGAACATGATTCACCACTGGTTTACTATGTAAATGGGCCATTAGATATCAGGTGTTCTTTAAAAATGGAATGAGTTCAAGATTCATGATGATATAGTCACTTTTTATCATATTGATGACTATCTTGGAGCCTTCGTTCACATGCATGCGGGTATCGTCAATCTCATGATATATCTCGAGACCTATGATAATGGAATACTACTCTGACTCATTTTTTGTAAAAACATTTAATAGTAGAAATTCATAGGGAAGATAATATTATTCAGCAGTGATAAAGACAAATCCCAGGCCCACTCGATTAAGATTGGGATCGCTGAGCATTCTACCAATTGGGATCTAGGAGGAACCATCAAAATAAATATTACAATAGGGTATGGTATGATCCAAAAATGGATTGAATCATTTGGGAAATCTACATATAGATTCTATTATTTGAATGAGGTATGGGTGGCTACGAAGTCAACTAGAACTTGAACCTTAACAGTTTTCTACAACATGAACCTGATGTCAAACTACTGATGAATCACAGACCAGCATTCCAGCTGACCTGTAAACATTGGGTGTAATAGAATATAATTTTTAGGATCTATGTGGGATACCATATTTATTTTTAGATAATACAATTAATGCTACAACTTCTATACTATGAATACCTAAGGGAGTTATCTCTTCTTAGTTGCAGAGTTTTGGGACTCAATGTTGTGGTGCATGCGATCGAGATAGTATAAACCATTATCTATCCATTTTTTGTTCATATAATTTATATGGGAAAAAGATATCATTCTTTGTCGGTCACATATAGGAATAAATGCATTCTTACTATAGGTGGAATTAGAATCATAGGTTGTGTGATATACTTCTTGATCTCCTCGAATGTGGTTGGGAACTCTTCATCTCACTGACAGATAATTCCTTTCTTCATTAACCTAAAGAAGGGATTATATAATTTTGATAAATTCTCAATAAATCTATGTATGTATTATATGTTTCCATGGATACCTCAATGTCCCTAGGGGTTTCTCAAAGGAGGCATATGATGGATGCTCTTGATATTTTCTAGGTCAATTTTTATGCCTCTATATCTAATGATGAAACTGAGAATCTTTTGAGAGGTGACACTAAAGGAACACTTGAAGGGTTTCATCTCTAGATTACTGGAATGTAGGAATAATAACGCTTTTAAATATCCCTATGTTGTTATTAAAACTAGTGATATTTGAAACCCCATTCATCCACGTAGAATTCCACTAGTATACTAAGGATCATTTTTATGTTGTGGTGCAGGAAATTATGATAGGTTTCTATTTCACTATTCTGACTAAAAAGAAATACCTGATAGTAGAAGTTCAATTGTGTCACTCTTATGGTTATAGAATACTAATATTTGGGTCCATTTGATCTAATTGTACCTAGAATACCCATCCTTGATGTAGATATCCTGAAATTAAATTATAGAATCAATCAACAAATTTGCCACTGGGAGGGGAAAATCGTCCTATATAAAATGATTGTTGAGATCATGGAAGTCAATACAGTCCATGATATGTCCATTATTCTTCATGACTAAGATGATGTTGACTTTCTACATGGGGTACTGAAATCCCTTGAGGAATCTAGATTTGATGAGCTTATCGACATTAGCCTCAACTATAACACTATGAGATGGGTGTATTTTCATAGGGGGCTTCTTGAACCAGTGATGACTTAATTGGGGAATAATATGATGGATGGTGTCAAGAGGGTCTAGTCTTGGAATAAAATCATAGATTTAGGAAAACATAGAATAATGATTATTCAAGAAGTGCAGGTACTGATGTTATTAATCAGTAAGAATGGATTCTCTAATTATCATTTTCCTTGGATCTGCCTCGATAAAAAGGTTTAGCTAGAACCAGCTAATTGACGGTGGTGGAGGCCCCCTATTAGAATTCAGGAGGATCATCATCTAGATATTCTTTGTCGTTGATACGGGAATCAATGTGCCAAGATAGTCATTCACAATTACTAAATTCTATGGGAACACCAATAACTATTTGGGAGGCAGGTGTGGAATCCTCACATGGATATTCCAATCCTATTGAAACAATGGATAAAAAATGTATCGAGCCAATTCCATTAGGCCTTTGATGATTTTGTCCTTACTTGAAGTCAATGTAGTGGTGATGGGTCAGTTTTTGGTGGTTCACCCTAACTCAAAAAAGAAAGAAGGTAAGACACACAATTATAGCCATGTGACTAACATCTTAGTACCAGATAGGGGTTGGGGGTCCTGGTAACACCCATGCCTAGCCCGTATAAGAATATGATATAATATTCCAATGTTCTTTATATATAGGGACACAATTCCCTTTTCTCTTAGAATTGAAAAATTAGTTTCCAAGGTCGGCCATGATATCATTCAACCAGTGAATTAGTAATAGGATCATGTCATCCATGTTCATCCATGAGCTGATCGAAAATTTAATGGGACCAACCTCATTGGTCTAAATCGTCCTATCATTTCATCAATAATAGGTTGCAAATATATAATAGGATTAACTGGAGTCAATACGAGATAAATCTACTAGAATCATACCTACTCAATGTTTTGGGGAGTACATGATGCACTAGTGATTCAAGGAGGGAACTTCTTTATGATGATTGAGCCAGGGCCTTCCTATATACCTATTTCAGGTGTTATCATATGAGAAACTCATTAATTAAGTGTTTTATTCCATGCTACAAAACATGGTCTTCATGTGGATCCTTCCACATGGTCAGTGTTCAGTCCTTTCATAACCTGGTATATTTAGGTTAGAGGGTCTTATATCTCCTTCAGATAGTCCCAACCTATAGAGTGCCTAGGTTGGGATGAGGTTGATAGAGAACATGTATTAAATAGAAAATGAAGGATCTCCATGATAATGATCATGACAATGAGTTACAACAGAAGGATGTTACCCTATATGATAGAGCACTCATCTTGTCCAAAGAATGTGATGATGGCTTGGGATTCTGTTCGTTTGACTTCCTCGACATAGAAGGTATCTGAGGCAGTTAAATATGTATTGAACTGGAGAGGGCTTCATAATGATTATGTGATGTTATCACGCATCTCCTATGATAGGTGGAGGGTGTCACTGACTATGATATTTGTTTTAATGTATTCTAGGTGTTAAAATATATCATAATTCTATTCTAGACACATGTTTTTTAGGTAGGAGGTTTCCCTTTGGTAGGAGGTTTGGAAGGGTCTGTTGGCCAAACAATTCGATTTTGGATGGTGCTATAAACATCTGATTGATCATTCAGAAAACTGTATAGAATCACTACTGGCTTACTGCTATCTAGATATGAATTGAATTTCATTGGACGTGGTTGAACATATTATGATCGTGGATTCTATGTCATGTCATGTAGCTTGGTATGGTGTGATATGAATTAAAAAGGGGTGGTATAAGAGGCATATTCCTAATGATCTCTACACAGAACCTTTTTCCTAGTTTCAGTGGCATACACAACCTTCCTTGAAGCACTAGAGTGAGCATTCCAGCAATCCTCTTACCTTTAATTACTTCGGCATTAGAGTCTTTAGGGATATTCAAAGGTCCTTCCTGATAATCTTCATCACCAGGGACCATAAAATGTTCAACCATTTCGATGGTATTCAAAGTTTCATACACTTGATTATCGTGAGAAGAGGGGATTTCCACTATTGAGAAGACTCTAGTTGTGATTCTTAGTTTCTATGGCATGAAATCACATAATGTGAGGTAAGGATTCAACACCATTAAGGGAATTCGATTTCCATTATATCATCAGTCCATACTATTATAATACGAAGAGAACTGAGAGATGGATACAAATTCATTTGGATGGTAAGATGCAACAACATTTGGATAATCTGGCTAGCATAACTAGTTATATATTACGTTGTGGTTATGGGAAACTACTTGGTGAGCCAACCAGTCAATATAATTCATAGCTCTGTAGTTGTAATCTTCTTTCTATTCAATCAAACATTCAATGTCTCTATTGGGATCAGTAAATATATGGGCTACCTATGTTGAAACATCACCCAATCTAACCACACCATTATCCACCTAGTCTAGAATCCAATCCATGATAACCTATCATTACTTGATCTTATGTAATAGGATTATGTGATAGGGGTATTATTTATGGTAACCCATGAGAATGGACCCATGGGGCTTCATACAATTTAGAAAAATCCGAATACCCTGATCCAATGCAGTATTGTAATAACCATGAAACTAGTCTTCTAGAAAAGAGTAGGATCAGTTTCTCTTGTCTAGGAAGGGATCTCTATGAGGCTGGACATGATGGGTGGGATGAGCCTGTTGAGGAAGATGATATTGATTATCTCTCCTAGGAATTGGTTCTTATTTTGGTGGTGGTTATTTTCTACTCTATGGTGAACAAATCTAATCTTTAGGATGTTTTCCTCGAGGAGGCAGGGCCTAGAAAGGCTTTTCTAGAAACAAATCTAGAATATATGGAGCCTCCACATATACTACGGAGGCAGTCTCAGAGTTAGAGGGTCTTCTAGTAGAATTTGGGAGTGTCCATGGACATGTCTTCTTAGCATATTTCAAGGCTTCATATATGCACTGGGTAATGTCAAAAAAATCTAGAATCTACCTGGGGAATTAATCATTATGAGGGTAGGGACCAAATCAATTTTGACATTACCCAAACAAATCATTAACAACTTCTCTTGAGTCAAGGGAATATCGAGTGAATACATGATGCCCATCTATTTTCAATAATGTATGTGACACACTCATTTAGAAACTATGTTCGCTTGAAGAGGTGGAAAATTCTTGTTTTGAGTGTTTTATAGTGTAATTCGTAAAGAAACTCTTTATAGAGGTCTTAATATCATGTGATGGACTCGATTGTAAGCTAACTCTAGAAGATGAAATAAATCTCGTCCAATGTCTGCAGTAAACATCAGATCTTGGCTACTTACTACTTATCTAGAGTGCCAAATATGGGTCTACACTATGATATGAATTGGTCTAGACTCATTAGTTCGTCACCCATCCCATTGAAGGGGTGATGGTAGGATTACAAAAACATGGGTATTATTTCATGCCATCCACCCACGATGGATATGTCTTTAAATTCGGTTGGACTACCACGTGTTGTGCCACTAGCGAATCAAAATGATTAGTGAGAGTAGCTAACAAATCATTCTTTTTGGATTCCAATACTGATGAGTATTTTTGAAAACCAGTGCGTTGGAATTCCCATCAACTCTATAGGTGGGTCAGATGACTCGTGGACTAGCCTATGGAGATACCAATCAAGCCTCTTGATTAAGGTCAGGAGGGAGGTTTTCGTGCACCTAGGGTTGATTGGGAGACACATATCATAGCCACTTGCCATAAACCCATGGCTCTATCCTTTAAATATGTACAATATTTCCTACATTAACAATGGGTAACCAGACAAAAATGATTTTCATCTTCCCCTACCACCCACTATAGTGGGGAACCGCCCCACTAATAGAGGTATATGATCCTAACATGGATGAAAATAGTTCAGATGCTACTCTACAAGTATCTCAATGTGGATCTCATCATTGGGCCTCTTATTTTTTGTGTTCATATATATAAGGGTAGTCATTGTAGGATTATCCTCTATCTTTTGTGTAGCATAAGGTGGATTAGATTTATTAGAGGTCCCAATCTTCCCCTTACCCATAGTGGGTGCTTGACTTCTAGGAAATGAGGCAATGTGTTATGTAATTCCATCCTCATATTTTTTGGCATGTGAGGATATATATATGATTATCCATTAGATATTGTACTTCCCAAGGGGATAGGTTATCTATGTATATTCCCAATATGGGGTCCTATTATTATAATATATCAGGTACAACCATATTCACTTTAATGTTCCCTAGAGGAATAGCCATGAATCCTCACAAGTGAAGACGTGTCTTCAATAATCCCAAGGATCATTATGAATCTATAAATGCATCACTGTCATGGGATCAATGGTAGATATGTTAAATAGGATTATGGGAAACCATGAGTTCTTCCTACTCAACCATGTAGCACTACTAGTTGATGTCATCATAATGATCTCAAAACATTGGAGAGACATACAAATGGCTTTAAAGGAGAATCTTCATTTTCAATTTGTTCTGATGAAAGCATGAAACCTTATTCTAGGTGATCAAATCTAAGATTTCAATGTTTGTGGTTGAAATTTTCCGTAACATCCCATAAAATTGATAAATAATGAGGGTTTCTCTAAGGCATCCTTTCTCATAAGTTGAGTCCTTCTCTTGGTTGTCCAAGGTTTTTGATGGTTCCTGATGGATAACTAATGGCAGTATTTATGTTAATTGGTGTGTTGGTATATTGTATGGGGGTGAATCTACTTCCTGAGATGATTGATCGTCGTGTGTTGATCCATCCCTCAGGGGTGGTTCTAACTACATCATCATGTCCTTGTAGGATGGTTTGTTTTCTAATACCTCATCTTTGAGGGTTCTGGACCTGGGTGAAAGATCTAGAAGGTTCTAATAATCAAACATTCCCCATAATAATGTTATGTGATCTCTTTTTGAGGTAGGGAACAAAACAAGAAAGGATAAAGACGATTTCATTGTGAGACCCTGGAAGGGAACCAATTATTCTTCCTCCTCCATGTACATACAATGTGATTTGATATTCCTGGGGATCTCACCTTCTATGATAGAAATCCTATCGCATTATTCTCCATCCCAAGATTAAGAATCAAATGAATCAGTTGATAGCTCCATCATTTGATTGAATTCTACTTTGTAATCTAATAATTGAACCAATTTGGCATTGAATTTGTCCATTTCATATTTTTAAATTCTGTGATGATGGTTTTTCACTATACCCTTAGTAGGTTCATCAACAAAAGGAGGTTCTCCAGTATGAGGGTTACATTTGTATTAATGAATGATGGTGTTGGGAGGAACTACACATGAACTAAGTTGGAAACATGGATGACCTCTATATTGGTTGATATCATAATCGGGTGTACCTCTGCATGAACTACTGTGAGAGTGGGGATGTACTCCACTCAGGGTACTAACATTGTAAGGAGGACTGTTTAATGATTCACAAGGGACATAGGGAGGAAGAACATGTCAGGTCTAAGAGAGGGGATGACCTTTGATTATGTGAGATGATTCATGAGTACTACCTAGTCATATATCAAATGGTACATGGGGAGGACCTCTATTTTGAGTATAATGAGTATGTGAAGGGACTTCATAAATTTTGTTATACTCGTGGGGATGACACCTAATGGTAGGTAGTGATTTAGTAGGGAGGAACTCTATTGGAGAAAATGGAAACATGTGGAGGAACCTCATTTTATTTATCATTGGTTGTACTGGGAGGGCCATAACAATGATTTTCTATAATGTTTGGGGGGCCTCCACTTCAGTAGATGTTGAAAAAGGGATGAAATATGCTTAATCTAGGAATGGGATGAGAAGGACCTTCACATAAGTGGTCCATGATATGGGGAGGGCCTCCATAAAGGGAACCTTATGAATAGGGAGGGACTCCATGATGGATGTTGACATGGTTTGGAGGACCTCCACTTTGTAAAGCATCAAAACCATGGGAAGGACCTCCATGTTTTATGCGAGAGTGGGGAGGGACACAAATCAAGATGGTGATGGTGTGGGGTGGGAATATATACTAGATATAAAAATCATAAATTTGCAAAAAATGGATGATAGTGAGTCCATTTACTAATATATTCAATTCGACCTACCAGTGGGTGGTGGTTACGGTGTAGCATATTATATTCTAGGTCATGGAAGGCCACATCAATCATTGTAATGACCCCCACCTTCATGTACTGATGTATGAGCGTATCCACCACCCTCCACTGAATGAAAAGTGACAGTGTTTAGGGGTGTGGGAGCCTATTTTCTATATTCATAGATGGTGTCGTAGTAGAGGTTCAATTGCGTGGGATTTACTCATTGACATTTATCCTTCCACTGTGTCTAATGGTGGGAGGTGATTGGTTTCCTGATGCTTAGAACCAACAAAGAAGGAATATTTAGAAATCATTATAGATGTCATTAAATCAATTCCAAATTCCCTATCTTATTCCAATATTAAATGTTTGGAGTGGAATATCCATGCTAGAAATGTTGTAGAACAGAACTCCAAATGAATAACTCCCCCATTCTCTAGTGACTTCCAAGCTAGAACAACTATTTTCATGATGGGGAATAGTGAATAATTGATAAATATGTAAGATGACCGTATACTGATGCCTCAAACACTACTAATCTCCATGTTGAGTAGAAGAGTTTCATGTTACGTTCACCATTTCTGTTTTGGATGCTTTTTATGGGGTTCACTACCTTCACACATATTTTCCCACTTATGTTGCATTGTAAACGTTATTATATCTTTAAAAAGGCTGAAAAATTTCATTACATCTTCAATGATTCCTTCTACTAAATCTAAAGAGGATGATGGGATGATGGTTCTTCCTTTCAGGGATTCCTCCTTGGAATTCGTCGCATAGTCCAAGTCTCCCTTATAGATTAAGAAATTATTCATGCAACTTGTTCTCAGTACCATCTCTTTGTGGGTACAGGTTAATTGGATTCTTCTTTTTGGACATTCTATGGGGTCTTAATAGGTATTAAATATTTGGTTAGAGGATAAGTCAAGCATGTCATCACTGATAACGTCAGGATGTTGGAACATTGGAACACTTGTATTATCTATCAGAAGACGGATTATCAAGGGCACAGAACCTAAGGCATATAACATTGATCATGGGTTATATTACCCCAAAGGCTTGTATTCTTAGTTTTTTCAGGAATCACATGTTTTACATGAGGTAGTAGTGTATACGGTCAGGAGTGTGTTGTCCTATAGAAATTAAAGGACTGATTAGAGTTCCTATAGAGGTGGATCATCAAGGTGCATGCCTAAGAGGTAGAATTTGAGATTGTTTTCTAGAGGGATGGATTCAGATGCCTATGGAGAGAAATGTAGGTGGTGTGTCCCATAAATGGATGGTGTGACACCGGGAAGGATTATATAGACATCACTGATGGTGGAACATGGTATTGTACCCCTTAGTGGTGGACTCCAAGGTCGACTATCTATCAATAATAAACAACCTATTGGCATATAATTAACCAGTTTATAAGAAATGGAAAAAACACATGTATTCTTTTGGATGGTGTGGGGATTTGAACAGAGACTGCCCATAAAATTGGATATATATTAGTTGGATTGTGTGGGTCTTACGCGCTGAGACTGATCACGTGCTACTAGGAGGAACAATGATTTAGATGGAGTGTCATGATTCAACTGGGATGTGGCCCCAGGTATATTCAATATGGATTATGAATGGTGGGATTTGGTAGGCATAATAAAATCAAGATGTATTAGGAATGTTTTATATAAAATGAATGAAATGGATGGGTTTCTTGGGGGTGTTGGGCATGAACCTAAAAGAGGTTTCTTACATATCCCAGCTGGTTGGGAATCAAATTCCATATAGTTCTTGTGTGGGTAATTAGGGATTATACCAAAGGAGGAGGCCCATAGTATATAGGTGGATGATTGTCATGATTTTACCATGACATGGTAGCCTAAGGTAAAATCATGATGGATGATGGGTGAAGCGGGTGATGGGGGATGGATCAAAACACCTAATGGTGGTAGATCTAGGGGACTTTTCCCATAAAGGGAATATGTCAAATCATGAGGTCACATCCCTAAGAAGGAGAACCCTGGTTTACCATTTGTTTGGATTTAACCTAAGGGGTTATCCTATATACCCTGTTTCGAGGATAGGGATAAAAAATTACATAGTTCGGAAGTTAAGGTCTGGGTCTTACACCTAAGGAGTAGACTAATTTGGTCATGTATTACACATGAGAGCTTCCCATCATAAAGGGACTTGATATTGGGGATTATATATAAAAACAAACCATATTGATATTTGATGTCATGGTAATTTATATCCTCTAATACCAGGTGATTCTTGATCAATGTGTCAAAAAAGAGTTATAAGTAAACCTAAATGTCATGTTGTGAAAGATATAACAAGAAAATATGACACGAGGATTGTAGCTATGAGTTTCCCAATGATGATTCCATTCTATGAAAATTGGGTGTGAGAGGATGTCATACCATTTGAGGAGGATCTCAAACACTATCACTCATATACAAGGAATTGTATCATATGTGTGATGGGTATTACATGGAGACTAACCAAGGAACACATGGAGGAAAATCCAAAATTGAGTGATAGATATGAAAGGACACTGATGAACATCCCTTTTCCGACCGTGTGCAAAAGATTTCATTCCTTATTAAGAGGATCCGATTCCCTCTCACTTAGATGTGGGGACATATTGAGCTTTCCACATATGGGTGGATCAAAGTTTGATGTAATGTGTAGATGATTATGGTACTATTTATTTTTACATCCTGCAGCTCTGACATGGTGAAATCACCCCTCAACCTGTAGGCTTATATAACTGGTTCCCATAAACCATTCGGAATGTGAAGTCATCATCAATTCTTGGATATGAAGGTGTGTAATAGTGGTCTATTGTGTCTTAAATGTTTTTGTGGCTATACTAATAATTATAATCCATTAGTGTGAATATGACGAAAAAAAGTGGTAGAAGGCTGTAATAAGTAACACCCCCCGAGGTACCATGAAATTACTATGCACAATCCTGGAGGGATACTCATAGGATGTTAATTTAAGACATTGGATGTGTGTGCAGTAGGGGCTCCATCATGGTGCGTTAGAGTAAAATAAATCCATAGAGATCCAATTAAGGGGATCATATAATATTGGATTATTGAATTAAAAAAAGGGTTGGGCACAGGCTTAGGTGCACCGAAGGCCATATTTCATGCGAAAGTGGTGTTTTTTTCCTGTTCCTACCGTCGGAATAAAATAAATGGGTGAGGGTCAAGATAATGGGGTCGCATAGAAATGAGGGCCCTCAGTAGACATAACAAAAAAGATTGTGTAACTTGAGGCCACCATCCTTTTACGTCATCATAGAAGATCAAGTTTACATGCAACATTTTATTGTCTTATATTTCATAGGATAACTCAAATAAAGGGGAGATGTCTATATAAAAACATGGGCTTGTAGGTAATAATGCAATATTTCAAGCAAGGAAGTGTCTGGGTTGATGTCACATTAAATACCATGATTTTTGTGCATGGATAAAAACTCTTAAACACATTTAAACCCACATATGCACACATTACATGTCCATTTGAGGATGGTCAGAGTGGAAGACGTCTATTGGACATCATATTGGATTCCCAATAGCTTTGCATGTGGATTTTCATCTTACACACAACACATGAAGCTTTTTTGCACCATCATTTGGGCCTTCAGGATGCATAACATAGTTAGAAATTTTCATTGGTTCCCTTAATGATGACCATTATTGTCTTAGTGTAAATAAAAATTACAACACTAGTATTAAGGATATATTACTTCCTTACCTTTACTTCGCGATATCCTAGCCAAAGGTCCACCTTTGAGAAATAGTTAACCCCAATAGTTGATCAAACAAGTCATCTATATTTGGTATGGGATACTTGTTCATTATCACAATTCTGTTGAGATCATAATAATCAGTGAATAGGCACATTGATACATCCTTCTACTAGAAAAAGAGGACTGGTTCCCCCCATGGTGAATCACTCGGGTGTATAAAAACCTTGTACAAATTCTCTTGTAATTTCTTCTTGAGTTCCTGCAACTTAATTCTTTCCATTCTATAAGGTGTCTATGATATATAAAAATATATATTCATAAGTTAAATTGAGAACTAAACCTCTTGGATTGGAGGAATACCAGTCAATTATTAAGGTCACGCAAGAGTGTAGTCCCCCACGATGGGGATGTCTCCAATCCTGATTCTCTCTTTTTTCTGAATCGTTTGATCTAGATATTCTTTCTTATAAGGCAACAATGTCGACACTTTAGATAAAAATTCTAATGAATATTCATTATCTTTCTTAAATTTGTAAAAAATTGGTTGATGATTCAGGAATTGATGAGTGAAATCCCTTTCACGAGAGTTGATGATGGATTTTTAGAATAATAACCAATCCAGGACCAATATAGAATCAAACTCCACCATAAGAAGTAAGAAAAAATATTCATGGACGTTCAGTCAACAAAAATTAACATAGGAGTAGTTATATACTCTGGACATAACAATTTACCCATTTTTTATTATTATAGATTACCCAACCTTAATATATTGTGGTGACATTGGAATAGTTCTAAAACATGAATTATATGAAATAATGGGTAGAAATATAATTAAAGAATGTGTTCTATATTCATGAATGAATAAATAATGTTACTCTCACCACGCCATTATAACGCTCCACTTTAATATTAGTGATTTCATATTCTCATTCTTACTGGCTTGGAGGTTGTTGTTGATTTCCACTAACAACCATTTTTTAGGGAAATGGGTTGCATAATTCCTGTATACCTTGTAGTTGAAACATGAAACTACATGTCGAGAGTTTCTCACAACCTTCCATTATTCTTCTCTGTTAGCATGATTCTTCATATCTCTTTGGTAGTTATTAACCATATTCCGCTCACTTCCACAATTGATGCATCTCATGGTTCCCTTTAATTTGTTTCCAAGATACATTTTCCCACAATTTTTACACATGGGATATTTGGTCCTATTTACATCATTGTATTTATCTATTGAACCCCCCATATTAAAATCCATTTTCTTCAATTTCTCACCAGGCCCATGAGACCACTGAGAGTCTCTGATCTCTATTTTAAATATAAGGGAATAATAGAAAATATCTTCATAGTAGACAAAGTGTTGAATCACCAATGATTTTCATAGTATATGATTTAGTCCACTAAATATGAAATCCTCAATGCACTAAGTGTTTATGGAAAATAATGAGACGTATCATGAATGAAATGAGAAGATATCCTTGTATGCCTCGATAAACTCATCTCCCCTTTTCTTTAGTCGGAGGAACTCCATTTCCATATAATGTCAAATGGTTTGTGTAAAATGTTTATTGAAAATATTTTCATGAAATATTCTCATTCTATCGAAATAATTACCACCTTTTACTTTATGTTCTGGATCTTTTTCCACCTATGATCAGCTTCACCATCAAAATTTAAGACTACCATCACAAATTTCATTTCTTCTAAGCACTGGAAGACATAAAATATATTCTCAATTGAGCTAATCCTGTGTTCCGGGATCAGGAATCATAATATCCACTAGACATGTGAGGTATTTTTTTTACATTAAGGATTTGACCACAACTTACTCCATATTGGGATATGGATAGTGTTCCATATAATTCAAGATATTATTCATAACTTGATACAACTAATAAAATACTATCATGATGTTTTTAGCACCCCTTACCACCATATTTGGCATATAATTAGGGAAATTATCACATTTCCTATGGCATTAATTTTTGGAATTTGTTATTCTACCTCAAAACATTAACTAATATAAATAAATTACAATCAGTGGGATTAAATATATATCTAATTATAATTTTAATATAATATAATATTTTAAAATAGAATGATATCCTAGTAAAATAAAAGTATATCCTAATATGTGATACCTAAAGATTTAATCTTTGTTATACATGGTGACAGAATTATCCCTAGGGTTCTTACTAAAGTTATATTTTCCTAATCTATAGAAATAACTACACCTTTCTCAGATACCAAATATAACATTCCTATCATTTTTCACATATTATTATATTATTTTATTTATAAACAACCATCAAATAAAACCATGAATTAGATAGTCTAGTGTCTTTGGAAGATTAAGTACATAATTAAGCATTATAATAAAATTTAAAAAATATTTTATTTAGTCATCATAATGAACTCCAAACTCCCTTTTATCCCTATATCTTTATTTTCTAACCTGAGGAATATGCAAAAAAATGGTCTATCTATAAAGTCTAAAAGGGGAATAAGAATAGGAAGAAACATAACACGCATGATAGAAGACATGACATGATAACATAAAAGGCATGTAACATGAGTAAACATAAGAGAATATAACATTTATAAATGGGAACAGATAATAATGGAATCACATGAATTTTTAAATGAAATATAACATGAAATAAACATGAGTAAATGATAACTTACAATACTACATAACATGGTGGAAAAAGTCCCATTAAGTATTCATGTTCAGTCCCTATCCCAACATGGCATCTCATTAGACTAAACATTTAAAAAGGAGTCTGCGAACTATCATGGTGCAACCAGCATAATATATTCATGAATTTGTGGGCCAATAGACGAACCAATCAAGAGGAATAAACTTTATGGTTATCTAATGAATGATTTGGGTATCATAAACATGTCATAAGGCATATCAAAAGTGTGTATCATAAAATAGTTCCTAAAATAATGGATTTAAATCATAAATAGACATCAATAAAGGAAAATAGAACTATATAATGATAAATGATATCCAAATGATGTAAAAAACATAAAAAAGTGACTTGGAAACATTAGAAATGATCCACTTCAGTGCAGTTTAAGGGAAACAATAATGAGTCTTTAAAATGGATAAGTCATAATTGTTTAGATAAAATAAAAAATGAATCAATACTTTATTTCTTGATAAGTTCAGAGATTTTATATAAAAAATTGGCTTTAAATATATTGTGGATTGAACTTGAAAATGGGTAACAACTCAAGATGTTCCATTTAGTTGGGCTTGCTTATTAGGAAGAAGTTAGTAGGGAACGTTATAAAACTTGTATTTTTACATATAAGAAGGAATGAATCATATGGATACAAGATTTTTGGACATATAAACATAATCTATCAGAAAAATATAAAAATAATGGGATATTACTTTGGGGTAAATAGATAGGAATCATAACTCGAAGGAAAAATGGATGTTTGGAAATAATTCCTTACATTAGGGCCAAACCGGTTCGACACTTGTAATTAATATCATTAATAATAAAAATAGATTTAATAATAAATAATTTTGGAACCTCTTCTACATTGAATTGATTTATTAATGTTTATTAAGGTCATTTATTTCCTTTTTTAAGTGGTTATAGTGTTCAATTTCATCTTTTGAGAGTGTTAATTTTCTTCATTTCAAGGATCGATTCACATGTATAAGAGTATAGAAGATATTTGAAATGGAGGGAAATATAAAGAATTGAATTTTTATATTTTTAAATAAAATATATAATATTTAATGTTTATATATGTTTTTGAATAACTATTCTTAGGATGAATAATTATATAAGATATTATTGATGATCATTTGGATTATTTTTGACGAATTTCGCTCACAACAAACACTTTTTGTGTTATTGTTTAAAATTATATGTATATGTTAGTTCCAAAACAAAAAATTGTTATAAAATTAATTTTAAAATATGTATGAAAGATTATAACGGTTTAAATATTATCCTAAACAATGGAATTGAAAATAAAATTCTTTCATCCTTGAAGAATAAAAAATAACACATCACGTGAAATATATTTATGTTTTGAACTAAAAAGAAGGGAAAAGAAATGATAATGGACCATTTAATTAACATAATTAAATTATATTACATTTCAGATAAGGGAGTTTTCATTGCACATTTATAAGGTTACGTGAGTATAGAATAATAAAATAAATCGAAATTTGAATCAAATTAAAAGAAAACTAAAGAGGGTACTACCTCTTGAATTTTGATCATTGAGAACCTCTTTATGGGAATTGGATTTTTTATTTTTCCAAGACCAAAGTCTCATAGATATTGGGTAGAGTCTTGGGAGGATTATTGGGTATAATTTGGATATGTCCTAAAGCATGAATGGTATGAAGAGAATAAGTGGGGATGGGTTGTGTTTATAAGGGATGAGTGGGGTGTTTTCTCATTATTGTATTCATTATATTCTTATTTTAACCCAAGAGTTTGAATAGTTTGATAATTATCATTAAATATATTAACATAATTACTATGTTTTTGAGATTCTGGGCATACATCATCCATTGATCATATATTACTCCATAATTCCAGTATTTAGCTAATATCGTAAATTTTAGAATTTCACTATTCACCCAAAATTCAACTATTTTATAAAAATACCAAAATTCACCATAATTTTTATTCAATTTATATAATTAAAAATTGAAATCCATTTTCTGAAAATAATTTTATAAATATGATAAATTTATTTTTAAATTAAAATTATCATTTACTTGGAAAATACCGATTTTAAAATTATAAGTGATTTTTAGCACTTTAAAAAAGTAGTTAAGGAATAATTAAATTATCTTATAATCATAAAACATAAAAACATTAATTTATTAATAAATCTTATTTTTATAAAATTTAATTAATCATATTATATTAATTTTCATATTTCAATTATATACTTATAACTTTCACAAATACGGACACCTAATTTATCATCACTAAAACAATTATTTACTTATTCCAATATATAAATATATCATAGTTTCCTATATAATGTACCAAATTTTTATTTATAAATTCACATGTATGGTTACTATTCTATTGAAAAATTGTTGTTTATAAGGGTTACATTACTATTCCAATGCTCAAGTTACTATTTCATTTGTGTAGTTCCTTAAAGCCTAGAAAATACAAGTTATTTCATTCATTATTCATTTATAATGTTCATATTGTGTTATCTATGTGATTATACATAGTTTATACTAAGTTATGTAATTATAAAAAGATTATTTCCATTGATAATAACCATGGTTCGTTATAGGGTCCCCTTAGTCAGTGTTCGGGAGAGGAATCCTATTTGGGATCCTTGAGGTTTTTATGTTAATGAAGACATACCATTAAGAATCCTCTATGTCCAAAAAATAAGGTCATCTCTCATGTGGTCAGGAAAATGAACAAGAAATTGGAGGCATCTTATATGGAATCATAGAGGCCAAACCATAATTGTAGGCATCCCACAGGGGATCTATGGTCTCAGTCATAGACTCAAGTTGAGGTATGTAGCTAGAGAATATGGGTTGTCTATGTCCTATGTAGTTCATCTATTTAAGAAAACCCAATTAGTAAATCATGAAGTTCATTATAATAATTATAAAAGGGGAATCATTCTTAGGGGAAATGAAAAGTATGTACATGATACATATGATACATAATTAATCTAGGGCAGGTACGATGGAACACCTACACCTAAAAATCATTAACCATTTATTTTTCAAGGGTTAGAAGCAGTTTCCAAGGGCTATCCGTGTTCATTAGATTCATGTTGGGTCCCTTTTTGAAACAAACCCACCATAAAAAATAAATTATTACCAAATTATAATTAATTAATTAATTAAAAAACAAAAATTTAGTTTAAGGAAATATTTTATTTAAAATTTACATATTTCCAAAATCCTTATCTGATAATTCAATCACATTAGAACAATGAAAATAACTCACCAATATCTCATGGCTCATCCTCAACATTGAATTCAAAATTATCCATAAGTAATAATGTTAAAAACATTAATAAATTTTAAATGAAGCTTAATATAATTATTAATTTCATGTTCTTATTTAAATCATTGAAGTGACACATGTAAAAGGGAAAACAACATCTCAGGTTATCACTTCCAAGGTAGAGTGAAATCACCAACATCAGTTTTCTATTCAACCATGATATTATGCAATCGGGATAGAAATCACTTATCCAAAAACTAAATATTTTTAAAATTATATTTGGATACTAATTATTTTTATTAGAAGAAAAATATTACATTAAGACACCATGGAAGTCCATTAAAAACACCCCATTATGGGGCATGAACCGAGGAAGGAGAGGAGTGTGACACATGGGTTTTTGGAGGGAGAAAGGGGAGGAATAATGGGGCTTCCCCCTTAATACTTTAAGGGGAAAAATCATTTGAACCTCTTATGTGAGACACAATTTTTTATTTTATCCCAATGCAAAATTTCTTAAACCACATGCCTATAAAAAATTGAAATCATGGTTAGGCTACACGGTTCACACTAATCATTATCTAACTGTTTACGATGATATTCACCTTTCCAAAAAATCGGTTTCAGGTGATGAGCCCTCGAGAAGCTCCCAAAACCTTCTAGATACAATATCAACCTCATTAATCTTCTAATAAATTATTTAGAATGATTAAACCCTTTAAATTCATGTTCCTGATACCTAATCAATATTTTACCCATCATGTAACTGAAAATTCAAAATCCTTTAAAAAATTCCGGCTCAAAAAATAAGGGATCTTACAACGAAATCACATTAAAACTTCTCATCCTTGAGAAGCCATAGTGGCATCAAAATAAATTAACCCACCTACAGGGGTGATGAATTATGTTTTATAGCCCATTTTTTTAAACACCTCCGATAACTAATTTTATCATATGTATGTTAACCAAAAAAATCCATCAATCATTACCAAAGAAGAAAATACTAGGAACTTTCTTGTATATGACTATATAATTTTATTCAAGTCTATTTTACTGTCTCATTCATAAAAAACCTAGAGTTTTCTCAAAAATATGGTCCTACTTTCAATGGAAAACTATGAACCCTTGTACTTATATTATTGAAATTTACCAATGATATACGTACAAAGTGTTCTGATGATTCTTGTAGAATGATTTTAAACATGCTACACCCAATCAAAAATTTGGTCATTATTCTTTGTCCTTGATCTGACTAAAATGTTAGATTATATTTTATAAAGATCATCCTTGACTCGTGGAATTTTCCTTGAAAATTCAAAGATGACCTTCAATTTTTACATGTCGCAACCCAATTGTGTCCTCAATGTGGTTCCATATTAACTACATTAAACTATATTAATGAACACAAGTAAAACCACCATTGAAAAACTACTCTCAATAGAGACCAGCTTTTGAATCTGACGCATCACCAAAAATAACACTCACTCTACTATCCTAAAGAATACCAAAATCATTTTCAATATGATCATAAATGTTTTTAACCAAATTCTTCTAACACCACTTAGATGAAATATCCCCTATTAAAAATTGCCACTGTGTTATAACATAATAATTTACATGATATTGATCTAAAACAATTGGATCACCACAATCTACTCTATATATATCATCCACACATAGACATTACCGAAGTCTGCAGCCAAATGTATTTTTGTCATTCATATGGAAATCCATTAATGGAAAAGTATATTTCTATAAAGGAATAACAAATCCAAATTATTTTCCACTTAAAAGTCCAATATTCCAACGACTCTTCTCATATGCTGGTTTCCATACAACAACAAACATCCCTCTCTCTACCTTTAGAGAAAATTGATCATTGCACTATAAAAATATATTCCCAATAAACATAGAAAAAACCCTCCCATTTTATACATAACCACAAATAGTGATATAAAATTTCTCACTATAGAGAATCAAATCTAAAACTCACCTGTTCTCACTCCCTAATATTAGTTTCCATGGAAAGAAAAAATTATAACATATAATGAGGTTCAAATCCCTCTAATGAAAAAACATGTACTCCCTCAATATGGACAACTTTATACAACTCCTAAAGTATAACGTCAATATTCTTATCACCAAAAAATGAAACAAAATTTTATATAACTCTATGTATAGTCAACAAACTATCAATGTACTCAATATTATGTCAATATATTGGGAATTATAACCAATAAATTATGAGTTTTATATAATTCCATTGATAGCCATGAATTCCCCCTCTAAGCTACAATCGCATATAAAAATTGTGAACTAGAATTATCCAACACATAACACCATGTGTCCTGAAAATGTGTATCAAGGTCCAACCATAGGTCAATTGAATACTGACACAATGTTTATTCTAAATTTCTAATCTATCATAGTGATAAATTCCTCATTTATGAATCAAAATCTTGGAAACTAAGACCAAAACATTTCTTTTTAAAACCTTCTATACTCAACTAACACACAACCACTCATCGCATTATATTTTTTCATAGTATAATGTGTAACCATCACATATCATTATAACCTAACTCAGAATCCAGCAAGTCATCTATCATCAAGGACATACTAACTATGCTATAATGAAAATTAGTCTCATTATGCCTAAATATCCCTTAGAACTCCTCTTCAATGTCAAGAACCACACATATTCCATGATTTATTCCATGACTACCCATGAAATAGAATTATTGTAGTCATAAGAATCTACCCTCAACCTGACATGATACCAACTTTAAAAGCACTTGTAAATAGGACCTGGAATCCAATATCCAAGTACCAATGGTACGATTTATTTTTATAATAAGTTATATATGTCTTGAGATTAAACTTTATCAAAGTAGATCTTTCTACTTATATCTCTTCTGAAGATTTGATCCCTCTCAATGAACATGGAATGATTGGAAACCATTAACCTTTTATCTAAGGGTTTTTATAAATAAAATCCCTTCACATCCCTAATATATCGTATAATTATACTATTGTGACATTATGGATAAATTTTATAATTTTATGTGGGCTTACAAAATGCTTCACATCCCCAAAAATGTAATGTTCACAACATATATTTCCTCCCACGCCATAACTCATATGGGATACCATTTACCACTTTATTTGTCAACTAATTTATCATTTGTTTTTATTTTTTGGTAAACTCCAATGGATAAAAGAAGTCATCCATGACTCATCATCGATATCACAATGCCCAATAATGTGAGGTTCCTCCTTACAATAATTCCACTATATTGTGATGTATAAGGATTATTGATTTGAGAGGTAATATGAAACTCCCTTATATTATTTATGAACTCTCATTTTAGTTATTCTCCACATCAGTCTGATCCGAGTTTCTTTATCTTTTTAAAAACACGATTATTTTACTTCATTATTGAATAAATTAAATTTTTTTAAAGGAATTATTATTAAATATACATAATTATACATAAACATATCTACTATTGACATCAATAAAATTTATAAATAATGACTGAAAACCTATAACAATAACTAAAAAATCTCTATAAACATTTCTGTGAACAATTTCAAGAAGCTCTAAGACCCACTCATCGTTTCGACTAAATTAATTATTTTTCATTTATTATTGAAATTTTTTTTACCCATATAATGTGTTTTTTGTTATTAAAAATATTTATACAATTTATAATATAGTTATTTCAAATACTTCTCATTTATATGAATAATATACTGATTTCTTTATAGGATGTTATATGAGTAATACTAACTTGATTCATTATCAATCTAACAAACACATATTATATATTATAGTATGTAAAACAATTAAATGGATGTTTCATACCATAAATTATTTTATCTTTGTAACTACATTAGCTCTTATTCATGATCATGAATGTCTTGAAATCCATATTTTCACTAGAAAAAAATGAACAATTTTTAGATACAGTAGGTTCATTGGTAAATCAAAAATCAATCTCTTTGGAAAATTGTGGTGGTAATATTGAATAGCCAAAGAAGTTATTCATAATATATTGGTATCTCAATGATCTACTATAACAACCCTACATTTTACTACACATGTAGATATAATTTATTACATAAAAATCACTTGAAACAACATAGAAGATCGATAGGTCTAGTTTCATTGGGTCTTAGGATCATTAAATAACCACATAAAACAAGAAATACTACATCTTTACTAAAAACATTCTTTACATTAGCACTAAATTCCCTCGTACTTAGCATTGCATGGGAGAACCTGAGGACATGCATAAGAAAAGGGTGATCAATAATGTCCAGTAAAGTAATAAACATGGAATAACATGTAGAATACAATACATGTTAGTAAATGGGTTTATAAATGGAGCATAAGTTAAACATGAACATAAAGTAATGATAAATAATGATAATCATGCCATGAAAATGTGTCAACAACACTTAGCATGGAATTAGCATGGTCCAAGGCTCATTTCACTTGGAGCATGACTAAAACCTCATTGCACAATAAGAATGAGTAAAACCTTGTTGAAAATGAATTATCATGAATCAAAACCTATTTTACATGGCGTATCCTGATACTATACTTTACTCAATGCATTGGAGTTCTCTCAGGGCTCACCTTCTTAAACATTTTATTTCATGCATAAGTGTGACACATGGAACATATAACATGGAATCAATAAAAAACGTAAGTTATTCCCTGATTAAGTAATGTGGAATAAATACATGAAATTACCATTAAATATTTATATGTTCATAAATTTGAATACCCATTGATAGAGACATGGGTATGGTATTCACCACACCATGATCTTGGCTTGGAAAAATGTGGTGCAATTTCGACAACATAATAACGTGACATAAGGATTCATGAAAATTGTTGATGAGAGGGAAATGGGTGTCTCATCATATTTACATGAAATGTATAGTAAGGTGGTAATATAGATACATTTCCCAAAAAACGTAATGGAATTTAAATGCATAATACAAAATAAATACTTGGATGTAAAAGAGGAGAGAGGAATCCCTCACGGAATTTCGGCACGGTAACAGGTGTACATGGGAGGCATTAATGAGAGTGAAAGGGGTCTCCCATTATCCAAAAATAAATTTGTATGTATGGGGGAGGTGAGAAATCATACCCCAACATTCATAATATAGAATAAAAGGGCATAACATTATTAATAAACATGGATAAAAAGAGAAATGTAGGAATCCATTACTTGGATGTATAATCTGAAAGGCTTGGGAAAGGCCTGAGAGAGGAATAATGGGAGCATAGGTAACCTTGGGATGATTTTAGAGAGAGTAGGGAAGGGGTGGAACAAACTACAAAGGCTTTTAATGAAGAAGAATTGGGAGATTGGTTGTTTATATATAGGAAAAGAGAGGGAATTCTTTATTATTTAGGTTTGGGACACCACACATTAAAATAATCAAAACCACAAACCATCCCATCTTTTTCCCAACATTTTGGCTAAAGGGGAGTGGAAAACAATATTTTATGAGGCCAATGTCTTAACTTCTTATAATAATAATATTGCGTCTTATGTGGAGGAGATTCACACTCTCAAGGAAAACAATATAAAAGGGAAAAATGTTGTATAAGACTTGAAGGGTCCACTAAAGCTTTGTAAAATAAATAAAAAAAAATCTAAATTCACATTATTTTAATGGTAAGATATATATTGGACGAAAAAAATGTTTATAGTATTTTATTACATCACTATTGGGTCATTACGACGTCATAAATCACATTTTATATTTAAACGGTATTTAATTTTTTCCCAAAAATTCGATTGTCATTGAAAATTATAAAAAAATCACCATTGTCTAATATCTACATCCTAATGGAAAAAATAATATTCATTTTATCTAAATATATTTCTAAATATGTGAATTTTTACAATTAAAATAAATACTAAAATTAATCGAAAATTGATGGGATTTGAAAAAAATTGCTTTCAAACCTTTATAAAAATAACAATTGCATTCATAAAATTATACGATCATTTATATTTAAAAAAAGTAATTTAATAATGATAATAATATTTTATTAAAATATTATTTAATTCAAAAATCCATTAATTCATCAAAATATAATTTTTAGTTTAATATTAACAAAAAATACTAATTGTACATTAAAAACTATTAAAAAGTAACAATAATATAATGAATGTATATTATTTATAAAAAATAATGTACATAGTCATAGTGCTAGTGAATCCCAATGACACAACTAACTTTCCATGCTCTGAAAAATGGGATTCATACGGGAAAAGTCTACCAGATGAGGCCATCACAACATTTTTCTGAGTAAATTGGATTTGTTAATGCCCTATATTTATAATAATCATGTGATTTCCATCCAAAAAATATATTAGCAACTGTCACAATTCATAATTGTGTTTTAAAATACAAAAACATACAACCAATTATGTTCAAATTTTATATAACTATAATAATACATTTAATTAGATAAGGATGAATTTCCATTAATGAATGTTTGGGTCATTACAATATTCCCCCATAAAAAACATTTCCCTTGGAATTTACTTTTCCCACAAAAAAATAGACGTGGGTAACTCTGCATCCTCATTTCCTCTGATTACCACCTCGAATCATGAATGTTGTGGTTTCTCCACAGCACCATGACGAAGGGAATTGTCTTATTACGTAGAACTTTATCTCTATGATCTATGATCTTCAATGGTTTCTCCTCATAAGAAATATCATCCTCTAGCTGTAATACCTCTGAAGAGAGTTCATGTGAAGGGTCTATCATGTACTTCCTTAAGAGGGATACACGAAAGACATCATCTACTTTGGCCATGGTAGGTGGAAGTGCTAGCCTATAGGCCGCATCACCAACATGATCAAGAATCTCAAAGGGACTGATGTACCTAAAACATAACATCACTTTCTTTCCAAATCTCATGACCTTATTTCATGGAGATATGCATAGAAATACCGTGTCTCCTAATTAAAACTCAAGGCCTCATCAATGGTTATCTGCATAACTCTCCTGTCGACTTTGGGCTACCTTGATATTCTACTGAATGTTTTTCACCTTATCCACCATTTCTTCGACAATTTCTTGTCTAAGTAGCTTACTCTCATCGACTTCATCCAAACATGCCAGTATTCTGCACCTCTTCCCATACAGGGCTTCATAAGGTACCATTCAGATGCTCGAGTGGAAAATGTTATTATAGGAGAATTCAACCAGTGGAAGATGTTCGTCCCAACCTTCTTTAAATTTCATTAAACATGATCTTAACATATCCTCTAGTGTATGAATAGTTCACTCAGATTGGCCATCAGTTTGAGGATGATAGGCCATACTGATGTTCAGTTCAGCATCCAGATCATGTTTAAGACTCTTCCAAAACATAGAGGTCAATCTTGGATCTTGATCGGATACAATAGATAGTGGTACTATGTGCAGCCTTACCACTTCCCTGATGTATATCTGTGCCAGTTGATCCAATGAGATATCCTCACGAATTACAATAAAGTTTAAAGACATTGTAAGGCGATCCACAACAACCCAGATTTCATTTTTTCCATTGGATGTCTTTTGATGTCTAGTGACAAAGTCCGTAGTGATGTTCTCCCATTTCCATGCTGTTAAGGTCAATGGTTGTATCATCCTCTTAGATTTATGCCTCTCTACCTTCACTTGCTGACACACTAGTCCCTTTGATAGATACTCAGTGATATCTTTCTTCATATTATCCCACCAATAATTCTCTCATAGATCTCGATACATCTTTTTTATTCATGGGTGAATATAGAAATTTGAACTATGTGCATCATCCAAAAGTTCCTTCTTCATCTCTGGACTTCATGGAACACATAGTATTTTCCCAAATCTCACTATTCTTTCTTAATTAACATTTAACTCCAAGGATTTCCATTTTCTCATAGCTTCCACATTCTTCTAAATTCCAACATCATCCTTTTGAGCATACTTTAACATTTATAAAAGATATGGTTGAGCACTCATTTGGGAATAGGAAGATTATATTCCCTTCATTATGATTCCCATGTCCAACTTCTTCAAGTATATGAATATTGGATCCTTCTCAATTATAATCAATGATAGAATCGTTGTGTCCTTTCTACTTAGAGAATCTCTCACATTGTTTTCATTCCCAGGGTAGTAATGGATTGAGTAGTCATAGTATTTTATCAAATCTAACCATCTTCATTGGCGAATGTTCAACTCTTTCTGTGTGAATATACACTTGAGACTTTTGTGGCCTATATATATTTCACACTTTTTCCAAAAGTGGTAATTGTGCCAAATTTTTAAAGCGATGATCACCGCAACCAACTCCAAATCATGTGTTGGATAATTTTTGTCATGAAAATTAAATTTCCTTGAATAATAGGTAATTATATTTCCATTTTTCATCAACACACAGCCAAGGCCCTTCTTCAAAGCGCCACTGAATACCGCAACAAGTTATCCACTTGTTGGTAAAGTGATCTTAGATGTAGTGATAGGCCTCATAATTTACTCCATGAAGCTTTTTCGCATTCGCTACTTCAACAAAACTATACTCCCTTCTGAGTTAGCTTGGAAAGGGGGTTGGACAATTGTGATAAATTTATCAAAAATCATCGACAATATCCAGTTAACCCCATGAATCTACGGATATCCTTTACCGATTTTGGCCTCATCAATCCCTCAATTTCATTTGTTTTGGAGGGATCCACAGATATCCAATTGCTGTTGATGATATGGACCAAGAATAAGACCTACTTTAACCTGAACTCAACCTGCTGTACTTTGCATAGAGCTTCTCATTTCACAAGGTCTCTACTATAGTTCTTAGCTTCTCCTTATGATCCTCCTTGGTTTAGGAGTATATAAGAATATCATCTACAAAGAATACCAATAATTTAGTGAGGTAATCCCTAATGACTCTATTCATCATGTCTGGGATGATTTGTGTAGAATTAGTGAGTCTGAATGGCATTACTATGAATTCATAGTGCCCGTATCCTATACAAAAATATGTCCTGGAGATATCGTCCTTTTCACCATTACTTGATAATATCCCAACTGCAAATCCACCATCGAATTTATTTTTTTCCACGCAGATGATCAAAAAAATCATTAATTCGTGGGAGAGGATACCTGTTATTTATCGTGATTTTGTTATGCTCATGATAATCGATGCAAAGGTGCATTGACCCATCTTTCTTCATGACAAAGAGAACTAGTGCACCCCATGGTGAAGCACTTGGGAGTATAAACCCTTTTTCCAGATTCTCCAATACTTGTTTTTTCAGCTCCTCAAGCTCCATAATAGAAATTTTATATGGAGACTTGGATATTGGAAACACCACAGGTATAAGATCAATTGGGATTTCAACATCTTCTCTAGGAGGAAGACCATGAAATTCCTTGGGAAACACTAAATTGAATTCCCTCAAAATAGGCACGTCTTCAATGATGGTTGCCTCCTCAGACTCATTCATCTGATCCAGATATGCGTGCTCATGGGGTAGTAATATCTATGGTTGAGATAATTGAGCTAAAAAAGATTCATCTTCCTCCTTGCACTTGTATAGAATCGGGGTTTGATTCTCCACATGGAGAGTGATTTACCTCCCACGACAATCTATGTTGACTCTAAAAAGGAAATCCAATCCATGCGATGAATTGCATCAAATTCCACCAGAAGTAGTATGCTGAGGTTTTAAATTAAATTAAATCTATATATTATGATATGGGAGGAGTTATATTCATAGGATGCAATTATTTCCCCATTTTTCGTACTCACCGACATCTTCACTTCCATGATTTGTGGTGGGGCTGGGATTGTTCTACTAAACATTCAGGATATCAAATAATGTGTAGAACTATGGATGATAAACCCATATTTCACTTTTTGTTTCTGGCTATACTTATCTACTTCATCCAAAAAAATTGGGAAAATAATAATTAAACACATAAAGGATAATATAAGGATAAAACAGTTGATTTAAAAATAACTTTTATTTCCTTAACTTATGATTCCATAGTCTTCAATCTATTCTATTAATAATCTACTTTCTAACATATATTCATAGAGGAATTTTTGTTATTTCCCTTAATAAGGGTTCATAATTATATTGTTAATTTAACAAAGCATATCCCACAGGAGTGTCGTAACCAAGAGTGAATCAAGGCCCGTTTTGTGCACCATTTCCCATTCGAGTCTAGCACAAAATGGTGTTTTTGAGTTTTACCCCTATGAAACATATACGCCAGAGCCGCCTTTACCTGATCGTGTTTAGACAAGGATGAATTTTCATGATAAACCACATACTCAATAATAAGAAATAATTAGGGATGTTTTTATTATATAAATTCTTGTATATAAGTATTCACTAGGGTTTTCTATTCCTAATCCCAAAAATAACTAAACCTGTCCTTTGATACCAGCTATAACAACCCTACTCTTTATTACACACTTGGACATGATTTATTACATAAAAATTACATGAAACAACACAGAATATTTATAGGTCTAGTGTATTTGGTGATTAGGATCATTAAATAGCATCTTAAAATTGTAAATACAACATCGTTATTATAAACATCATTTACATGACCGCTACATTCCCTCGTACTTAGCATTGCATGGGATAACCTGAGGACATACATAAGAAATGGGTGAGCTATAAATCCCAGAAAGGGAACTAACATGGAATAAAATTAAGAATAAAATACATGTTAGTCAATAGTAATATCAATAAATCTTAAGATAAACATGAACATAAACGCGTGATAAAGCGTGATAATCGTAACATGGAAATGTGGCAACAACAATTAACATTAAATTTGCTTAATCCAAGGCTCACTGCACGTGGCACATGAGTAAACCCTCACTACAAATGAAACAGGGGTAAAAACTCATTTTACATGAATTATTATGATTCAACACCCATTTCACATGACATATCGAGATACTATATTTAACCTAATTCATTAGAGCGCTATCAGGGCACACCCTTCTTAAACATTTCATTTCATGCATAAGTGTGCCACATGGATCACATAACATGGAATAAATTAACATCATAATTTATTCCATGATTAAGTAATGTTGGATAAATACAAGAAATTACCATTCAATATGTATATGTGCATAAAGTTGAATATCCTTGATAGAGAAATGGGTATTGTATTCACTACACAATGATCGTGGATTGGAAAACTGCGGTGCAATTTCAGTAGCATAACGGCGTGACATAAGGATTCATGAAAATGGATGATGAGAGATAAATGGGTTTCTCGTCATATTTACATGAAACGGACAGTAAAGGGTTCATATAGAAACATGTACCAACAAAATTAATGGAATTTAGAGGAATAGCACCAAATAATTTCCTGGATGTAAAAGAAGAGAGTGAAATCCTTCACAGAATTTCGGCATGGTAACAGGTGGACATGGGAGGAATTAATGTGAGGGAAATGGGTATCTCATTATCCATATATAAATAAAGAATTATGGTAGAGGTGAGAAATCATACCCCAAAATTTTTAATTGAAAATATAATATCATAACAATATTAAAAAACATGGATAAAAATAGAAATGTAGATCTCCTTTACTGGGAAGAGTGATCCTAATGGTTTCAGAGAGACTTGAGAGAGGCTTCTTGGTTGATTGAGGAACCTTGGGAGGATTATTGAGAGGGGAGGTCAGGGGTTGGACGAACTCAAAAGGAATTTAGTGAATAGGACGTTGGAGCATGGGTGGTTTTATATAGGAAAAAAGAGGGAATTATTTAATATTTAGTTCTGGGACACCACACATTAAACTAATCAAAACCACAAACCAGGCCATGGTTTTTTCCCAAGTCTATTTCCAAAGGGAGTGGAAGAAAATCTTTTATGAGGCCAATGGACGAACTTCTATAAATAATAGGATTTATTATTTGGAGGTGTCCCACACTCTCAAGGAAAACTATTTAAAAAGTCAAATTGTTTTATACGCCTTCAAGGGCCCACTAATGCTTTGTTAACTAAATCAAAAAAATCTAAAATTACATTATTTTAATGGTAAAACATATTTTGGCCGAAAATAAAGTTTATAGTATTTTATTACATCACTATTGGGTCATTATGATGTCATAAAACACATTATATATTTAAACGGTATTTAATTTTATCCAAAAAATTTGACTATCGCAGAAAATTATGAAAAATTCACCATTGTATAATTTCGACATCCTCATTCCAAAAATATTATTCATTTTATATAAATAATTTCCTAGTTGAATATTAACTGAAAATATTATATTCACTTTAAAAACCATTTACAATGTTTCAATAATATAATGAATGTATATTCTTTATAAAAAATTATTGTACATTGTAATAGTGCTAGGGTCTTGTTAAATAATGACTTCTCAAACCCGCATAAGACCAATGAATAAGGTGTGTGATGGTGAAAAACTCTTGGGGTGGCTCGGATAAAATCACTCAGGTGGTAGTCTCTGTTAACATCCACTTCTCCCATATTCGGTTCTGCTCAAGCTTAACGTGTTCAAGATCGTCTTGGGCTTGGTCTAGAGTGAATCTTAAAGACACCACCTCCTTTACAAGCTCTAGAAAATGGTCTTCATACGGGGAATATCTACTCTATGAGTCCATCGCTTCCTTTTTCTGAGTAAATTGGATTTGTTAAAGCCTTATATTTATACTAATCATGTGATCACTTTCCAACGGCTATATTAGCAACAATCACAATACATAACGGTATATTAAAATATAAAAACATAAAACCAATGATGTTTACATTCTATATACCCATAATAAGAAATTTAATTAGATCAATAAGAATTTACATTAATGAAAGTTAGGGTTGTAACATATACTTCACCATTGTAAACTATAATAAATCTATTGGATACTATTTTTATACATAAATGTGATAAACATAAGATTTATCAAACAAGAATCATTCTAAATGAAGAAATAACATGTGAGAACAAAAATATTCCAAGATTATCCCTTCTTTACTAAGGTGTAGTTTTTTTCCAGTGGCCCTTATTTCCACACAAAAAACATTATGTATCTTGTTACTTAGATGATATTTTCTTTATAGGTTGTGTGCATCAATGAAGCCAGATATTAGGTGTTAGTCTTGGGGGTTTTTTCCATTACATCCCTCTTGTTTAACATAAGGACTGGTTTTTTTCATTCCCCATATAATTTTCTTTTTGGAAAATAAAATTTGGGAGATCTTAGAGATACTTCACAATATTTTCAATATTAATATACACACAAAAACTGGTGAATATGTTTTCTAATTGGGGTGAACATAGCATCTGGGTATATTTATTTGGAATCATTAAACCCATAATTTCTAAATGATCAGTATATATAACCATATTGACTATATGATGTTTTAATGGTGCACTATCACAAATCATTCACATAAATATTTCCTTGTATATATCATATTTCTTAAATCATGTCTTATCCTAATAATGATCCTTGATATATGAAGACATGGTGTATATATGTATTCCTTGATGAAACTTCTGGTGCTCACTAGTCATAAATGATATCATTAGGCAATGGTCCTCCAATGAATCATCAATTTTTTTCTTAATGAAAATTTTCCCATCCTCACAATACTTCTTCGAATTATTTTTAGGGATGAGAGAATATATCATATAAAAAATTCTCTCATTTCATAGTATGATGAGAAAGAAATAGTAACACTTCTGGAAGTCAATGTTAGTTAGAAAATTTTATTTCTCAAAAAAAATCAAAAATATTATGTCAATGTCATATTACTTTCAATTTTATACATAAATACTAAATATATTCTTGTAATTTATATTGATTACAAAATGTGAAAACAAAATTTATTTTATTTGTGTCCTGATATTTTTGATAAATTCAAATAACCTACACTATTGGGTTCATAATAACTTTTTCGATCTATATTATAGTTTAAAGGAATCATATATCCCATATCATAGTAAAAAAATGACCTCGAAAAATTATATATTGGTTTTCGGTAGGTATTGTTTCCAAATACACCAATGTGATATTCCTTGATCTATCGAGTGGTCTCCCCTATCCTTAAATACTAGAATTGGATTTCCTCAACAGTTGCCTCCATGTAACACCATCCCATGAATGTTAAAAGACTTATTATGATAACATCATTTGGTTGACCAAAACAACTCATTAGAATATTCCAAAAATTGTAACAATCTTGAAATGGGGTAAACCAATACATCATTATGTGGTTTTAGTATAAACTATGCAATAAAAGGCCTTTTGACTTAATATATCCTTGATATATTTTATTAATCTGGTTAATAAATTCGTATTATTTATATTTTTAACTAAAATCCATTTTTATTTTTCATTATTATTACTATGCGGTCACACTGACATCTTTAACCATGCATAAATAGAAAGACACCCATTATATTAATAATAATTTTTATCATCAGATGCTTATTTACTATCTTATGTGATTTTATAAAATCCATTAATTCACATTTAGATATAATTAAAACTTATATAAAAAAAGTTAATAAATAATTAAATGATAATGAGATGTTTACAACCAGTGATCCATTGAGTGTATAAGGGATTATCCATGAATTGAGGCTAATTCTGTGAGTTGAATACTAACATGAATTAAAATGTGGGCCACGAAATCATGAATTATTATTTCCAGGTTCCATTCAATATTATGTACTCAAACAATTTCATCAAAATCCCTTCATTCATTACATTGCATTATCATTTGTTGGTGAGGGATGCTAAAGATGTGGGTATTGCATGTTTTATGTAAATTTTCATCATGCATTCCCTTATAAATGTAAATATGGTGGGTAAATTTACAAACTATAAAAGTGATATTTATTGAAAAAATAATTAAATTATTAATAAATAAATAGAGTAATTGAAATTAATAAATAAATACCCAAACATGAACAATCTAGTCTCTGTTCATGATTAGAAATCATTTAAAAAAAATTCATAATAATAAATGATTCTAAAGGGAATCCTAAGAATATTTTCATTAAATTAAATAGGAATGATAATAATTTAAATAATTAAACTATATATCACTTAACACATGAATTGTTTTTCATAAATTATATATCGTTAATATTAATTTCTATTTTTTGTATAATTATATCTATTTTTTAACACAAAACGTGTTCGTAGAGAGTTATGTAGGAATGGCGTGTGTTTTCTATTCCTAGAGGTTGGCTTGTCCCGAACCAACCTGTGACTCTATCATGGAACCGAGAACCCTCTAGTTCCAACTACATCCTGCATGTTTAGGTTGACGAATATTAAAAAATATTAAAAAATAAAACATTTCACATTTAAGTGCATGTGGGATGTGTCTGTCACTACCATTGTTTAATTTAAGTCGTGGAATATTGAAATTAATAACGTGAATTTCTGATAATATTTTATATTTATATATTATTATAGGATGTTGATATAGGGAGATCCACCCCCACCAATTTCTTAATATATAATAGAATCATTGATGAATCACCACATGGAAAACCAATATATATATATATATTGATTTCAAAAAATCAATTATATTTACAAAGAATCATTTCATGTCCATAAAAACACAAATAAATGAATCTTCATTGGCATTTGGTCTATATTGAATCCCTATATGTGTATCCCAGAAGCATTAATTTAAATTCCATTTTAAATAATTTCCTAACCAGTTTAAACCTTTAAAGGAATTGGACATGCCTTAAAAGCATGAATATAGGTAAAATATTGTATTTTACACAAAATATATTTTAAGATACTTGAATCAACATAAAGATACTTGATTCATAAAACGGATCCCATTCATTTCATTTGAAAAATTAAATCAAAAGAAAAGTGGTATTTCAGTGGAATGAAAATATCCTTGTATTGTACACTCATAGTTTGATCATCCTAGAGGAAAGGTCAGAAAATATATTCCTTATAGACCATATACATGTATCTTATATCTCTTCAAACATCATACATCAATTTCTATCTGGTAGTTTGGTAGAAAAATTTTCTAACATTGAACATATGGTTACTGAAAAATAACGATATTGATAACAGAAATAGGATCAACCAAGTCCTAATGTTTATTTTATTTTATAATTATAGAACATGATAGATGGGAATAAGAGAGTCACTCATTAAAAGTCATTTTCTGACTACTCATAGATAAAAAAAGATCTAAAATTTATAGGATTAAATCTATAAAATTTCACCTAATCCCTTAGATAAGTTAACAAATATAAAGCAGATAAAAATAACATTAATAAAAAAGTTAACTAGTCATACATATAAATAATATTTGACCATTGACCAAGGAAATTATTGAATTCTATGTGTTGAAATATGAGTTTTTAACTCTCATAATTCCTCCCATAATTATTTAACAAACCCTGGATTCATAACAATTTTTTGGGAACTAATATCTTCTCATATTCAATTTTTATAATTATATATATATATATATATATATATTAAATACCTTGAGAAATAAATTAAATTATAATTATTCATGAATGAAATAATATAATTGAATTAATTTATTCATGACCAATAATTTAATCATTCATTAGTCACCACACATGGGTACCACTTCATAAAAAATTTAAATTTATCCAATTTTGTGTAGTTTTTTTATACACATTATGATTGTGGCTCTAGGTTTTGAGTCAACAATAATGATTCATAATTAGCAACCAATATCTGGATCATAGAATATGTCATTAACCATAATGATGTAATGATTTGTCATACCTATGAAAACATCCTATAAATTTCTATTGAGTAATACCATCTTTTTGTCTCAATATCACTTCATGAAAGATAGATATTGTGTTTCTTTGCCATATGATTACGAATTATCATTCTTTAATAGTCTAAAAAGAACTCATTGTTGAACTACAAAGGTCATTGATTTAATTATATTGTCCCATTCTATTCATAAGGGAATAGATATATTCGTTCATTAACTTGGAGGGGACATACCATTTCTTGACTTATTCAATTAATTTCATATAACTTAAGATTCACCTAATGTATTAAACCTCACCTGAGGAATATTTCATCAGTATTTTTACCCATATAAAAAATTAAAAGGATCATGAAATAAATTAATAATAATATCATGTGTATAGACCAATAAAAAAAGATTCAAGATATGAATATCGAATGAAATGTAAATCATATGGAATTCATTCCTACATATGTATTCTCATAATTTACTCTCTTGTAGATTCCCAAGTGAAAATTTCTAGAGAAGAAGACCAAATAAATTAGGACCCCAAAAACTTAAAAATAAATATACTTTTGCTTATTTTTTGATATATTTATTCTGAACATATAAATTTATTTATGAAAAATTTCTTATCACTTCATGGTTCCCATCAACAAGGGGAAATACTATGTTCCATAAATGTTAAAAATAGCATCAGAAAATTTTGCCATTAATTTGTATAGAATAAAAAACATCTTATGATAAGATATTTATTAATATTTTAGTCCTTGATTATATAATTAATCGGTAATAATAAATTAACTTTTCACTAGGACACTAACTCCAACATAATCCATAATGTGTATATAATAATTGAGTTATTTTATCAACTATCCATGTGTCATATATGATATAATTAATATGATCATTAATATAAATAATTAAATTTAGAGAATACAAATGAATTGGATGCAAACCATAATGAAATTCAGATCTTGGTCCACTAAAAAGTTTTCTAAAACAAATAGTGGTAAATATTTTATTACAAAAATAATTATTTTTAATTGATTTAAATACAATATACTCATCTAATATATGATTCAATTTAAAATAAAATTCAATACTAATCATTAAACATAGTATTGATATTATTTATATAAAAGGGATAAATTAATGTGTTTTTCTTTCTAGATTTGTATCAGAATTTATGACTTGTTCTTAAATAAGATGGAAAATAATATGTCTTAGGGATGATAATTAAAAAAAATATCCTACCAATGAGCTAGTAAACATGATAAATATTTTTATATTATTAATATTATATAATTTACATATTTCTTTGCATTTAATGTTTCTTTTGAGTATCCTTATTTTCAAAAGAAATATCTGAATATGGATTCGTTTGTTTTTGCTTAATTTGTTCAGTAAAAAATATCTAGTAAAGAATCACTGCATATATTGTTTTTATAGGTTATTATTAATTATAATGATAATGTGTCTAAATTTTATTTACCAAATCATTGTAAAATGTTTAAGATAGTAAATAAATCTATGGTAACTCCAATATAATGTTCTCCATGATGATGAATTAAAAAATAAAGGAAAAAGGTTTTGTAATGAAGGAGAAGAAATGAGGTCATAAATAGTCCACCCAAACATTTATCAAACTACAGAGTGGAGTATATAAATAAGAAAAATGGTTTCACTCTTGAACTTCCAGAAATTAGTGATAACGATAAGAAAAATATATAAATTTTGGAAAGAAACATTCTTAGGAGTCCATATTAGTCATTAGTTTTATATTACAAATTATTATATTTTAACATCAATATTATAATAACTAAACATTAAATAATTGTTTTGGATATGTATAGAAGCTTTTAATTGAATAAACATTAAATGTTAGGGCTAGATATATATATTTAAGTGATGTTTAGAATTATTTATACACTAAATAGTTTTATGAATTTTATTTTTCAATGAAATATTGAATCTAAATAAATAATTTATGTTTTACCTACTTATCTTATGTGATGGGAGTTGTTATTTGAAAACAATTGATTTTATAAATAATTTATTTTGGTTTTTTTGTGATATATGGTAATGATTGATCGAAATATATATCATATTTTAAGAATAATATGAATTAGAATGTTATATCTATGATAAAAAAGCGTTTAACTAAGATATAAATTAAAATATGATGGAGAGGGTTCGCACCACAAAACAAATCCATATATTTAAGAATAAAACATTCTTATATGAATATTGATCCAAAAAAACAATGACTTATAATATATGGTCTTTTATATTTTAATTATATAATAGTCCTAAAATATGAATATTTTTTATAACATAATATAATATAGTTTTTATCTTAGAAATATATTTTATAAAGTAAATAGATTATATGGTTATAATTGGAGTGTGCATATTCTTAGAGAAGTTCAAAGTGTAATAAAATAATGGTTATACTAGTCATTTTTGATATACAATTTAATTTAAATTGAAAAATATTTATGATATATTGGTAAATGATTATATTATTGGAAATAATAAAATTTAAATTTAGTATTAAAATGATCATAAAGAAGTGTTTAAATAGAATCCTTCCAAGATGAAGTTGTTTAACATAGTAAGAGTTCTCGATAATATAATAAATTAAAATTATATTATTGGATATAAATCAATAAAAAATCAATATTATATTAAAATATTTTAACATGGAGATTATGAGTACTAATATCACTATTATTAAAGAAACTTCATCATGGATATTTCCCATTAAATTAGATTAGTGTGAATAATTATAAAATTTTCATACTAAGTTGAGTTAGGATTTACATAGTGTCATAATTTGTTTAACAAAAAAAAACTAGGTGAAACAATTATTCTATAGTAATATGTCATATGGGATACTATTAGACTAAAACTTATTTATGGTTTTATTATCACTCTAAAATGAGTCTAATGAAATAAAAAAATCATGTTTAAAAAAATTCATTTACCACATTATCATTATTTTATTGTAGTGGTATATGTTAGTCATATTTTAGGGGTGTATATTTCATATTGAATCCCCATTAACTGATTTTAGAAAGATACCATTCATGATAAAATTATTATTTGTATACCTTTTTTATTCTACCCATTGAGGATAAGATAATCATAGGATGGTTAGGTATGTGGTTAATAATTTCATCATTTTAGGATTAACTAAGATTTTTATTGTCCTCTAGTCTGAGGAGTATAACATTTGAAACCTTGATTGCGATAGATTTAGGATGTGTATTACCATACCAAGACAAGTTAAAAGTAAAGGGGTTTATAAGGGATAAATATTATTCAAACATATTTTGAAATATAGACAAAAATTTATAAATTTATAGCAACATTCTATATTTATTTGTCAAAAAAATAAATGATTAATGGAATACATTTTCATTGTGGATATAACATGTTAAACATAATTTAGCTAAGATTTATACTGATAAAAAATAATAAACTAATTAAAAAGTTTTTTTATAGGTTTTCTAGAGGTTCTGTGAATATCTAAGTTCATTAAATGGGTCCCCTATACCTAATATTTTTTTAAACCCTAATAGTAAAAGTGAAATAGATACCAAAATAGAGGGATTTAAACAAAATAGTTTTTAAATAATTCAAATATACACTAATAAAAAACTATGAGCCTTTTTATGTATCCATCCAATTAAACTCTATGTATTCAAAACATGTAAATATAATTAATTAAATGATTAAATAAATTAATTAGTCATAATATGTATAACTCTTGCATTTATTTTTTGTTTAATTATTAAATGTTTATATTTTTTCATTGACATTCATACTTTTCAAAAAATAATTACGTCATTAAAAAATGACATCTTAGAGTATAATTAGAATTTAAATCCATGTGTTATCTCATAACACATAAACTACCATACATCACCCTTTGACATGAAACATCATAAGTAATAACTTTTGATACTATATAAATAAATAGTTTTGATATCTACCAAAAAATTAGAAAACATATCATAGTTTTTCACAACATGTAACAAGATGCTAAAATTCATCCAAAAAATATTTCTAAAAGACACCAAAAATATTTTTGGGTTTCTATAAATTTTTTATTCAAACATTTTATAAAATAGATTAAATCCTCATTTCCAGAACGAAAATTTGAGCCCCTCATATACTATTTTACATTATATACAATGATAAATTCCATTTTCTATAAATTAATTTAAAAAATAATTATATAAAATAGTTAACTATAAAAAAAGTGGGATATTGTATGTTCCCTATCAAATACATGTATATGTATAATTATTTCCACTATCTTTATTTTTTAAATGTATGAATTATCTTATAATAACTTTTTCAAATATATCAAGTGACCATGAGATGTGTAGTATGTTAATCCCCCAAAACATACTCATATATTTTTGATACCCCAATAGTAGATTTAACAGATGATCATATAACATGTTAGTGAATGAGAACATCACATTCCCCTCATCAAAGTAGATATTAACATCACATACACAATATATATGTATGAACATATACATGTGGATTCTATCTCAATCATGGTCGTAGACTCGGTACTCATTATATGATGGGAAAAATCATATCTTTGTTACCCCTCAACCAATAACATGATCTACAACATACTAAACAACCCTTTGATTATATGAGTCTCAAAAATAAACTAAGAAATGAATCAAATTATGATGTATCTAATTCTTGGATTTTTTATAACCTCATGTAAATGGAAACAATATGAACCATAAAACAATACAATAATAAATACATATTTTATTTCACTCCATGTGGTATACATAGATGGCCAAACGACACAAAAAACTCATTTTTATCACATGATGATGTTCATATCACTATTAGAAATATTACAAACACTAAACTTAATTTTTCATCCGAACCTATAATTATCCATGATGACGATAAATTAGGTTTTACTTGAATTGATACATTGAGAGGTCAATTATTTTGTCACTCCAAGAATATATGAATATTAAATAAAATGATTTTTAAGTGAAAATACATTTTATATAAAATAATATATTTTATATTCTTAAAATCAATATGAATGATAAAAAATCCATACAATAATAACAATGAAATCATGTCTGATGTGATATATTTTCAATGATTCTCTATATTGGAAACAATTTTTGAGGTTTCTAAACTCACATAGATATATGTATATATATTTCATAAAACAACATAATGTGTCCATCTAATGTTAACGATCACTCAACTTCTTTAATAAGAATCATCTATGGAGAAATATTGTTTGAATAAATGTAGACTATGAATCATATAATTAATATTTTACTCTTTTAACATTATATCTATACTTATTTACTTAATAAAATTCAATACTAAGGTATAAGTATTTTTTTCTTCTACATAGAACCCTTTCGATGGTCATGATCAATATCTTGTAACATCTCTGCTCAAAATTTTCCTTTAAGGTCACTTGATAACTAATGTTAATGTAACCTATTTCATTTGAAAAAAATATCCTAAACTCTTTTAACATCATAAAATTAATTTTACTTTGAATATGATAAGCTAAATTTATATAAACATATTGGATGAATTTAATAATTTATTAATCATGTTTTATTCTATAATTCACTGGATTGTGGTTTGTTTTCATAAAAATATGGAATTATTTACTCAAGGGTTGAAATGGTGATATATGGTAAAACAGGGTTTACGTGACATTTTTATCATACAAGATGTGTATTCATCATTACAAACATGCCTAAAGAGCCATAGAACAACCCATTATGACTTTAAACACTGTTAAGTTCATAAATAATATGAACAGACATTATATGTCTTTCGGATTCCGTAATCATAATCCCATTAAAATTGAATCAAATATATGGCGTTTAGAGTATACTTGATATAATAGGTTCATGGGTCATTCATGTTAATGATCTGAGCTCAAAAATACCATAATATTTAATGTTTTTGGAGGATATTATGAATCTAGAGTACATGATGTCTAAAAGTGACATGTTAGAAAAAACCAGAGATATAAATACACATAAATAAAATAAATGATGTGAATGATGTACACATCATGTATATATCGTCTTATTAATGCTTTATCAGCCCCACCATGCTCCATAGAATTTGTAACGACCCAAAGTTTTTCAATTGAAAATTCTCTTCTTATATATATGCCTTAAAAACACAAAATAATGAACTACTAAGTGATAAGTGATCTTTAAACATAATTTTTTCACCCATATGTTTGGAATTTTGAAAATACGACATACACGATTGTGTTCAAGATGGTTTTTGGAGTCTAATGGAACAAAAATTATTTTTGGTGAATAGTAACCTACCCTTATGAATAGTAACGTACCCTTATGAATAGTGATATGACCCTTATGAATATTAAATAAGAGTAACATTACCTTTGAATAATAAAATAAAATTTAGACATCTTAGAAAGTGATAATTTGACCTTAGTAAACGTTTTTGGTATTTTATAAGTCATAAATAATTAATTATAATCAATTAATTAATTTAAAAGAATATATTTTAACTAAAATTTATTTAATCAATGTCTCGTAGTTTTTAGATAATTTTATAAGACCGTGCATAATTTTTGAAAGCACTATAAATCAGTTTTAATATTAAAAACAGTATTTTTAAGTAAATTGTTATTTTAATTAAATATTAAATTAATAATATTTAGAATATTATTTTTTATAAATGGAATTCATTTATGGATTATACACATTGAAAAGTGGTTGGGGTAATGTTTTGGGATTTTTCTGAGATACTTTATTTTTTGGTGAATAGTATAATACATTAATTTACCATATAAATACATTTTAATTAATACCCACTATTCTTGACATCACAAGTGATGTAAGCACCAAAATCCCGAACTCACATGACTTATTTACTATTATTGGTCATCCAAGACTCACTATTCCTTGTCTTAGGGGAAAATAATAAACTAATAAATTTTATATTAAGGAAACCCCTCTCCCCTCCACTATAAAAGCCATCCTTCACTCCCTGTTTTCCTCACACCTATCAAGCTCCAAGACTCCACTAAACTCTGACCAAATACCTTCCTTAGCCCCTCCCCCACGTCCAAGATCTGCTGGTCTCATCAAAAGACCAAGCCTAGGCCCTTAAGGAAGTTCTCAAGAGGAGGATTCTAAAGGTAATTCCCCTCCCTCTTCTCCTTTAATTTCCTTTCATGTTCATGTTCATTTCTTGATCTCTCCCCACTCATATTTATAAAAATTGTTTTTTAACACCATTATTATACATATAATGTAATTTTATGATTCCAATGGGATATTATATCACCCCACACCCTTTCACTCTTCCTTTTATTTAATTAAAGAGAACGTTGTTCATGAGGTGTTAATTTATCAATTTCAAAAACGACATGCTCTCTTCTTCCATTTCTACCTTCATATCTGGTCATGAAACCATTTTTATGGTTGAACCAGAATATTTTATATGTATTATGTTCTATTTTAAGTTCTGGAAATAACCTATGGCCATATTACTAAGTGAAAAGTTAGAACAAGTTCATTGTGATCCAAAAACTGCTCAAATTAACCCAAAAAACCATCATTAAATTATTATCTAATGATTCGTCCACATGGATCTAATATAATTCATTATAAAATCATTAAATATTTGGTAATATTACTAATGACATTTAATATCATTTCTGGATGTTTACCCATGATCTACCCGAACTTCAATTTAAGAATACTAGTGAAGCACTCAACAAAACCATGGAAAAGAACATCCCCGAACAATATTTTTAAAATCAATAAGTCATCCAAAGGAACATAATATGAAATAATGAACCCCGAATCAACCCTATTAATGTATAAAAGTTTCTGTAATTTCTAATTAATGAATTTAATGTCATTATACATGACATTAAAGAGAAGGAGGCATTCAAGTACAAGGTAAGGGGAAATCTCGAACCCAATTTTCTTCCTTCGGGTTCTCCCTATTTCACTCCATTTTTGATATGGTTACTCCTCAAAGATCATTTTTTAATCATTTAAATTACTTTTATGGGATATCCATGTTTTTCACATGATTTTATTTCCAACAAATATTTTTCCAAAATAACTCTTCTTGTAAGAACAACCCTTTTACTTCTCACTCAAAGTGAACGGTTCTTCTGACATGTATGTTATTCCCTCTTTATTTTGGGAACCCAAAGCTTATGAATGTGTTATTATGAGATGAAACCCATTCCTTTTCATGGGTTAATTATGTTAATTTATGCTGTCTGTTCATTGTGGCAAGCATGATAAATGTTAATGTTATGATGTGACGGGTGCACCCAGAATTCTATAGTGCTCCAATGCATTGGGTAAAGTGTTAAATATCATGAGTAAATGTGAAATGATGTTTGAACAAGATTATAGCTTGGTTCACAAGTATGTGTGTTAGTTAACCACTAAGATGTGATGTTTCATTTTTATGCTATGCCACATTTCATGTCTTTTAATTATGCTCCTCTCATGTTCATGATCTTTTTCCTATGTCATGATTATGCTCACCCCATGATATATTGTTCTTATCTATCCTATTAATGGGCTTCTAGCTCACCCCTTTTGATTTATATCCTCAGGTGACTACATGTACTAAGGAGAGGACAAGTGCCACTAAGAAGCTAGTGAAGAAGAAATTAAATAAATGTTTATGGTTGATGTTGTATTTGTTATGTGTGGTCCTAGTTTTCCCAAGACACTAAACCTTTGGATCCTCTATGTGTAATACTATTATGTTTTTTATCATTGAAATGATGTAATAGTAATGTAAGAAAATCCTGGGTCACTATAGTTGGTATCAAAAGAAAGGTTTAGTTAATTTGGGAATTAGGATTAGTGAACCCTAAAGAAAACCTCTAGCATGAGACTAAGTACAAAAATCCTCACAAGAATATTTACCTGGGGATCCCATATGTTATGTTTTTTGTATAATTGTTTAAATGAATAAGTTATTCATGACTTGTTTACTTATTTTTTGTTCTAACCTTTTCTATTTTATAAAATGATGGGAACTAGGAGAAATCAGGCCAATAACTCTTGCGAGGGCCAATGCAACGATTTCCCGAACAACATCTCCAATGATTTGGGAGGTGGAGTTCAAAACTTCATGTAAATTCATACCCAAATATCTCAGGTTATGAACAATAACCATAATAATGTGGAACATCCCCCTTCACCAAAGAGGGAGGAACTAGCAATCGAATGTTTTATGCGGCAACGACCACCGATGTTTTGTGGATCTTCTGATCCATTAGTTGCGGAACAGTGGGTCAACTCCATGGAGAAGATCTTTTATGATTATCACTGTTCTGAGACGGAGAGGGTGACTCTAGCTATTTATCGTCTAGATGGAGAAGCCGATCAATGGTGGGCTTCGATTAAGAACACCAAGCCAAGGGAGGAAATTGAAGAGATGGAATGGAAGGACATTAAGATAATGTTTCATAATAAGTACATCCCATGAACTCTTCGCACAAATATAGAGAGAGAATTCATAGTGCTCAAGAATAAAGAAGGAGAATATGTCACAAACTATGAAGCAAATTTTACTAGGCTCGCAAGGTATACTTCGGGTTTTGTTATCAAAAATTATAGAAAAATTGATAGATTCATTAGTGGAATAAAACCACACCTTCAAAAGGCTCTTTCAATTCAAGACATTGGATGTTATGAAGAAGTTGTTCTGTGTGCTCTCAAAGTGGAGATAGAGTTTGTAGAATGGTCCCATGGCTATGGTGATAAGAAAAGAATGATGGAGTTTCAATCCGGTGGATCTAGTGAAAAAGGTGTGAAGAAAAATCAACGACCCACATGCCAAAAATGTGGGATGTTGTATAATGGGAACTGCCTCATAGAGACGGTGAAATTCTTTAAGTGTGGGAAAGAAGGAAACCATGCTCAAGAGTGTCGAAAAGACACGAAAAGGAAGGATAATGTAGCCAATGAAAGGGGATAACCACTCATGGTTCAATGCTACAACTGTAGGGAGCAAGGGCACTATGAAAACCAGTGCACTAAACCTCGAGCTCTCGAGGGTAAAAAGCGTCAGCAGCCACCAAAGACAAAGGAACAAGGGAAGGTATATTCCATCACTACAGCAGAGGTGGAGCATGATAATGAATTCGTAAAAGATACACTTACTATTCACTCAAGAATGGAAAACGCCTTATTTGATTCTGGTTCTACGCATTCCTTTATATCTTTCATGTTTTCAAGAACTATAGAATCAAAGCCTTGAATCCTTGAAGTATAGATATCTGTAAAAACACCAAGTGGTGCAATCATTGAAACCCAAGTGTTTGACTCTTCTCATGTTGGTGTATGTGGGAAGATTATTCCGTAAAATCTCGTAATACTTCAGTTGGTGGAATTCGACCCTATGATGGGAATGGACTAGCACTCATTATATAGAGTGCATTTCAACTATCGGGAAAAGGAAATATATTTTCATATTTCGAACCATCCCATGCTCCTCTAAAAATTCAAGGAAGATCATGAATCTCCTTTGAAAAGTCCATCAATGGTGTGGGTGTTGATTCCCTATGAATAACCATACGTCGCCCAAATTGTTGAGTCGGAGGAAAGTGCCAACCTTGAGGAAATGCCCATCGTGAGGGAATACAGCGATGTATTTCCCAAAGAGTTACCCAGAATTCCCTCGGATCTTGAGGTAGAGTTCTCAATTGAACTCATACACGGAGCTACTCCTATATCAAAATGTCCCTATAGGATGGCTCCTATCGAACTGGAAGAGTTAAAGAAGCTGCAGCAAGAGCATCTGGAAAAAGGGTTCATACGCCCTAGTGAATCACCTTGGGGTGCGCCAGTGCTCTTTGTGAAGAAGAAGGTTGGAACCATGCAGCTGTATATCGATTATCAGGAACTCAACAAGATCACCATAAAGAACAAGTATCCTCTCCCAAGGATTGATGACTTGTTCAATCAGTTAAGAGGAGCTCAATACTTCTCAAAGGTGGATCTTGGTTCTGGATATCATCTTGTAAAGGTGAAGAAGGAAGATATTCATAAGACTGCCTTCTGTACAAGGAATGTGCACTATGAGTTTTTGGTGATGCCCTTCAGACTTATTAATTCCCCTGCAATCATCATGGATTTGATGAATAGAGTCTTTAGACATTACATTGACAAATTTGTGGTAGTGTTTATCGATGATATTCTCATCTACTCCAAGAGCAAGTAGGAACATGAAGAACATATAAGACTTGTGTTGGCGACATTGAGAAAGGAGAATTTGTACGCCAAGTTCAGAAAGTGTGAATTTTGGATGAATCACGTCACGTTCTTGGGATATGTGATTAGAAGTGGGGGAATTTATGTGGATCCTTCAATGAAAAAGGCGATTGAGGAATTTCCCAGGCCCTCTAGTGTCACAGAAATCAGTAGTTTTATTGGATTATCTAGGTACTACTGAGTTTTGTGAGAAACGTCTCACTATTGTCAAGCCCACTAACTATGTTAACAAGGAAAGGGGTAAAGTAGGTCTGGACGGAAGAATATGAAGGAAGCTTCATGGAGCTAAAGAGAAGTCTGATCACTGCACCTGTACTCACACCACAGAAATGTGGAGATAGTTTTGTGATATATAGTGATGCTTAAAAGAACGTCTTGGGCAGTGTACTCATGCAAAATGATAATGTGATAGCCTACGCCTCACGACAGTTGAAGATCCATGAGCAGAACTACCCAATGCATGATCTAGAGCTGGAGGCCGTGATTTTTCCCTTGAAAAACTGGCGGCACAACCTTTATGGTGGGAAGTGTGACATATACACCGACCACAAGAGCCTAAGGTATATATTCACACAAAAGGAGATCAACATGCGTCAAAGGAGATGGTTAGATCTAATCAAGGATTATGATTGCTCTATTCACTATCATCCTGGAAAGGCGAAGAAGGTAGCTGATGCTCTAAGCTGAAATGAACCTGCTACTCCTTCCATGCTGTGGATTGAGAAAGACCATATCTTCTTGGATATGAAAAGGATGGATTTGGAAATCATAATGGAGGGGATACATCCTACCTTTCCCAAATGATTGCGCAACCATCCATCAAAGATAAGATTATGGAAGCACAATGTGATGATGTGGAGATAAAAAAGAGGGTGAATTTAGTAAAGGAATGAAAGCTGCAGGAGTTCCATATCGATGATGATGGTGTGATTCGGTTTAGAACGTGGCTGTGTGTTCCTTCATCACCCAGGATAAAGAAGGAGCTATTGGATAATGCACATATCTCAACTTTCTCTATCCATCCTGGGAGTACCAATATGTACCGTGGTCTCCGAGAACACTTCTGGTGGGATAACATGAATAAAGAGATTGTAGAATATATATCAAGGTGCCTGGTATGTCAACAAGTTAAATCTGAGAAAAACAATGTCCAAAGGTATGATGCAGCCATTGCCTATACACATGTGGAAATGGGAAAATGTTACTACGGACATTGACATGGGTCTCCCGAAGATGTCAAAGGGAAATAATGTGATATAGGATGTGGTTGATCGACTCACCAAGGCTTCCTATTTAATCACTATTCGGGAAGACCTCTCTCTTGAACAACATGAAATGATATATGTGAAGGAAGTAGTGAGACTGCATGGTGTTCCACTCTCAATGGTCTCTGACCATGATCCAAGATTCACATCTAAATTCTGTAGGAGCCTTCAACATGCTTTGAGTACTGAATTAAATTTCAGCATGGCCTATCACCCCCAAATTGATGGACAGTCTGAAAGAACTATTCAGATGCTTGAAGATATGCTAAGAAACAACTCTATTGAATTCAAAGGTGGTTGGGATCAGCATCTCCCATTGGTTGAGTTCTCATACAACAATAGCTTCTACTTGATTATTCAGATGGCTCTATATGAAGCTCTTTATGGGAAGCGGTGTAGAACTCCAACCTGTGGGGATGAAGTTGGATAAAGAAAGCTTCATGGTCTTTATCTTGTTCAAGAGATGATAGATAAGGTTCAAGTCATCTAGAAACACATCAAAGATGCTCAATGTCGGCAAAAGAGCTATGCTGACAACCGTCGAAGGGACTTGGAGTTCGACGTAGAAGATAATGTCTTCCTTGGAATATCTCCATGGAAGAGAGTCATGTGATTTTGGAAAAAGGGAAGTTAAGTCCAAGGTATATTGGCCCCTATGAGATCCTTTACCACATAGAAGTTGTGGCCTATCGTCTAGAACTTCCACCGAATATGGATCAAGTTCATGATGTGATTCATGTATCACTACTAAGAAAGTACATACCAGACCCCTCACATGTACTAAACTCAGAGTTGGTGCAGCTGGAAGATGATATCTCCTATGAGGAGCAGCCAGTAACGATTCTGGACCGAATTGATAAGGTTCTATTCAACAAGACAACCCATCTTGTCAAAGTGTTTTGGAGTAACCATAAGATTGAGGAAGAAACTTGGGAACCAGAAGATGCAATGAAGGAGAAGTACCCTCACCTTTTTGTTTAAAGTGAAATTTCGGGGGCGAAATTTCTTATGGGGGTGAAGAATGTAACGACCCAATGTTTTTCAATGGAAAATTACCTCCATATATTTATGTCATAAAAACACAATATAATGAACTACTATGTGATAAGTGACCTTTAAACATAATTTTGTCACCCCTATGTTTGGAATTTTGAAAATCTGACATACACAGTTTGTGTTCAAGATGGTTTTTGGAGTCTAATGAAAAATAATAATTTTTGGTGAATAGTATCCTACCCTTATGAATTTTATCCTACCTTTTTGAATAGTAATACGACCCTTATGAATAGTAAATAAGAGTAACATTACCTATGAATAATAAAATAAAATTTAGACATCTTAGAAAGTGATTATTTGACCTTAGTAAATGTTTTTGGTATTTTATAAGTCATAAATAAATAATTATAATTAATTAATTAATTAAAAAGAATATTTTTTCCCTAAAATATATTTAGTCAATGTCTCATAGTTTTTAGATAATTTTATAAGACCGTACATAATTTGTGAAAGCACTATAAATCAGCTTTAATATTAAAAACTATTTTTAAGTAAATTATGAATTTAATTAAATATTAAATTAATAATATTTGGAATTATTTTTTTCAAAAAATGGACTTCATTTATGGATTAAAAAAATTGAAAAATGGTTGGGGTAAAGTTTTGGGATTTTTCTGAGATACATGATTTATTGTTGAATAGTAGAATACATTAATTTACCATATAAATACATTTTAATTAAAACCTACTATTCCTGACATCAAAAGTGATGTAATCACCCAAATACCAAACTCACATTCCTTATTTACTATTCTTGGTCATCCAAGAATCACTATTCCTTGTCTTAGGTGAAAATAATAAACTAATAAATTTTATATTAAGGAAACCCCTCTCCCCTCCACTATAAAAGCCACCATTCACTCCCTCTTTTCCTCACACCTCTCAAGCTCCAAGACTCCTCTAAACTCTTCCCAAACACCTTCCCTAGCCCCTCCCTCACGTCCAAGATCTTCTGGTCTCATCAAAAGTCCATGCTTAAGCCTTTAAGGAGGTTCTCAAGAGGAGGATTCTAAAGGTAATTTCCCTCCCTCTTCTCCTTTAATTTCCTTTCATGTTCAAGTTCATTTCATCATCTCTCCCCACCAATATTTATCCAAATTGTTTTGTAACTCCAGTATTATACATATAATTTAATTTTATGATTTTAATGGGATATTATATCACCCCAGAACCTTTCCCTCTTCCTTTTGTTTTATTAATGAGAACATTGTTGATGAGGTGTTAATTTATCACCTTCAAAAATGACATGCTGTCTTCTTCCATTTCTACATTCAGATCTAGTAATGAAACAATTTTTATGGTTGAACTAGAATATTTTTTATGTATTCTGTTATATTTTATGTTCTATAAAAAACCTATGTCCATATTACTAAGTTAAAAGTTAAAACAAGTTCGTTGTGATCCAAAAACCGCTCAAATTAACCCAAATAACCATCATTAAATTCTTATCTACGGATTCGTCTACTTGGATCTAATATAATTCATTATAAAATCATTAATTCTCTTGTAATATCACTAATAACATGTAATATCATTTCTTGATGTTTTCCCATGATCTACCCGAACTTCAATTTAAGAATACAGGTGAACCACTCAATAAAACCATGAAAATGAACATCCCCGAACAATGGTTTTAAACTGTATAAGTCATCCAAAGGATCATAATATAAAATAATGAAACCAGAATGAATCCTTTTAATGTATAAAAGGTTCTGTAATTTCTAATTAACTAATATAATGTCGTTATACTGGAAATTAAAGAGAAAGAGGCATTCGAGTACAAGTTAAGGGAAATCTTGAACCCAATTTTCTTCCTTCGGGTTCTCCCTCTTTCACTCCATTTTTGATATGGTTACTCCTCAAATATCATTTGTTCATCATTTCCTTTACTTTTCTGGGATATACATGTTTGTCACTGGTTTTTATGTCCAACAAAATGTTTTCCAAAAGAACTCTTCTTTTAAGAACACCCCTTTTACTTTTCACTCAATGTGAATGGTTCTTGTGACATGTATGTTATTCCCCCATTCTTTTGGGAACCCAAATCTTATGAATATGTTATTATGAGATGAAACCCATTCCTTTTCATGGGTTCATTATGTTAATTTATGTTATCTGTTCGTTGTGGCAAGCAAGATAAATGATAATGTTGTGATGTGACGGCTGCGCCCAGAATTATATAGTGCTCTAATGCATTGTGTAAAGTCATGAATCTCATGAGTAAATGTGAAATGATGTGTGAACAAGATTCTATCTTGGTTCACAAGTATGTGTGGTAGTTAAGCACTAAGGTGTGATGTTTCATTTTTATGCTTTGCCACATTTAATGTCTTTTATTTATGCTTCTCTCATGTTCATGATCTTTTTCATATGTCATGATTATGCTCACCCCATCCTATATTGTTCATATCTATCCTCTTACTGGGCTTATAGCTCACCCCTTTTGATGTATATCCCCAGGTGGCTACATGTACTAAGGATAGGACAAGTTCCACTATGAAGCTAGTGAAGAATAAATTAAATAAATGTTTATGGTTGATGTTGTATTTGTTATGTGTGGTCCTAGTTTTCCCAACACACTAAACCATTGAATCCTTTATGTATAATAATATTATGTTGTTTATCTTTGAAATGATGTAATAGTAATGTAAGAAAATTCTGGGTCACTATAGAATAAGGGACCTCTATTTTAACTTTTTTATTCTCATGTTTTCATCTATTTGTCGTTGTAAAATATTATTCATTCATTTATTTTATTTTTTAATAAATTCTTTTGAATTTTTTATCAGGATGAATCCATTCTCAATATATTTCATTTATGATTTCATTTTGATTCTCTCATTCAATAACCTATCACCGTTCTTCATCAATCATTGTTCTTTCTGCATTATTTTCTCTTTTTTTGTAAATATTTTATTTCATTTTAAATTATTTCGATTGTATAATCATTGATTGACATTTTTTAATCACGGAGTACATATTACAGATTTGTTTCATGATTATGTGTAGCATGTTTAATATTTAAATTATTTTTATAAACATTTTTTTTTGTGTGGAAGATACTCTTAGGGTTTGGGGTTGAGAGTATCGATTTTTTAACATAGTAAACCTATGATTTATACATTTGTTACTCTATAGCTAGTAATTAGGTTTAAAATAATTTTCCATCACATTCCCTTTCACATCATTACCGCTAAGATGTGTAATTGAATGATCCTAACCTCGTTGAAGTATCCCAGGCTATGACCATTAGACTATGACTCACTATTCATATTAGCTAACAAAAATGTATCTATGTAGTCAGCTATCGACAAACAAAGTGATAGCTGCATAATTGGTATATCCAATTGGTTTGACTATAATAAATTAGGAAGTCTTCTATCGCTTAATATCCTAAGTTATAGAACTATTCTAATTTCATTTTTTATTATACTCTTCAAGGACATTAAAATAAACTACAATCCCTTCATACACATCTGAATTAAATCCAAAAAACCATGTTTTAGGAAAACCTTATTTTGTTGTGTGATCATGAGGAATCCTTTCAAAGGTCATTGATCAAATATTTTCTTTCCTACCAATTATCCCTATGTGTTTAACCCCACATTTCTACTGTACTACACCATCATGGTAATTATTTTTTGGTTATATAAATTTATAATAGGATAAAAGACTATGTTAATTCAACGATGTATGTGGGAATATCAAATTTTGGAATGGTTTCTATGAATTACTCTTAGATTGGCATAGTATGGTTTTTATTAAACCTCAAATTACTTCACCCTCTTCTACTTTAATTTTTCCTCTCACCCTTTTCCTTTTAGAATTTTAAATTTTTGGTACAACTATATGATTTCCCTTTTTTTGGATAGTTCCTGCATTATTGACCCAAGACTCACTCAAGGATCCAAGTAGCATAAGAATACTTATTTTCAATAATCATATTGATCAAACATTTTTTTCAAACCACCTCTTCAGAATGGTTTCATGAAAAAATCATACACCACAACAAATTCAATACCCCCAATATGTGCTACCTGATGTTCAGTGTGAGCGTGTTTCTCTACAGAAGAACACCATAATGGAATAAAAATTTCCATACCTTAATGGTGTGGTGCCCAGCATTGTGTTCCCTCTAATTTAGGTGGAGACATTAAAAATTAAACCTTGTCCCATCTATATAATCCATAATATGGGTCAATTACATGGGATTGAATGTGAAGAACCCCATAAGAAAATTTCAAACTATTTGGTGGTTTTCAATACCATTCGCAACCATAGAAATTTACCAGATGGAATAATAATTTCTGTGTTCCATTTCTCCATTAGTGAACAAGGAAATGAATGGAAAAAAATCAAACACTTTTTTTGATCATGACCTGGGATGATAAAGACAATAAATTCCATGAAAAATACTTTCCACCCATCCAAATGTGTTAATTAATAAATTACATTCCAAAACTCTCCTATATTGAAGAATAATTATCTTGGGAGGCGTGCATGTGATTTAATGATCTTACCGAAAAATTCATACTTTACAGACCAGTTTCATTGATAAAATTTCAAATATTCTATCACAAAAATCAACCGACAGTATGAACTATCATAGATGGTGTTACTAATGGATGACTCATAATAATGAAAACCTAACTGAATCAATCCATTAAAAATAATGTTTACCAAAATTATAGTTTGTGTAAAGGTAATAATGTAACAACTCAGCCTAAAATTCATCCGGTGTAGGAGAGTACCCTCCTCACAGCACACGTAGAGGCCATGAAAACAATGGAAGTGTATTTTTATATACTCGAAACTCCTCCTCCCCTCTTGATCGAGTGATGTAAATAAAATATAGTTCCATGTAAGGAGGCCCAAATTCATACCAATACTAATGGGAATCCATAAATACCCACCAATTCTAATATTGTAAATATTTTAATTACAATAAAAAATTCAGTTCTCGCTCCCCAATTATATCAATAAAAATTATTATAGCAAAGACTGGCTCAGACCTTCACATAAAAAATAAACATTATTATCAATAGAGGAGTGGAAAATTTCCACCATGGAATTAGGGAACATTACGAATCCTATAGTGGGGTTTAGAAACTGAATATTATTTTCATAGTGCATAACAGTGGCTGACCAGGGTTTTCTCAGTTTCGGTGCTTCTCCGTTTGTTCACTCAATTTTTCTAAATCAGCAAAACTAAATTTTTTTGTTTATTAATTTATAAAATAACTTGAATTTTTTTTTTGTTTTTTATGTTAAAAAAGGACCTTAATATGGGAATTTAAACTAACATGAAATCCTAAACAAAATGTCTTAAATATAGAAAGGACTTTGTTTTGGGTTTGTCTTTCTTGGGTTAGATCATTGTTCTTTTTTATTGGCTTGATTTCAATTTCATAATTCAAAAATGAAATCTCATGTTTGAACTAATATTATTTCTTGAGAAATATTTAAATTTTTGAGGGCCAAAGAAAATGTAATTCCTCCTCCTCCTATAATCAAGTTTGATGACACACCTTGGTCAAGGGTATGAATTCTTCGAGGACCCAGCTCTATTGTTTTTGTTTCATCCACTGAATCTCTCAACTCCTTTTTATAAAGAGTTAAAAAAAATGGATAGAGGGAAATGATATTTAAATAAAATAATAGAGATATATTGGGTTACATTTCATTGGGATGGTTACCACTTTATTGACATTCGCCTCACCCATGACTGGTACTCAATTCTACATATTTACATAAAATCAAACACTAATAAAAAATCCCAAACACCTTGACCACCCCCTGGGACAATCCTGTGGGTCATCCTTTCATTTATATGAGTAGAATATCACTTGATGGATATATAAAATAATATAAGGAGAAATAGAATAAAATAAAATAAATAATAATTTGAAAAATAATGGGCTAATAAAATAAAAGAATAAAATAAAATAGAATTAGGATGAGAGAGAGAGAGATAAAATAAAAAATATGGAGGGATAAAATAAGAACACAAATAAGAAAATTTATATATAGTAAAAATAATATTTCAATATAATAATATTAATAATCATAATTTATAATCATTATTAAGAGAAGAATTATTTTTGAAAAAGAATAAGAGAAAAGAAGAAATTATAAACATAAAAATAAATTTAAAATAAGAATAAAAAAACATTATAAAAACATTATAATATTTACTATTGTTAGTAATAATAATAATGTTAGTAATAATAATAAGAATAAAAACTAAGATGAAGATTAATTAGAGGAAGATAATAAATTTGTGGATAAAAAAATAAAATAATTTCATGGAATTTTTTTAAAACTAAAATTTAAATTTCCAATTAAAACGAAAATGTTAACTAAATCAAAAATAAATAAATGAAATGTTTTTTAATTAAAGTAGGACAAGGGGTATAAGGTTAAATCAGCCAGTCTCTCTTAGTGAATGTCACCTCCTTGGTTCTCTTAATGATTTCAAAATAAGGATTCATTTATTTTTATAGGTGAGGAGAGAGATTTTGGTTTCTAATTTTTCCTTCAAAAGATTCATCATGTTACCCCAATTAAATGGTTGATTCACACATATACACCTCCATTAATGTTTTTCATCAATATCATTTTTGGTTCCAATCCAACAACCATCTTTATATATAGTGTGTATAGTGATTTATGACAGTTTTACTCTATGAATGTATTCTACATAGATCGAATCTTAATACACCGCATCTCCTATTTTTCTAAAATTAATTTCCTTGAAAATGGATGATTCATGAAACAATTTTCTCAAGAATATTTTTCATCAATTTTTTTCTTGTCTTCCCTCTAAATTTAATATATTTGGTATATCCATTTAAGATATATAGTCTAAACAAAAACAATTTCCATCTTTAGGCATAGTTTTGAAAGACCATCTTGTGAGCTATATTTGGGATTCTAAATGGTAAATTTAGCATTAGGTTTCAAAGGGACATTTATACCACACAAAATAAGGAATCATAAAAAACTCATATCAATTTGATGAATACTTTAACTATTATGATAAAAACAAAAATGTGATGAGAAAATTTAAAAAGTGCAGAATTAATCAAATTTTTCACTTTAACTCATTTTCATTATATAATTAAAATTACAAATTATTTAATAAAACATTTAAATACTTGGGTTATTTCATTTTTTAAAAAATAAAATAATTATATTTTAATAAAAAAATTCCATAAAATTTTGGTTTTTCAAATACCCACACACATAAACCATGTTTTTCGCCAAACATAAAATCTCACGGAGTTGCAGAGGGAACCAATGTTGTCAATATTTTAATATAAATGCAATAAAATAAAAAATTAGTAATAAAAAATAAAAAATTTTAAACCCAGAAAAAATATCTATTAAATTTATTACTTTTCAATAAAACATCTGAACCCAATATTTTACATTTCCCCTTTTAAAAATTATGTTAATTCTCATTTTGTTCCTTCAAGTTTCTTAATTAATTATTCATAAACATGCCAAATACTTATTAATCTAATTTTTCAATGATTTTCTGATATCCCATGATAAATTTCAAGTTGATTGGTTCTCATATCATGGGAACATTATTCGTATCTATAAGATTCTAAATGAAAACATTCTCCACCTTGTAAATAAAAAAAGAACATAATGTCATGAAGGCTAGAAATTTATGATATAATGTCTCTAAGGATTATGTTTGGTAGGAATTGTGGTTTTAAAATTAAATCATAATGATGGTTTTTATCTCATAAATTATAAATCATGATATAAAAATTAAATGTGTCCTTAAATTTTCCTTTTCAAATTATAACAACTACTTACTTCTCCAAAACTCTATGTAAATATCAGGATCAATTTAAGCATAACGAATGAATTTTTAACACTATTAAAATTTTCACTATTTTTAGACATTTGTTTCATTTTTTAAAATAACCATTTTAGTGGTTTGATTTTCTTTTCTCATATTGAACCTAACATCAACCACTTATCGACAAATGATAAAAATCATAGGTTTTGTAGTGGTGCTTTTTAGTTTTCCCAAATCAGAACCCATTTTCTAATTTATTGGGTTCATTTTTCCATTTTTTATATTAAAGACGGCGAAAACAATAGAGTACAATGAATGAATCCATAAACGTTTATAACTCCCAAAATAAGCACCCACAAATTTTCCATTAAATTAATATCATCTCATTTACCCTGATACCCTTCACCCGCACACATTCACTTTAAAATATCACGCAAAAACGTAGAATAGGGTATAAATGGTTAAAATTTGTCTCAAAACATGGCTCATTGTTAACAATATCATTCATGGATTCTAGGGGATAATGAAATATTAACGTATAGGTGGTATTTTAAAGATATGTGGGTTTTCAAAATATGGAAAAATAATTTTAAATGTGCTTTTTTATAATGTTTCACATGAAATCATTGTTTTTAGGTCATTTGTGAAATGGTATAATGGGGAATATTAAATATATCCAATTTATATTGTGATGGGGGTTTCATAGTCACGTATCTTACATCTGGATACCATTTTTTATAGGGGAATTTTTTTAGACTAATCAGTTGATATTAGGTAGTTGAATTGTGTACAATCAATGACATCAGATACAATGTATTTAGAAAGTCACCAATGGGTTTTGTTTGGGGAGTCTAAAATTTCCAGTGAATATTATATCCATGATTGATGGAGAATCATTCCAATGGTAGAAGCTCTCTGGGTAATATGGCCAATGAATCATAAGAACTCACACTGGTAAAGAAGAGGTGAAGTCAGTATCATGACACCATTTTAGGAGAACTATTTCTTAGTTCAAGACTCCCTTTTAGATTCCAGTCATGTTCATATATTCATGAATCCTTGGTTCATTTTCTTCCATGCGTGTGTGGACTACCCCTAGGTCCCAACTTATCTTTAATACACATGGGTTCAGAATCACCTATATGTATCCAATGATCATCATCGATAAAAGGATATATATTTAGGAAAGGATTTCCATCAATGTTAATAATTAGATGAAAAATTAGATATTCTTTGTTCATTTGATGGGATGCTTCTTATATTTATCTGTATGATATTGAAATTTGAAGTTTACCGCCATCCTTGTGTGAAGAAAGTAGTTTTGATATTGGGATCGAACCCAATAAATTGGCTTCCAACATATCCTCATAAAAGGAATCAGAACCCGCATAGTTCGGTGTCACTCAAGTGGACACATAACCTTTAAAAGTCACATGACAAGGACTCATCCTTGCAGTCTATCATCATATGGTGAGGATTCTTGCGAAAAAAGGTTCCTAGAAAAATATGGTTTGGGAGGCATCTTGGGGGACCCGGAAGAGAGGTGGTCTCCTTATATAGATGTGACCCTTATGGGAATTTCTCATAGAAATATCAGGGTGTATTTAGGTGTTGGGTTTGTTCCTCAAGGAGGTTTTCTACATGTCCTAATTAGTTAAGAATCAAATCCCCCAAAATGTAGTAAGTTGGGAATTACACTTTTGAGGAGGCCCAAAAGGGGGCATGATTGGGTATTATGTATAGAAACTACACATTTTGTTCTACTTCATTGAGAATATGACCCTTTAAAGACTGAATTAAGGTTTTAGGACATATTTTTGATAGTTCCCGCATTTGAGGATTACAACCTTGCTGATGTCATGATCACCATTAATCTATAAAACCACATGAGTCATACTTGGAGTGAGAAAAAAGAGAAGTATTAGATCATATGATCTTATATGTTGTCACTAGAAAATGCATCCAAAAAATATTCCAAATACTTCTATACATGATCCAATATTGTGGCCCATTTTTAAATATTCTATTTGATAGGTCATTGGGTCGAAATAGAGTTACGGATTAGGATTTATGGACATTTGAATTTGGGCTGGAAAACTAGTTCACAGAGCCCATTAATGAAGCACCCTCCGCGATCGCAGAGTAGAGGGAACTGGACCCGAGCCTCTGCGAGCGTCGTGAAGGTCAATGATAGGCAACTCTACGTTTATGACGAACATGAGGGAACCTGACCAGACCCTCCACGAGTGTCCCAGAGGTTGATGAACGTTGACTCCATGATTACGAGAAACATGAGGGAACTCCCTCTGGTTTTGGAGCGCGATGTCCTCTACGGCATCATTTTCTATTCACAGCGTGCTTATGTGCTCTACGTATTGCTCTATTGACCTCCATAGGCTATAAATAGCCATCTCACCCTCTATATAAACATATTCATGCTACCCCATGGGTGGCTGATATCCCATTTCATAGAGCTCCAAAGCACCGAGAACAAATGCCCTTCGCAAAGGGCTCATCCGTTTCTGAAGGAGGGAGCTCCTTTGGGATGCTTCAGGCTCCGTGAGCTGTTTTTCTCAAAAATCAGATTTTCATCATGATCTTTTGTGCCCCATGATATACTTTTCTCCATGATATTCTTTTCTATGTGAGTCCCTATGCTCCATGAGATGCTCTGCTCCATGAGATTCTCTACTCTGTGAGGCCCTTTGATCCATGAGGACCTTTTCTCTGCGAGCCGCTTTGCTTCGTGAGCCACTTTGATCTGTGATCCCCTTTTCTCCACGAAACTTCTTTACTCTGTGAGATCCTGTGCTCCATGAGGCCATGATTTGTGAGTGCCTTTCCATTGCGAGACTACATTGCGAGACCCCATGAATCGTGATAGTCACACTGTAATCTTTTCATGTCAGGCTGTCGACATTTTCCATTACTCCCTTATGTGAATCCACCATCCACCTATAGAATACCATGATTTGAGATACTAATCCACACAACATGAAACACCATGAGTCAAAATATTCATCTTGGCCCCTTTCACTTGTCTAGATTTTACATTCTAACAATCACTTCCTAGAGTACCTTGAGACGAACCATTCCTCAAGAAACTCCTCAAAACCCCATCACTGGACTCCTATGCCAGGGTCCACCAGAAAGGGATTATCTTTCATAAGTACGAACACCAGCCATTTCAAGGCTCCATATTCCTAATAGTACTCTCTTCATGAGTATAAACTATTGCACACACTATGAGTCATGCATTTGATGCCTCTTGATCTAAAACAGAGATTCCTTATGCTCCAAGCATAAGATGCCAATAGTCCTCTCTACAAGACTATAAACTATAGAACACCCTATGTGACAAACATATGATGTCTATTGCTCTAAATAATATATGCCTTATGAGAAAAGCATGAGATTCCAATAGTCCACTCTGCATTATTATATACTATAGAACACCCTATGTGCCAAATATAGGATGCTTATTACTCCAACCAAGAAATACCTTATTCTCCAAGCATAATATGCCAATTTTCTTTACTACATGACATTAAACTATATAATTTCCTATAATTAAATAATAAGATGAATCTTATTCTAAATAAGTGATGCCTTATGCGCCAAGCATATGATTCCTCATGACATGATTACAGTGGAATAATTTCAAGAGTGTTGGAATCCTTTCAAACATTCCATCACTACACCTCATGCATTAGGCTTGCTTCATTCTGATCTTTATCCTCATTCATGTTTGAAGGGAACCCTAATGGCCTGGTCCCATTTTTCCTTAGCACACCTACCATTCTAGGCCAACACCCTGGATGTCTTTGGAAGACACTTTGAATCTGGTCATGTGTTTTGAACACGGTCAATAGTCGACCCATATTTTTTGTACCCATCTAAGATAACATGATAGGGAAACATTGTTTTTAACATGGTAAATAATTATCCTCTGTCTCCATGCCACCCTCACTGCGTTCCAAATGTCGGTCATGTGATTTACACATTTCTTCCTGCTTTTTTTGTACTGACTCTAACACCAATGGTGTAATCCCGCTTGTGCACTAGTGCATTGGTGTAGGCCTCAATCAGATAACTCAACCCACTACTGAGTTGGAATGCCATCATGGATAGGCATGAGGAAGAAGTTATTGCCAGCATCCATGGGTACGCCCCATTTACCATTTCTATACCATAGCAGCTCACGAGCAGCATCCATGTATAATCCACATTCACCATTGTTTCTCCTTAGAGGTAATTGGGATGTATCCTTGTGCAATCCCATATTCACCATTGTTTATCCTTAGTGGCACCTAGGATGATTCCATGTGTAAGACCATCTACCTTGGTTTCTCCATAGAGACTCTCATTCACCTTCCATGCATAATCCCCATCCACCATTGCCTCTCCTTAGTGGCAGCTTCCATGCGTAATCCCCATCCACCATTAACCCTCCTTAGCGGCACCCAGGTAGCATTATGTGTAATCCCCATTTAACACTCTTCATGGCCACATATTTGCACTATTATTTACAGTTATATTATTTCCTCTTATTTCTCACATCGAGCATGACTCATGTGAGCTTAGTAAAAACAGTGACCATGAAATCATCCCTAGGTGTCCTATAGTGTAATCCCCAAACCATCCCAAACAATGCGGACTTTGATAATTTCCAAGGAAAGGTACGTAGGAAGACTCCACTAGGTTTAATCCCAACACCTTCTAGTGACGGCCCATTCCCGTCGGATCACCAAACATTCATGAACTACATGATCTTTGATACTGGTGAACACAATGTACATTGGAATCCTCCCATAGGTTCTAGCCAATGCCTACTTGTCCTGACCCCATTCATGTCGGTTCTCATCCCGCATGACGTTAAACTGAATTCGTCATCCCGAACTACATATACTTTTATCCTTGTTAATTCATGGTACATAGAAACCCCCCCCCCCCCGTGGTTCAAGACCAACACCTTCTGGTCCTTATCCCTTCCTATCTGTTCACCATCCATCAATAACTATGAAAACTTTGATCCTTTCCAAGGGAAGGTACGTAGGAAACCTTCCCAAGGTTTAAGACCAATCCCTACTAGTCTCAAACCCATCACGTCAGTTCACCAATGATCCCGAACTATATGGACATTGAACCATTACAAGGAACGGTATGTAGTATTCCTCCCTGAGGTTCAATCCTAACACCTCCATTGGTTCCAACCCCCTTCACGTTGGTTCCTAGAACCCATTTCTTGAACTGAGTGTAATTTGATCCTTGTCTCCTAGACAATGTACTAAGGAACCCTCCCTGAGGTTCAAGACCAACACCTCCGTTGGTGCTGACCCCCTTAATGTTGGTTCACCAAACCCATTCCTGAACTACGTGGAATTTGATCCTTTCCAAGACATGGTACCTAGGAATCCTCCCTGAGTTTCAAGCCAAACACCTCCACTGGATCTTACCCCCTTCACATCGGTTCACAAAACACTTTTAAACTATGTAGACTATAATCCTTCCAAATTAAAGGTATGTAGGAAGCCCCTTTGTGGTTCAAGCCCAACCTCTCCATTGTTTCAAACCCCCTTCATGTCGTTTCACATTACCCATTTCCTGAACAATGTGGACATTGACACATTCCAAGGGATGGTATGTAGGATGCCTCCCTGAGGTTTAATCCCAACACATAGTTGTCCCAACCCCCATCACGTAGGTTTTCATACCAAATAATGTTAAACTACATTATCCTTCCTGAAGTATGTGGACATTGATCCATGTCTCCTATACATGGTACATAGGATGAATCCCTGAGGTTCATTCCCAACACATACTTGTCTCAAACCCTTCAAATCGGTTCACTAAACCATCACAAAGTATGTGGACATTGATCTCTGTATCCTAGTAAAGGTACGTAGGATTCCTCCATGATGTTCAATCCCAACACCCTTCAATCCGGACCACTTCACATTGGTCCACCCTCGTCCTCCATGACATTAAACAACACACCCCTTTTCATCTCCCATGACCATAAACGGTACCCATTCGAAGTACGTGGAATTTGATCTCTATCATATAGGAAAATATCGTAGAAATATTTCCAAATGTCTAACCCCATCTAGTGGTAAGTCATTGTGACCCCATCCAATGGTATGTTCTTGTACCCCATCCAGTGGTAAGCCATTATACCCCATCCATAGGTAATTCATATTGATCCCCAATCAGCGGTAAGCCATTGTTTTCTCTAGTATATGGTAATAAATTGTGTTCCCCAATCAATGGTAATCCTCTGTTTTCCTCCAAATAACGGAAATACATTGTACCCCTATCTAGGGCAAGCTGTTGTACCCCATTATGTGTAATCCATTATATCTCATCCAGAGGAAATCCATTGTTAGCCCCATAGGATGGTAAGGCATCATAAGATGAAATATATATGTTTGATCCCTAAATCCTAGACATTGTAAGCAGAATGCCTTCCTGAGGTCATACCCCAAAAATTGGTCATAATTGCTGTCCCACAAATTGGGACCCACATCTCTGGTCCACCCTTTGAGCGTCAGACCAAATCGGGCCTCTAACCACGCATAAGCCCCAATATATCGTCAGGTCATTGTCATATGTGTACACCTAAATTT